>CM063505.1:137246789-137369289 GCA_032207245.1 Pardosa pseudoannulata
ATCCATATACATTTAATTCTATTTGATTGTGTTTATGTATTATGTATCCCCCTCGTTCATGTTATTCTTATCTATTGTACTGTGTTAAAATCTTAAATGTTAGTAGTCATTAATTCTCTATTGTTAGTAATATATTTGCTTTGTAATGTCAAATTATAATCTATAATAAACTGTTAGGAAATCCCTTCCCTTTGGTCATTTCTCGATCACAAAGTCTCTATTTTAGTTTATATATTTAATTATACATTCCACTAATTCTTAACATCTCACACAAAATTTGAACTGCTATATTGAAAACAATTATTATTTAAAAAACATTATTATTTTTATGAAAACAAAGCATAATATTGAATCATTCAGATAATGATTGTATTTCCTAAACTCAAAAGCAATTTATTGCTACAAACACAAAGTTTGCCACTCAGATATTCCAATTTCTATCATTTATTTTTTCCCTATGTCTTGATTTAATATTTCATTAGAAAGATTTTAAGATTAATCATTTCTCCCTCCATGGATATGGGAGATATTTAAATAAAATTACTCAACCCAAAATCAAGCTTTTTTAAAGGTTATTTACTGATAGAAATACAATAGCTTTAAAAGTACTACACAAGAGATCTTCTGAAATGAGAAGTAAAGAATACCGATTTCAAATTCTGTCATGAAAGCAGTATTTCTCAATTTCTTACCATTCTGGGCTGGAAAAAAAAATGAGATCAATGACGTCCCGGATGTCTCAATCATTTTCTCGCTTCTAAAACAGTAAATAATATGAAGTATGACAGCTTCACGAATAAATCCCCCATTAAATGGAATATAAACTGTATGCACCCCAAAATGTACTCCACCCCGGAGCCTATGTTTTAAAGATGAGTTCTCCCTAACCACCACGACTTGTGCCTCTCACACTCAAGTTCTGGGAAGTGGGTGCAAACGAGATGTGACAAAGGACTTCAATAGGCAGCAAGAGAAATAAAGATTCAACTCAATTATATTTAGCCTAGCCCAGCAGTTAAAATGGACACGTGAACGTAGAGAGGTTTATCATTCTTGGAACATATGTATATGCTTCTATATGTATGTACTTTAATGAACACATACACATATAAATGTATGCGTGTGTATGTAAATATATATATATATATATATATATATATATATATATATATATATATATATATATATATATATTAAAAAAAGTGGTGTCAGCCATGGACCTCAGTAGTCGAGACCGAATTAATGCTATGGTGGTCGAGAGAATAACAAAATTTTTCAAAGGATAATTAGCAACATCTTTATTCGGTCATTTTCAACAGTCAACTCCCACGAAAATTAGCCATGCGGCCTCTTACAACCTTAGTGGTGCCACCAGAGTGAGAAAGTAATTTTACGTTAGGCCTTCAGAATTTTGTTGTGAGAATTTTAGAAATCTTAGTTCAGCGAAAGTAGGTTGGAGAGTTCGTTTCGCTAAGAGGGAGGAGATTTTATCTATTACAAAAAGTTTAACGCCAGGAGGCTACTAGAAAGACAGAGAAATCGAAGATTTGGTAGCATTTTAATATAGGAGTTACAAAATTTTAATTCCAAGATAAAAGTATTTAAATTTTTACATTACATATATATATATATATATATATATATATATATATATATATATATATATATATATATATATATATATATATGTATATATATACATATATATATGTATATATATGTATATATATACATATATATATATATATATATATATATATATATATATATATATATATATATATATACAGAAGCCCATTGGGGTTGATGGGGCGCTTTTGCACTCCCATGATACGGGTCCGAGGTTCGATCCTCGGAGTCGGCAAAATTGACTCAGCCTTTCATCCATTCAGTGGGCAGAAAGTTAAATATCAAGCAATGGGAATTAAACACTGAGGGTTCCGCGTGGAGTTGACTACCTAGCCTGAACATATGCTTTGCACCCCAGGGACTTTGGATATGAAGATTAGCACCATAGTCCATGGTCCCCAATTGTTATTACGTCAAGGAGTTTAGTTAAATGTGTTTGTGTGTGTAATGAATAAATGTAAGTCAATCCACATTAGCTTAGGTGCAGTCGTAGTTAAAAACGTAGCTGGAAGAAAAAACAAAGAATTTTAGAAAAGAGAAATGCAGTTTATTATAGCATCATCTCCTAAAGACTTCTGGAGTGAAAAACCCGTATATCACAATTTATAGATGTATATTTAATCATATGCGGAAAGCTTGGTCACGTGGTGAAAGCAAAATTAATTATATAAAACGAGTTATATAAAAAGAGCGGGGATAAGAAAGAAATAATATTGGTGTTTTCGTACTTGCCAACTCGATTGAAAGAACAAAATATAGTCGCCAAGTTTTGACAAAACTTCGCGTTACAGTCTACTATTTGTTGCGCAAAGGTTAAATGAGATTACTTCAATCTTACACGAACTTACAAAGCCAATTTTGAATGTCTAAAAACATTCATACCAAAGTGGCATTCAAACTCACGGATTTAGATTCCAAAGGGTAGCTTTAACCTCTTCGATAATTATCTGGATAAGACAGCTGAAGAATTCTTTAGCCTAATAAAGCACACGATTTTATTCTACACCATTTAGACTCTCACTTTGATGAAATTTATATGCTACTCTGCAAACAAATCTAACTTATTATAGCATCTTCTCCTAAAGACTTCTGGAGCGAAAAACCCGAACATCACAATTTATAGGTGTGTGATATTTAATCATATGCGGGAAGCTTCGTCACGTGTTCCTACCAAAGAACCTGAAGATCTCAAAGACTATTTCTAGAATAAAGAGAGAACTATTACAAATTAAGAATTTTGGCTATAAAGAAAATAATGTTAAAAAAACTTATCTGATTTGATTTGAAACGTTACAGTCTACTATTTGTTGCTCAAAGATTAAATAATACTACTTCAATCTGACACGAACTTACAAAGCCAATTTCGAATGTCTAAAAACATTCATACCAAAGCGGCATTCAAACTCAAAGACTTATTTCAAAGGGTAGCTCTAACCTGGTCGATAATTATCTGGCTAAGACAGCTGAACAATTCTTCAGCCTAAAAAAACACTCGATTTTATTCCATACCATTTAGACTCTGACTTTGATGAAATTTATATGCTACTCTGCAAACAAGTCTAACGAATACTCTTAAAATGCAATAGATCCATTCTAGAAATTAAATATACTCTTTTATAGACATATGTCTGGTATGCTTAATTTAGCGTAATTTAATTAAATAGAAAAAAAAACTTATGTAAAATAAAATATCGACATATATTATTGGCAGAAGCTACGAAACGTGCCAAAAAGCAGCTTTTAAAAATATATTTTTTATTTTATAAAAATGAGGAAGAAAAAGTTTTCGCAAAAGAAAAATTTTATACTGTCGCCATGAATAACATACCTATCAATCGATCATAATGAGAATCCCTGTCTTGGAAAGAAAATAAGTTAATTACATACTTAAATTCCCAGAACTCTTTCTTAACGATGACAAATATACCGTAAATGTTAAGATTCCTTTAACGATAAAAGTTACTTTTCGTCATTTTGTTGTCGCGGCTCCCTGCTGCAGAATGTTCTGAACGGTCACGGTTACTTAGCCTTTTGCAAAGAAGCTCTTTCCACTTAGTTGAACGGGGAAACGAATCATAGGAATTTTAAAAATCATTCCGGAAGCCCATTTATTAAAATTAAATGAAAATAAACAACTTCATAAAGGAAATAAGTCAACAAGGGAAACATTTCACCGCAAGGAATATTTTTATGCTACTTTTTCTTCTTTCATAAAAATGCGTAATTTTTCATTATTGCTAATAAGCTGGGATCATGCCATTTTACGTTCTAAAAAAGAAAAAGTTCACCTTTAAAAATGTTAAGGATATTTAGTATGATAATTACGTTTTAAAATTCAGATCACCAGCTGTGTGCAATAAATTTGGTTTATCTATAAAAAATAATATGTATTTGTTACATTTCATCTTGAACTAAGATTGGAAATTTGTAGAGAACCTTTTGTTAGGATATAGCAGTAAATTCAGTACATTTTAGAAATAGACGGGAATTTTTAAAAATCCTACTAGAAGCCCATTTATTAAAATTAGATTAAAATAAATAGTTTCGTGAAGGAAATAGGTCAACAAAGCAAACATTTCACTGCAAGAAATATTTTTAAGCTAGTGCTTCTTTCAGAAAAGTACGTGATTTTTCATAATCGACAATAAGCGAGAATCCAGCCCTTTTATTTTTTAAAGAGAAAAATTTCCATCTTCAAAATGTTAAGGGTCAGTACAGATCCTAGACTGTTAGACGTCCCACTTGGAAAAGATTGGCTACCCTTTTTTACACACCTTTTTTTTTTTTACTATACGTTGGTTGATAACCATTTCGCCACCCCTAAATGTAGTTATATCCCCTCCTAAGGGGGGAACCTACCTTAAGATGCACAAAATCCATTGGCTCTCATGAACTAACCAAATTCTTCCTAGCACTTAACTGGATCCCTCGGACTATCGGTTCTAAATTTACTATGCTTCTATCTACTCTTAATGTTTCAATCTTAATATAGGAGAGACAGGGGTAAAATGGACCACGGGGTAAAGTGGACCATCCCGTATTATTTATTTTATTTATTAATTTTAATGTTTAATACTTTGATACATAGATGACAGCACTGCAGTCTTGAAGATGAATGTGTAATTGTGTGTTTAGCTGACAATTTAGCCATTTTATTCTAAAAAGTTGATTTGTGGTAGTCAGAAGTAAATATTTTCATCATAATATATCTTCTTCTCTTCATTTAAGAATTGTGATTTGGAGGATTTAACTTCTCACAATAAAGAGCTAAGATGATGTATTATTATATTTAATGTAGCTAAAACAATTTAATATAAGACTAGTTCTTTTTTTTCTGACACTTTTTGTCAGAATCACATGGGGTAAAATGGATCACCAGAACCTGGGGTAAAATGGACCATGATCCATTTTCCAGGTTGTGCTTTTTTTATTTCTGTAATGCTTTCTAAATTGAATTTATGTGTGATACTTTAAAAAACATGCAGGATTTAAAGTAACAGATATATGGCAATACAATGAAAATGTCTTTGAGGATATCCAATATCTCTCATCATATGTGACTGATCAACCGTCACCAGATTTTGAATTAACATGTACAGCTGATCGTCAACCAAGCACAGGTAATCAGCAACCAAACACATCACAATCAGTACAAAGTGAAAATCATCAGTTGAAAACAATATAACCTTTTGAATTACGCCCCTTGGCAAAAGCTAGCATGAGCAAGACAACAAAGAAACGAAAGAAGTGTGCATCAAAAATCCTAACTGATACACCAGTGAAAACGATGATTCAAAAGATGTCAAAGAGAAGGAAGAGAAAAATTTAAAACAGAAAAATGCTGCTTTAGTTAAAGATAAGAAGAATTTAGAAAAAATGTTAGTCTTAACTAAGCAGAAAAATGATAAAACTGTGAATTTTAAAGCAAATAAAGGAAATTTATGTGGATCAGGAAGTTCGAGTGATTCGGAAAATATGTCTGTTTATAATGATACACAACACAGTGATAAAGAGAGCAATTCACAGCATGATGCTAATTCTGATAATGAATTAAAAGTTGGCAAGTATATTTTGGCTAAATTTTTGACAAAAAAGAAAGTGGTTCATTTGGTTGGTTTAATAACAGGAAAAAAATTATGAAGATTATGCTCTTGTGAAATTTATAAGGCAAAAACCTAATCAAAATGTGTTCATTTTCCCTGACAATGTTGATGAATTGCTCGGAAATGTTCAAGATATGATGAGTCTTCCAGATCCTACTGCTTCTCAAGAAAATAGCAGACTTTCAGTAACACACAAATCTTTTGGTGTATCGTTCATTAACTTCAATATTCGCTAATATTATGCTTTATGTGTACAGATTGAAGCTATAGAATATAAATATAATACATTTTATGTTTTGTACTATTAAATAATGTACTACATTTAAGTTATCTGTAGAAATTTTTTGCGGTCCATTTTACCCCATGCCATGGACCATTTTACCCCGGGGTCGGGGTAAAATGGTCCACTTTGTCACTTGCTATTAAAAAATTATAATAAAAAAAGTAATTATAATAATTGGTTTTGACTAAGTGTAATATAAAGCCTAATATATAGGCAATGTGCATATAGATTTTCAGATTCAAAAAATCATTAGTTTGAGAGCAAATACTCAAAATTCACAAAAGCGGACCATTTTACCCCGGTTTCCCCTATATTAAAAAAAAAAATTTTTTTGTCTTTTACTTAAACTTTATCTTATCTCAGCATGTTTGTCTAAATACCTTGAGTATTTTAAATTGTTACCTAACCTATATTTAATGTCAACTTATGTGTTTTTCTCGCCTTCACTGAACTCGTGAACCTTAGCTTATTATAAACTATTTGTTACTTTTTATATCTCTTAACTTAATTTCGATTTTTTATCCTCAATATCGTGTTGCAATATATCAGTTATGTCTCATTCCATGCATCTACAGTAATCTGACTTAGAGGGCTTGGCCCAGGGAAGTTAGGTAAGAGAGCTACTGAGCGATGTCCTGAGAGATGTAAATGTAGTCGCTAGCAAGATTTGCAATATCTCGCTTTCTTCCTAACATCGCCCTGCTAAGGACAATAGGTTTAAATAATTACACTTTAAATTTTAATTCCCCAGCTGTGTACAATGAATTTGGATTATTAGAAAAAAATATATTTCCAAACTTACAACCTGAAATAAAAATTGGAAACTTATAAAAAACAGTTTTATACAAAAAGAAAAATACTGCTGACAATCGCATGTATTTCAGAGACAGACATACATACAAACTCCTGTTTGTAAAACATGCAGCACTATGAAGAAATCACCTGAATTAAACAAAATTTAATGAACAAATGACTTACTTTAGTACTAATAAATAATTACATTTTCAAGGCAAAAAAAAATAATTAAATTAATATTTGGTGTAACCACCACGCACTGCAATAAGCACTGCTTGATAATAATACTTGAAATAAGTTGGTAGAGTCAAACATATTTTAAATGTCTGCCTGGGAAAGAACATTCCATATTGTCTGTATGCGCACTCAAAGTCCATCTGATGAAATTGCAGAACAAACATCAGAAACGACAAGCCAACCAACTAAATCTTGTACGTTTGATAGGCAATATATCCTAGACTAAGGGCCGTCTCACCAAAGTCGTTTAAGCGGAGAATCGCGTCTTACCATTGGTTGGCGCCATGTGTTAATCGCGGTTAGCCGTTAAACGACTGTGGTGAGACCGTCCCTAAGCAGGCTATAGAAGAAGTTGTATGCTTTCTGTTACAAAGAAGATTTGACCAATCATTGCCGCAAGTGGGTGCACATTGTCCTGTTGAAAGACAGCTCCAGAAATGCCTTGAAAAGTAAAGAAGATTTCATAATCCAGCACTTCACTGATGTACCTACTGCTGATAAGATTACCCACAATTCATAGCAGCTGGCGGCCGTCCATGATACACAATCTCACCTAAAATCATAACTCCGAGAGTTCATCCGGTACGACGTTCAAAAATGCACTCTAGAAGACACAGCATCTATATATATATATATATATATATATATATATATATATATATATATATATATATATATATATATATATATATATATATATATATATATATATATATAGTACCTGAATTTCTAGATATCCATTTTTTCGTTCGTTTTAGGAAGAATATGTTTAGTTTAGTTTGGTTTGAAATGCTACGTTCTACTTTTTTGCAACACGAGGGCTAATGACACCGGGACCTACAGCTTAAAGCCTATTCCGAACAGCTACATACATCCATGCCACAGTGGGATTTGAACCCACGAACTCCGGTACCGAAGGCCAGCATCCTAACCAATCAGCCATCGTTCGGCTTTAGGAAGAGTATAGTGTTATTGCACTTTTAAATTTAAATCACCAGCTGTGTAAACAAATGTGTGTACCATACATTTGTTTTGTTTGTAAAACGCATATAAGTAAAATTTAATCTTGTGCTAGAATTGACAATTTATAGAAAACAGTTTTATTGAAATATAGCAGATGATAACATACATTTTAAATTGGAGAAGTCATATATATATATATATATATATATATATATATATATATATATATATATATATTATTTAAAACTTTATATATAGTATATATAGAATACTGTCTTTTAATGTTAAATATATATTCCAGTATAATTAAACAGAGTTTTGTAAAAAGAATATATATCATAAATGATAAAGTATAATGTAAATATATAAAGTGTATCATTCATTTGGGATGTAATGTCGTTTGTTTTGATAGTCTTTAGAATAAGAAGAAGAAAAATATACACAAGGAAAAATTTACCTAAAATTTACCTACTGTGCATGCTAAACAAAATACGCTTTTCTTACCCATCCAACCTCCCAAATTCCAATTTAAATCAAATTGGAAACGAAAACCTTCCGCTTCGCTTTCTTCAGACACAAATAGGAAGATAATGCAATCTACCTCATTAGACGAGAGCATTGTATGATGGTATGTAAATCGAGGGAACGGGCCTAGATTCGATTGGGCATGCAACTATGCGTACAGCCACCGGAAAACTTTAAAACGGTGACTTTTCTCTTTTCTTTTGAATCCCAAGAGACGCAAAGAAAATTTTGATTTCAAATTGTATCGAATGTCTTATTATATTACTTGTTTTTGTAGAAACAATAACAGACGTAACTCGAAAATAACAGAAATAAATACTGTTCAAACATAGTTGTAAACTCGGGGAAACTTAAAAAAATTTAGAATGTTTCTATTTCCAATGCTGTAACAAATAAAAGGATAGCCCTCTAGAGGCTACAGACAAAAACATTCACTCAGCCTCTAGCTTTCAGAAATGTAACATCGTCATAATTTGGCTTATTTGTCTTGTTTTATGCTTTAATTGTTTTCAACCTATTTGTTTTGTGGATCAGTAAATTTTAAATATAATTTTATTTGAACTTGTTTTCTGTCATCATTTAATCTCTATGGGATATATTTGAGAAAAACGTACCAAAATTGGAATAAAATTCTCTTTAATTTCGTTAGTATCATCAAAGTGTTAGAAATAAATTATTTTTAAAAAAATACAAAATTTTAAACTAAATAACTATTATATTCAGTATTTTCACATATAAGAGGAATGTGAATTTTGCTCGAATTATAGCAAAATAAAGCAAATGACATAATTTCCAAGATAAATATAATAGACTAATACAACAATATTATCATGTACGAAGATTGGAACTTTAATAGTGGCAATTATTTATGTACATGGAATGCAAATGTGATTCATACCACTATGTTTTACAATCCTACAATATAGTCGCCACCATTGCGTATATCCCGTTTCCAACAAAGTGAAAGTCGCAGAACACCTCTAGCAGAGCTTGTACTGTTGACAGTTCGAATGGACCGGTCTATTGCCTCAATAATCTCTGGTACAGTTCTGAAGCGAATGCCACAAAGTAGTTTCTTCATCATAGAAATTAAGACAAAGTCACAAGGGCTTAGATCTGGGGAGTATGGTGGATGGTAAAGCACTTCCCAGCCGCATGGATCGAACAAATCAGTCACAGCTTGTGCTGTATGTGTCAGAGCATTGTCATGCAGAATGATAGGGGCGTTCTGCAGAAAGTGCAGAATTTTTCTCATGCTCAGGCGTTCCTTCAGAATGTGCAACACAGTCGTATGTGCAAATCCTGTCTTTCGGGCCAGCTCACGAATCGTTTGGTATCGATCACTGTCCATTAGTATGGCAACACTTCTGCATCGCTGATACTAGAACGACCTTGCCCATGTATGTCTGCCACATTTGTGCGTCTTTCATCGAAGACTTTTACCCATCTTACTACAATTCTATAACGCAATGCATATTCCCCGCAATCCTCTGAAGCCCTAGACATTGTCATGATGTACGACCTTTGGCACATGGAATTTTTATCCATTTTCGTTGTTCTTGTCTGGAAAACGTCCTTTACAATTCTTACTTTAGACCGCAAGTTAATACAAGGATCATTTCTTCACGTCACTCCGCATTCGTATGACGTAGGAAGGACGAGTCTTTTTGCTGAGATGTAAAGTAGGTATGTAGCTCACGTGTAGTATAAAGCGATTTCACGCAGTATGGCAAATTCTCAATTTTAGTTTCAAATGGAAGGGCAGTTTATTGTTTGTCTACTGACTGTTGTAAACACGAAAATGAATGGGAAGGACATTATAGTAGTTCGTGACGTTGCAACAAATTGCCTTATACGCGATATTCTTTAGTTTTGTTGCGTAGCGTTTTTACAGCAGTGTTGCCACTATTAAAGTTCCAACCCTCATATATCAACCGTCATGAATTCCATGTAACTTAGATTCAATTGAATTTCACAAATCCTTTACAGTATCCGACAAATGGTGACAAATGGCATGAAACTGCAGAACTTTTCCCGGGAAAGCATCGCTATTTATTGGGAAAATGGTAAATTAAATGTTAGGCATTGGAAGAACTGTGTTCGGGTTTCACCGAATTAAAACACCGATTTTTCTCTTGTCCAAACTCAGGTCGGACTTTCCAAATTTTGTGCATGTGCGTTGCCCGAACTCAGTTCGAGATTTACAGGAAAGGGGTTAAAATCACCATGCTCATTTTCTCCAGAGTGCAACAGCAAACTTCTGAAAAAACTGTGATCCTATATTTTTTAGATGTCTCTGAACATGCAGTACTTTTCTTATTTTCATAGAATTTTAATTCGAATATTTTCCTTAGGCTGGTACTCTTTTGATATTGAAAGGAAGTGTGGAAGTGTGTATCAAAGTCACTGTTACGCAGGCTAGGTCTACAGCTATAGTTTTATGTCTTTAGCCGTCTACACCGGCACCTCTGCTTTTTGTTAGCGCAAATTCCTAGTAAAAATGATTTTTTAAGTTACCATTACACAGGATAATCCAAAATTATATATTAAATACATTTCATATGAGAAACAAAAATAACCAAATGAAACTCTCACATGTTTATTGTTATCTTGGAAAGACAATTTAAAACAGTTTCACACTAAAAATTTTAAATATAAATTTTAAACTTTTATTAATAAAACGTTACCTTCTCCGATGAAGCGACTTAACATGCTTCTGAATATATTAATCATCATAACTATCAGATCTGGAGTATTGAATCCCTTGTGGAGAAAAAGAAAAAGGGCACAATAGCCCGAAAGTGAATGTTTTGTACGCATTAGTTTAAAATAAAATTAGTAATGTTGAACAAATAAGCTAGGGCCTTAAGTTAAACAGACCAATGTTTTATAAACTACAAAAATTACTAGAATGACTAAACTAGTTATCAGGATGAATACAATGATGAAATAGATATACTTGTGATGTATTTAGAGATGATAGATTCAGTTGATGTATATTAATAATCATGAAAAACATTGGTGAGAGAGTTCATAAAGTTGATTACAGTTCATGGTCTCATTAGCCCCCGTGAACTAAACGTAGAATGTAGCCCTTCAAACCAAACCACCAAAGTTCGTAGAGAAAAGCAGCAATTAAAGATGAAATGGTCGTTCAAACCGACTGTTAGTATACTCAGTGGCGTATACTACTGAAAACTTACGTAGCCGTAGCCGTCCCACACGGACTAAACTTACAAATTAGAGTTTCACTTAATGAGGACAGGAAGTCTTCTAAAGCATTCAGCTGTTCTGCGATGGGAATGACCCTCTTAGAATAAGACCAAATTTGAGGAGCTTTTTCTAGAAAAATTTCATACGACACGCAAATTAATCTTGCGGTCACCGACGTCTGTTTCTTTTGGAAATCAAATGATTAACTGTAAAAGTCTAAATATCTCTGAAAAGAAAATTTATAACCGATTTTAAAAGATCCTAAATAGTTGTACAAAATAAGACACTTGGAACCTGCAAATATTAATACACTCACTTCCAAAAATTAAACACGCAGCAGTAAACGCGAAAAAATGATTAAAAAAAACAGAGGGGGGGAGGAATTTTTGCTTTAAAACAAAAACAAAGGAAACCGACGAGTGTCTCCTTCTCTTTAGACCTTTATACGCTTGTCATCCAGTTTCAGGACAAAGTCGACTCATCTATGAAATAACGTTGCCTCAATCAGACACAGTCTAAATGACCTGTTAGCAACACCATTTTATTTTGCCCCTATGGGTTGTTGTGTTTGGAGGAACACAACAAACTACTTTGAGCGTAGAGTACATTCATCATATGTAGCAGATATCGTCTTACGCATAGACGTTGGTCATATATGTCATACCCTAAGGCAGTAGCTCGTCCATCCAACACCTCCTAAAAGAGCCTTTAGGAGGTGTTGGTCCATCCCGCTTGGTTCGCCCGACAACGTTGTTCAACAATATATAGATCTTCAGCGGGGGCCTCACCTTGAGCGACCGGCCACAGGTTTTCGGAGAATTGTTTTGCTGGCTAGGAATTGTTTGCATAATCGTGAAAAATTTACAAAATGATATCGAAGAAAAAAACAACATCTTTGAGTGACTATCCCGCTTCAAACATTTTTTCAGATTACGGTTTCTTATAATACCTACATATTTCTCTCCACAAAACCACGATTGGCTATTACCGAAGATATTTACATGCTTCCATCCAACTCCGCAGCGAATCGCACTATGTCCAATTCAGAATGGTTTTCGAAAATCAACATATTTCCCATTCTTTAACTTTTCTCCGTGCTTAACTTTAACCCTTTAACGGACAGTGGTTTCGGAGCGAAACCACCTGTTAAATTCTTTCTCTGCTTTTGAAAGACATAGGATGGGCTGTTAGGTTCTCTATGTTTATGACATTTCCAACTCACAACAGAGAGTATACAAGAGCTGTTTACTTCATTTGAAATATACGTGGTTAAACTTACTTTGCCTGGAAAAGTCAGTAATATGATTTTTTTTACTTATAAGCCCAAATAAATGTCTATCCAAACCACACTTTTAAATTGTTTATATTTGGTAAGGTCTACTGTCTTTCAACACGAGTGTGAATAAGATCGAGACCAACATCTAAGGCCGATTCCGAATTGCTACGAACATCCATAACTGCAGTGGGATTTTAACCTATGAATTCCGGTACCTAGAAGCAGTGCTGTACTATATAGTCATCGTTCGGCTGTAAATTGGTTAGTTTTTCTTTATCATACCCTTTTAAATAATAATCATGCTCCCACAGCATAATTAAACCTTTAAAAAACGTTTTCACTCCGTACAAGGAGCTGGATTTTGCATTTTAACCACCCCTTAAATTTCACCACCACCCCCTCAAAAAAATGTAAAAAAAAAAAAATATGCATTTACATTTATAAAGGTCATAGATACCATTTATGAACTAATTTCATTAAATCCCAAAGAATTTATAATAGTGACCTTTAAAAGGTTAAACAGTGAGCGAACATCAACGGACGAAATTACTGCAACAAGGGTTAATTAAAAAGGTTACCATGAATGAGGAATTTTCACGTTTTCTAATTTTGATTTTATACGGTAGAAGACAAAAAAGTAAGCAGGACAGTAGCTATTTTTTTCATTTGGGGGCCTAATGAGTGATTTCTAATGGGTTTTATAGCGGACTCTTTAACGTCTCTCAAAAACGCTACTTTATCTCCGCCGAGTTTGTGACGTCATCGTTCATGTAAACACCGAGCTCCTATGCTGTTTACATGTTAAAAGGCGACTTTTAAATTTGTTTTTTGTGTAAAGTATCGCATATAATAACATTTTTTTGTTATGTCTGGCATTAAAAAATCATACTCTAAATATTGTATTGTGCCACTCTGTAAAAATACAACAACTAATTGCAATGAGAAGATATTTTTCAGCGTCCCAAAAGACCCACATACACGTAAAATCTGGACAACTGAGATGAAAAGGGATGAGAAATTAAACCTCAAATTATCATATAAATCATCTCTATGGGTTTGTGAAGACCATTTTTCGGTAAATAAATGCTTGCATTTGTTTAAATATTACTATTTTAGAACAATTAAAGTATATAAAATACATCTATACCTTTAAAAGGATTGTTGATTAACCACTGCTATTTAACTTTTAAAACTGCTAATTTTCGAGTATTATCACAGAGTTCAAGTACAATAAATATTTTATAAAGCATATAAATATCGAAAACATATAAATATCTAAAGCATATAATTATCTAATAAATAACTCGGGGGAGGGGAAAGTTATGTATTTTCAAGGTATTATAAATATTTTCTTCAGAGATGCATACTTTCTTATGTATCAAATGTAACAGTGATATTTTTCGATTAAATTGGTGACTAATTTGAAAAAAAAAAAGTATAATATTTTTAAAATACTTAATAATTATATTACTTTAAAAATTAAATTTAATTTGAGAAATTTTATACATTTTTTAATTTGACATTAATATTAAAGGCAATAAAATTGTATTGCTATTTAAAAATGTATAAATAATTAAGTAAAGCCATTTAAAGATTTTAAATTTCTTTTCATCATATTTAAAATATCTAAGAATTTATTTTGTTTTGGTTTGGTTTTGGAATGCTACGGTCTACTTTTTGCAACACGAAGGCTAATGAGACCGGTCTCACAAAAAATACCTCCTCTAATTTTTATTTTAATATTACATCCGTCTCTATTTATAAAAAACGATGCAACTACAAATGTGTATGTATATGATATATGTATATTTATTTGACTTGTTTGTGTTTACAAACAAAAGAGCTGTGTTTAGCATGAATAAAGTATTAATACATGTTAAGTAAAATTGGAAAAAAAAATATAAACGATTTTACACACCTTTGGGTTTTAATTCCTCGTATTTCTGCTCCCATAAAATCCGGGTTTTTTGCCAAGATAGAAAACATTGACATGCTGTCAATTTTCGGGAGGTTGTCTGATTGGTACATCCAGGTAGAAGAGACATTTATGACAAATTGAGATAACTAAGCTATCTAGATCGATAAAATAAACCTTCAGGTTTAAATAAAAATAAATTTTGATAGCTAGAAAATTTCAGGAACTTGCAAAAACAAAATCGGAAAATAGTGCGCGCTTAAAAGCAATACAAAAATATTGGTCTGCATGAACGATGACATCACAACCAATCACGGAGCTTTTTGATGTCACGTGATTTTCGCTTAACTTTAAAATTATTTTTTAAATGATGGACCCAGTTTTTTACATTTTTGAGAACATTTTTGGAATCTACGAGTCTGAAATTACCAGAAAAACACTAAGTTGTTCGAATCCCCCACATGTGCAAATTCCTCATTCTGCCACAAACTGAGTAATCACGATAGTACACTTTTTTAATTCTTTTTTATTTGTCGTAAACATCTCAAAATATACAACAAAACAGAAATCAAAAAATAATTTACAAAAGCAGTTATACCACAAAATGATATAAATAATTTAAACAAGGTAACACTAGTTTCACGAGTTCACACATAAAATTGGAATGATCTTATTGACACATATTTGAAATATTTGAGGGATAACGCCTAGGTTGTAACTGTTTGTCCCAATTATCAGCAAAATAAGGGCAATATCTAATTCTTGATTAAAAAATATTTTACGTGAATTTTAAGCTATACATATCTTGGTTATTCGTAAAACAAAACAATGACTACATCTAATAACAGAATAAATACTGGAGAAATTTCAAAAGAAAATAAAAATTTGTTATGCAGCATATGTAAGAAACGGAATTAACGTAAAACAAAATAAAGAAAATATATATGAAAAGTCTCTAGTTTTTAGTCTAAATCGCGATCAAAATGGCATTAAAATATTTTATGGGACAACCATGGAGCATTAAGACACGGGGAATACAGAACCGTACATAATATCCTGGTTATTTATAAAACAAAACAATGACTACACCTAAGAGACTAAATACTGGGGAAATTTCAGAAGTAAACTATTTGTTAAGCAGTATATGTAAGAAACAAAACTAATGTAAGAACAAAATAAAGAAAATATCTAAGAAAAATCCCTAGTTTTTAGTCAGAATCGCGATCAAAATGGCATTAAAACATTTTACGGAACAACCATGGAGTATTAAATAACGGGAAATAGGAGGAAGAAGGGGGTGCTGAAAGAAATTTCGGCATTTAACTTTTTATCTAACATATATACAGACCAAAACTTTTACATCACACTACTTAAAAATTGACTAACTGTGAAATATGGGGATGAAAGTTAAATCCTATCTTAGTATATATATTTACATCGAACAAATATCAAAATTATTCTTTTATGTTTCATCTGGTGAGGTTAAATTAAAAAACATTAAAATAGATAATTTGTAAATGAGTGGTAAGTCGAATAAATTAGATTTCATACACAACAAATACCAACAACATGCCATATTTAAAATGTATAACAATATTTTATTTACATCACAAAACAAAATATAAATAAACACACTGAGCAATGTGAATATATGATTAAAAAATGTAATGAACCATTTTCAAAATATTCTTCCAGTCCACTGGGACAGAGGAAAAAGGTGCATAAATTGATACTTTTAATGATAAATTTTTTTTATACTTCTTTCTTTCAAATAACGATTACTAGTAGTTAGTGAAAACACTTGTTTTGTAAGCTAAGATGCAAAATATGTAAGCCAATCAATTTTATAATTTTTGATTTGAATCTTAAACAACTTTACTTGTCAAATCTGGTACCAACTTACTAATAACAGATTTGAAATTTATTTTAGAAGGGACAAGCATTTTTGCATAAACTCACATCTTTTAAGATTTATATTTCGGGAGGAGGAGAGAAACCTTCAATGCTAGAAATATTTAGAAATATCTTTTTTATATAACTGATCGTTCGAATTAAAATTTTACACATTGGTTTGGCTTCAATGCTTCTCTATTATCCTCTAAAACACAGCAAATATTGAAAATGGCCCTAATACATTTCAAAATATTTGTTTTATAAGTTACATCATTTCAGCTGTGACTCCACTCATTGAAAATCGTTAATTTCAGTTAAAGTAATTTTTTAATGACTTTGGCAATAGAACTACGCAAGATGATTCGTCAATTGATCACTAAACGAGACAATAAGACTAATTATAAATTGTTCGAAATATCTTTTTATACAAATAATACATATTCATCCATTTCTCTTTTTCACAAACTTCTTGTCAATAAGTACAGCAAAACAGATCTTTAAAGCAGTAAACAAAATTGATGATGTTCTATGCCACAGTTCCACACTGATTTCTCATAGTAAAGCTAATAATACAGATACAATTGATAATTCAGTCTTTGTTTAACGATTATTCTATAGTTCTGATCTATTCCACAATTCGGCTCTTGTGTTTCAGAATTTATTATTTATCCCTTTTTTTAAGATAAGAATTAAATAAACTTAATAGCGTTTGATTAATCTCGTTTCATACGCTGGCTGGTCATCCTATAAATAATAGAATCCCGGCCGGGATCCATGTTCCACAAGGCTAAACTAACGGCGAGGACTGACAGCACGAGCAAAAGCCCGATGAAAACAAAAATGATGAATATGACAGGAAACATAGGATCCCACTTTGTAGCTAAATTGTACTTGACTGCATCGGGGAGAGCCTGGTGAGGAGAAAAAAAAAGCAAGGTTAAAAATCACTGCAGTTTTTATTAAAATCAAATTACAGAAATACAACTAGTTTAAAAATGTGGAAACAAACAGTAAGAACGTCAGAAAATTATACGTATTATAAACTATGAAAAACGCAAAGTTTATACAAGAACAAACTCAAGTGATTATTCTTTCAAATTACTTTTTTTTAAGCTTGAATTCCTGTAAAACCAGACAGTCCAGAAGAGTCCTGGTAAAACCAGACAGTAAACTACACCTCCCTCGTTATTACACATGAGTATGTCACTTTTTTACGATCACTCGCATTCCAAAAATTCAGACGAAAATGAATGAGGTTACGAAACCATAGAACGAAATTTTAACCTTTAACTTTGTTTAAAATAACAGTCACTTTGTTTAAAATAACAGTCAATTTAAATAATTTTCTTTTCTATGCAAAGTATACAAAAACGAAGCGCGCACGCCCGCACACACACACACATATATATATATATATATATGTATATATATATACATATATATACATACATATATATACACATATATATACATACATATATATATATACATATCAAGGTTCAGACTCTTTCCACAGAAAAAAAATTAAGCACTTTTTAAGCACCTTAATTTTCATTGTACTATGATCGACCTACAGCTAAAGCTTAAAAACTGAAGCTTTTCATGAGCTTTATGACTTGTAAAATGACATTAAATAACATATATAAATCAATTTAATAATTTTATTAAACACAATTGTTAATATCTCATATTTTATGTTAAGACATCTTTCTTTGCAAACATAAATTTTAGAACAACAATAGTCCTTATTGATCAAATCCCCCCCTCCCTAAAAAAAATCTGAAATATTTGTAAAGTTAAGAAAGTAGTATCTGTGGTGGAAGATCAACAAGTTTCACATCATAGCAACAGTATATTTACAGCAACATAGATGTAAAATAATATAATAAAAAGTACTTCTGTATTATAAACAGGTAAATATAATATTCACACACAGGAAGAAAAGAAGATGCAGTATCTACACTAAAAAAAGGTTTAATTATGACATACTCAAAACAAGATTCAAGAAATTATCAATGCTATTTTAAAAATGTAACTCAAGAACTATTTCCATTCATAATAGAAGATGAGAACCAAAAAATATAGGAAGAGAGGGGGGGGGAAATAAGAGAAAATGTCTAATTTTGAAGATCATTTTTCTTTTCTTCTATACATTTTTTAATTGGTCTAAATCTTCTTTCTTTAGCTTTGTTGAATGGATTGACGATTAATTACCAAGGGAAATAAAAATTCAGCAACCGATATTTGGGGAAAAATAAGCACTTTTTGAGCACTCAGAAAAATTTATAAATTTTAAGGCTACGAAAAGAAAATTAAGCACATTTTAAGGACTTATTAGGGACCTTAAAAATGGATCTACAAAATAAGCACTTTTTAAGGATTTTAAGCACCCGGCTGAACCATGATATATATATATATATATATATATATATATATATATATATATATATATATATATACATATACATACATATATATATATATATATACATATATAAACATATATATATATATAAATATATATATATATATATAAATATATATATATAAATATATATATATATATATATATATATATATATATATATATATATATATATATATATATATATATATATATATAAATATATATATAAATATATATAATATATTTATATATATAAATATATATATATAAATATATATATATATATATAAATATATATATATATATATATATATATATATATATATATATATATATATATACATGTCATATATATATATATATATATATATATATATATATATATATATATATGTCAGGTCTAAAAAAGGTGTAGTTGGAAATTACGCGAGTTATAAGCGATTTTAAAAAGGGAATTCTTTTATAATAATAAAATAAATGAAAAAGACCCACGGTCGCGTAAGCTTTCAGGATAATCCGATCTGGCGGAAGCATTTTGGAAGAATTTGATGAGTTTGTAAACAGATAAGATCAGTTAGGGCGTGGACATGAAGCGGTCAACACCTTTTCCACGCTTAGCTCCGCCACGAAAAATGAAAATGGAGCAAGTTGCTTTCAACTAGAACAATGATTTAATAAACTTATTATTATCAAGAAAGACTGTTTTCCATTCGCCTTAAGACTGGATCACTAAAGATATATATATATATATATATATATTCAAAGATCGTATATATATATTGGTAAGCAATGATTCGTGAAAACATGCATAAAAATTTGTAAGTTGAAGAGTATTGTTTGTTAAGCGTATTGGTAATTTGGTTTGGAGCACTGCAGTTAGATTTATCCAACATAATGATTAATAAGACAGAATCAGCTAAGACATCTAATTCTAAAATCTTGCGAACAGCCATTCAAGACGTGAGATTCGAACCAATGACTCCAGCTCAGAAAGACAGGTCTTAATTATTCGAGCATAGTCTAACTATAAATCGTCCCAGGATATTCTTCGATTCAACAGGCAGAAAATGGAATCATCCACTCGTTGATATCGTTTATCTTAAATATTAAATTTACCATTTGAAGTTTTGCGCTGGAGCCGGGAACGAACTAGAAACTTTTAAATAAAAAATGATTGCTTGACTGGAATCCGGAAATAACACTAATGTTCAAAATTTCGAATTCCAAAATCAAACGAGGCTATTGACTATCACAATTATACATTTAAATTTAATAGATAACGACACACATTATATACTTTTGCACTAAAGTATTATGCTTGATATTTCAAATTTATCTGCAGTTCGCCTAACGATGTCCGAATGGGTAAGGCACTGCTCACTTTACTAATCTACAAAATTTACGCTTCAAATCAGAGGGCACGAATTTACCTGCTTGCTTTAAAAAACGCACTGGCGCAAAGAGATGCCAAATTCTAAGCAATGGAATCATATCTTTATCATATATTACCTTAAAATAACTTTTTATCCATCGAGTCTATAAAATACCATTACAACCTTTTTACTACCCAGAATTAATAACAGTTAAAATAAAAGGAGGAAAAAAAATTTGTACAAGTCGTCTATAACAAGGCAGGGCTATTACAAGAAAATTTTGTCAAAACAAAACAAGCAGTAATACAATGCAACATCACAAGAACTGTTCTAATATACATACGTACTTTGCATCAACACTTTATATTGACTTAGTAATGATACAAAAAAGTCAAAATGCTGATAAAAATTACTACTTTAAAAATACCTTTATCAAAAACAGTGGAGAGGTATATATACTACCAGATATATGAGGTATACATACCAGTGGTGAGGTATATACAGGATAAATATAACTATACATGGTTGGTTTGGTGCAGTAACGTATACTGTTTTGCTACATGAAGACTAATGAGACCGAGACCTACTGCTTAAAGTCGATTCTGAACGGCTACCAAGAGCCATGCCAGCAGTGGAATTCGAACCCACGAACTTCGGTACCGATGGGAAGCGCCCTACCATTCGGCGAACTACAGATGAATTTGAAAAATCAAACATAATACCACCTTAGTGCAAAAAGTCTGATCCTAAAGACAATAAAAGTATGTTGCTAGAGAAAGAAATAATACAGAAAGAAAACGTATGGAATGACCGACTAAATTTATGCCGACCCCAAAATAATAAAACCACGAGAAAGTCGAATAGAAAAGATAAAATAGTTGTTTCGGAAGTGCAGTACATAGAATGTAAAATTAAAAAGAAGCTCTAAACTTTATTTTAAAAAGTAGGTAGCTATAAATATGAAAAAACTATGATTCTTAAAAATGTTTCAACTAATTAGTAAAGGCAATTATTAAGTTGCAGAGGTAAAAAACTAAAATGCATAGAGTTAGGTAATCTCGAAAATTTCAACACCATCCCTTTAAAAAAAATTAACGGAAACGTTTTTAGATGAATAGTAGTTGATATTTTATAGAACGGTTCGGAACATACC
Organism: Pardosa pseudoannulata; assembly: GCA_032207245.1. Taxonomy (NCBI): domain Eukaryota; kingdom Metazoa; phylum Arthropoda; class Arachnida; order Araneae; family Lycosidae; genus Pardosa; species Pardosa pseudoannulata. Next base: position 137,268,555 of record CM063505.1, read on the forward strand.
TCATTCATTTCGTGTCCGTTACATATACGAGGGTTTCAAACTAGTGTGAACCAAGTTCATTTTTTCTTTTACAAAATTAAATTGTCTACCAGGATTAGTAATTTATTATTTCAGATGTATGCATATGTACATATCTCGTGTCAGAAAATACACTAGTAATTAAAATATTTTCTACAAATAATTTAAATTATCAGGTATTAATTATGATTTGGACACTTGAGAATCCAATTTCTGTAAACATTCCACATAGACTTGGTTCACTTTGGTTATGAAACCCTCATTCACGCCAAATGGGAAAAGTGAAAGGAAGTGTTAAAATGTAAAAGCAACTTAAAATTACGATCATTTTTAATGCTATTTATTTTTTAACTTTATCTAACAAAAAATCATTTTTTTTCATTTATTCACCAAATTAACTTTTATGATAAACAATCATTTTAAAGAAAAAATAAAAGATTAAAACATTAATACAATATACAAGAAGAGAGTATACCCCAAATCGATGCATTTAATTGTGCAACTTCTTTGGCTCATATATATGACCCAATTACAACGCAAAGAAATGCTTCCCTCAAAACAATTTCTAGATATATACTACAACAAACCCATTTTTAACAGTACAAAACAACAACTTGGTGAAATGGGTAGAAAAACAATGTCGAGGCCCAGAACCGTTTGCCATTTAATCCGATTCGACACACAAGGAATCCATCCGAACAACCGCTGTTTACAGTCTGCTTCTCTAAGGGACGAGAGTCAGCTGCTTCAGCATCCATTATGGAAATGAGTCGACAAACGGACAGGCATCATCCTCGGCATCACCTCTCGTGACATTCGCAGATTTCCCAAGAGCCTCGTTCCGCAGCTAGCCACATCAACAGCAATACCACTGCTCTGCAAGAGCATCTCCACACCTACGATGTCCTTTTCCCCCTTTCAGACATCCATCATACCAAACCCCAAGAGGAAAACCTTCCAGAAGGTTTCAGTCTCGTTCTCTCCGCACGCAGACAGTGACAGATAGGGATTGTTGTGTTGTCTCCCTGGTAATGACTCGCCAAAAATCACGCCAATCGAATTACCACAGCTTGAGAACACCCAATACCACCCCATTTCCTTCCCCGTTTTTATGGACCATTGGGTACTTTTGAAAGAGAGGGAGTAATAAGATTGCTTTTGCGAGCGATCAGGGAGGTGTCGAGTGACCTGCATTATGGAGCACTTTTGGGACCATGCTGACGTAATAATTGCGCATATCAAAACAGGAGAGGCAGTCGACTACATAAAACTATCAATCATTTGGGAGAGATGGAGATTGCTTAACAAATGTGGAAGACGGAGGACGAAAATAGAATCCAAAAGTCCGCTTCCCCAAACTGGAACTCTTCCATTTCCTCATTGCGGTATTTTAAACAATTAAACAAATTGCAAAACGAAAACATAAATTTTGGTGGATAATAGAGTCACAAGCACGATATATAGGTCTGTCATTTAATGTTCCTCACTAAATCAAAAGACACATGTAGAAGATAATCTCTTATTAATTACGAAAAGATTTTAAAGGTTTCAATAAATTCAAATTATCAAAGTCATAGAAGAAATTACATTGTATGTAACTTGTCTCAAACATTTATTACAGATTCCTGGAAAACGAAAAAAAGCATTGTATCTAAATTTTGTAGGTTAACTACACTCTCCTCACTGAATCAAAAGACACATGTAGAGGATAATCTCTTATTAATTACGAAAAGATTTTAAAGCTTTCAATAAATTCAAATTATCAAAGTCATAGAAGAAATTACATTGTATGTAACTTGCCTCAAATATTTATTACAGATTCCTGGAAAACGAAAAAAAAAGCATTATATCTAAGTTTTGTAGGTTAACTACACAGCTGAGTACTGTTAACAATTAAAAGTTGGTTTGGTGGTTTGGAGCTCTACGGTCTATTGTTTTGCAACATAAGGGTTAATGAGGCCGGGACCTGCGATTAATTAATGGATAATAGTGTCATAAGTACGGTATAAAGGCCTATCACTCAACGTTCTTAATTGAATCGATAGTACAAGCAGAAGATCCTCTCTGTCATATTGTGAACAGAATTTCAAAGTTTTTAATGAATTTAAGAGAAAACATTGAAAATGCAGTAGTAACAACAGAGGTAGGTAAAAAAATGTTAAAATTGAAATTTAGAAATTTTTAAATATCTAAATAGATTTAAAAAAAACTGGAATATGTACATCACTAAACATGAAATTATAAAAATTATTAAAGGCACATAGCAAAGATCGCAGATTTATCAGTAACCCTGTTGAACATTTATTATGCCTGTTTGTAATAAATGACTAACTTATTAAATCAAAATATTAATTTAAATTATTATAATTATATCTAATCCGTGCGAAGCGAAGATGGGGTATAAAGGTTATAACTCAAAAGGATTGCTGTACAGTGCATACATATTCATGTAGGAACTGCTATATTAATGTTGAAAAGGAAGAACCCCCGCCTTCTAGAAAATTTCTCGCTACAGCCCCCTGTATTGTCTCTTATTTACTTTTAGTATACAATTTTTATATTTTAATACTGTAAAAAATCTGATAATTAAAAATGAAAGTTTTTATTAATCTTAATAGCTAATCTTCAAAACTTAATTACAATACTCTTTTCATTTTCCTGGAATCTATAACTGATATGCAAAATGTTATAACCTAATTTCTCGTATAATTTTAATGAATTTGTAAAACATTATTAGCATTCTATCATACACCTCAATTTTAGGTTCACAGTTGACAAAATCTTACATACACCATTTATGTTAGTCAAATGGAATCATCTCAAGTTTTTGGTTTTATCCTTTAGTTCCTAATCGATAACGAATTTTTCCTTGGGCTACGGAAACAATCTAATGGTTATCAAGATCAGAGCATTATAAATGTGTATGTGCATTCTCAAATGTTATATATACTTTCTTTGCACGTTTCTACGGAGACTAAGGACAAAGAAATAAGTTTTAAAAAGAAATAAAATTTCCTCAGTATTAATAATTTGTAGAACAATCAAAGCTAGCAAAATTTCGGAAAAAAAATGTATCTAAAATAAAACATTTTGAGTAAATTTTAGTACCTTGAGACCCTAATTTCAGCAGTTAAAATAAATTTACAACATAAAATATGAAATCTTGTTCTACAATTGAATTAATTAACAATACTATTTAAACGCATATGCGCACGCCTTACGAAATATTTGAGAAGGAAAATCCAATAAATTGAAAACACCTGTTACAAGATACATGCATTATACTAAATTTTTATTTGGCAATCACAAATCCTGCATTACAATTTAAAAGACAAATTAAATAAGCACTTCTTTATTATCAAGTGCCAAGTGTTTCGAAGATGTTATATCTATTTTGAAAAATTCGTCCGTAAAAATCTTATTGAGGAGTTTATTTTTTCTTCTTTCTGCCTAAAAGGATTATTTTAAAAAAGTAAAAATAAATTAATAAATAAGTAGTCCCATTTGTTGTCAAATTTGACAGCAGCCAAAAGCTGCCTAGGTAACGCATTGATTGTGATTTGAAAGCAATATTTGTAAGTATACACACATTCGATAATCGGAAATATTTTATGAACATTATACACAAAAGGAAGTAATTTTCAAGTCACTCAAACCCTTTATTCTCTTAGCCATTCCAGATATATTCTACGAATGTCAAACTTTCCATTTTTCTCCCAATCCAATATTTGTCAAGAAAGGAAATGTGTCGACGCTACGCTTTTAAGCAGAAATTACAGAAGCAAGACACAAAATAAGACACACTGGATACTTTCCTTAATGGAAGAATACGGCTCTCCATCTTTTTTTATTTAAAAATGAAAAAAAAAGCTCTCTTTGACATTGAAGACATGGAGACATTTGGACATTTTTTTAGCGACATAATCTATTAAGGAGATGGTCTGCTTCAAGAATATAACATTTAAAACGTTCTCCCTGATTTACGAGCGTCTTTCAGTACTAAACTTTTTAACGATATCGAAGAGTGCCTACTGTCAAAAGAATATTATTTGAATTGTTTAAAATTTACCAAAACGATGCTCAGTAGAAACTGCTAATGAATATGATATTGGGAAGCACAAATTTAAGCTTTTAAAGAAAAACAGGAAACAATTTATATGCGGTTTAAAAAGCAAAATGTAACCGATGTTTTCCAATATATATATATATTCCTGCATGTTAAATAGCGTATTCGAACAGTAAATAAATATATATTAACTATGAACTATATATATATATATATATATATATATATACATACACATATATATATATATATATATATACACACACACACATATGTGTGTATATATATATATATATATATATATATATATGTGAAACATAACTTGGCCTGCTATGCTTCGCGGATGTAGCGTGGTCGAAACAAGAATACGAATATTCAGAATAAGTTTTATAACATCTTTATTATGCAGCGTACAGCAAAAATCCAACAAAGGATGGTCGCGCAGCCTTATATAACCTTGGGGACGCTAACCGCTTGAGAAAGGAATTTGTTACTCTTCAAATTATAAGAGCTTTTAAGTGCTCTTAACCATTAAAGTAGGTTGGCGAATTAAGCTCGCCAACAGGAAGGAAACAAAAGAATTTAACGCCGAAAGGCCACTAAAAAGATGAAGAAATTGCGGCTTTGGTGGTTTTTTAATAGAGGTGTTAGTAATTTTAGTTTAGGATTAAAGTGTTAAGTTTTTACATTACATATATATATATACATACAGCTTGGGCCGGGGCTTAAGTATGAAGAGGGTGCATGCACGTAGCCGACTAAATTTGTAGGGCGGTCGACAGAATGTAAAATATTAAATTATGCAACTTAAACTTAAAAAAAAATAAATTAATAGATTTTATTGAATATATTTAGAGAAAAAAATCTTTTTTTTTTCTACTTTTACGATTGGGAATAACTGAAGCCATAAACTTTGGTTAGTGTTTAATGAACACTTCTTCACATATTTTGCTATTAAAAGGTATTTTTGTTATTAAAGGTATATATTAACACATTAGAAAAGAATTTTTACTTAAATTATATTTTTTGAAAGTACCAAAAATATTTAATATTTTGATGTATAACTAAAATTATTATATGCCATATTTTGATATTTTCAAGTCAACTTATTGTTTAAGACATTAATATTTCTATGCATAATATAAACTTAAATAGCTTAACACAAAACCTCTATTTTTGTAAATGTCTGTACTACTAATAAAATATTTTAAAACATTTTTCATTTGACAAGAAAATTAAAATTTTAAAACAATGATGATTAACCAGTACATAACTGAAAATTTTCTAAAAAAAATGTAATACTTTTTCATTAAAAACACAAAATGTATGATTCAATCCAAAATGTCAAGAAAATTTTACTAAGTTAAATAAGAAAAAATTATGCTACAAATTCATATTTTATTATTACTTATTGTTATTGAAATACTTCAAATGTGAGTTTATCTACTTTTCATTCCCTAATCAATTACACGATTTTACTGAACGGATCATGGAAAATATTATTTCTAGTGCAGCTGCAGAAGCAGAAAATAGCTGCTTGGCTAAATTTACTATTTGGATCTTTAATGGCTGCTCTAAGTGGAGTGTTTGTTAGTAGAGAATGCACCAGGTACAATCTGGAGCAGAATTCCTAGGGTGGAAAGAGCAGCAGGTCTAAATCTACAAAAGAAATTCTTAACATGCCGACTGGATATTGATTTGTTCCAACTGAAATCATAATCAACAAATATTCATTAATGATAATTTGAAAGTATCAAACTATTGTCTAACATGATAATTTGGAAATAAATATCGGATACATGCCATATCAAGTATATGATATATAGCCATTGATATATACCACTGAAACCTTTCTTTAGACTAGATTGTAAGGAGCTGCAGAAAACGTAAACTTATAGAATTATCAGATATGAGTTGGTAAATAAGAAAGCCATAAAAGTGCAGATGAGGGGTGCATTTTCTTACTTTTGTTTGATAGGATACACATTTTAATAAACGTAACAAATATATAAGTTATATTTTTTAACTTCTTTTATTCCCAGTCAATTATATAGTGACTAATCTAATCGTTGGGGTTAGCTATGAATCTAGTAGGAAGCCATATGGATAGGGGACAGCCAAATATACTATCACGTACGCTCTAATAGTGGTGACTAATAGCCCAAAACCGGCTCTGCATGTGATACTCGAACTTCCATCCAAGTTGTCATGCGTGGATTTTGTTAGACATGTAAACTAGGGAAAAACTATCTCTTATTTGTATTGACCGAGTTCGGTTTGGCAAAATCCCTTTTTAGTCGTGTTACATGCAGCATCAAATTCGCACCAATTTAAGAAAAACCTCGTAAAGACATAGTCTAAGTGATTTTTAAAGCTATATTTTTAAAATTTGGAACTTCAAAATTTGGGAGACACTACCGTACATCTCTTTACCAAGAAAGTCGCTAGCGATCCAGCTCAAACTTAATACCCCAGAGTGAGACATAGGTGCAATTTCCGAATTGGCTGAGTTCAGCACTTTTGTGTGGTCTTAAGGTGGCCTGGTGGATACTAAAATGGCGGTATCAGAGCTCAAAATTCAACTGAATCACGCGAATCTCATGACAGTCACATGGAACACAGGAGCTGAAAATGTAAGTTAATGACTTTAATCATGGAAAAGAGAACTAATTGCTCTCTTGGATTACGCCACTATTCTTCAATGCGATATAGAATAAAAATTGAAAAAAAAGCAGAACAGGCTTGCGAATTAAAGAACATACAAAATTTTAAAAATATATACCATTAAAAGCATCGCAGAACACATGAAAATGTTTATCATGAATCATATCAAGCCTAAATTTTCTGCTAACATGTATTTCTTTTAATACAGCAGAAAAATAATTCGAGAATTCATTAAAAAACTTTGAGGTTCATGAATAGGGATATAAAACCAAGAGTAATCTTATTATAACAACCGAAATAAAGTGAAAACACACTGCATCTTGCCTATAAGAATTAATAATAAATTAGAACAATGGTAACTTGATGTTACACTGTTGATACTAAACAAGCGATGACTTTTAGACCGTGCGCCAAGCATAGTACGAGATTTGTTAAATCCTATGAATTGGTTAGAAACCAATGTTCAAGGATGAAGCAGACAAATAAATAAGAGAGCAATTTATAAAAATCGAAATATAAAGCTAGCAAGCAAAATAACCTCCTTTACATTTTCTTCATTAAGAACAATAAAAATAATGAAACTAAAATTCAATTATATTGTATTTTTTAGCAAAAAACACAAGTCAGTACTGTATTAAAATCTCTCAAAATGTTAGCGACCATCAAAGGGAAAGGAAAACAGTGAGACGGATTCTCAGTGAAAAGTGTCAGTAGAATGTTTGTTGATATATATAACTGTCAGTATACTGCTTCAGCACCGAAAGAATTGAGAAAGAAAACGAGATAAATTTTTCCGGCGGATTCGGAACGACATCGTTAATGTAATGTGCTATTTTGCATTTAGGCTGAAAGCAAGAACAGTTGATTAGTAGCATGTGTCACGGCTACCGGAACACTTGCCAAGATTGAAGTGAGTCTCGTTCGTTTTCTTTAAGACGAAAAAGAACATTGAGAGATATTTTGCTAAAGGAGATCTGTCACGTCTGGATCTTGAAACACATTTGTATGTTCAGTAAACTAAGTGATCCATCCATGGAAGCTAAAAAGAGATCAGTGGGTAGACTGAAATACAACAATTGCTTCATAATCATAAGTAGAATAAAAAAATAATTTCAATGTTACGAATTACATTAAATCAGTATTTTATTTATATAAATAATGAACTTTATCTTTGTCATTCAATGTGATACCGTGCTTCTTTATTTTTTCTCCAGCTATTAATAAAGCAAACAACGCCCGAAAGTTTTCTCAAAAATTGAAGTCACGTTCCGAGTCCAGCAAAGGCGGATTTCAACATATATACACATTTCAACATATATATCAACGGATATCATTTTAACACATTATGAGTGTATTATTGAAAGTAAACTCTGAACTTGAGGGTTCGGCTTAGGAAGTTCAGACCACTTATCTTCCTTGATGGAACAAGTGCGTCAATCAACCATACTGTTTCTATTATTTTGTTACATCAACTTCTACTCGAGGAATATGGTTGAAACTAAATACTAACTTACCACAATTTGGTTGATAATAAACCATAACGCCCTGGTTTCCGATCCAATCTTAAAATTTTAAGGAGCAAAATATATGTTTGCTATTTTTTTCTTTTTCATTTGCATTTACCAGTCGAATATTCAATTCATAGCAAAGACATTTAGAAGGAAGTAATGCATAAGTCGGACTTTATACAGTTTTTAGCGGTTTCCAATTACGATATTTATTTTAAAATTATGAATTTCCCAAATACTTAGTTTTCCGCCGCACCTATGAATGTTACATAGTACGGCACCACTGCGACAATATATTATATTAAAACAAATTTAGTTTCCGTGCGATCATTAATACAATTACAGAATTACAGATTGCTTCAACAGATTTCATAGGGTTTTTTCCAGCCTATAGGTTTTACTTTTTTTTCCTAAATAAATGTAGAGCTAATCAGACTGAAACCTACTAAATATAGCAAATTCCAAAAGTCTACAGTAATCCACAATAGCAGTAAGATTTGAAACCCCAGTTTCCAATACCACCCAGCGCAGATCTGAAAAACCATTGTCCAGCTATCATTTGAATCTTGAATATACAATGACGTCTTTAAAGTTATTTTCTTCTTCACTAAACGAAAAATCACCAGAAAATCTATATATGCCAACATCATTTCAACATATTCTGAGTGCATTACTGAAAGTAAACTCTGAACTTGAGGGCTAGGCCTAAGAAGTTCAGATCAATTATCTTCCGGTGAACGGGGCAAGTGCACCAATCGACCATATCATTTCTATTATTTTATTACATACACTGTTACCTGGAGAATACGGTTGGATCTGGATACTAACTCACCACAATCTGGATGCTAATAAACCACAATGCTCTGGTTTTTCATTCAATATTGAAATTTTAAGAAGCAAAATAATTACTTGCGATTGTTCTTTTTTGTATTTGCCCCGTAGAATAGATAACTGAATTTAAAAAAGTTTCAGGTAAGCAATCCAACAACAAAAAAAAAAAACCCTAACATATTGCCAATTGGTTATGCATTGTTGAATTCTGCATCTCATAGGACGTATTTGCCCCACTTCCTTTACATTTTAAATTATTTAAATAAAGTAGTTGTATATATACAATCCAAAATATTATGCATCCATAACGAAAATATATCAATAACATTATATTTCTAGATACCTATAGGAAGTAACGATGCCTAGAACGATATTTAATTTCAGCATGGAAAAAAAATCGTTATAACCAGGTTCTATAGTATTTAAAAACAATCGTAATTGCGAATTCGTGAAATAAAATTATTCATTGTTAAAACAACTATGCAAGCAAAACTAATATCTTAAGCAGAAGTCTACTCTTAATTTCTTATAAGAATCCCACTAAAGTATATAAAGCATTAGGAGATTTTACTTTTGATATTCGAACAAAAAGCAGCTCTCGTAAAAATAAGATAATTAATCCAACTTTTTAATTGCAACGAATTAATTAACAAATGAGAAATCTGTTTCATCTTCTGATGGTAAATTAAATATTCAAATTAAAGAAATAATTAAAAGAAATATTTAGCTTTTTTTCAGCATAAAAAAATTTCTTTCGATAGAAAAAAAAAATTAACCTAATCGTTCATTTCTTATTAGATATATACAAAAAACAAGTACATAAAAATCTACGCATCTGAGCACTAATTACTGAAATTAGGGGAAAAATTATTTATTCACACACACGCATTTTAGTACGCTGCAAAAAGCGACAAAAAAAATTTCGCATTCGATGGCACAAAAAAATAGCATATGCTAGGGATGAAGATCAAGTCTCTTATTAAATAAAAACCTGGAAAAATCAGAAATGCAAAAACTTAATGAAATAAGTCGACTGCTTGTGAGCGGTAAATGAAGCACAACGAAAGATGACGAAGACAGGAGCGTTTCTTATTTAATAAACCATTTTACAAAATCTCTGTTTAGTTTAGTTTTAAAAGCGAAATCGAATTTTTAAGCAATCAAATTAGTCGTCCCCGCGGCAAACAGCGCTTTCAATCCCGAATAGGGAAAAAATATTAACATGGGGAAGGGTATATTCATTCAATTTGATAACGTTAATTCGTCACATTATTACTCATTTAATAACAGTTTTTTTTCGCAATGACTCAAATTTGACAATAAACGGTTACAAATGATCGCATTTGAATAAATTAATTCGGACTGAAAAAAGAGAATTGACAACGAAATTTAATAAAAATCTATATTCATACACGCAATTTGACAGATCTTGCCCGTTCTGTTTGCTGAATTCAAGATGCATTTTAAGACCTGTTTGCAAATCAAACAGGATATATTTTAAAAGCTTGGAGCAAAGTTCTTCGTTGTTTTATTGAACGTTTCTCGCATTTATAAACTCACATTCATCTTCAGTAAACTTTCAAAAAATTATATTTGTATGCAACTACATCCTAGATCAAAATAAAATCAATCAACAAAGAAATAAAGTAAGCTTTTAAAACATTTTAAAACTGCGAAAAAAAAAAGATAACCTTATACAGGGTATCCGCCAAAATAAAATTTTTCAAATCCATGACTTTCCCTGACTTCAGAAGATTATTTTCCATGACTTTAAAAATATTTTGTTAAAGTACATATGAATAAAAATTCTGATATACATACAAATAAAATATATTCTTTTAGAGAAATTACAAAAATTTATGATAAAAAATACTTTATAAATGTTTATAAACTCATATATATATATATATATATATATATATATATATATATATATATATATATATAAATTGCTGTATCTACATACCTAAGTTTAATCATACAGCAATTTTCTGAATGCAATCAAAAAATTTCCAATTTGAATTCAGAGTACTTAGGTATTATCGAGGTGACCAAGAATAATAGCCAAACACGATAACCCTATAACGTTTATATATAATAGCCCTAAAGATAAGCTTATATTTTGTAGAAAAATCTTAACTAATTTTTATTAAATAATTATTATTATTATATTAATAAAAATTTAATTTATAATTTAAGAAAAAAAACAGAATAATATACTTATACATTTCCCCCCCCCCCTATTAAGCTTGCTTGTTTTGAGTTTCCTTGACGAATAGAAAGGAAATTCACTTGCAGAGGCATTTCTTGGTTTTTCTTAATTGGTAGCTCAGCGGATCCATGACTTTTAATCATTTTACTTAGAAAATCATGACTTTCCATGACAAAATTAATCCATTGTCTAAATCCATGATTTTCCATGACTTTCCAGGTGCGCGGAAACCGTGCTTATAGTATCTATTTTCCAACTACAAGTGTAGCAGAAAGCAAACTTATTCAATTGGAAATTCATCCTTCATTAATTTTTTTATAGAGTTATGTAGACTCATTCTTATTCAATTGGGAAACTTTTCTTCACAACTCAAATTTAAAAACACAAGGTTTCAAATGATCGCATTTGAATACATTCGGACAAAAAAAAATCGAGAATTAAACGACGAAATTTAACAAAACTTTAAACGCTCGATCTTATTAGAACTTGCCCATTCTGTTAAAAAGATGAAAATAAAAGACGAAATAAAAAGATTCATTTTAGAATCTGCCTGCAAATGAAACAAGACATATTTCAAAAGCTTGGACAAAAGTTTATAGTCATTTTATTGGATGATTTTTATACATAAAAATACTCACTTCATTCTTAACGAATTTTGAAAACAAAACCTGTAGAATGCAGCTAGATCCTTGCTCAAAGTACAAAATCCATAAAGTAAAGAAGGTAGAAATTAAGCTTAAAGCATTGTAGAACTACAAAATAAGAATATCCTGTAGTATCTACCTGCTCAAAGTGTGAGCAGGATTAAAATCTATCCAACTGGGAATAATAGAAAAATGTATTAACTTTTTCATTTCATTTATCTAAATGCTACATGCCTTTGACTATTCAAACTCACCTAAGAGTATTTCAAACTGAAATTTGTTTTTGATTAAGTTTAAATCTTAAATAATTAAATTATAGATAGATTAAAGATCTTTCCCTTTTTCTATAAGTTCTGTTTATTGTTAGACATTCCATTGACACAAAATATTTTCATAAAACAATACAAAAAAAAAAAATTTAAACCGATTTTCAAGAGTTCAAAAGGAAATTAGTCAAAATTCATTTAAATTTCAGATTTGTGATACTTTTAAAGAATTTGCTAATGAATGAATATTTGTAACTTTACATTTCAATGTTTTTTAAAGGAACATAAACTTCAACCAAGATCCTCTTAATAAAATTAACACTATATTGCCCAAGGCAGTCATTTTGACTGTTTTATAATTTCAATTAGAAGAACAATTATGAAATATAATGACACAATTTCTTAGAATTTGGTGACTTTTTCTATAACATGTAAATGGGTTTATGAATAATTGTAGTTACTTCCGCCCTCCTTTATTATATAATATTAAAAATTAATTTTAAACAAATTTCTTTACATATTTGTTATTTTTTCACAATGCAGTCATTTTGACTGTTTTTGGGCAATATAGGTATACAAGAAATCTCGGGCAATCTAGTGTTAAATAAAAGATATCTTTATTTTTGAAAGCAAAAACTTATTTTAATTCATGTAATTAGTTGTAGGTGTATGCATGTTAGTGTGTGTGTATGTGTGTATAGAGAGAGAAATACATACTTTATAAAAACGCATAAAGGAAATAATTATCCAGGATGTCTTAACTTAAGAGCTAATATGGATTTTTAGAGCAATCAGGCAAGATTTCATTCAAAAGAACTTAGAAAGTTTTTTGAAAATGATACCCTCTAAGCACTAACCAGCATAAATGATTAATTACCCTAATTTGCAAAAACTTGAAAAATGGAATAGAATTTATCTTCTCTCTGCATGTATTCAGAAACTTTTATAAGGTTACTTTTTTACAAAAATGTCAGCCTTAAAGGTGATCAGAGCAGTCAACATACAGTAAAAAATTTAACTTTCATCTAACAACAGTAATTTTTATTTTGCTTATGTAAGGATAAGTTAAATGCTGTTATTATAATCTAGAAGTCCTTTTGAACTTTATAGAAGAGATACCAATATTACTGTAGGGTCCAAAATGATTTCTAAATTTAAGAGTTTGTTTGGAACTTACCATTCAAATTTTGCAACAAAAGAGCTAATTAGACTGAGAAATAGTTTAAAAAAGCTAATGTCAACAGTTATATTCTTATCAGCCGAAAGTTTCAAACCTAATCTTGCAGAAGCAAAAGGTTGACATTTAGCTATATAATCTGTTATCCTATAGATTACCATTCAGGTTACCAATAGTCAAGAGATATCTTGCAGTTTGATTTCTTTTGGCGTCCCCAAAGAGATCTATTTGCAAAAGTGTTGTTTCAGTAATTTATATAATTTTGTAATTGACTGAACCAAATGACATTTCAAATTTTCTTCATGTCTTGAAAATTAAAAAACTATGATAGAAGGAAAAAAACATTGTTGGGTGAACATTTAAAGCTCTAAGCATTATGCACGTAATTTTCTGCCTAGCCTAGTCTTCAAATGGGTGTGCATGTGTTATGAGGTGCTTTAAATCCATATAAAAATCTTTTAATTAAATGGTTATAACCAGGATTGGCATGATTTAAATCAGTTGATTTTTTTGAAGAAATCATTGATTTAAATCATTTTTTTTTCTCTTCTTTTAAAACCTATATTACGAAGACAGGAGAATTGGGAATCAGTCAGCACAGTAAAACCAATAAGTAAATAAGTGTAAATAGATAGCATGTGCTTTCCAAGAATTTAGGGATTGTTATAAGAAAATATGTAGTAGGGGTAGTACAATGACTGATTATGACTGGTGGAAATTATTTTATGCAATGGGAGGAAAAGAGAGTATTACAAAACTTGATATCCAGTTTATCTACCAAATAACAACAGCAGTGGCTTCATCTGCTAGAATGGAAAGACAGTTTTCTTCTTTTGGTATTGTTCATTCTAGCCAATTAGGAGTGGATAAAGCATCAAAGCTAGTGTTTTTATTGAAACAAATCCATAATTTTATGCTTAAAAAATATTGAAATAATTGTGATTTGTTTTTTAAATAAATAGTTTGCATTAAAAGAATATTTAATTTGTTCTCTTAATTTACATCTTATTTAGTTTGCACTATCCAAATACAAAATGATAGAATGTATTTAGATTAAAATTTATATATTTAAGTTTAGGTAATCAGTGTGCAGAATATACTAGATAGATAAGATGTTACATCCTATAACAAACTATTCTATGTATATTGCAAAAAACATAAAAACAACAATTAAAATTAGTATTCAGAAAAAAATAATAAAAATCCGATTTAAATTTAAAAAAATCTGATTTTTTTATTTTTTTTAATCATGGTTTTTTTCCAACCCTGGTTATAACAGTTGTACTTGTAATAAAAGTTTTGGATCACAATCTAACTTCATATCACATGCACACCCATTTGAAGATATCAACTGGGTAGAAAATGACATGTGCAATACTTAGAAGGTTAAGTATATGTATAATATTATTAGTATAACATAAAATATAAATATACAGATATAAACTTGATTGATTAATAATCCAAATTTATTAAAGAGGTATTTCATTTTCCACTGCTGGGTAGTTTAAAAAAATTTCAAATCCCTAAATTCTCAGAAAGGGGAAATATCTTCTTTGGTCTTATCCATTTTCAGGATTAGATGAGCTATTTGAATCCTTACTGACAACAGAATGAATTTTATTATCAGCCATTATACCACTCAGTAAATTTTATCTATTTTCCAAACATCCAGCCTACTTTCATTTTAAAAATTTTATTAAAATCATTAATTTTCAAAATCCAATTTGCAGCTGAGGCCAATTTGCTTATAAATTTCCACTTATATATATCTGTGCCAGATATCTGGCTTGATAGCTGGTATCTGGTTCTTTAGCTCAGTCAGTTATTAAAAAGTTGGATATACTATATTCCAGCTATCTACTTTACCCCTATCAAAAACCAAAGCAATTTTTATTTGATTTTACTTAACTTCACTTGTGTGTCAGGATCGAAATTCATAATCAATTTTCAACTACCTTCTGTGACTAACTACAGATCTGAAATTTTGCACATAGGTTCATTTCCAGTAACAATACATTTACATATTTAATCATAAAAAATTAAATAGGAGCTAAAAAAATA
Organism: Pardosa pseudoannulata; assembly: GCA_032207245.1. NCBI lineage: Eukaryota > Metazoa > Arthropoda > Arachnida > Araneae > Lycosidae > Pardosa > Pardosa pseudoannulata. The sequence continues at coordinate 137,284,002 of CM063505.1, forward strand.
TCAATCTGATGTATGCAAAAAGCTATTGAGAATACTTGGAATTCCAATTGCTGAGATTTTAAACAAATATTGTATCACCATCTATTTGCAAGAAGCATAACAACAAACTCAAATTAAATTTCAAAAGTGATTTGGACAAAGTTAAAATAATGACTCCTGGTTCAGAAAAGAATATACATGTTTTTTTTTTATTATTATTATTCTCTTATAAAATTTAAAAGTTTTTGTTATATTCTAAAGAATATTTAAAAAATTTTTGGTTTAGTTGGGTTGTTGTTTTTTTTCTTCAGGAGACAGTTACAAAACTAATAGATTAACTTATTAAAATCGGTGATCAGATGCCTAAAATATTGGAAGTGCCATCAATAAGTGGCACTGAGAATTAATAGTTTAGAGTCAACATTAACAAAGGAATAGTAACAGAAATATAATAAAGAATGTGACATGAACTTTAATAGAAATTAAACTTTACATTGATGGTAAAAAAGAATAATTCTTTTAAATGTATTATTCATATTCTGTATAGATTTTAATTAAATAGTACTAAATGGGACACTTTTCTTGTTTTAACAAATAATAATGAGCAATTTTGTATAGTACATTTTACTAATGGATTCAAACATTTCACAGTCTATCCTTTTGAAAATGTAAAATCTGTACTTAAAAAAAAGTGCAAAGTGTAAAACAACTGATAATTAATTTAATAAAAGTTAAAAAGCTGTGGGTGAAAACTGATTACAGAATTTGAGACTAAAAAGTCAAAAATAAGACTAGTATAAAAAAATATTTTTTTATTATTAAATCTCTTATTTAACAAAAGCAATAATACAAATATGAAAAAAATATTTTTTAATATAAAAACTCTTATTTAACAAAAGAAGTCATAAAAAGTAAAATAAGTTTTAAAACAGAGCATGAAAGAGAAACTGAATGGAAAGCACCTATATGAAAATTGTAATGTACTGATAAAGAAAAATTCCATAAGGAATGTACTTATTAATTAGGAATACACTAATTAAGTTCTTGTGAAATAAAAAACTGATGGCTGCTGATATCTTCACGACAATAAAACCAGAAAAAATTACAACTATACGGAACAGAAAGAGCTTTTTACGTGTAACTTTCACGAGAAATTTTACAACCTTTAAGATATTTCTGATTTTACAATTTTTAGACCAGTAAACAACATAATAAATACAAATACAGTGAAACTTCTCCAAGCGGCCACCCCTGTATAGCAGCTACCTCTCTAAACGGCCAATTTTTCATGGCACTGATTTTTCGACTCATAGGTCTAATGTTAAAATAACCTCTATCAGCGGCCACCTGACCCCTCTAAATGGCCACCTTTTGAGATCGTCCATTTCCTTTTTTGGAAAATTCTGCTTACCCCATGCTTCAATGTTTAGCGGAAAAACTCAAAGTCAGGTTTAGGATCAAATATAACACCCAGGAATAACTTGCGAAGTCCATTCCCATTGTCCCCCCCCCTTTCTCAGAAAGATTAAATCTGTTGTCTTTTGTATTCTCCCCACCCCCTTCAGAAAGGAATCCTTATTGCACCACCCAGAGAAACTGAGGGGGGAATTAGACAATTGGCGTTGCAGGTATCCTAGGTCCTTTGTTTGAAATTTCAGTCGGTACAGTAAAGGAAGAATTGCACCTCTGTCAGCAAAAATGTTATTCACGCCAGTTTTATTTCATTAGTTAGTTGGTCAGTGATCTGAGTTGCAACGGTGTTGAAACATGTTTTCCTAGTAAGAGAATGATACAAAAATCAGAAAATGCTAGAGGTGGAAAAAATCTGAAGGAGCGGCTGACCATTAGTTTTTGTGCAAGCTCAACTGGAGAGAGAGAGAGAAACCCCTGATAATTTGAAGATCTCAAAGACTCAGGTGTTTTAAAGGAAAAAATTTGAACCATCTTGCTATGTTGTGGTACTTGAATAAAAAAACATGGATGACGTCATTTATCTTTGAAGATTGGCTGGTAAAGTTCACCAAATCAAGACAGGAAAGTTCTTCTTTAAATCCTTTTTATCAAATCTAAAATTTGAGGTTGATTTAAATTAACTAAACAGTATGTATGTGCATAAAAAGTTTTTACAAATTAAATTTTGTAACTTTCAGGCGATATTTCCGTTCCTGAAGAGGTACTTCCCAATGTTTGTAATGGAGAGCAAACTAAACTTTCAACACAAGCGACTTTAGGAAAAATCGATGAAATTATCGAAAATTCCGAAGCGGTTGCAAACGAATCTGTTAGAGATCTGCTTTTTAAAGTGAAAATGAACTATAAAAAATGGCTGTTATAGAGAAAAGTAAAAACTTAAAACAGACACAAATTGTAGCCTTCTTAAAAAAATGCAAGAAAGCATGAAATAAAGTACTATTTTCTCTTTAGATAAGTTTTAAATTTCATTTTAACTAAGGAATATATATCAGACTTGTTTATATTACGTATTATAGCAATTATCTAACAATAGTAAATAAAACCCTTCAGAGTGGCCAAATAATCTCGGAACGTTGAGGTGGCCGCTCAGAGTTGTTTCACTGTATATACACATATTTAAAATTAACTTTTCTGTGATGAATAGATTTTAAAACATTGAATGTACCACAATGTTTTTATAACCACTTTGAAATATTCAAACACACAAGTCAAATTTTTGAAAAAAAAAAAAGAGTAAAATGCATTAAAAAAAAGTAAATAACTAATTTAATTTTTTTATTTATCTAATGGAAAATAAGTGCCTAAATTTGAAATTTACTAAAAGCAAATAACTTATATTAATGATGCATGCAAGTCTTTCAAATGCCGCCCCTTAACTATTTTTATTTTATTACTTATGCCATCCCCTCACAGCCCACCTCTTTGCATAATAGCATGTTTCGACCTCAGCTTTACAAACTTTAGAAAATTTTTATCTGAAAAGAAAATTTCCTGAGCTTGTAAGTGATAAATATACTAGGATTGTGTTGTAACCTGTTTGGTACTTACAGAATCACTTAAACATAACATTAAAAAAAAAAAATAAATAAATAAATAAAAGTAATGTAATTCTCAAAATAAGGGCTCTGAGAAACTTCACACAGTGTCATGAAGAATCCTTGTTTTAAATTTTCAGTTTCCATGCAATCATATTTACAGACACTCCTCTTTATTTACATTGATCCATTTTACATGAAAGTTTATGGAAACATTTAATAAACAAAAATGATCCAAATTATATTTTATTCAGTTTATTAAAACTTGTATTATGTTTCATTCTGAAAATAAAATGTCAGTTTTGATGCATCAGACCTAACCTTAAAATCCATTCAGTCCTGGATATGGCAGTCCATTTTCTCAAGAAACAGGCTAAACAAATAACTGATTTAAAATTCCTGATGCTACTGTGAGTACACAGTTTAGAGCCCCCCTTCGGTTTTGACACTTACTAATTGTTAATCACTTTTAATGTTCAAATATCTATAACTGCTAATAAATAGCCTAAAGCTCACTAAAAGAAAACTTTTGAAAAATAGATAATGCTATCAAAACATGGAAAAGTTCTAGAGCATGATCCGATCTGCCTTTATATAACTCTAAAGGTTGGGAAAGAAAAAAGGAATAAAAGAAGTAAATGGCTGAAAAAAGAAGGAACACTTTCAAATAAGGAAAAAAGGACATGTTTTTAGAAGGAAAAGGAGCACTGCAGAATCTGTGAGTATAGATAAATTACTTACCTCAACTGCTTCTAATAATCTTCGTCCCTTATGTCCTAATGTCATTGGCAAGCTGTTAGTTTTAATAACGGTAATCACTACATTATCATCATATACACTTCTCATTGTCCTTTCAACCTAAAATTTTAAATAATGAATAATTAAGTTAAAAATCTTCAAAATATGTCAAAAAATGTATCTCAATAGTAAACAAAATACTTAAAATAATCAACAAAAGAAAAATTTTAAATATGAAATACTAGCTACATTTAAATTATTTACAATATAAAAATTAATACTACATAATACAGGAAATTCAATTATTAACCAAAATATAAACATTAAAATGTAATTATTCAATTCTTAACCAAAATATAAACATTAAAATGTAATTGCATTTATATAAAAAGAATATTATGAAATGTATACAATTTACAGATAATAAAATGATCACCAAATATCAAGTAAACAGTAGCATTTAAATTAATTGATAATTTCCATTTCAAATTTCCTCTTTAAAGTTTATAACTCAGAATATCAACATACATAGAAATATAATTTCTAGTAATTCAAGAAACCTGTTTTTGTGATAATGTCACAATATATGGCCTTTTTAAAATGTTTAGTAAAGGCAAGCAACTTCATCAGGACTACAAGTCAGATTAGAAATTAAGAAACATTACAGGGGTCAGACCACTTTTGGATTTATCTAAATATATATATATAGCTCTAAATATTTTTTAACCCCTTGAGGATTTGCACATAAATGCTACACAAGTCGACCGTTGTGAAAACAATTGTTGTTTGATACCATCTAGTAATTTAATCTAGCATTTAAAAATTCAAATAAAATGTTCCAATCTCCCATTACGTATATGCAATTCTGGTCTCTCAATATCAACATGAGCTCTTTGTGTGGAGGTGATGCTGGGCTAATAAGAGCAAAATGGCTGTGTCATGTCCAAGAGATGTTGGTCACAAACAGGTTAAATGAGGATATCTTAATTAGTTTAATCTGTCTATAATTTCATATAAACTTTTACCATAAAATGCATTATAATGATTTCTTAAACAAAAAAAATTAATGTGGCAATTGTGACTTTATACAGCACATATAAAATATGATAGGAACCACTAGATATACTAAACAATTGAAAATAATCCATGCTAGTGTGAAACCCAGGGTCACCATAAAAGTCAATAAATATAAGTGATTGCAGACTTCCCAAAAAGGGTTAATGAGCCACATTCAATTCATTTGAAAAAAATCATTGCAGGCCATGTGTGTTGAACATGCCTAGTTTAGAGCAATAAAAATAAAATCATTTAAAACATGTAAAAAAGCTATCTCTTGAATCATGAAACTATATTTGATTATCTACACAAAAATTAAACTTATACACTGATAAAAATTTTAAAAATTTCCTTAAATGTATATTAAAGCTTTACTAATCAATAAATTTTTTAAATAGTAAATATTTATATTAGTTTAATTATTTTGTGAATATTTAGTTATTAAAATGTTAATTGTTAATATCATTTGAAATTATTCTTGAATTATCACTCTGCTGGGGAAAGGAGTTTAGTCATCAAAATGTTAATTTAATGGAATCTCATTAAGGTATCCGTATCCGTCTAGTTTGTGCCAAAAATTATAATTTTTTTATTATTATTATTTCTCTATTGTAAAATTTCAACTTTTAGGCTTCTAAATCTCTTTTTGTTTCGTCTCTACGGCATTTTAAAGAAAAGTTACAGCTGTTTAAACATCAGTGACAGCTGTCAAGACAAAACGGAAGTAACGACTTTGGAACCAGAAGTTGTGAATTTAAAGCCTTTTAAAGAGAATTTTTTGGACAAAACTTTTTAAATTTTCATGAAGATCAGTTTAAACATTTTTCTAGTATTTTAATAATTAGCAACTTGACAATTAGAAAGTTTTGAAGCAAGAAAGTGTGGGGAATTTTAAACAAGTATTTTAATTTTTTAATAGTTAAAGTTGCTTTCATAAACTTCAAATGCGTTTTTCTCAGAACGGTATTTTTAATAAAATGTTGATTTGGTTTTTTGATGAAATGTGATTTCTCAAAAAGTTCTTAAAATATTTTGTTAAAAAATATTATGAATGCTTTTGATAGTATTTACTAGTAAATGACCTAAAAACTTTAAATTTGGATAATATAGTTAGATATAAAGGTAATGAAAATTCGTTAAAAATTCAATGTGTATGATTTTGAAGGACCAAAATTTTTTACCAAATGTAAATTAAGAAAAGATTTTAGGTGATTCACTAGTCCAGTGTATAAGAATTGTGTTGCATCAAAAAATATTGAAATAATTTAATTTATTAAAAATTTAGATCTTTTGAAAAATCCCGATTTTTATACTAAATTTTCTTTATTTATTAGAAATTTCATAACGATTCCAGGAATAAATTTTTTAAGTGCAATTCTCTATGATAATAAAAAAAATAAATCTAAAAGTGTAAAAACATGAACTAGTTTCTACGTTTAAAGAAAAAAGTTCTCCGAACGTAGATGAATACCTTCACTGGATTTCAGAAACTAATTATATATTCCACATCTGAACATATACTGGGTCTCCCCCAAAAAATAATAACAACCTTTGATAAAATTTTTTACAGTTTTTTGTGCACAACTGGAATAAAAATTCCAGAAAGCAAAAATTCCAATGTTTCTTTTAACAAAAGAGAATCAAATGAAAACCATTTCAATGGCATAGACAAGTTATGCCATCTGTTAAAAAATATTTGTACTAGACTTTAACAGGTCTTAAACTACAAATATGTGCAAACTGAAAAAGTAAGGAAGAAAATATCAATATTCACACGTTTTAATGGCAAACTGGTAAGAGTTAAAAAAAGGTTTTTATTATTGATGGATTTTTATGTTTGATATAAATATAGCTAATTAGATGTACTATTCACTTTTAAAATTTCAATTTGTATTGGGGAGGAAGAGTGGATGGAAATTTCACAAAAAGAATCAGGTAAGTTTAAATAGTAATAAAATTTTAAAAGCTTTCAATTAAAAAAAATTGTACATTACTGGCATTAATATTCCTAAAAATTAAATAGCAAAGAATAAATTTAAATCTTACTTCAGCAACCATCTGTCTTAATAACCTTAGTGCTTCTCTGAATTGAAAAGATTCTGGAGTATATGCTGCAATAATAGACTCAAGTCCACTGATTTTAAACCAGTAAAAATCAGATATTTTGTCCCGGATTTCAGACTTGTGGGAAGACAGCTGAAAGAAAACACACATCAAAAATTTAGATATGACACAAAATTTTTTAATCAGTCAAAAAACTATCAAAACATATTTAATAATTCAATCTGTTTAAATCACACATAAGCAGAATAATTTATCATAATACACTACAAATAACATTAAACCCCAACAATTTATACATTTTATGAAAAGCTTAAAGTACACTCTTTAGAGTCAAAACTACAATCATAAAGTAGACTAACTTTCTCAGTACAAACACCTACAAATTCAACATATTTCCTAACACAGCTTAACCAACGCAATGGACCTAAACATATTTCCCACCTCAGTTTAAAACAACATACTTGATATGAACATATTCCCTAATTCAGCTCAAAATAACATAACTGGCATAAATACCACAGCTCAGTTTTAAAAAATGTTCTTAGAATAAACATATTTCAAAACTTGATTTAAATCAACATAATCAGACTTTTCATGATTAAATATAAGTCATTTTCATACAAAGCATTGCCAGTTTCAACCCTTTTATTCACATTGCTAACATTTTACAACTTCCCAGTATAATGTAGAACAGAGAAAGTATTACAATCATTCAAAACTTTAACATAGAGGTTTCGATTGATCATCACGTTTTGGACCTTCCTGAATTCAAAAACATAATTTTAGGAATTACATCTGCATGTGAGCACAATATCTCAAGGATGTTTTGACTAAGAAAAATCAAATTTTGGATACATACATTATAGCAAAATTGTAGTTTTCTATAACTTTTAAGCAACAAGAAATAGCAGTTTACTTCCTACTTGTATTTATTATCAGATTTTCAATGCCAGTATTTAAGCTCATAAAATACCATGTTAACATAGCTAAAAGATAGATATTTATCTGATAGAGTTTCTATGTTTTGTAAAACTAAGAACATGACTAACCAAGATAGATACTTTCATTTTTTATCAGTACATGAGAAAGTCAAGGAGAGGCTACTGCCAATTTTTTCTTGTGTTATTGGCTAACCATCCAAACTATGACATTTATAAGTTTATGTCTGCAATTTCAACACTGCAATATTCAAGTCAGATATCTTAGATAAGAGCTTTGATGTGCTATAATTCTAATTTTTAAAAAAGTAAATGTTCTATTTTGACTATTTAAAACTCAAATTTCTATTTACTCACCCCAACAACCAAATATACATAACTGTTGTGAGAGTGCAGCTATGTTTGACATAAGGTTTGCGAAACTGATTTGCTAGCAGCACTCACACATGGTGGGTTGAATACCCAAGTTTTTTTCGCGACTCCAGGAAGCGTGTGGTGTGACCAGTGAAAACAATTGCACTTAAACTTCACCAAGTTTATGGAGAAATGTGATTGGTCTCCAGGAGGCGATTGAGAACCATCCTTGGAGTCCCGGTCCTTCTGGGCAGAGCCGGGAAAGGATGAATTGTAAAAAGGAGAATGGAACAACGAACACATCAGCACAGGATAATGAAAAGTATAGGGTTGCCTGAGAGAAAGAAGGAAGGAAAAGAATGCAGCGTTCTCTTAGACATAGGCTTTTTTTTTTTTTTTTTTTTTTTTTTTTTTTTTTTTGAGGCGTAGCACGTGGAGTGTTTCTTTTACTTTTTAATTTTTATGTATATTTTTTTTCATATTTTCTTGTCATTTGTTCTAATTTTGAACATTGTAATATAGATCAGTGGTATTATACTATAAATAAAAGCAATATAGGGCAACTTTGGGTTATCAATGACTTTGAAATAACAATGCAATGTACTACACGACAACATTTTGGTGCCGTTCCATGAGGTAAGTGCAATTGATTCTCATCTGAGTACCAACCGTAAAATAAAATTGTAATTGTAAAAAAGAATGTTAATAAGAAAAAAAAGTCTGGTCTTGTATGACATGTATTTTTTTTTTTTTTTTTGTGTATATTTTTTTATTTGTATTGAAGAAATATTTATTATTGATTTTTGTCAGTGGTGTTCAAAAAATTTTAACATTGGTGGAATATAGTCAGTGGTATAAACTATAAATAAAAGCAATAAGCAACTTTGGGTATCAATGACTTTGAAATAAAGATGCAATGTACAAAGAAATGGTGGTTAGGTAATGCAATTGATTCTCATTAGTACACCGTAAAAAAAGTAATTGTAAAAATTGAAAAAACAAAAAGAATGTAGATATTTTTTTATACTAGCATATGCTTCTATATTTTTTAATTTTTATAAATATTTTCATATAATACTTCATTTTCTAATTTTGAAATTGTTATAGTCAGTGGTATTATCAATAGTTTAAAAGCAATATGGTTGTGTTGAAAATTGACTTTGATAATAACAATCAATGTAAAAATCAACATTTTTTGGATCCAGAGGTAAGCAAATTGATTCAGCAATTTGAAGTAAACTAAAATAAAAAAATTATAAAAAAGAAAAAATAATTTAAAATTTTTTATATAGTCAATTATATTAATTTGTATTTATTGTTGTGTATTTAATATGTATTGAAGAAATATTTTTATTGAAAAATACACAAAAAAATTTTTCTTTTGTGGAATAATTAACTGTATAAACTTAAAAATATAAAAAACCAAAAAAAAAATTTTTAGCTATTTTAACAATTTATTAATAAAAAAAATTATTTTTTTTTAAAACAATTATATAGTAAATTTAAATGGTGCTGTACAATGCAATACTACTACAAAAAACAACTTGAAAATTATTGTTTTTAAAAAATTCAAATTTTACATTAATATTGGAATTAAAAAAGTAATTTTTTTTCTTGCATAAAACAATTTTCACATAGAATATCTAAAAAATTTTTGTTTTTTAAATTAAAATCACTAACCATAGTTTAAATAAATAATCTTATTTCAAAATTCTTTAATGTGCTGATCATCAATGTAACATCAAGGTGAGATTTTGAAAAAGCTCTTTGAAAGTTTTTTTTAATTTTAAAAAAAAAATTTTTTATCCCTTAAGAGATTTAAGCAAAATTGGTTCAGCAATTTTTGAATCATACAACTGAAAAGTTTTAAAAAAATTATAACAAATACATACTAAGAAAAAATAATTTAACATATTTTTTATAGTAAGGCAATTAATTCTAAGTGGTAAAATTTTAATTTCTGCATAAACATATTTAATAAAATATCAGAAATTCTTTTGTGTGATGTACTTAATTACATACTACTACAAATCACAAATCTATATGAAAATTATACATCTAGAGGTCTGTTCAGGAGAAATTTGTGCCCATTAACACAATCTTCAAAAAAAAATTTTTTTATCATAAAACAGGACCCTTCACAATATTTTCATTTTAAAAATGGATTCTTCCAGTTTGAAATGGTCTCTTCTAAAAAATTAATACATGGCATTTTTTAATAGCTAGTTTTCAACTATCTACTATGCATCAAATTTTGAATTTATCTTTTAAGAAACTCTTTTAGAAAATTTTGTTAACTTGCAAAAAATTCATAATTTTTTATCCCTTGTCAGGGAACCTTAAAGTCCAGAGGTCTTATTGCATTATAGACTATACACTGCCATCAGTGGTAATACAGTAAAAGAAGAGTAAACTAATACTTCTTTTTAGTGAAAATTTAAACATAATTCAAGAGGGAGAGACAAATAGGCAATATTTGAATAAAAAGTTTTTTACCAAATTATAATGTGAGAGTCAGGGATGTAAGCGGGCAGATTGGGGTGTAATTAAAAGCCTGAAGACAAAATGTTTGTGAATACTTTTTAATTTATAAAAAAAAAGTTGTGGTGTCTGTAATATTTAAAATATCTGTCAAATTATTTTAATCATATATTATAAATTATAAAAATACTAATAATTTAAAAAAAATTCACAATATATTATAATCTTCTCTACACTTTATATTATGAATAGGAGATTTATATATTCATACTTTTGTCAAATGATATAAAATCTATGATTTTTCAATTTATTAAATTAATTGCAAATAAATAAAATAATAAAAAAAATATGTTAAAATGAAAAAAATGCCTAAGATTAAAAAATTTATTATATTTAGATTTATTTACTTGTTACTTTACATTGGCTATATATATTTACTGCTATTGTAAATATCTTCAAATACTTTAATATTGTCAAAAAGAAGCTTTATTTATTTAGAGGCTTTGAAAAAGGACCTAATTTTTAAAAACTAATAAGGTTCTTTATAACTTTCATGAGTACTCAATGATGCATCTTGATTAGTAAGTACCCAATCAAGATTTAATAATAATGCTCTAGACTTGAATAAATAAAGCCATAATAACAACTTAAAAGCTTCAATAGTTGTTTTATAAGATTTTTAAAAAAAATGTAATAATAACCTCTTCTCCTAAATCCATATGCAACATTACAGGGCTCTTTCCAAAAAATCTCTCTTCAATCCGATAAGCAGGAAGATGGTACTGGCTCTCCATATCACCAACCTGCAACAAACAGAATTTTAAAAAAATCCATTTTGAAGTCAACAACAATAAAAAAGGAGAAAGGGAGCCAGAAAACTGAATTTTAAAAAAAAGAAAAGAAATTTACCTAAAACTTGAGAAGAAAATAAAATTTTATACTCAAACAAAATTTTGTGACTTTTAGAAAATAACGACAATATTAAAAAACCATAACAAAAAAAATTATGTATCAAAGAAAACAAAACTGCTACTAAGATAAAAATTGTGCACTTGTTGGAGAAATTATTTTAATGCCTGCTTAAAACAGGATGTGGAATAAAACAGGCTAGATAAGTTACACACAAGATTAATACCTAAGGCTACATAAATGCATATTTATTAATTTCTTTTTTTCTACCTAAAGTGTGAAATATTTTTGTAGACTTTTTAAAATATCAAATTTGCCTGTGCAGGAAAATTTCAAACTATGAGCAAATTTAAAAAGCAAAGAGAAAGTATTACTAATGAAACTAAATAATGATAAAAAAATTCCCTTTAAAAACTATAATTTCTAGAATTCAATAAGAGAATTATCTCATACCAACCCAGCAAAATGCCATACGGCGTTTCTAGAATTCAATAAAATGAAACTTACATTTTCTAATAGGAATTTGGTACCATCCAGAGGCAAATCAATTTCATTATCAAAACCTAATATTTCAATAACAGCAATCGCTTCTGGACCCTTCCATGGTACAAAAGCTGCTAGACTATGCCATTCAGTATTCTAGGGACAAAAATATAATACAAAAATATAATACAATAATATATACTATGGAAATTAATATTAAAATTAGAATATAAACATCTTATTACATCATTGGCAGTAATTGTAATGTTACGGATCATAAACAGTATTTATAATTATTTTACAAGTTAAACTACTCATCACTGTTAACAAATGGTTTGGTTTAGTTTGGAGCACTACAGTCAGTTCATTGCTACAAAAAGAATAATTTGATTGTGTTAATACTTAAGTAAATTCTGAACAGCTATGAAAAACACATGCTAACAGTGGGATTCAAAAACATACCTACAATTACCAAATGGCCTAAAGATGGAATAAACTTCCTTAGATTATATAGTATGTGTTTCATGCTACTAAACCATAGGTTCTAAAAAAGAGCACTACTGCTCCAATACAGTGAATGCTGAAGCTTTCAATGGGAGCAATAGTAAATTGAGAGGCAAATAAGGTGTGTTTTAGGAGTGTTTAAACCATCAAGGGGAGTAGCCAGTAGCTATATTTATAAAGCATGCATGATATCCATAAAAAATCAATAAACTAATTGGATAATATTGTATTTATTCTAATAAATGCAATATTTTTTCTATTATATATTTCATGAATTCCACCACTGGTTGCCACTTGTTTATCCCTGTGATAGAGAACAGATTTTTTAATTGTATTTCAACATATTCAGCTGAATGTGGACTCATTGCAGTAGGTTGTTCACTGTCTAAGAAAACAAACACAACTCAATGTGGAAATTTATGACTGATATTAACAAAATTAGAACTTGATATTAACAAATCATTAAAACTCCACCAGCATCAATAATTTCATTAATTTTATTTTTATTAATTTTATACTTATTTGTAAGTTTTTATAAAAACAATATTTACTACATTTAATTCATTTCTACTGAAATTCTTAATATATAAGCAGATAAAATAGATATAAATAATATACAACATTCTTTAAATATATAATTAACTATTATGGAACAGGGGCATTGGAGTATTTTATTCTTGAAAGGGAGCAGAGGTCCATAAAGGTTAGGAGCCTCTGTGCTAAACCATACCAAATCCCTCAGCAATACCTGAGATATAGATGGCTGTTACAGCAAACAGAAAACTCCTTTGATTTTATAATTAGAATAGAAACCATACCCAGTCATATTTGTGAGGATATGCCTGCATTCTAAAACTTTCTTCTAAATCATGGCTTCTATTATAATGCGAAAAAGATAAAGTATGAGATGTCTTCATACTGTACAACTATAATGTAGCAAGTAGACAACTTGCCACATTTTTAAAAATGTCAGAATAGTACAATAAATTATAGTTCTAATAACAAAATGATATCAAACAAAATTGCTAATCATTGCAAACAACTACAGCACATAAAATACATTTGTACCCTAGTCTGACTATACACAGTCCATATAACTTGACAAGACGATGTAAAAGTGGTTTATTTATTTCAAAGAACCCACTCTTGAACAATTATAATTACTATAACATATAATCATGCCAAAATGCTAAAAGAAAATACTAATCATACTAAGAGTAGCAGATTTTCAAAACTAAAATGGCACTTCAAAATCTATAACGAACAACTTAGATCTCTTATATTGGTTTGAAATAGCTTAATAATAATATCCAATTTATAATAGCTTAAAACATTTTAAAAAGATTTATTCAAATATTTTATACAACACTAACATGTGTTAGTATGACATTTTAATAAATATAATAATTACAAAAACTAAGACTACCTGTGCCTTTTTTAAAGATCATCTTATATAAAGATCAAATTATAAAGCAGAATATTATATTGAACTAAGATAATATCTTCTAGAATATTTATAGCTTAATGTCAATGTTATTAATGATCATAAGTTATTGATTGATTTTTTGTAGTTTCTTTTAAAAATATAATAATTTCCCTTCAAAATTATTTGCATCAATGTTATCTTTATACATTTCTATTAAGCTATCGAAATAAAAAAAAATCTCAAAAACTACTTTATAATATTTTAAGATAGATGTTTCCATGTTTGTTTAGTAATGATTGCATAATTTCTTTGGTTTGGTTTGGAGCACTACGGTATACTTTTTGCACACGAAAGGCTAATGAGACCGGGACCTACTGCTTAAAGCCGACTCCGAATGGCTACGAACATCCATGCCACTGTGGGATTCGAACCCACAAACTCCGGTTCCGAAGGCCAGCACCCTAACCATTCAGCCATAATTTCTTTGAGTTTTCTACAGATTTTGCTGGTGATCAACTTCAAATGTTTTACATATTAGTTTTTTAAATTATTATAAGTTTTTGTTAAAATTTATGCCTGATGTTTTCATTTATAAAAACTAATAACTTTAATAATGGATTATAAAGAATTATTATAAGATTATAAAGAATTTTATTCTATAAACTTTCCTTACAGCAGTTACATAACCATCAAGTTTTTTAAATAATGGTTTTGCTTCAGTAACAACAATTGTATTTTTGTTTACAGATCTCAACGTATCTTTTATAATTTTGTAAGCACATTTTAATGTTAAGACTACAACATGTAAACTACCTTGGATCTGCTTATTTCTTTAAATATAAAAACCTTAATGCATTCATTGTATTTAGGCTTTAAATGTTTATGAAAATAAGCCGTGACCAAGGGCAGGAATAGATGTAGGAGTTCTCACCCCCCTACCATTAGGACATATAATATATATATATGTGTGTGTGTGTGTGTGTGTGTAAGGACTGCTGCATTGATCTTGGCATATGAGTTAAAGTAAGCAAAACTCATCTTCCCCAATAAATTTTTTTTTTACTTGGCTTCTGAAAAAATAAGCAAATACAGTGAACCATCAATAAACCCTAAAACAAACCTTCCAGCACTAATAGCATTTTCTATTCACTTAATTTATTTTTTAATTTAGCTGACTTATTTCTCTGGGAATAATAACAAGTACTTTTTTTTTACTATCCCTGATTTGTGTTCCAGTCAAAATATCTTGCTTTTATATTTTGAAACTCAACAAGTATTTTGCCTCAATGCTATAAAAATAAAAGCACTTAATGAAAAGGCATATCTTGAATAAAATAATCTCATTTTAATTACATATTTATGAAAATAATGGATACAGGCCTTACAAAAAATCATGCATCATATAAGTTTATTGGGTAAATTATAATTTATAATATACTTACACTTTTAATTGTTTGAGATAACATAGCAGAAAAAATATCTGCCAGGTAACTGGAGCGAATTGGCTCACTTGTAACAAATTTTATTGAATCAGGAGCATGGACAACTACTACTTCTTCCACAGCATACGTATGACATAATATACCTTTAAAATATTTCATAGTTGATTAATTTTACAAAAGCTATTGTGGCTTACTAAAATTTAAATATAAATTCTTTAAAATGGTATAAAAGGAATTACACAATAAAAGAAATGTTCAATATCACAACTAATCATGATTTAATTATTTAAGCAATGTTAATATTGATTATAAAGCAAATATAAATAAAATCTAATAAAACCCTATCCTAATAACTGCTACAGTCAAACCATTATACTCTTTCACTTACATTTTTTCATTTATTTTTATTTTCAAAAGATATTAGTCCAGTAACATATTAAAACTGATAGAATTTAACAATTTAATTTAAAATCCACCCAAATATCCCTTCAATATTTTCACAACTTTAAAATTTTCAAAATGTACAAAAATACAATAAAAAAAAACTTAAAACTTTTAAAAATATTTTTGGCACCATAATTTGAAGTTGCATTGCAGGATACTTGCAGTAATTTTTATTATTTTTTTTTTCAAGATACCTCTGGAAAACTATCGAATTTTCTGGTAGACTTAGTAATCTACTATTATAAAAAAAATGTTAATAAAATAGTAAAAACTAATCTAGGAAAGTATTAAATTTCTCTACAAAAAAAATGCTAAAATCACTCTACAAAACAGATCCTATGATACATTGTCATAAACCTTTTTATGGAAATTAAAATGAATTTTATTTTTATTTTCAAAAGATATTAATCCATTAACATTTTAAAACTGATAGAATTTAACAATTTAATTTAAAATCCAACAAAATATCCCTTCAATATTTTTATTTTGTGGGAAAACCTGAAAATAACTAAACTCATCTTCAAGATATATATGTAACTTAATTTAAGGATTATTTCCTGGTAAAATAATATATAAAAAATGTTGAATATTACCTAAAATACTTAGTAAAAACAGAGAATTAAAACTCCTCATAGGCACCGCCATGTTTGTATATTCAGCTCGTGACTTCCGTTTTAATAGTTGCCATTCCTTTGAAACAAAGTTTTGGATTCATAATTATAAACTTTCCTAAATTATACAATATCAGAGACTATACTAAATCAACACTAAATTACACAATACCTTTTAAATCGAAATTTTAAGTGCTCAACTTTTTTCTACTCGTAATATTTTTAATAAATTCTGAGTATGACAGTGTGTTAGTTTCAGTTGCATATATTTAAATTTCATTCATAGGTATAGATTGGCATCATTTTAAGCTATGATTCCTGTATTTTGTAAACAACTCAATCATGTACATTTAAGTCTGTCATAAAAGGATTTTTTTTATGGTACTAATTGTATTGATTATTCCACAATTTTCTCTTTTCTTTCTATAAACTATTGCTTTTGTATTTTACAATAATTTTCTCTTTGCTTAGTGATATGTTAAAAAAATTATCGAATTTCCATTTCATTCCGCAATATGCGAATATTTTTTACTCTTACTCTTAAAATATTAATGTTATAATAAAACCAAATACTATAGTAGTTTCTTATTAACATAAAAGTTTGTATGTTCAATATATGAAATTTTTCTTCCTCCAATTTATGAATATTTTAATATTTTTACTAGAGTTGCACCGCATGGGAGCCTCCTTTTTTCCGCCGAGGTTGGTAATTTGGAATTTTTATGATATAATTAAAATAAATTTTTACTTACAGAACAAAGAACATTTTAGCTCAATATATATTTGTTAAACCGAATAATTTTGTTACAGTATCTCGCAGTATTGTTCGGCATTATTCTGAATCAAATAAAAAATAAGTAAATGAAAATGAAATGGAAACTTCTATTTGTAAGTGTTAACAAAGCAATGCAGTTTTAAAAAATGTATTTTTACATCGAATAGCACTCTTTCCAATTTGCTAAATAATCTGTTGCTACTTTAGTTTAATTGATAGCTCATTAATTTCTTATGCTTTTATTAGATTATACAAAGTAATTAGTTTATAATGAACAAATATTGAAAAACTGAAGCTTTTTGTTACTCTGTGTATCCCAGAAAAATTCATTTTATGTTTTGTACCTCCAAGGGTAATTCAAGTATTAAGTTTCCATCACAATTTATAGAATTAGTAAAACTTGCTTGTAAAAAATAAATAAATAATGTATAAAAAATTCCATGAAATGCTATTTAGGTATTTTAGAGTATATATTTAGTACTAATGATATCTACAGGTTAATCTAATCTTTATATAAAAGTATGTAATGCAAATTAATATTTGAACTATTAATTGTAAGAAATTAAGTGAGATAATATTAATGAAGAATACAATCAGTGTTATTCACATTTATCTACTAAATTATTTATTAGCATAAAAAACAGTATTACTCAGTTTTAAGTTCCTCCCTTCTCAGAATCTGAATATATCTCCTTAATCTTGTGCATGTATAATGCAATTAGTTATGATGTTTGGACAGAAAACTACTTGACCTTTTCTCTTTACCTATAAATTTTGATATGTTATGTAACTATCTAAAAAAAAAGACTTAGTTTATGTTTTTTCAAATGCCACACCCAAAAATATTGGTCATTAAAGTTGATTCATATTTATTAGTGTAGAAAAATTTTAAGGAAAGGTTTTTTACAAATGTTAATAAATATTTATCCAACAAATTTTTAGAAGTAAATTTTCTGCTTTCAAAGTATAACAAAAAATGACTGCATGATGTACAAAATGTTTTATAAAAAGAAAATGTGATACATCTTGATTAAAATTAAAAATAGTAGCAAGTTTCTGTTGCCTGAAATTTAATTAAATTTGATGATCAGCTATGAAGCTACTTCTAAGTCATCTAACATATCTGAAAATAGAAAAAAAAAATGTTTCAGATGTATGTGTGTGTGTGTATATATATATATATATATATATATATATATATATATATATATATATATATATATATGCACACACACACACACACATACATACATACATACAACTAGATTGTTAATAATTAATACAATATCATTGTTAAAAAAAATGGCTGGTCTTAATAAAATAATTTTTGTCTGAAAGTTTGTTCAATGTATGCAACTCAC
Source organism: Pardosa pseudoannulata (assembly GCA_032207245.1). Lineage (NCBI taxonomy): Eukaryota > Metazoa > Arthropoda > Arachnida > Araneae > Lycosidae > Pardosa > Pardosa pseudoannulata. Next base: position 137,302,575 of record CM063505.1, read on the forward strand.
AAAGAGATAGATTTTATATATAAGCCATACTAAAGTCTCTAAAGGTGTAAATTTTCATAAATACTCCATAATTACTCTTTATGAATTGCTCATAAATGCTCCATATGAATAACCAAGTGGAACTGTGATACTTATTTGTCAAGAGTAGAATATTTTTTTCTATTGTTCACAAAGTGACAACTGCATACATTTTCAGCACTTCCTGTAACTTTTAAAATGATAGACTTCTTGGAAGTTTCATCTTTATTCAGTACAAATAATTCTTGCAATTTTTTTCATATTATATTGCCTTTTAGTTAAGAAATTGGTTTTTCTTGTGGTATATGTTTGCTAATCTCTGTCCCAATTTTTAATTTAAATTTTTTTTTGGGGGGGGAGGGGGGGCAAGTATTGGAGGAAGATTTGTATGTTTTAGGTAAATAATAGTATGTATACATGTTAGAAACTTTATTGTAAAGTCTCTGTAGAAAACTACTTAAAAATATTTTTTTCAGACAACTGTTACCAATGACAATTTGATACACAAGCACAAGGGTTCTATAAATAGATATGACTAGTATTGAATTAATCATATTTTACAAATTAAGTTGATCAAATTAGCCTCTAGCTAATGTTTACTTGTATAAATCCAAAGAGGATTTTAATTCGTTTTAAGTCTATTATGTTAAAATATTTTCATAGTATGCATTATTATTTTATGTGTATGAGTAATTTTTAATTCTTTCTTCCAGTTGTCGTGATAGTCATTAATTCCTAAGGAGGAGTCACTACAAAATGGTAACATTTGGTTATTTGAATATTTCTTTTTATATTAATTTCCCTAACTTTGTGTAAATAAAGGCAGAAAAACCAGATTTTTCATTTATTTATATATAATAAAAATAAATATTTTCTGCTACAGAATGAATCCCAGGAAACAATTAAAAAAGTTGCTGAAGAAGGTCTTGAAGCTAGAAACCTTGTAAATTGGATAGCTGATGGCTCACTTGATGGTAATATGTATTCAGTTTTTTATTTATTTATATTAATTTCTTTGTATTGGAGAGCCCATGAACTAATGGCTTAGGCGCTAATTGTTTGGCACTTGTAAATTAAATAAAATATTAATTTCTTTTGTACTTTTTTTCCAGGGTAGGTATTGTGTAGAATTTAACCTCCTTCTAGGTTCCAGATTTAGCTTTACTATTATAAAGTATACTCTAGTCATAAGTTTATAAAATTTTTAGAACTCTTGCTGTTCATTGAAAATTTGGATCAGCAGAGTAATTTTGCATGTGTATTTCATTTGTAAAATTTTCTTTAAATCAATTTTTTTTTCAAAATTTAAAATTTTCTTTAAATACTTATGTTAATTTACTCTTTTAATTATCCTAGAGTTTCCATATAAATTCTGTTTTAAGAAAAATAAAGCAAAAAAATGTTCATATAGAGTTTTTTCCTTCTGAAATTATAAAATTTTAAATTCTGACTAAGAAAATAATGTGTTCAGAAAAAAAACTGTAAACAGATAGAATTTAAAGTTTAAAAAAATATTAGAATTTAGTTGACAAATGTGAATCTTTTGATGTAAGTTCTTAAAATAGTCTATAAAAAAAAGTAAACTATAATAAGTTTTTAAGAGCAAATATCTTTCATAACAGTACAACATATGTCAACTTTCAAGTAAGTCAAATGAATTTCTGATTGTACTTTTTTTTTTAATTTAGTATTTAATTTAGTACAGAATACCCTACTTAAATATCCTACTTAAAGTGTCCTATATTTGTGCTCCCAATTTTATTAATATGTCTAATGTTAAAATTCATCATTTAAGAAGTTTTACTTTTAAACATTTTCTCACTTAAAATTTTTTTCTATTTCTTCAAACCATCTTCCTAGATTTTTTTTGAGCCCATAATTTTTGCTGCAATGAAAGCACAAATTTATATTTGCAAAACAAAATTTGGTTATTATAAAATAGCAAATAATGTTTATCAAGTATAACCGTCGTCTACTTCCAAATTATTTTATAGTGCCAAATTATGCTTAGAACCAATAGTGGCACTATAACAGAGTTTAACTGTACTTTATATTTGAAGTTTTTTATTTTATATCAGAACTGCTTTAATAGATTTTGGTTATTTGTAACATTTTAAATGTTGTAAACACTTTCTGTTTGTGGTGTAAAATATGTGCAGTGTACAAGAGTAAACACATTAATAAAATGTATTCAGATCTATGTTTGAATATTTTTTATTAATAACTCATTTTTCTGGTTAAAAGGTTTTAATTTCTTGATCTCTTTGAATTCTTGTGCATGTTCAACTGTATCCATATAAATAAAATTCTCAAACAAAAATATTTTGATATATTTTCTGAATTTTGAATAATATATTTTAGTTTTTAATATGCTTATTTTGAAAACAAATTTTCTTTATGTATAGTTGTTAAAACAGCTGCTAAACCTCCAGCTTCTCCTAGACCTCAATCCATATCACCTAAACCAAAATCTATAGAGTCACCAAAAGACATGGATCCAAGAATATTGTTGAAAACTAAAAGGAGGGGAGCCCTTTCAAGACCAAAAAGCAGGCTTAGATCAGCTTCAGCTGGAAGAAATCCAGAAAAGGATTTAAGAGCAAGATATTGGACATTTTTGTTTGAGAATTTGCATAGAGCTGTGGATGAAATATACCAGACTTGTGAAATGGATGAAAGCATTGTAGAAAGCAAAGAAGCAATTATGATGCTTGAAAACTACAGTAAAGATTTCCATGCTCTGATTCAGTACATTAACATTAGTAAAAACTATGAAAAAACAGCTCCTCTAAACAGGTATTTCTTGTTGTTTTGATTAAAATTATACTGTTTATGCCAGAATTGCACTCAAGAAAGTCTGTCTGAATTTGTAAAAATTTTATAATTCTTGATTTGTTTGAGTCTATTTTAGAAAGTATAGTTTTAAAAAAATATGTATATTATTTAATTTTAAGACCAGCATTTTCTCAAAGCATTTAATGAAATTTAGACTTCAGCTTACCAAATATTACAATATATTTTGTCTTACAATTAATTTATTTGAATGTTCTTTATTATTTATCTCAATTAATTTTATCAGTATAAAACAGGTCAAAATCTTGGTGTGAAAATACAGAAGTAATATAAAAAATCCAACATTATTAACCCACTGACTGTCAAACCTGTATATAATCAGAGTTGCTGAATGTCATTTCTATTTATAAAAGCATTCATATAAGGCTTGTAAATGAGGATTATGAATTTCAAGATGTGTATATTTTTACTTATATGTTAAAACTTCATTACCTTTCTTGTTTTGTTACATAAAAGAAATCAATGTGTTTATTAGTCTGATTAAAAAGGTAATTCATACACCTTTACTGTCTCAGACCTCAACAAGCTAAAAGTTAAAACAAAAAATTAAATGAAATTCGAACATGTGCAGCTGTTTAACAGCAAAACTCAGCTATTGAAAATTGCATATTGTTAAAGCAAGACTTATTTTAAAGTAAGGCTTAGTTTTGTTTAAGTATTACTAAGCTTTTGCCTATCATATCACTGAAAAGTATCCCTTTTTTAGGCTAGAAAAAAATTTTATGCTTTTCAGTTTTCATTTAACTTTTACAACTTTATGTATTTTTTATTTGTTTCATCAAAACTTTAATTTATAAGTATTTTAAAACAGGCATTCCTAACTTATAAAAATCTCATATTTTACATAAAGTTATCAATAGCTTGGTGTTTTGAATAAATAATTTTTGTGCTGTATATAAATCTGAAATTATATCATTGATCATATTTTTAATTCCCTTAAATTTTTAATATGATTCCTTTTATTAAAATACATAAAATCTTTTTTTCAATCTGTTTTCTTAATTTCTATCTTTAATTTTTATACACTCAACTTATGAATCACATTAGCTACCTAAAACAAATGAGAATTGTTTTTATTCTTTCATCATCATCTTATATTTTTTCCTTTATTAGAAACATTCACTCTTTTATTTCAGACCTACTTCATTAGCTTGGGAAGTACGTAAATCATCACCTGGAAAATCCTTATTAAAAAATGTTTTTATTGAAAAGTTAACAGCTGGAAATAGTCAAGCTAAAAGAATTCTGTGTTTTGACACTTCCAAGTATGTTTTTACCATGCATACATATTTTTAAAACACTGTTTATGATTTTTTCATTGATGTTAAAAATTTTTTTAAATATTAGTTTTTAACAAACCAATATTTATTGTGTATTACTACATGTGAATCTCTCTATAGAGATCCTGGGATAATATCTCTCAGTTATAGAAAATTATTTTTACTGACCCCAACAGAAGTCGCACAGAATATTTTTTAAACTCTGTAAGGAACTCATGGAAAAAGAAAGTCTATTTATAGCAAACTGAAATTTTCCTTATACAGATTTTTTTCCTTGTAATTTTATACTTATGTATCTAACTGTAAAATAGATGGGATTTAAAGTGTAAGGCAAGATGAGTATAAAAAATTACTGTAAATTATCAAATATTTATCTGAATGTCAACAACTTTGCTTCAAATGTTCTATATATATTAAAAAATATTTAAAATAGAAATCAGTCTTTTTTGTCAAACTGGAGATATTGAGTCTACATATGTACTTAATCAAAAATTATAATTGTTTCCATATGATGCAAGAAAAAGTACAATTTTTAGAAAGTTTTCATCTGTGATAACATAATATATTGTTTATTTAAGTAATTAGTAATGTATTAATAAATTTTATAGTATTGTAATGATTATTTTTATCAAAACCACTATTAAATTCTTAGAAATTTCAATGCTTTAATTTCAACAGAACTGAAGAATGAACCTTTGGTTATAGTGAACTTTTTAATGAATCTGTAGATGGTCCACTATAATGGGGTTTGACTGTAGATTTATTTTAAAAATAGTTGTAAATGGTATTTGATTGCTTACATCAGTCATCTTCATCAGTTATCTTTCTTTTATCTGCATAATTCTTGATATTAAATGTTGTATTTGATTTTAAGATAGCATTTTGCAAGTGTTAAATTTATATAACTTCCAATGTATGTATATATATATATATATATATATATATATATATATATATATATATATATATACACACACACACACACACACTGGGCTGGTTCTAGGCTATTAGCCACCTGTGTTCAAGGTAGTATTTAGCTGCCCCCTCCCCTATAAATGCATACACTTATATTCTGTTGGCTGCCCTAGATATTTAGCCACTTGCATTATACACACACTGCATACCTACTAACCCTGGCCTTATATATATATATATATATATATATGCATGTGTGTGTGTTGCCGTATGGATAGGACTGGAAGAATAAGAATACTCAAATAGCAGGAATGTAAAGCACTTTATTAATACTTAACTCTTGGTTAACAAAACTGAAAATGTACTGACAAACTGAGTTATTTATGCTTTTATACTGTCATGAAATATTCAGGAATCTGGTAAGCTAAAAAATATTCTCGTAATTTCTAGAATTAATTTTTAAAAATCAGAAATAAATTTAAAATGCCACAGAGCTTGTGTGGGAATTTGAACCAAGGCCTTCTCACTTAGAAGTCTGGCATGATAGCACCTGTACCACGGAGAAACTTAAAGGTCAAAGGTTTTAAGTAGCAATATGTATATGTGTCTGTGTGTGCGTGTGTGCATGCATATATATGCACACACATTTAACATGTCATTTTTAAGCTCTTTATGTTGAATAAAAGTTCTTTTAAATATTGTTTTTTAAATTTTTATTTTATAATTTCCAAAATTGTTTATTTCAGTGATTCAAAGAATATCTCAAATAATGAAACTGTTGTAATGAAGAATGAACCTAAACTCACTATTTTAAATCTTAATACTGGGGAAAAATCTGTTGATAAGGATTCAGATACTAAGACAAATATGGACTGCTTGGATACAAGTCTAAGTGGGAAAGAATGTGGTATAACTATATCTGTTGTTCCTGAAACAAATGAAACATTTCCTTGTAATGATGGTTTAATAGTTAAAGAAATATGCTGCTTATCTAATGATGTATTAACTGAAAAACCAAGTGTAATTGTTGAGGCAGAAAGTGAAACTGTAAATATTGATTCTGAAGATACAAGTTTAGTGCCTTCTAGTAATAAAAATACTGTGGATTCTCCTGTGGAATGTATTGAGAACAGTGAAAAACTTGTGGCACCCATTGAAATGCCTGAAAAGAACAATATTGAAAAAGACAAACAGGGTCCCAGTATTGAAGCTAAAACTATATCTGAAAAGAAGGAAAGTGCTGTTGATTCCATTGAAATAGACAAGCAAGATGTCAGTAATAAAGCTGAAGCTATATCTCAAAAAAAGGAAAGTGCTATAGATTCTGGTGAAATTAAAGCTTGTAAAATAAAGTCTGATATTGATAAAACTCAGTCTAAAAATGAAGAACCATCAAATAAACCAACATCTGATCAAGAATCATCTTTATCAAGTACTGCTGAGAAAAAACGAACCCCTGTAAAGAGAAAAGTTTTAATAAAAAAGAGCACCAAAGTGAACACTGAAAGAGTAGGCTCAGCTCATAGTTCATGCAAGCAAACTACATCAAGTGAAGATAAAAGTAGTTTGAAAAGCAATTCCAAATCATTAAATGCAAATGTAAATCCTAAAAATTTGGCAACCAAAATATCGACAAAAGAAAGTGAAGCTATTATAGAGAAAAGAAATGATAATGCTGTAAAAAATACAGGTGTTCCTTCTGTGAGTAAAAAACCAAACACTAAAACATTTGCTGAAAAATCTGCAATGACTAGTACTAATAAATCTGTAAGCTCTAAACCATTTTCAACTGTGAGGAAAATATCATCTAAAGTAGATACTCCTGAAGAAAAGAAAGTCACTAAGACTTACCCCAGACCATCTGCTATTCAAAGGAATATTTCTTATGTGTCCACTTTAAGTTCTAAAAATCAACTTGAAAAAGCAGCTAATGAAGAAAAGAAGAAGCCTATACGATCAATATCCCATGCTATGAAACTCCCACAGAAAAGTGGTTCAATGTCATCATTGCATAAAATCAGTGTAGCTCATAGATGGAATGATAAAGCTTCTAGTGTAGAACAGATACCTGAAATAGTAAAATCTAATACTGATGGTAATTATTATGTTTATAAACTTTTAAAATAATTTTTTCCAGGTATTTTTCTTTTACGCAATTTTTCTGTTTCATGTATTCATGTATTTTGATTAAATTAGTTGGCTTAAGTTAAAAGTTGACTCACAAAAAATCTGGCCCATTAATAATTTTAAACTTAAATAATTTTTTCTCTAAAGACAGAAATATTTATTTTTTTACTAAATTTTGTCTATAAATTACATCATCTGTTAGTTTTCTAAAAGGGAAAAATTTAACTAAGAACGTTGCCTTATAAATGTTTAGTAGTTAGCCAGTTTCAGTAATATGCAAACCACAGATTTTTTAACTAAATTAACTTTGATTATAGAAAATTCAGTATAATTTTAGTTTTTATATAGATCTTAATAAAATTTCCTATTATATTTTTTTAACTTTGTTGAGAAAGTCATGATAATGTAATCACGCTGTCATTATTTCATCATTTTAAAAAACTGTTTTCTACCATTTAAAATGTTTAAGTTTACATTTTATATTTACCCTATTATGAAATCAAATATAAAACAAATTGTTCTGTAAAAGCATGTGGTATCTGAAAAATCATGCTATAATTTTAACATCTCAGTTAATTCCTTTCTACAACCTTTGTTATTATTTTTTACTATCAAGGGTGCTTCATTACGGTTGTTTTCTGCATTTTATGTTAGTTAAAATTGTCTTTTGATTTTTTTATAACTGTAAATTCTTATCAAATTAAAAAAAAAAAAAACTTTGAGTGTAATACACAATTATAAGAAGAGCCACAAGCAATTTGCTTTCTAGGCTTTGTTGTCCTTCCGTAACAGTGGTTAATTTTTGAGTGATTTTAGGATTAGATAGATATGTATGTGCCTATGATTTCATCTACATTGAATATGTACTTAAAAGACAAAATTTTTGATAGACTATTGACAGTGGAGTTTTTGTTATATAAAAAATATTAATTGAGGTTTCAATTGAAAATTAGTATAAATTATATAGTAAGCAAAGAGATAATATGAAATGTTTAAATGATTTGTCGCATATGCAATCTCAAGATATCATGATTTAAGGAAAAAGAGATTATAAGTGTACAGATAATATTTAAACAATATAAAATATGAATAAATGAGGTATTTAAGGTAGTGACATTATAGTGTCTAAAAAATTCTAAAAGAATTTAAAATCTGTAGAGATATTGATTCTGAGATACCATTTGTCATTTTGAAAACACCTTTGCTGATTATTTTACTTTCAGCAAAATTGTAAGGTCAAAAATTATGATCATCAAATTTATTGCTTCAATTAAATGGGAAATTGATGTTTGAAATAAAGGGGGATGGGGGAAAAAATTTCAAAAGTTCTAAAATAGCCTATATTTTTTTTTCTGCATCATAAAAAATAAGAATATCAAGTTTCTTTACATCAAGCCAATAGCTTAGGAGATATTAAACATACATATATACTTAACAATAACTTTTTGTTTTAAGGTTATAAGATTTGATAAATTTTTGTTCTAATAATCCTTTCATTTAAAGATCTAACATACTTTCTGTCTGTTTTTTCCCCTATAGAGGATTCTGATGGCTGGGAAACAGTACGGGGAAGAAATCGATGCAGAAACTCTCCAGCAAAGAAAATTCCATTTTCTTCAGAAAAAAATAATAAGGCCCTTGACTTTGCTAAGTTAAACCAGTCTAGATTTGGGGGTTTTCCATATACCACAAAAGGTAGTACTAAAGGTATTCAAACTAAAACACCTCCCAAAGGAGTTGATAAAGCTACTAATCAAGAAAAGAATTCTAAAAATGATAATCCTTCCATTTCTGCAAAACCTGCTGATTTACCTAAACATATTCACTCTGCTTCCAAACAACTAAAGCTTAATGGAAATAATAATGATGGAAATAATGAATTCAAGGATAAAACAGCTAAAGGTGAAAATAAAAAAGACTCTGAAAGTGAATCAATATCTAAAGATGATAAGTTAATTAATGAATTGCTTGCTGAGCTCAAATTATCTGAAGAAGTATACAATAAAATAAAAAGTAATATATTTATTTCAAATCAACTAACTAAATCATCCAGTGTACCATGTTTGTGTAGAGAATTTAATAAAAGTACATTTTCTCTGTCAAAGACAAAGAGTTTGAGTGAACAGTTTCTGAATATGAAGAAATATACTAAAATAAAGCATTCCAGTAGAAATTCAGTTGAGAAAAATTCCGGCTCAGTTAAAAAGAAAAATAGGAAGTCGTCTTCAAAATTGCATAATGATAATGAAACAGATAGTGCTTTAAATACAAGCCTAGATGAAAGTGATACTGGTTTAACATCAGATGATCAAGATGGACAGGTTAGTATTGATGACTCTTCCACTCTTTTTAGGCAGTTAAAATTCTAATTATAAATATGTAGCCAATAGGTATGAAAAATATTTAGTATAAATAATTGAACTCCAAGCATTTTAAAATGTAATTACAAAATTAAAATGTAAAGTCAAAAATATTCCTAACATTAGCATTTGGAAGGCTTTATTCTGACCATAACCAAATTAGGAAGACTGTCTAGATTGGTTGAGGGCTTCCTTTCAGAACTGAAGTCTGTAGGTTTGAATAACATTGCTGGTGTGACGACTTCAATGTTCTCGAGTGAAGAGGTAGCGTGAAACAAAGGATCACAGTCACAATAAAATTGTAAATCACTTTTATTTCTTGATTAAATATAACTATATACAAGAGGATTATAATTTCCAAACATGTAGAACTGCAAAGGATGGTTGCCTGTATAACTTCCTCGCGACGATCACAGTCAAAAGAAAAAGAGATTAAATAATCACATACAAGTGGGGAGGCTTTTCCAGGGTGCAATGCAAACCCAATTTATCCCCGTTCGGTATCAGAGACTCTGCCGCTCCCTATATGAGTTGACTTTACGAATCTCCCAAACTAGAAAGCTGGCTCCGGTAAAAAAAAAAAAACATGAAAGTCTCCACAATGTCAAAAACCACCTGCATAAAAAAAATGTCGAAAAAGCCCTGAGTTGCAAAATTCTAGGCTTTTTATACCTGGAGGTCAGATACGGTCCTGCCAACCCTTTTTTTTTTTTTTTTTTTTTTTTTTTCTTTTGGGTCAGTTAAGATCTCAGTTACTTGAGAACTCCAGCTAAGGTTACAGTTAGATTTTTTAGCTGAATTCTCTAGCTGTCCTGATTCTGGAAACTGGGTGCAATTCTCTCATCTCATTACTGCCACCTATCAAGGGGCGTGGTGCTTATTCAAACGAATTTTCAGCATCCCAGACACAGTGTCGCCATGCTATTGTCGATGGTTCGAAACAGGAGGGATTTTCCGATCAGCTGGTTTTGGTGCATGCTCTGAACAAAGGGAAGTCTTCACACTGGTATTGATATTTGAAATTAGCACTAAGCAGTAGGTCCAGGTCTAATTAACCCCATGATGCAAAAGATTGACTGTAGTCGTCAAACCAAAACCATAACCAAATTAGTTTTTTTTCCTCATAATCTTATTGGTAATCAAATAGCATTACATATCTTCAAATTCTTTGTGCAAATTCTTACAGCTGCTGTTATTTTGAGAAGTAATAACTAATCCTATACCAAATTTACCACATCTGATTTTTCATCCTAATTTTCAAATTCTTCAGATGAAATTTTTTGCCATTATATTTACTTAGTGTTATTTTGGCTTGGCAATACTGATTGTGACTTTGTTCTACTCTAAGACTTTAAATTTTACTAATTTTTTTCAAATTTACATATTACTACTTTTTCCTCAGAAAATATTCCTTACTGTTACTGGAGTGATCATTTTATGTCTGACTGACCATGAGTCTAGAAGATAATTAGTATCACCATTAAAATTTTCATAAATTGAGATGAAAGCTCAAAAACATTTACATGCAATATATATATATATATATATATATATATATATATATGTGTGTGTGTGTGTGTGTGTGTGTGTGATTGAGATTTTAAAAGTTATTAATATTATTAGCTCTTTATTTTCTTGTAGCTGTTAATACTTTAATTGTGCTTCTTCTTGTATGTATTTGTTTCCTTAAAGTATACTTTCAGATTGATTTATGATTTATAATATTTGACAGACTTCACACGATGAAGCTTATGACGCTCAGTGCCAAGATCTTTGTGATACTGCATGGAAATATAAGAGTAAGAGTAATCTTTGTCATATTTATTTCTTTTTATTATATTTCTTTTTATTATAATTTTAGTTTTAATTTCACTATTTCATTAAAATATTTTTGCACTTTAAAACGCAAAATTATATTTAAACCGGAACTTGTTAAAATTTCAGACACCATTATATCATAATTTTGTATATCATTTTTATAAATGTTCTTTTTCTGTATTTACTTAACATTAATATCATTTCATTGGGTTTATCAAATTTAGTTTACTGAGATTATCAACCAAATGGGAAGAAAGATTAAAGAATTATTTTGAAAAGAATTGAATTAAAGCATTAATAAATTATTTTTTAACTTAAAAAACATTAGAAATGTTCAAATATTATTTTTAATACATTATTTAAGGAACTAGTAAGAAAGCACATACCCTTATATGCATAAACACATATGATCACTTTAAATAATAAATTTACTGATTTTATTAAAGTGATTGAGTAAACAGCTTTAGTATTTATGATATAAATTATTCTTATTTATTATTTCACTCTAGTTTTAGAACAGCAGGTACATAAACTTGAACTTTCCTGGGGTGAGCAGATGGACCGGTTTGATATGGAACTTAGAACTCCTGGTAGAGCATTAGAAATGCATGAAAAGCTATCCTCCCCATTTAGAAAAAAGTAAGAATATTTTGCATTTTCATGTTCATTTAATATTAATATATATTTTTATATATGTACATATTAAATTGTTTATTGATTTGACATAAATGGTATTCTTTTTTGTTCTGTTTTCTATTATCTAGAGTAAAAAATATTTTAAATGTGTTCAAATTATGTAATTTTATATAATATACTAAATATATAAATAAATTATGTGATTTTATATAATATACTTAATATTAATATATATTTTTATATATGTACATATTGCTTATTGATTTGACATAAATGGTATTCTTTTTTGTTCTATTTTCTATTATCTAGAGTAAAAAATATTTTAAATGTGTTCAAATTATGTAATTTTATATAATATACTAAATAAATAAAACCTATATTTCTATGTTTAAAATTTAAAATGTTTGTTAAATAAAGATTCACCTCGTAAGAAGTAATTTGAGTCATTTATTGCCAAAAAATGTGAACACTTTGCCATAAATATGTACTTTAAAAAAGAGATTAATTATTAATTTTAAAAAGCTAGCTAAATGATCTTTAATTATTAATTTTAAAAAGCTAACTAAATGGTCTTGTCTTCAATTTAAGTATAACTTTGAATATTTTTATCATGTCAAGTACACTGAACAATGGCTGAATGGTAGAGTGCTGTTCTTCAGTACCTGAGTTTGCAGATTCGTATCTTGCTACTGGCATAAATGTTCATAGCCATTCAGAATCAGCGCTAAGCAGTAGGTCTCGGCCTCATTAGCCCTTGTGAGCAAGACAGTAGAACATAGTGCTCCAAACCAAAGCCAAAACCATTTCAAGTATATTTTCAAAATTATGGCATTTTATAAAATATTTACTCATCTTGTGTCAATTAATTCACTATATTTTTCCATTCTGCTTACATTATCATTGCATAATCATTCAGACAAAAGTATGTGTATAAAAAAATTAATATTTATTTTCTTTTAATTCATGTAAACCATAGGTTCTCAACCTTTTTTGATTTACTACCCTATTATCTGGAAAAAAAATTAACCATTGCCTCCCTTATCTCATTTTCAGATAAAAGCACACGACTCCCATTCTTGAAACCAGTCAATATAGTTAGCAATAATTTCAAACTTTTAGATTCATATTCCACTTTTTCAACCCTGAAACTCTTCCTAAATTCACCTTGATTCGAAGCTCTTTATTATGTCCAGTATACAATATTATGTATTAGAAAACAGATTTTTAAAGTTGCTTATCTTTTTATGAGCTATGAACAATATTATTGTATTTCTCAAAGTTTGATTAGAAAATATCTATAGTTAAAAGATTAATATTATTAGTAAAAAGGCTAAAATTGATATAGAAGATTCATAATAGAAATTTTAAAATATTTTTTACCATATTTGTCATCAACAATCTTAAATTACTGTGTTTTACTATTGACAAAAATATTTAGAAACATTTGTTAAAAAATGCATTCAATTGTTTTTAGTATTAAGCCAAAATAATCTCTCATTAATGGATTCCCTGTCCTTTTTTATGACATTAATCCATCACTTATTAAAGTTTCTATGGCAAGACCCTCTTCTTTGAAATGTTCTCTTATTTAGTATACAGTTACTAGTCCTTTCTGCATTTTATTGCCTTTTACTTATGAAATCCATCTTTTCAACTGTTGTGCGAATAGTTACATTTAATAATTTCTTTTTCTAATTTCTGAAAAATAGATGTGACAAGTGTCCAATTAATTAAACTCTTCAGTACACTCTTGTGAGTATTGCCCAGGTAATAAATTTACCTGGGACCAAAATAGTTCAGTGGTCAACAACTCAACAAGGGGTCTGTATTGCCTCTATTGAAAACGTCTGTTTTAGATGAAAAAAGTTTCTATACTTATGTCTTGTATATTATTAGATTTAGTTTAAATTATGTGTTTGTGCAAAGACTTCAAGTACATTTTTTTATATGATTGTTTCAAATACTTGCAAATGTGGGCATAAAAAGCAACAAATTCAAGACAGAATTTAAATTTCATCAATATAAAGAATAGACAAAAATAGAAAAGTAAATCCTAATTAAAATTTGCTTAAAATTCCTCACTATTCTTCTGAATAAAATGTATAGATAAATATATCTGCTTTACACACAGTAGTTCAAAGAGAAATTTCTTTTACTTGTTGATTTACTAACTTAATAGACAGAAATTCTTATAATTGAAGAATTTAAGAAATAAAATAGCTTTATGAAGATTGAAAATTTTTCTGTGCTATTAATGAGCCTTTATTAATATTATAGATCCCTTATGGAATCAATCCGTCTGCAAGAGGAAAAACAAGTTAAAGCTCGGGAGCAAAGAGAACGGCTCCTTGAAGAAAAACTGCAAAAAATCAAAGAAATTGAAAAGAAGGTTGTATAACAATTTTATATAAATTACTAATGTCCTTGTAATTTTTTCTATTTGTTAAGACAAAGTTTTGTTAATTTTTTATGAACTTGAATTTTTGTAGTATTTCAATGCAGAATCCATTCCAGGTGTAGTAATTTGTTTTACATTTCTATACTGAAGATCTATATAAGTTTTTAGTGATTCATTTCTTTATATTAGGAGATTTGTATTACTTTAACACCTATTGCTACACTGAAACAGTATTAAATTTCTTTTCTTTTAATTGTACATAGTAGTTTTTGAGACTAAACATTTTCATCATGACAACCTTTTATTGATTTATCATAAAATAAAAAGTTCTGCTACTTCAAATTGTCTAATAACTCTCTAACTTTTAAAAAATTACTTAGTTTTGTCATTTGAAGTAGTATATTTTAATAAATATGTACCAACTAACAGAAATGGAAATTTTCTCACTTATAATTTAGAAATATTTACATGTACGTTATAAACTGTAACATCAGAAGCTAATTTTTATTTTAAATTGAAATATGTGTCTTGTTTGGTATACGATTCTTTAATACCTAAAAGAAATTAATAACTGTTAAAAAATGTAAGTTTTCAAAAATTGCACAAGTAAATTTCTATTTTTCCACTTAATGTATATATTTTATGGTTTTCTAAAATCTTTTAAATATATTTCTTTCCTACTAATACCATTATACCATATAACAAAACTACATAATTTTTATAAAGTTACACCCTTAATAATATAGAGAAAAATTTATCCTAAACAGAGCACAGATTTTAGTGTGTGTGTGTGTGTTGAAAATTATCTATTATAATGAAGACTATCCAGCCTTAAACATATTATATTCCCTTAACTGAATGTTTTCTGTTATTATTTTTGAAATATCTGAATAGGTTACTTCACTTCAAGTTAAGAATTTTCATTTCATTGATTAATTTAGGGTTGCTGTATTTCACTCTAAAAATAATACAATAGTATATAAAAGTTGATTAGATTCTTATTGGGGTTTTTTTTTGGGTGGAGGAGGGGATTTCTTTTGCTTATAAAATTTGATATAAACAGCTGTAAATGTAAATCTCAAAGGTATTCAAATTTCTTTTAAATATTATTCCCTTTTACTAATACAATGATTTTTATGCTTTTTAGCAATCTAACATTTACTATAAATGAAATTTTAGAGACAAGAGATGAAAGCTTTAGTTGAACAAAGACAAGAAAAACAACGCATTTTGATGGAGCAAAAACTTCAGAGAGCAGAAGAAAAACGTAAGAAGCAGTTACAGATTATAATTAGAAAAGCCCATGATGAAGAAGAAAAGGTACTTTTAAATATATATATATATATATATATATATATATATATATATATATATATATATATACTAATAATCTAATACTAACATTTTATAACTGTTCTGTTAAAAATTTAAAGTGATATGTTTTAGTAACTTCTACATAAGTTTTGAAAATGTTTGCATGATCTCATATCTTTCCTATAGTTTCTTTCAAAAAGATTACTTTTTTTTCATTTTCTTCTTCTTTATTTTTATTAAGAAAATCGGACATATTATGTAATGTAAATATATCTAATCATATTTTTAATTTCCTAAATATGTGTTATAGAAATATTATAATTCATGATTTTCTTTTGAAAAGAAAGTTCTTGATAATGAGTTTGAATAACTTTTAATTCATTAAAACTTTTAGTTTTAGCTTGAGAGTGTCCTTTCAAAAAATGTGTAGATGTGTAAACTTAAATATGTCATTATTAAAGAGTGGTGAATATTATGCTTCATATAGTTAATTGATATAAATATTTCATTAAAATTTTATTATAGCTAAACATATGTCTGAATTTAGTTAATTTTGAATCAGTTTATTTTCATAAATATTTTTAATATTGTGTATCTTTAACATTGCTTTAAAAAAAACCTTATTTCTAATGAAAATTTATATTTAGTTTGTAAAAAGTTTGTGGAATATTTGTCCATTCATAAATTATTGAGTATTTGCAGTTTTTTTTTTTAAGCACCTATAAAGTTCACTCAGTTCTATCCAACTTAACATGTATTTCATAAAATATTGTACCACCTATAATAAATAGAGCTTTCTGAATCAAACCATATTAAAGTTATTTGGAATGGCATTTTTTAAATAAGAACCTTTGCAATAGATTTAAAAATAAATTCGTAACTGGATGATATGAATGAATGTCCTTTTCAAAGTAGTAATTTTGCTCTGGAATTCTGTGGCAACATGGGCATTAAATTTCTTCTCAAAAATACTTTTTTGTTACATTTTTCTTATTACTTAATGCAATTCTGAACTGTTTATAAATCATCGCATCCAGAATATTGACATGTGAATTATCTCTAAGAGATTTTAACTATGTAGTGTCTAAATATTGAGAAGCAAAAAATAGACAAAGGCTTAGTTGAGTGCCTGATATCTACATAAATAAATAAAATACCAATTCTAGGTCAGTTAGACATTAAACTAGAAATTTGTTATTAGTGTTCTTAGGAATGCTGAGGTAAATCAGGCATTAAATTGAATTTCCATGTAAAATTAAAAATCAGCCTGAAAATTTAATGTTTAATTTACCTGGAGGCATATTTTCTGAACGAAAAATTAAATAAAAAAATTGACTATTCATTCCAGGTAACCAAGACGTTAAATTTCCAGTTAAAAATATCTTGTTGCTTTTCTCTTGTAATTTTATGAAATTCTTGATAATTTGCAAATAATTACGTATAAACATTTGCTATGCTTAAACATCAGTGTAAAAGAAATAGACCTATGGCTGATGTGCCAAAAGCCCAGCAAATTGTATAAATAAATAAAAAAAGCATTTTTCTTACCCCCAGGTAAATGAAATTGCCTTTATAAATACACTAGAAGCCCAAAACAAGAGACATGATCTAATATCTAAGGAGAAGGACCACGAGGCTCGTCTTCATGATATTCAAGTTAGTACTCAATTTTAGGTTGTTGTTTTTTTTTTTTTTTTCTATTTAAGTGTTATTCAAAAGTATATTTTTCGGGATTCAATTTTATGATATTTTTATGATCTCTATTAGGAAGAAAGGCAAAGAAAACAAGAAGAAAAAGCAGCAAAAGAAGCAGCTGCGGAGGTATATTTTCTGAATGGAAATTTTAACTCTTTACTTTAATCGGGATAAAGTACTGAGTGTAGAATATTCAGTAATCTTAATTTGGATGTCTGTTAATATGGTTATCAGATTGAAAGGGAATTAATTCAAGAGCATATTGTTTATTAATTGAGTATGTTTAACTTTATGTTGTTTGCTGTACATATCTGATTTGAATTTATTGTATAAGTGATGTTCATATGTATTGTATAAGTGACAATTCATATAAGAAAATTAGATATTTTATTCATTATATTAGGCTTATGAATTACTATTTATGATTTT
Source organism: Pardosa pseudoannulata (assembly GCA_032207245.1). Classification (NCBI taxonomy): domain Eukaryota; kingdom Metazoa; phylum Arthropoda; class Arachnida; order Araneae; family Lycosidae; genus Pardosa; species Pardosa pseudoannulata. The sequence continues at coordinate 137,320,418 of CM063505.1, forward strand.
AATATTTTCTGTATACCAAATATTGGATATATTTATGTATTATACATTTGTTTTCTCCAAAATTCTGATTGATGAAAAATCTCTGAAATTACTGCTAAAGTAACTTTTTATTGTGATTAAATTTATAATTTAGTTAGTTCCAAATTTAATGAAATGTAAAAAAATAAATACCTGTCAAATTCGAAAATTTTATCATCTAAATTAACCCTTTCGCACCTTCTGTCACATATACGTGCCAGTAAGAAACACGCTTACTTCCCGGCCGTCACACTGGCGTGCCAGAGCTTTTTCTCGTTCACCCCCGACTGTCACATATGTGTGCCAGCGTTGTGGAACATTTTAAAACTATAAGTTTTGACACAAGATGGCATTGTGTGTCCATATGGATTTAGATACATGCAGATTTGACCTTGTACTCAGTAGGAGAGTAGTATGATACACATACAAGTGGTTTTTGATTATATAAACACGAGGGAAAGGAATGTTTCCGATTGACATGTTTTATGACTGCTCTTTAAATTTGCACGTGGTGTTTGTTTATGTAAGCAGGGGGTGTTTTATTTTTGCTACAGCGTTGTGTATTTCCGTTTGCAATCCAGTTTTTAGTACAGAATTAGATCTAACAGACTTGATTTGTTCTTTTTTTATTGTTAGATTTTCAAAGTGTCGAAAATGTTTGACTGATCTTGAAATAGATGAAATGATGCAAAATATTTCAGATTTTGATTCTGAAACAGACTAGGATATTAGTAATAGTGACACTAAAATATATTCTGATTGTTCTTTACGTTCATAATAGATCTAGTGATTCTAATGATGAGGAGGACATTTCTCACAAAGAAATTGACGATGTTTCATTTTTTCACATTCTGGAAAAATCCTCCAAAACGGCAAATGAGTTACTACGAGTGCAAGGATTGTTACGTAGGATTGTTTGTAGATCCCAGTTTTTAAAATTTTTCGTACAAAAAAGTCTAAATAACATAGTATTCAGTTTTGCAATATTAAAAGTCATTAAATACTCAGTACAAAATAAAAAAAAAAGTAAAGTGTAAAATATATATTTAAGTAAGAAATAGCTTAAGTAAATAAAGTATTTACAAACATATAATATAAATCCCATTCCGTTTAAATACTTTAAGCAGCATTGTTAAATAACGCGTTGCTATTTCGTTAATTTCATGAATTAGGCTTAATAGCAAAAAAACCTCCGGCCCAGGATACTCACTCGCGAAAGTGACTGCCGGCCTCAGAGATAAGCACGCGTTTGCGCTCCCCGTCGCGAAAGGGTTAAGGAAAAATATTACATGTGTTTTGATATCAGTTTAATCTTTTTCTGCATAAATGATGTATAAAGAGATTCAGTGATTTTCATTAATGTTTTTTAAATTTGTATGACTAAAAAGTAATTTGAAATCTCTAGATTAATGAAAATTAAATGTTTGTTAACTTTAAATTTTAGGAAAGAAGAAAATTATTAGAGGCAGAAAGACAAGCACGTTTAAATGAAATGCAAGAAAAAAGAAAAATGAGAGACCACAAAGTTGAACAATTATTTCTTGTTAAGGAAAAAGAAAGGCAGGAACTAGCAAGCCAAAAGGCGAGGTAGAGTCTGATTTTATACTTTGCTTTATTTATTTATTTATTTTTATTCTTTATCAACAATAATCCATCTGTACCCAATAAATCCATCTGCAAGGATAGAAGTAATTGGGCTTTTTTTCTCTCTCTCTTATCTATTATTGCCAAATAGTTAGGGTGCTGACTTTCAGTATGGGAATTCGTGGGTTTGAATCCCACTGTGGCAGGGATGTTCTTAGTTATTAAGAATCAGCTTTAAGCAGTAGGTTCCACTCTCCTTAACCCACGTGTTGCAAAAAAGTAGAGTATAGTGCTGAAAACTAAACTTATTATTAACTTTTTACATTTATCTAAACTAGTAAAGTTTCCTAGAGGGCTACACAAACAAAATGTTAATACATTTTATGTAGTGACAAAATACAACCTCCTTTTGGATTTACTGTTATGTTATACAACTCATAAAGTTTCCATATCTGGACTAGTTTGACATTAAGAAAATAATAAAAAAGCTTACTCTAGACCTGATAAATCCATGTCAGTGCCTATTCTAGGATTAAAGTCATCTGACTTGTTGGGCCCTAGATGCAAGGCCTACTCCCTCATTGCCTTTAGAAAAGGGGTTGGAAAATAAAAACACTCCATAATAGCCCACTTCTTAGAGCATGTCACCCATGCTAATTATACTACACTGCCAACATATGAAATTAACATCTGATAATCCTGGATATGTTTTAATTCTTCTTTTCACTCTTGCCAAAGTTGGCACTCTAACAACCATATCACTCTACACCCCAATTTAAAGATAACTATATATATATATATATATATATATATATATATATATATGTGTGTGTGTGTGTGTGTGTGTGTGTGTGTATTGTATATATATCTAAACTAAAATTATAAAATGAATTTTCTATTTTTAGAGACAGAGAACAGAGGCTATCTGCTTTGAATGCTCAACAACAAAATACTATTGAAGAATTACAGAAAAAGATACAGCTAAAAGTAGGTCATAATCTACTCATTATTATTCTAATTCAGTTAGTGTCTCTCTAGTGAAAATTTTAATTATTTTTCCATTCTTATGGTATCAGTATAACATCAATTAAATAATGTCTTTATCAGCCTGTTTAATAAATCTTCTCCTTTTATATTGCAGAAATGCATTTACTTGCACATAAGACTGATAAAGCTTAATAATTTTGGATATTTTATGTATTGACTACAACTAATTTTACAAACTACTCATTCGTATTATTATAATTTCTATTACTATAAATACTAAATTAACCAAGCCAGGGTAGCTTGGTCAGAAATGGTAGCTATCTCGTAACCAGGGGTTAACAGGATCAAGGCTTGAGCCAACCAAAGATCCATCGTGTTCATTAATGATGACTGGATCAGGAACAATAGATTCATGATTGCAATCTTCTCCAAGTTCCGGAATGATACCTCTGAAGGTGGCAGTCTGCCAATCTTCTTAGAAGTCCAACCTCTTAAAGCAATAGCAACTATCTTCCATGAGTAGTCCTATGACTGATTTCTAAATGGAAAATCACATCAACCAACCAAATTAACCACTTTTTATGTTCTTTGAATCTTTATGAATATTTTGTATATACTAGGATAAAAAAACTTGCTTTTCTTTTGTATAATCCTGTTGCATACTGCTTGTACCTGTGAGCATGATACAAAAAATTCTTATTGTCACAACTTTAAAAAAACGTCTTTGACTGTTACCATCCTGCAATATTTGAATCAATACTACCTGCTCATAAAATTCCTAGATTCTTAGTTTAACTTCCACAAAAAAAAGTACCATTTATCATTTGATCAGATGCACATGATTATTACTGAAATAATTTTTTCAGTTTGTTAAAATAAAAGAAAATAAATAGGAGACACCAGAAGATTTCTCTCTAAGGTAGTTTCAAATTCTTTGAGTAAGATTAATTCTTGTTCAAAATTATTTACAATATTAATAATCAATATAAAATTTTGTTTTTAAAAAAAACTTTTATTTTTTAATAAGTTTTAATTTTTATATTTAAATTCTTTTAATTATGTTTTGCTCGGTTGAAATATAATATATTCTAACATTTAAAGAAATATTTTTTAAATCACCATTGTTGAGATATAAAAGGTTAATATATCATTGAAATGGACTTTTTAGAAGATGATTTTTTGTATAATGTGGGGTTTTCACTCATAAAATTGGTTAGGAAATGATCAGGTATCATGGTAAAAATTTTATGTTAGAAATGGGAAAAAGAATGCGTTACCAAAGTTTTGAGTCGTTTAAATAAGGACTGTGTTATTACAATGGTTACAAATGCATCAGGACTGTGCTAATGTCATATAAATATTAACAAGATATAAATGAGAAGTGTATAGATATATTTATTATATTTTATTTAATACATGCTTGTACTTGTATTTTTAGCAAGAAGAAAGTGCTCGCCGTCATGAAGAAAACATGGAACAAATTCGACAGAAAGCCTTTGAGCTCAGTGTTCGTAGATGTTCCTCTAACAATGATGATGCTCCTCAACCTGTACCATATGAAACCAAAAAGATATGCACCTTGTGTAATGTTTTGGTATGTTGTATTATATTTTTATAGAAAGTTGTATAATTCATTATATGGATTCAATTTCACATTTTTCTTCACCACTTTCTTTTCATTTTTTAGAAAGACTAGAAATAATTTGTTGTTTAAATAATTTATATATTTGTAGACAAAACTAAGTTGTTAATCTTTCATGTTGACCCACTGAATGAAAGATGAGATAAAATATTAATTAAAATGATATTTCAATTACAAGAAGTTCCTTAATATACTGAAGTACCATAAATATGAAAGCTCTGTTAACTCCTTGAAATTAAATTTTACTTGGGTATTGCACCATAAAAGAGCTTTTTCTTTCAAATATTTTGTTATTAATTCAATTGTTTTGTCTTTCACACTAACTTGTATTTTTAACTGATGGTAGGAAGAAAACCTTTTTATCTGTGCAATTGTCAGCCAATAGTTTACAGAAATCTTATTTCATCTGACTTGGCTAATGGGATGGCTAACAATGGCTAATGGGGCAGTCTTTCCTAACATGAAGTAATGACCCAGAACATCTCTTTTAGGACAAAAAAATTTATTAAAAAATGACACAGAAAAATTAACATGTTATATGGTTGATGGTATCTCATCAAAACTAGTCATGTATCTCCTCACATTCCATATTATATTTTTCTATGCTGCAAAAAATATTTACATAACTGACACATGTTTATGTTGGATGCATGTGCCATTGCTCTCATGTTAAAGAAATGCAGCTAGTGTGCAGAAAAATGAACAATAGTCAAATCACAAGGTGTTACCTTTTAGGACCATAGTGTACAGGTTCAAATCAAGCTGCTGGATGAAAGCTTGTAGCTGTTTAGAATCAGCTTTAATCAGTAGGTCCTGCACTCATTAGCCATTATATAGAAAAAAAAAATAGATTATGGTGCTTCAAATCAATCTTCATACTCACTTCCAAATTTTGCTTGTAATTAATGTTTTTAAACAAAAATAATTGATAATTGTCTTTTGACTTTATGTAATGTAGATTGGATCTGAAGTATATTTACTGAGTCATCTACGAGGTAAAAAACATCAAGAAACTGTGAAGGACCAGTATCAGGGGAAAGATCCATCAGCTGAAGAACTGGTAGGTATTGCTCCCAAATACAATAAGTAGTTTAAATGGTTGATTATATCACTAAAAGTATCTTTAAAGCATTTTAATTACATTTAAAAGATAGAATTCATAATGGAACAATTTTTATTCTATTATTATTCCTATTATTATGATTCAAATTAGAACATTTTTTATTTACAGATGTGTTTTGAATTCAGTTAAGTTGTACATTAAAATAATGTTCTATGATAATGTTTTAAATATGCGAATAAGAACATTTAATATCATAAATTGTTTTTGTATAGTATCCTTTTTATGTGTACATGTGCTTTCTTGATAGACGTTTATTATTACTTTTAGTAATTTTCTCAACTTATGTGGTCTTTTCTAATTTATTTTCCAAAAAATATCTGGAGCAATAGTAATAAAACTTACTAATAAATATTAAAAAACCCATTGGCAGAAATTCCTACCAAATAAAATTTTAATCTATTATTTATAAGGTGTATCTTTACTATTAGAAAAATCTGGACTTTATTCATATGACATAAATAATTGATTATAGTGATTTACAATGAAATTATAAATGTAGGATTTTGTACTTAAGATGAGATGATCATAGCATAACTATAATTCAAAAGCAATAGACCAAGAGTTTATTTTACTGGAACCATTCATAGATTATTTGCAGGTCTCATGGTACTGTAGATGGGGTCCACTTTGGCACACATCAACAATAATTAAACAACTTGGTTGAGGTACTCTCTGAACAAGAACAGTCACTCAGAGATTAATCAACAGGTATGGTCTCATACAAATCTAAGATGAACCAGAAAACTTCATAGAAAATAGAGTGGCATCTTTGTAACTGGTTGTTTTAAAATAAGGAGCATACACTTCTTGAATAAAAATCAGAGTTTTCAGCCAACTCCAACAGCAATTCCAGGTCCTAAAATTTTGGTTGCTGTGGACTTGTCTATATGGTCTGCATGTGCCTATGGGGGGGATGACTGATCTGACCACTCTCCACAATGCTGTCAGTAAAGTCTTGCTATCGGGACTGTATCAGACAAAATAGATCTAAAACCAAAACACTTTTGTCTTTTTAAAATGGATACCTGCCTGTTAATTTTCTCAGAGGTTCAAGATATCTAGAGTCTGAGATCAGGATAACACCAGGAACCCATTGTGCTTTAATTTGTAGATCAGCTAGCCAAAAGTAGATGTGTACAAGGTCCAGAAAAGTTTTCAATAATCTTGAGCAATAGCAACAAATCTATGTAATATCATTAAGCTCCCAGCAACCACATAAGACGAAAAAGATGAAAAAACCAGCACCTTTCACACAGTGCAGGTTTTCCTTCTGTAGGATCACCTTTGTTCAGTTTATCCTGGAAACTTAATGTTCTTCATATTTAAAAAGGGGTTCCAGAGGTACCTATCTACAGTTTGTTCTTGAATTTTAGCACATTTTAAAATTTCAGTTAAACCCAATCTAACCTCTTAACACTAACAAAACTCAATTTTCAAGCTGTGAATTATTTACTAGGAAATAAATCAATCATATAAATGAAAACATCAAACCAATTTATATTATTGGATATCAGAATAATACATTTTTGGTGGGGATATCACGTAGATTCATTACTGGATTAATGATCTAGGCTATGATATTAGTTATGTATATATTCCAACCCTATTTGTTAGAACATGCTTGAAGAAATAAAAAGATTCTGTTGGTTATAATGCAAACCATTAAAGAAAATTTTGGACTAACAAAACTCGTTCTCTGAAATTGGACAAAAATAACTATTTAAATACAGCAGAAAAGATTTATATATTTTTGTCCAAATTTGAAAATTATGCAAAATGAGTAGATTCTTTTTCCCTTTAAATTTATACACTGTTTTTAGCTGCTATTATGCAGTTAGCAAGAGAAAAATAAATTTTCTGTGGTGGTTATTGAAGTTTTTAATAATAGTTTTTCATTTGAAGTTTGGAATCAATGAAATAGTAATACTAAATGAGAATCCAGTTTCTCAGACATTTTTATTTTTATCACTTTAGTTACATATAATTAGTATTTTGTGTTGTATATCTACATGTTTTCATATTGATACTTCTGTACAATTTGTTTTGGCTTACTTTGTTTTGTATTATTAAACTTTTTAAGGAATTATACAATCTTAAACACATTGTGGATGCCTCAACTGATCAGTTGGATCCTAACATAGCTCTTGATAAAGAAAGACAAAAGGCTCTAAAGAAGAGATGCAAGAAGCTAAGACAAAGAATGTCAAACAGGTAGGACAATTAATTCCTTTGATTTTAAGCTATCATATGTTTTTAAAATTTAGAAATCTTGTGTTTTATTTATTTATTTGGAAGTAAATAAATTTAATTCTGTATAGGTATATACAAGATTTGTTACAGTGAAAAATATCAAAGCTGGATAAAATTAGAATAAAATTTGAGATTTTTGCCAATTGTAAGCCAGATATAGCATGTTATAAAATTTAAACAAGAATTTATTTTAAGAAAACATTTACCTGCCATAATTGTATACTTTTATTAGTGATCTTATCCAAAAAATTATGACTATGTAACACATACCACCATTTTATATAGTACATATTAATAAATTTATATACTGAAATGGGTAAGATATATTATAACTCATTTAGAAAAAATGCCTTTTCAATTTTAAAAATATAATGAAAGATTTTACTGATAATTTATGTTTGTCAATGGGTAAATAATATTAATTCAGCTATTAATTTATTTTACTATTGAATGTTTAAGAAAATAAAAACTTAATATATTTTATAACCAGTATTGTTGAAAACATTATATTCCTGATAAAAATTACCCACAATATTTATGCAATAGTTTACTCACCCTTTTGAAAATTTTTGTAATTTTAATTTCTTATATTTATCAACAAATTCTTTGTTATATTAACATGCTTGTTAAGCCTGTTCATTAATACATTTATCTCATTTTATGTGATAACGAAAACATTGAGCCCTTATTTAAATTTAAAACAATGCTTCTTTAATTTTTTTAACTATTTTTTACCAAAAAGTAAAATGGATATTATTAACTGGTAAATGACATCTATTAAATTTATTTATTTGTTCTCTGTAGGGGTCAAGAGTATGAATCTCAACTTGAAAAATCAGCAGACACAGTAAATTCAAATGTGAAATCAAAGTAAGTATTTCTTAAAATAATATAAAAATTTATAAATGTGAATGATAGTGGAACCTCTAAATATGGGGCATCTTGGGACCAAGGAATTTAACCACTATTCAAAATTTCAGGTGTTATATTTCGAATATCTTTTTCAAATGTGAACACATTAGAAATAATGAATATGTTGAAACTGACAATTCCATAGTTATCTTGTTGAATAACGGTGATCCCTACTGGGGATTGCCTACTATGGAGGTTTTACTGTATTTATTTTTCTATAATTCTTAATATAACTTATAGTTCTTAACATTTGGTAGCATTTGATTTTCTTATTAAGCAAAAATTTTTCTGCAGTAAGGCAGTCATTAATCTAAGTTTTATGACTTTGTCTTGATGTTTTTAATTTACAGTATTTAAATGCTTTATTTTGTTTAAATTTACATTCTTAACTGTCTTTTCGAATTCGTCTTGCCTTTTATATTAGTATATCAGACAAGTTTAATGTATAAATATATTAAGTACTTTTAATTCTAATAAATAACTTTTTCCTATGAAACTTAAATTTTGAAATAAACGAATTTTAGATAGAAGTAAAAATATATTGAACTCCCAAATCATCATTGTTTTATATAATCAGTTTTATTTACTTTCATACAGAAATTATTTTTATAACTATGATGCCTCTATCCTGGGAGATACAATGCCTTTTTTAACTTCTTTTTTTTTTTTCTTTCATCAGTTCCTTTAACCATAAATAGTAGAAATGAGACTATTGTTCAAAATTTAAAATTTGTTTCTTTCTTTACATTAGCTCAAATATTTTAAGTAACTTAATTCATCTGATTTAATGTGTTTCAAAACAGTAAAAATTTTGCTGCTGCTTTTTTTTTTAACTAGATTTATTTCAGTTACTAAATTTTATCTATTTATATTTGATATATTTGTTTCTTTAGCTTCATATTTGCCAGTTCTACAAACTATTTTCTATGCCAATTTGTTACTCTGCTAGATATAATAGCCTGGTCATTTACAAAAATTAAAAATATTTATTTTATTTGTCATGTGCTTAATATTTTTATTATACCTTTATTCTCTTGAAATAATCACAAAAACATAAATGCTTTTCCATTAGCCAAGTGCATTAATGAATTAAGTGAATTGCAAAGTGTAGCACTTTTATTTCTGCAGCTTATAAAATATTGAATTTAAATAAAATGTGCTATCCATTTTATGAAAATGAGTTGCTTTATTTTTAAAATTGTTTTTGTTAGTATGTATGTAATATACAAATTGTTATAAATTTTGAACTAAATTTAACATTTATCTGAGAGAACCTTAGTTACCCAGACCAAAGGTTGGATGCAAAGTGGCTAGTACTGAATAATATACACTTGAAAAAGACATAATTTTAATATGTTTGTTTAGAAAAAATTATGGGCATATGCATGTATAATTTATATATATATATATATATATATATATATATATATATATATATATATATATATATATATATATATGTGTGTGTGTGTGTGTGTGTGTGTGTGTGTGTGTGTATGTATAGGTTGAACTAATTTAAAACTCTTTCTGTGTAGAATGACAAAAATTACCTCTGATATTAAGAAACTGATTACAACATATGAAAAGTCCTCCAATGATAATAATCTCCTGTCATCTCTGGAACGATGCTTGAATGAAATTGAAAATGTACTTGAAAAGAAACTGTATCAAGATAAAGTTGCATTTAGAATGGTTGGAGGCCTATCTGCCTTGATTGATATTTTCAAATTAGTTTGTCTTCCTGTGGAAAAGAGTGCATTCTTACATAAAAAGTATTGCTTTAATTATATATATTTTTATTATTAATATCATTATGGTACTATTAATATTATGAAAGATGATGAATAGTTATATAAAATGTTACTTTAATTTTCTTTTTATTATCTACTGTTATGTGGAATCTAATAAGTATAATTTTTGCTTTCTTAACAAAAAAAAAACTAAAAAAAAACTTGTTGTGTCTTTTATATTCCAAATGTTTATATCAATCAAAATAAAATATTGATTTAACACTCTGCCAGGCATGCTTCAAATATTACGCTAATGAGCGCATTGTATCTAACATACATATTTTAGTTTAAAGTCATACATGAAAATCTACACAAAAATGCAAAATTCAGAGAATAACAAAACACAAATATTATCAGCTCAATTTATCCCACAGATACAACCTAGCAGACAGCAACATTCCAGGAGACTACATGACCAAAAAGCCAGATATTATTCTACTCAAGGTCAAAGTATTTCTTCTTTTGTTTAGAAGAAGGAATTTTAGAACTCTGTATCTGCTAGATAGAATGCACACGATAGAGTGTTAATTCTTTAGTCTAAATTTTTCACTAAAATAACACAAATTTATAGGTAAATTCTGAACAGTCTTCTTATTTTTATGACATGCTAAAGACTTTTTTCTGTGGTTCTATAGATTTTAATAATTTAATAATTGAATTCTTTCACTAAATCTAAAACAGAGTCATTTAAAAATTCAGATTAATACAGAATTGTAATTTTAGGGAAAACATTAACTTTGTTCTGCCTAATAGGTCTAAATTAAATTGATCTAATTAAGATTTTATAAAAAACAATATTTTGTCTTTGCTGGATTAGTGCACCTTTTCTTTGTTTTTCATTGTTGTTCATATTATCTTTCTCTAAATTAAATTAATATATAAACCGTAATGACTAAATGGCCAAGCAACATAATTCTTAGCATCGCATGTGATGTGATAATATTTACATACATGTTTACATACAGATAATGTTAGGGTTTAATAGAATTAATCTTGTACATTTAATTGTCCTTCAAACACTATAGTGTTTTAGTTAATGTTTATGCTAACCATAATGTTATAGCTACTGTTTTATTTAGTAATTAAGGGGGGTAATATTTTTAGCTTATATAAGTTCTTATAGTTGAAAAACATTATATAAATTGTCTTAATTTGTATTATCAGGATCATCAACCATCTCAGCAACACTGCTGAGTCAATTGTAGAAAAATGTCATGAAAATTGCCTTTACATATTATTCAGCAATAAAATTGGTTGTCTTTTGGATCTCCTTATCCAGCGACTGAATGTAAGTTATGTCTTCTTTTGCACTTGAATGATGAAATGGTCTTTATATTTCTTGGTTGTTATTGTTATTAGTTGCTTTAGTGTATAACAAATTCTCTGTATGTATGTAAATTCACTATACATTCCAAAAGGAACTGGATCAATCTTCATGAAATTTTGCATGATAATTTAAGTAAACCCTGGAAAGATTTTAGGCAAGTCAAATAAATCTGAGGTCTAGATTATCATGGAGATAAAATTTTTACACTTTATTTGGCATAGTAACCATATAATAAGGTACTATATTATTTTTTTAGCATTCTAAAATTTTTAAAACTTTTGAGTAGCTTAATTCATCAGGTAATGTTTCAATAGGTTTTAAGATAACATAACTTTTTTTGCTTTTTGACAAGATTTATTTTACTCTTTTAATTTTTGTCTGTGTATCTAGCATACTTCTTCCTTTTGAATTTCAATTTCACAGTTTTTCTCTGTACTAGTATATTCTGCTGCTTGGAGCAACAGTGAGATCATTTGAAAAGATAAAGTATTTTATTTACATCACATGCTTGATATTTTTATAGGTACCCTGGTTCCCTTTAAAATGTTAATAATTTTCCATTTGTTGAGTTCTAGGATATATTGCTGAATATAGCATTTTTAAGTTTAAATTTATAAAAGAATTAAATTTAAATTAAATCTTATTCACTGAAAATTAATTGTTTTGTTTTTAAAATTTTTTTATTGTAAGTACATTATGTAATCAAAAACCAATTTATATTTTTGAATAAATGTATCCTTTATTTGGGAACATTAACTATCCAAACCAAAAGCTGGGTACATAGCAACTAGTTTAAAAATGTTTTTTAAGGCATGACAATTCATCATTATGGTATGCCTGGATTTAATGCATTTTTAATTTTGCAATTTTTAGTGTTTTAGAAATTTTGCTGCAATATTATTGTTTTATGTATATTTTTGTCTTTGTAAATCTATAGCTGTGATCTTTCACATATGTGAATAAAAATTATTTTAACAATATATTTATATTAATAAAATAATAAACTTTAAATTTGTTCTAAATATTAAAAGAATGTAATTGGCAGACAAGTAATTTTGATAATATAATGTTGTTGATTATATAATTTCAGCCTCTTCATACCTTTACTTTAATCCATTTCATCAGCTTTTTGATTCTCATATTATTCTTTTGAAATTTTCTTTATTTCAGCTTATTTATATCTAATCCTAATTATTTATTTTTTAATAACATGGAGGGACTCACCTGTTAACCATTCACCAATACAGTACTGCAGAATTTGTTGACCATTTTATTATGGAAGCACCATATAGTTGGCTAACATTACTCCTTAGAACAAAACAAACAAACAAAGTGGGTCCTCATAACTTATAAATATGGCCAAGCAGAAGACCCCCCAGGCTTGGTCTGCCACCTTCAGAGGTATCATTTGAGAACTTTGAGGTCTATGAACCTATCTCCAACTGTCATTAACAAACATGACAAATCTTTAACTGGATCTAGCATCAATCCCACAACCCTCCATTTATGTGATTGACCTCTTCACCGAGTTATGAATTATGTATAATTCTCATATAATTATAATCACAGCTTCTGTTTTCAGCCTATTGGCTATCTGTCACTTATTCCAATACTTGTTATCCTCATATAATTGGAAATAATTAGAAACTGTTTTATTAAAGGCTTTTTGGTTTGATGTAATTTATATTTCTTGGTGATCTTATTTATATGGTTCCTTTTTTTAATCACAACTATATATAAATATTTTTCCTAGGTACTTATTCCAAATAATTACAATCAGATGATTGCAAATACATCAAAATCTCCAGGATTGAACATTCAAGTGGATCTTACTGCAGGAAAGCTAATGCACTTTTTGAGTAGCATCATGTCTGTCCTCGCTATAAAACAAAATCAGCTGCAGATTAATGGAGACAATACTAATCAAAAAGAAAATCAATCAAATGAATTTCAGTTTAGAGTTCAAGATGTTATCAGGTGTGTATCGATTACTTTTCTTTTGATTTTTGTAAAGGTCAGTCATCTACAGAGATGTGTTTTTTTAATTTGTGAAAATATTCTTTGTACTTAGAAACATTCTATTTAGGGATATTTCATGTCTGTTTGTTGTGTCAAGAAGCTAGGAGGCTGACAAAATCTTCTCTCAAGAATTTAATGATCCAACTATTAATTTAACTGTACTCAGAAAAATTGTATCAAACTAATATTGGATCAATATGTTCAAAACCACAGCACACCTTTAGTAAGAGAATTTTATTCTATGCATATGTAGTAAGATATAGCTGTGCTGTATTTATATAATAGTATTCTTTAGATCATGAAACATAAATTAGGTATGCAGTACTATAGTATATTTAAATTCAAATCATTTTTGTACAAGTAAACTTCTAAATTTCAGGAAACTATATTTATAACAAAATATAGTTTCCTGTAACATAATTTTAACAAAAGTATAAGGTTATCTCTACTTGTAAATTAACTGTTTAGAATACAAATAATATTACTTTATTCCAAGTAGTCTGAAGTTATTACTATATATGGAGAATTATCTTTTGTTATTTTTATTGCCTAAATTGTGTGTTTTTATTATTTTGTGTACTTTGATGCTATTATGTGCATGTACTTTGAAACAAGTTGGAAGCACATGAACTTAACAATTTCTTTTAATATCTTTTTTAATACATAAGAATCAGTATTTTATTAAATTGTCAAGAATATATACTTTTTATTTTTTAAGTATAGAAATTTAATAATTACAATTGTTTTCTGTCAGGCAAAAGCTTTTTCCTTACTGTAGTTTTCTCTAGGTTTCACTGGTGATTCTTAAAAAGTGTATCTTTTCATTTTAAATAATTTTTTATAACTATTAAATACTTTTTGTAAATTAACACTAGATTTTTTTTTAAAAACATAGCTTCATTATTTTTTATCCTAATTAAAAAAAAATTTTTATATGAATTAAAAATAGTATTACAATCGCGAAAAGTTTCAGTCAAATTTTACTGTACCTGAATCAATTTTGACTAGTTTTTTCTACATATCTACATACATTCAGGAAAATTCAACTTTGAAACCTTAAATATCCATTTTAACCATCCGTGAATCCATTTTGACAAGTTTCAACTTGAGATCTATATGTATATATGTATGTTTCTTATATAACTCAAAGACAATTACCAGAATACTGAAATATTGTATTTGGGACTGCTGTAACATCTTCTCTTTTGGATAATAATCTGCTCTCTATGTAAAGAAAAATTTTAGTATAATGTATGTTAATGCTGCCAGGCATAATGAAGAAACTATTAACTACATAAGTTAAAATTTTGTATTTAGGATGTGTAAACATCTAGTTGTGTACTTCTATTTTTGACTGCAACCTGCACTCTGTATGGTGAAAAATCTTAACTATAACTGATATTAATGCTACCATCACACAGCCTACCTATATACCATATGCAGTATATAAGCTGTGCTCATTCTTGAATTGTATAAATTTTTATTGTGAGGCTGTAATCCTATACTATAATACGAGGAATGGTTGTCAAGTCGAAAATCGCCCCAGAATTAATAAACTGTAGTAAACTTGGGGATCTGGGGTTTTTGGTCACGAAGAATCGATTGGCATCGGTTTTGACGCGCTAAGGTCACGTAGTTCGGCGCTACAGATAGGGCCGGGTTCGATCCCCGTTGCGGGCAAACTTTTTTCTCATGCGTCCAAACCAAGTGCAAATTGGTACCCGGGGGTTTTCGACCACGAGGAATCGATTGGCTGTAGTTCTGACGAATTAATAATAATAATAATAAAAGTCTTTATTGATTTGTCTTTATTCCTTGATATCGGTTTCCATTTTTATTTTCTATCAACTCTAAATATTAAATTAATGTAGCAAAGTATATATAACACATAAACGATATAGTAAAAAAAAATAATGCAAATAAAAATTTTGAAAACCAACCACAAAAAATTAAAAAATAATGCTTCACTAACGTGCCGAAACAACCTCACCGTTCAATTTCCAAAGCCACACTAAACACAGAGCATATAACTTATCAAAGTCCGTCTCCGCGTTAGTGCGTCGTCGGCATACCAGGAAGTGCCGCTCTGACGCGCCAGTGCGTCGGTGGCAGCGAACGTGTTAAGGAACTGATTTCGATTTCAAATCACCGTCAACAAAGTTCGACATTTCAACATTCATCAAATTTCAAGCTACATTTTCAACATGCAGAACGCACCTCTACATGAAATTCTTCAAGGAGCCGGAATTTTGGAACAACAAGCGATCGACTCAATTATACCCGCAAATGGACAACTAGAAGATACCGTCATTGTCAGAATGCTTCTCCATTCAACACACTTCAATCTTTACACTGCTCACTTTGTACCATTTCTTTAATTGTATAATTTTTTGTTATCAATTACATTTTATTTCCTATGATTTTTCAAACTTTACCTTTGTATAGAATAGTTCCCTTTCCAAACAACTTTGTTTAGAATAGTTTACAATGGTGCACTTTAACCGGTTACCTTTTCACTAATGGTTTCACAAATTTTCTTATGGCATGTATTGTTTTGATAAATCACAATTGAAAATTTAAATCTTCGAGTTAGCTTCGATACCTGTTTTCTCCGAGCAGAGCTCGGTCACCCGGTACTTCTTATCAATTTGAGATCAATCATAGAGATTATTGGCTTCAACATCTCTCAATCTCCTTGTGGCTAAAATAAAATAATGTAAGAAGACTTCAAGTGAGAGGTAAAACTGTAGAATTCCAGTGGATACCATTTCATGTTTTCATAGATGGTAATGAAAGAGCAGACCTTTTAGCAAAGAAAGTCACAAAATCATATATTGAAAAGGACCTTATTCCATTGGATTCACTTAAAATATGTATACAAGAGAGTATTATGCTAAACTATAACATAGAAGTGATTAGTAAATCACAGGTTAAACCCCTGGAGAATATCAAATGTAACTGAAAGAGTTTAGTTGTAGACCATGTAAAAAGGCTGCAACTAATTTGAGACTGGGAACTGGGCGTGACTGCTTAGCCAAACACCTAAGCAAGGTAGGCATATTCTCTGATAGTATGTGCCCCATCTGTAAGACAGACACTATGAATAAATAACACTTACTCATCTGTCCAGACCTTGACCCTTTATTACATCATAGAAGTAATGTTTGCCTTCTATATTGAATTGCCAAGAATTGTATGTTCTGAACACTCAGTCCCCTCTAGTCTTATTACTGTGGATTTTAGGAGATTAATTGTAATTTTATAATTAATTTAAAAGTTATCCACTCTTCTTTTTTAAGTGTTTTAGAGGATATCTTGGTGTTTTAGTTGTCTTGGAATTTAAATTGCCTTGGTATTCTGAAATATTTTGGTATTTTAAAAGTGTAATTTTATTTTTGGTATTAAAGTGAGTGGCCTATTTTTGTGGATTAAGTTCCTTTTGCCTTATGTAACAACAATAATTTTGGGTGGTATTACAAACTAATATTTTAACAGTTGCGTACCTGTCCATTTATTATAGTATTGGAGGATTGTATCTCACACTCAAATGAAACAACTTTTAATGAAGTGTAACAAAATGTTTGTTTAATTTAATAGGTATACAAAAAAGTCATGTGGTGTCCACATCAGATTTTTATAATATGATATGTAAAGTTACATTAGTATAATATGCAGTTCTAATTAATTTGCCAAATGACATATTTAAAGAATTTTTAATGATGTGTCTCTTATTCTAATTTTACAGGTAAATTTTTTAAAACTAATTAAAAAATTTGTTTTATGTAAATAATATTAAATTCTTAGAATTTAGTGAATTCTTTTAGCTTTTATATTGTTTTTATTTTTTATTTTCATTTCAGCTATACTGTCAGTATTGGGATAGTAGATAAACTCTCTCAATATTTCAACAGCATTCAAAGTCCAATTGGTAATGAAATAGAAGTAGCTAATTTTTTGCTAGACTGTGTTTCTTTTCTGACTTCTTTGATTAAGCTCTACTCTGATTGGTAAGTATTCATCTTTTTAATTCTTCAGCCCTTTTTTCCCCTTTAGATCATTTTATACAATTCTTGTTTTGCTGTTACTAATAATGTGTAAAAAATATCCCTTTTTCTATATTTTCTGTTATTTTAAAACTAGGCTTGTACTAGCATGTCTTTAATATATAGTGTTTTGTAGTCCATTATAAGTAGGATTTACAATCAATAAAAGTAGAGTTAAGTATGCAAATCTGCAGTAGTTGAACATAAAATTAGTCTTATAAGATCTAACTATTCTATTGAAAGTAATTAAAATCACAAAATCTAAGGATGGCCAAACAGGCAGAGTGATACTTTTCAGTATTAATCCATGATTTTGAATGTCCCTGCCAGCATGGATGATCATAGTCACCTTTTTGTTATGGGCAGGATTACTGCTATCTCACAGTAAGTTTGCTTCTTGATAACAGAGCTAAAATCTAGGCTATCTCAACTATCTATCTACTATCATCTCCATACTATGAAATATGTATAAACTCTACAGTGTAATATATCTACCTTCTTATTCCATCATTCTTGTAAGTAGCAGTAAATGAAACTGTTTCTTCTTGAAACCAAACAAATCAACATTAATTGTTATAATTTATAGCATTATATATGGATCAGTTGATATGCAAAATAAATTTTATCCAAAATATTAAGTTTATTTTTTAGTAATGATTAAAACATAACAATATCTCTGTGTAACACTGATGATAAAACCTAAAATCATTAATAAAACTTTTATTGTTTTTCATTTTAGTTTTACTTCATCCTCTAATTCTAAAACGGATGACGCTACTCAGTTGATAGCTGCCATTAAAGTCACTAATATGGTTGGATCTGTTTCCCTCTTGTATGGACTGCTTTTACACAGTGGTGTCTCATCCCGAGGAGAGACACCACCTCCTCAGTTGCCAAAGCAAATTGAATCCTTAGTTGTCTCAACTTTGTGCATGCTGAATAATATGGCTGTAATGAATCTCCAGGCATTCCAGGTTAGTTGCAATATTTCATATCCAGGTTAGTTTTTATTGTGATATATTTCTCGTAACACTTTTTTAAGTTTTGGAACTCTTAATAATTTTTTGTGTATGAATTACATAGATAGTTACAAAAATGGTTACAAAGTTATTAAAATTTATATTGCAATTTAAAAAGTTTGTATGGTTCTACCTCATTTGACTATCGTTATTAAATTTAAAAAAGTAGAATATGTTTAAAAAAAAGGTTGGGTTAAAATTGTAAGATGTGTCCTTTTTTTAGCTTTAAAAATTTAATTAAAATTGCTTGAAAGTTCAGTCTAATAAGAGAAAGGTCTTAAAATATAATTCACTTACTTTACAAGGAAATTTTTCAATAGCTTGAGAAGAATCTTTTATGAATATTTTGTATCTCATTAGTTACTAGGCTAGAGTTATAAGGTACACTTTTAAACAACTATAATGAACAAATGTACCTCATTATAATGAACAAATTAACTGGATCCGTTTAATTTTTTGTTAAAATTTATGCCTAATGCATTATAATTGTTTTATGTAACACCTATTTCATTTCTTTCTTGATTTTTAATGCATTTTTCTTCCCATTCAGGAGAAGTTATTCATATTATTCATATATTTTCAGACCATTCTTGGTAGTGAGGGTGTTTCACTTCAACTCCGCCATATTTCTAGCCATTTATTATGGTATTGCAGTCACTGGACTTCAGATATTCTTTTACATGAAGTTATTCTTTTAGTAGGATATTTCACTGTGTTGAATGTTGATAATCAGGTATGCAATAATTTTAAAATTACCTCTCTGATTCCTATACAAGATTAAATATCTATTATGTAGTATAGCTCAAAATTAACTCAAAATCATATAACCTTTACTGCAAAATTTTTATTTTTCTCAGATTTATCTAAAATTCTGTAGAATTTGTATTAAAGAGTAAGTTTCTTTTAAATTTTTAAATGTTATTCATAGTTTATAGTTTTAACAAGTAAATGTTCCTTTTGAAAATAAGACTTTAGATTTTATGTAAATGAGTGAAAATCAATAATTTTCCACTATAATTTAAGTTTTTTATTTTAATTCTCATTAAATCACCTACCATGGTGTAGTATAAGGCATTTAGGATGCTATAAAGGTGCCCATTAGTTTTTATCTTCCTCAGAGGGGGGGGATTTTTGGTACTGATTCCCTATTCCTCTTGTGTATCTCCCTTCTTTTAATAACATACAGTAATCTCTTCTCTTCACATGTATCATACTGAAGATTTCCCACAATTTTTATGATTCTCAGGTATGGAATTTTTTTTTTATTTCCTCACCCCTTTCCTACTACTGAAATCCCAACAAGAGGAAATCCTCACCCACAGATTTGGCCTGTATGTTCTCTGTGTATACTAGGAAATATTTTAGCAGAATTTGCTGGGACTTGAACAAGGCATCCTGGGATTCTAGCCCTGCATGCTAAGCACAAAGCCATTTCATACCCATCTTACTTCTTTTGTAGGATAGGAGTGCTTAGTACCATGAAACATTAACATTTCATTGGCCAAAAGCAAACACATAAATCCAGCAGCTGCTTGTTTCACACATTAGCCAGCATTCACGATTCAGCATTGGCCTTTAGATAGAGCAATACTTATCTTTGAGGATCTTTAAATACTTTACTGAGTAGATGGGTGTGCAGATATTTTTCTGCTTATGATTCCATTGCTCATCTCCCAGCTGTAAGGAATTTAGACATTCATATTTATTCTGCATGTTCTCTTCATATCCATGGAGATATTTTAGAAAATTGACAGTGTTCAAACCCAGTACCCCAGGGTTCTAGTTTGGCATACTAACCATTAAGCTATTTTATGCCCTTTAGCCCTAGTTAATTTCTTATGCATATTTTTATACATTTGATCAGTTTAAAAAAATCATATTTTTGAAAAAAAGATTTTTTTCCCTTTGTGTAATTATTTTTTTAATAAATTTATTATTCATTCACTTTATACTATAGCTGCATAATTTTACTACACAGTACTTTTTTACTTTTTGCATTCATAAATATTTCTGTATATATTACATCTACATATATGAACTAGAATAATGAAATTACATTATTGTATGTTAAAATGTCAATAAAGCACTCCTTATTGCCTGAATATAATGCATTCACAGATTTGTATTACACTATTACCGCTGTTCCTTAAAGATTTAATCATATCTTCAATTAAACCTTGATAGATATTTAAACTAACAACATTTTAGAAAGCTTAGCTGTAAATCCACTGATCTCCTTCATAATCATATAGGAATTTTTTTACTTGCATTCAAATTCAATGAATGAAGAAAATTCACTGCAGTGCATTAATACCTCACAGCAGGTTGCCTTTCCTGATGGGTGTAAGATGTTGGTAATGTCATGCCTTACACCCATCAGGCTAAAGATTGCTAAAGATTTTCTTCAATTTTGACCATCCTCAGGAGGGGGTGGAGAGTGTTTGCTCCTGATTACAAACTTTTCTACTCTTGTCAACCTCTCAGAGAGAGAACTCGAGACCTATAGGTTTATCTTGCTGATCACTGTTGATGTACAGGGAGATGTTCAGTGTGGCTCCTAAACTTGGACCTGGTAAGCCAAGTCTCTAGCCCATAATGCTGATTGCTAGGCCATTTGAAGCAATATTGGCAGATAGAGCTTGAACTGCAGCTTGGCTGAACCGTTAGAATGCTGGCCTTCAGAACCGGAGTTTTTTGGGTTCGAATCCTGCAGTGGCATGGATGTTTGTAGCCTTTTGGAATCCGCTTTAAGCAGTAGGTCCCGGTCTCATTAGCCCTCTTGTTGCAAAAAGGAGACCATAGCACTCCTAACCTAACTAACTGAACTGCAGCTTGGGAATTCAGACATCTGTTGTTAACATCTTGGCTAGTTGAATGCCTGTTATTTTACCCTCTAAATTATTAGCTTAATAATCTACAAATCTTTTATTCTGAAGATTTTTAAATCCAATCTTTTATCACTTTTAATAGCATACTTGTCAGAATCAGGTAAAAATATGGAGTTTTCCTCAGGCTATTTTAGTTACAGCTGTAAGAATAAATCTTCTGTAAGTAAGAGGAAAATTCTGGATCTATAAAATGATTTTAATCTATTGTAACATTTTTTTCTTTCTTTATGATATTTACCTAAGTTATAAATATTTGAAAAGCTATTTTCATGAGTTTTTGAAACAATGAATTTGAACCAGTTGTATTTCATCATTTATTGTTATAATAATGGTAATTGTAATAATAATTATTGATGCATATGCTTAATTTTTGTTCATCTTCTTTGCAGTCTTTAATTCAAGCAGGACAAAGACCAACTGTTCTTTCGCAGCTTTGCTCCCTACCATTTCTCTATTTCAGTGATTCTGAACTTACAGACATTTTATTTCCTACCCTCATTGCCTGTTGCTATAATAATTCTAGTAATAAAACCATACTAGAGCAAGAAATGAGTTCTGAATTGTTATCAAATTACATTGAAGTAAGTTGACAAAATGATAATTCTTTTTTGATTTTGAATCAGTCACACTGTGTATGTATATATATATATATATATATATATATATATATATATATATATATATATATATATATATGAATATAATCACAAATATAGTATGAAATCTTTAAAAAAAAAAAAAGTATTATTCCCTTTCTTATCATTTACAAGCGATTTGGTGCATTCTTATTTCCCCAACAATAAATCTTCACTCTTTAACTGTCCCAGACAGCTGTATATAGTTTATGGTGTCTATGCTTTAAGTGACATGGACATATTTATTTATAAAAAGCTCTAAACTCCATGCACTACTTTGAAGTTCAATAAATTTACTTTAATTTTAATCTAGAGGGCTAGACCCAGATAGATCAGACAATACCCTTATGTGAGATTCCTGTGCAATGTATATATATATATATATATATATATATATATATATATATATATATATATATATATATATATATATACATATGTACAAACAGGAATATATAAGCAAGGAATGATAAAAGAAAAATTCTACAATTTACACTCAGAATGTGTTTAAATATGCCATGAATCTTGTCAATGTGTTAAATGTAATGTTGGTGTATGTGTTCAGTCATGTTTCAAAATGATATCACACAGTATAACTGAGTACTAATTCTTTGGCTTTATAAACTTTTGTAATTTAAACTTATTATTTTTTGATTTATCACAAAATAATAAATTTCAAGTTTTCAGCATCAAGTGAAAAATTTGAGTGAATCAGTTTCAAAATTTTCAGCACTAAAAATTACTTTAATTGCAAACTGTGCTGCTGCTTTACTTCAAACATGTTGTATTATTGTGTTTGTATGAAAAAGAGAGAGACATTGAGTAGTAAATCACTTGATTAAAGAGATCAATCCATTTTATCCCTTTCTACTATTTAAAGAATAGCATGTTAAAGTGTAGATTTTATCTCCTTTCATCCAGTATTCTGTTTAAAGGACAAATTAAATTTCTTAGAAAAAAATATCATTGCAAATGTTATTATATTTAGTCTATTTAGGTTTAATATACCCCCTAAAAATGTAGTTTATCAAAAATTTGATCAAAATCAGTGGATTTGTATAAAAGGATTTTATACATTAGTAAAATTATGAAGGTTTTGCACAATGGAAACATGTCAAATTTACTAAACGACCAGGAGTCAATAGTCTATTAGATAAATGTTCATTGATTTAGTGTTAATTTATAAAAAGTATAATATAAGAGATTGTAGCAAGTGAAAGCTATTGTTCCTGTCTAGTATAACTGTTTTTAATTAATTACTTCATTTTTCCGTAATGTTTTAAGCCATTTAGTTTCATTTCGTTCACTTTTTCGAACCTTATCAATATTTCTATGCAGCAGGATAGATTGAATTAAATTTCACTATTTTACATAGTTTTTTATAATTCTAAAATGTAAACTGTATTGTTATAAATACTAGTATACTACATTGTTCCCATTTATTGTTTATGATTATCCAGTTTAATAACAATTAGCATATTTTTGTTATAGTTACATTTTATGTAAAGATACATAGAAGTGTTCTATTTCATGATTTGCTTTCATTTTGTAGGTGAAGTATATGAACAATGAAGAATTTTCTTCAAAACCTAAAAACGGTAAGATCTGTTGTTAAGTTTGATTATATTATTTTATTTATACTGTAAATATTTGAGGAGGGTTATTATTTTTCTCTTTTTTGTCTGATATAAGATCTAATATTTTTATTCTTTTTTTATTGTTGGTATACATATTGTATGTAAATAATTTAATCAGTTTTATTAACAAACAAAGCATTTCACAACATTCCTCAAGAATATTGACATTTTTAAATCAAAATTTATGTAGCATACATTTAAAGTTTTCATTAATAAACAAAAAAAAAAAAAAAAATTCATATATTCCAAAAACACTTGCTACACAGGAACACTAAATAACTGAATTATGTACAGTATTATTGATAGGAAACTATTTTTAATTAATAGGACTTGTTAGTTTTTAGATGTTTATTAATTTAAAGCATTGTATCAAACATCAAACAATTATCAGAGAAACAATTACTAATCTTAATTTTACAACTGTTTTTGTGCAATTCTTTATAGGAGTAGGATCTGTTAATTATAGATCTAAGTTTCTAATTCAGAAAAAAAATGTTCTTTCCCCAATTTGAATATCTGGGAGACATTCTTATAATTGAAAATATAATTAACTGCAATCTATTAAAAATATTAAAAGTTACAATAATTAATCAAAAGATTTGTGTGTTGATTAAACAGTGAGTAAACAGTTTTTGCATTTGTAACATAATAAGAATAAATCTGCTTAGAGAAATCATGCATTTTCAAGATTTAAGGGAAAATATTTTTTAAATATCTATTTTTATTTAAAATCACTGCAAGTTGGGAATTTTTACTTCTTATCCAAGGAATTGTCAAGATTGTAAATAACTTAATTGCCATAGTTACATTACATGGATCCACATTTACACTTATTTAGGTAAAAGGTGTTTCTTTTAAGATCTTCTATAGGAAGTGAGTTTGCATTTGTGTTACATGTGAAAAAAAAAACTAGAAAAAAAAACCATAAAGCTTGTGTGCTCAGGATCAAACATGTGGCTAAGCATAATGATTCTCTATATTGAAAAGCCAGCATCTTAGGTCACTTGACTTCTTGTGGCCTATATCTATATATATGTAACCGATAAAAATATTCTTCACTGATTACATGAAAGAAATAGCCCATATTTTTTTGTGAGGACTTGCTTGTCAATATAATTCAGATGCAGTCGTTGTGGTGTGAAAGACTCTTTCTCAGAATCAAACCAGGCAAAATGCTTTGTAAAAATCCTTTATTTTCATACTAATGATGGAGAGCAAATAGATATATCTTACAGAGACAAGAGATAAACATGCATCTGTTTGATCTGCAAAAAGCCCATCTTGGGAGTAGACAAATCACTTGTCATGAGAAAAAGTTTAAAATCAACATTTATTTTGTAGCTTGCAAACAACAGCATTAAAATTATAAAGATCTTCAGTTTTTCTGGAAAAATGGGCAGCTAGGTAAGGAGGAAAAGAAGGTTACACATAGAATTTTTAATTCAATGTGGAAGGAATGCCATTCTCAATTATACATATCCTTAGCTTATTTTGGGTTTCTAGGAAAGTGAAGATTAAGAAAACTAGAATGTGAATGGGGAGTATTTTAAAGAACAGTAACTTTTGATTTATTACATATATGTATAAAACACTTTACCAATTGTGAAATTTTTTCCTGACACTATGTCTTAATATTAGATATAAAATATACAATTGTCAAAATTATTTTCAGTTGTGCCTGAAAAGAGATGGGTATTTTCTACTAGATTTCCAAAGAACTGTTGGTCTTCAGCCAAACATTATTTTGCTGTTGCTAAGTAGGTAAGCATAAATACAAGAAATTTTTATTTTCCTGAAATAGTTAAGAAATCTACAAGAAAGCTTTACTTGCTGATACCTTTTCTTTGGTCTATTTCTAATATATTTGCTGAAGTGATTTCACACCATTTTAAGTTTTTTCCTGGTCACCAAAAATGGGATTTCATGTCTAGCAGTTTCTGTTTCTGAATGTAACTATTATCACATCTATGTATTATCATAAGAAACTAGGAATAGAAGAGAGAAATATAACTTGCATAATACCATTACTGTTTTATTTAGTTTGTATTTCAAAATTTGTTATGATTAAATTTTCTTCATTGCTTTGACAATGCAAGTTTGTGTCAACCAACTTTATGATTTCATTATTTTTGCCAGCATTCAGTATTGAAAATGAGGAAGAAAAAAACCTGCTAGCTGCAAATGCCTTAATATTTATCATAAATCTTATAAAATATTTTTCAATATTATTTACATGTGTGCAGTTAATATGTTCTTCACATTTTTTTTCTTTTTTTAGGGTGAAAAATATTTGGAGCTTGGATTACATACAGCTATCTGAATAAACTGCATTTTTCTTTTTTTTATTCAATCTATATAGAGCTATTTTTAATAATTTATAGTTGTACTTCTATCATTTCATGTACAGGCTGCTATTTCATGTGAATGTAAAAATATATTCTAATTAATTAATCAAATAATCGTAAATCATACTTATCTAATCGGAATAATATTAATCCTGTGATAAATGAGATTCTTATTTGAGTATGGGTCTTTATGTGCCCTTTTAATAATTCAAATGGTTGTATAATATATTTATAAATGTTTTCTTATAGTATAACATTAGAGTAATTCATAAAATATACTAAAACATTCTTTACTTTGATATAATAAATCTCTTAAAAGTTGTGGAAAAATGTTAGATTTGATAATATTCTTATGGATCTAAGCAATACCTTTTTGTTACATATATTTTATACAAATTTTCCAAATTTTTCTATATTTTATGTAAATAGTTTATGTATAGACTTCAAGCTTTTGTTATTAAGAGTTTTTCCTTTGGTTTTATATTGCTTTACTATTAAGCAACATTTACTGTTTTGGAAAAGTGTGTTCTATATATCTGCATTTTTTTTAACTTAAAATTTCTTGTTACTA
Organism: Pardosa pseudoannulata; assembly: GCA_032207245.1. Classification (NCBI taxonomy): domain Eukaryota; kingdom Metazoa; phylum Arthropoda; class Arachnida; order Araneae; family Lycosidae; genus Pardosa; species Pardosa pseudoannulata. The sequence continues at coordinate 137,347,208 of CM063505.1, forward strand.
AAATGAAGGTGTAAAGTCTAATTAAAGTGTTTTTCTAATAAGTTTGTAATTTTTATCATCTAATTACACTTCAGTTTACAATATACGCTGGCTGCTATGAACCATTCCCATATGAAATGCACTTTTAGTTTGAAGATACCAATACACATGGTTTCCGTGTACCTGGAAAGTCAGGGAAAATCATGGATTTAGACAATGGATTAATTTTGTCATGGAAAGTCATAATTAAGTAAAATGAGTAAAAATAATTTAAAGTCAGGGATCTACTAAGCTATCAATTAAAAAAAAATGCCTCTGCAAGTGAATTTCCTTTCTGAACGGAAGCGGCTGCATACTTCTCCCTTTTGTCCATAGCGCTGGACTCCCATTCATCTATTTTTTGTACACTGAGACATGTGACATATTACAGCGCCTTAACTGCGTGGCAAGACAGTTGCTACGGGGTGACCAGGGGGTGTTAGTGATCTGATGTGTGTGTGTGTGTGTGGCTTATCCTCATGATCTGACAATAGTCAGATCAACTCCAAAAGGTTGTTGACAGTCAGAAAGTCAATGCAGATAAGGGGATCTGATAATAAATCTGCCCTGGTTAGTCCGACACAGTCGAGAATATGTTTTGGTGAGGCTGGATGGTTGCAGCATTTTGTACAGGTCAGGAAAATTTTTGTGCCGTGTTCGAAAGTTAAAGATTTCAGGTGGCCTGTTGAGAGTCTGGCTAAGGCAGTATGGGATTTTCGATCACAATTAATTTCCAGGAGGGCACCAGGTGTTGTTCCAGTATACCACTGGTGGGTAGGTGGAATTTTCCAGGTAGTATTGAGACGAGATTTTTCATTGGAGTAGAGTTCCCGGTGGGTAAGTGATGATCCAGTGGGCATATTTTCTTCACTGCCCTCTTTAGCCAATCTATCCGCAATCTCATTGCCACAAACATTAATGTGTGAAGGTATCCATTGGAGATGTACGTCGTGATTTTGGAAATCTCTCTCAGCTTGAGCAGGATGGAAATGCTAGTATCGTCGTTTGCAGAGGACCAGCCACTAAGATGTTGTAGCGCACTTCGGCTATCCGACAGGATCCAGAGTTCTCCAAAGTCATTGTCGTAGGGTAAGATAGCATCAAGCCCCTCTTTAATCGCAATTAACTTACTCCTGAAGACAGAACAAGTATCTGAGTTGCGTTGCTTTATTGATTTTTCCAGATGCTGGGTCTTAATATATACACCGCTGCCAGTACGGTGTAGAGATGATAGAGATGTAGATATCTGATGTGTAGTGTCTCGTTATGCTTGATTTGCCAATGGTTGAGAAAAAGAAAAGTACACATCGGCCTGTGATGTGACAAAGAAGTGGGAGGGAAGGGAATGATATCGGAATGTCCTTGACCGAGCCGGTGATCGTGTGTATATTTTGTTATGAGAAACAAAACCATTGAAGACACAAGCAATGAAAAAATAAATTTTTTAAATTTTTATTAATATAATAATTATAATTATTTATTAAAAATGAGTTCAGATTTTTGTACAAAATATAAGTTTATCTTTAGAGCTATTATATATAAACATTATAAAGTTATCATGTTTGGCTATTATTCAGGGTCACCTCGATAATACCTAAGTACCCTGAATTGAAATTGGAGATTTTTTGATTGAATTCAGAAAATTGCTATATGATTAAACTTAGGTATGTAGATACTACAACAATTTATATATATATATATATATATATATATATATATATATATATATATATATAGAGTTTATAAACATTAATAAAGTATTTTTTATCATAAATTCTTGTAATTTCTCTAAAAGCATACATTTTATTTGTATGTACTTCAGAAGTTTTATTCATATACACTTTAACAAAATATTTTGAAAGTCATGGAAAATGATCTACTAAAATCAGGGAAAAACATGGATTTGAAAAATATTATTTTGGTAGATATCCTGAATACAACTTGTTTCACTCACATAAACTATACTGACATGATTAAATCTGTTACCATAAAGCTCCATTTAAGTTTCTCATTTATATGACATTTTATCAAAGTCCTGATCCATTCTTAGCCACTGTACTAAGAATAAATCAGTACAGTGGCTAAGAATGGATCAGGACTTTTAAAGTCCTTTCTTTACGTAGCTCAAAACTTTATTAATAAGTCTTTTCCTCTTTTTTGCTACAAATTTTTCATTCATTAACTCTGCTAGAAAATTCCAAACTTACTTTTATATCAAAACACTCATATAAAAACATTCAATACACTTAATACCACAGACACGCAGTATGTCAAACAAAAAAAAAATTTTTTTTTAATGCCTACCTGTACATACATAAATGCTAAACTTAATATTACTTTTCCTTTTAGCAATAAAGGTCCTACTTTTTGATGTTAGTTTTTCTCATATAGTATGTTTTAAAACCAACCAAAAACATTAGTTCATTAAAGTATCAAAGGTTTAAATAAATATTTTCACTAGAAGCATCCAATTATTTTTAAATCACTAATCTTTTTGCATCTTTACCTAAAAGTGAATCTGTTGTTATTTCCACAACACAGGGTTTACATCAGACTCAATAATTTTTAAGTTTATTAAGTAGCTTTTCATATGCAACATATTTTATTATGAAGTTTACCTAAGAATTACAGTCAGACCTCTTTTTTACAAAGTTGTTAAATCCCTAAAAATTTATTCGTTATATGAAAAACTTACTAAATAAATTCACCTTTTAAACTACATAAAACAGATTTTAAATTCATCAACACTAAATATTATTAAAAAGTAGTAACTCACACTTTTTGTACTTATTAATATCTATTTGTTTTATTTTTACTGATCAAAAAGCAATCTGAGGAAAATAAGAATAAAGCAAAACATCTGAAAATATAACATCTTCAGTTAAAAAGTATTTTACATTAAAATTAATTTTAAACAAATTATATACATAAGTAATTTTAAGCATATATTTCCATATGTGTTGTTAATTTGAATTATTGATAAAATAATTTAGACTGCATTTATTGTTTGAAATAGCATTTTTGCTCATAATATATCTGCTGCTTGAAATATAAAGAGTGATTAGCATCCAATAAAACGAGTTCAAATTCTTATTCTTTAGTCATAAAATGTGTTTAAAGAATAAGTTTGAAATATCCAGAAATATGTTGAGAAATAGGGGAAAATAGGTCACAGAAATAAGGTTGTTAAATAGAAAATGCACTTAACTATTTAATGGTTATTTTATGAAGAAATTCACAAAATATTTTTGGTTCCAAGGAAAATTTTGTGAAATAAAGATTTGAGTGTATTTTGAATATATCAAAGCTCAGGAAGTGACCAGAAATTTTCAATAAAAGCAAAAGCTTTTTACACAAAAAAAAATATCAAAAGTTGTGAGGAAACTGTGTGTTTATGCAGTTAGCATTGCAAAAGAGGGGCCAGAGAACTGAAGAAATATTGGCACAAACTGCACAGTTTAACCTCTTTGCGACCAACGTTTCATATATGCGATGCAGCGATTTCACTCTTATCTGTCCAGTGTCGCCTCCATGCGATGATCTATCCTTGATATTGAGAGATCAGTCCAGAGTCACGTATGCGTCATAGAAAATCTGAACGTTTTATTTTAATTTTTAAATGTTAGATTTAATTACTAGATCGTGAAAATGGCAACGATTTTCATAATAGTCAACTTGTATAGCATTTATGTACTGGTCCTCAAGGGGTTAACTGATAGTGTCAATGTATATGTATTTAATGCTACTTAATGTGTTTGATGATTATCAGAAGAAGTGCTATTGCAATTAAATTCATAATTTATTGTACAGTTAAAAATTTGGTTTAGTTCATATGGCCAGTTTGGTTGGAGATTTTCAAATATTTTTTTTTTTAATTTTCTTAATGTATAATATAACTATGCATAAAAAATGAAGCTATTATTTTCTCATTCTATCAGAAGAGAATGAAGAAAAGGGAAAATAATTATCAAGATCCATATCAAGATCAAATCTTTTATGTAATTATAAACATATGTATTAAAAGATCATACTTTTTGGCTAAAATATCCTACTTTTTTAATAAAAAAAAAAAAAGTCCTCTTGCTTTAAGTAGTATGATTAGCATTCAAGATATGCAATATGGTATGATTGTTCTCACTGTCATGATAAATGCATTATTTTAAAATTTAACTACTAAAAGTTTTCAAAATACCAATACTACTACCTTAATGGTGACATTAAAACAAAAATAAAAAATGCTCATCTTACCTTTAGAATGCTGCAAAGATTCTAGGGATTTACCAAACATCCAAAACAATAAAGCACAAAAAATTACAAATGAAGCTTTTTTGAAAAGGTCTTAGGATATATTGGCCCAGTAAAATATGTAACACTAATTCATGTCATTAAAATAAAATTTTTTAAAAAAATGGCGTCTCCTTCAGAGGCTTCTTCAGGCAAGTCCTCCAAATCAATTCATCATATCTCATTTTAATTACACTGACTTGTACACCCTATGACCAAAGGAAGATTGGAAAGTCTAGACAAGACACCATAGAATGATTCTGATAGAGAGAAACAGTCTCAGGTAGTCCAGATGTGGGCTGGTCACAGAGGTTGGTGCATAAAATTAATGGCCTCATAAGCTACTTAGACATGAGAAACAAGGTTTACCCAACACTACTTTTTTAAATTGCAGTTACACATATTTTCATTTATACTTTGACATCAGTTCCTAGAACATATAAATGCTTTTTTACTGTACTAAATAATGGAAATGCAATGTTCTCTTTATCATATTTTACAATCTTCTTTATTGTATTCAAAAGCTAAATATCATTTGTAAAGTCCATATAATTTAAGTGTACTGGATTAGGAAAATGCATTCAGAATGAATATGAAAGTATTCAAAACAATACAAGAAAGTATTTTATTTGTGTTAAAGATTAACTTTTACCACTCAAAAGGCCACTCTGTGATGACATATATTAATACTCGTATAAAAATCAGAAAGTACTGTTATTGCACCACACCACTTCTACTATATCATAAGTATAGATGAATGTAGTTATAAACACACTTTAAAACCATTCACCCTCTATTTTTTCTGGTATAAGTCTTTAGAGCATTACTTGATACTTCCTTTTTTTTTTATCCACATACATATCCAGACACTTAAAGACCAGTATACGTACAATCAATTTGTAAAATACTGGAGGAGGAATTAGATATTAGGCTAAAATACACCTAGGAAAATAAAGGTATGCATAACAACTAATTTGGCTTTAGATATGGTATAGAAATATCTTTCAGTGTTTAAGACAGGGCTATAAATGAAATTAAGGAGAGGTAGAAATAAATATAAAATCATTATTTCATTTCACTTTAAAAGGTGCTTTTGATACAGCAAAATAGATTTTAATTGATTTGCTCTGTCATACCTCACTCAAAGACTGATTTCACCAGTAGAGGAAAAGGTTATGTCCAAATTTTCCAAGAACGTCAGGTGGTGATGAACTCTGAGGGGTATACCAAAGATGTAGGTGAAAATAAAAATAAAATAATTTAAAAATAAATCTTGAGTATAAGGATTAAAAATATATTTCAGGAAAAGAAGTTTTGAAATAAAATATCTGTTTGATAAATTTAGATATTGTTAAAAAAATTTAAAAACACATGGAAATTTGCAAAATTTAAATCTAGTGACATTTTTACTATTATAATAAAAATTTTATAGAAGTAGAAATATACATGCCTATTATGGAAAATGGTTAACAAGCATTACAGGAATTTTCCTATCGAAAAATGGAAACCTGATAGTAACAACATCATGGCACACGAAATAGATATGTTCACTAGAACAGAAATTGCCTTAAAAATAATTTAAGTAAAATATATCATTAAATTTATTACTAGAACTTGTCTTCATTTAAATATATGTAATAATATGTAAAACATATAAATGCTCTAAAATTATAAAATTTGTTAAAACAAGACTAATTTCATTCATTGTAAATTTTGAAAGAATTTGGAAAAAAGCAACTTCCAACTGCATATTCCTACTAATTTCCAATGAGGGATTTTGGATCTGCAAATTTATCTTATATTTAATACATGCTTAGACAAGTCTCTCAAGGTTCCTGTTACTCAAACCCAGCAAAACTGAATAGACTAGCAAAAGCTAAATGACTACACTCAATTGAGCCTTGTCAAATCGTAGATTTATTTCTTAAAAACTTAACTGCACAGTTAGAGGAAGGATGAAGAATTTACTTTTAATGGAATGTTCTACAATCTTCAGCATTTTACAATAGATTGTATATTTTACCATACTCAAAGTTCTAAATTGATTTTCTAATAATTTGTTACCTTGAAAGATTCAAGAAAATATTACAGAATAAGAAAATTTTTATTGATGAACTGAATATATGCTTTAAGCAACATATTACAAAACAAAAAAAAAAAAAAAAAGCTTAAACTTAGTTAATTCATCAGAGGATATGAGTAAGTTTGTGCAATACTCTGAAAGGGAGGGGGGGAAAAGCTGCACTGTGAGCTAGGGCACTGTCTTTTTTGATATCATAGTCAGTAGGTTCAAATTCAGCTGATGGCATGTTTATAGACATTCCGATTCAGTTTTTAGCAGTTGGTACTAATTTAATTAACTCTTGTTTCAAAAATATTACTGTAACATTCCAAACCATATCCTATTTTTAAAAAATGTACCTAACATCTAATGGTACTTACCCAGCTCTATATGACCTCAGGTTTTAAGTAATGTTAAACAAGTACCATGGGTGATTCTAAGTAAGAAAATGTTTTCTGAACATCTTACAAAATTTTCTGAAAATGTATACACTGCTAACTAAAAATAAATACTATATTAAGTTTTATTTCTGGATGTCAAAACTAGAGGTAGATGATATCTGAATTTTAATACTGTGATTTATTGTTTACCAAATATCAATATAATATGTTCTAATATATATCACCTTATTATATAGTTGCAAATATAAGTGTGTTTCGTTTAAAATAATACAAACACATATATATATCAGTATGTGTTATCTAGAAAACAAAAATTAAATTTCTTAATCTGAATAAATAAATTTAAATTTTACCATATTATTGCTGTTATTCGGTAGAAAAAAAATTGTGGATGTATCAAAAAGGATAAAAGGGTGAGAAAAGATATAAAACTTTCTGATTATCTTCAAAATTCATTTACATATTTTTCATTTGAAGCAAAAGACAGTTTTACTTAACTTATTTTTAATTTTCAGAAACAGATTTTTCCAAAAATTCTTTTCAATTTTTTGGGGGAAAAAAATCAGTTTTTTATAATTTTTGGAACAGACGCATACAAATTTACGGATCTGTACAAATTTCTTGTGGCAAGTTCTTTCAATAGCAATAAATAAAAAGACTACCATAGCACATCATTTTGATTTTCAAATTATTTATTCATTCATTATATATATAAAAGTTAATTTTAAACAAATATTTAATTTAAAACACTGAATCATTAACATTGTGGAGATAGTTTTTCAGCATACGATTTACAGTAGTCATTCTCCTTTGTAATATAAAAATACTTTGACAGCACATAATGCTCATCTTCTTATTCTGAAAATTAAAAGAAAAATTAGTAAAATCTAAACTGAAGAGAAAATAACTTAGTAGATGATAAACATAAGATATACAAAATATTTTAGAACTAACCAAGATTCCTAAAATACTAAAATTATGTGGCATTTTAACACATGTATCAAAATAAAGTCTTAATATAAAGAAAAAATTCTACTCCACATTGTATTTTACATTTAAAATTTTAGTTTTTATGCTTAAACTAGAATAAATGTAGAAGAAAATGATTCATGAGAAATGATAGAACTGTGAATAACAAATATAATTGTATTTTTTTTAGTTATTTTTCTAATATCCATGAAGATTGAAATACTTGTAGGTAAGCATGGCAACAATAAAGGGTATAAATAATACTGCTAATGGTTTTATCTTTGATTAGCATGAGATTTGGATGATAATATAATAATACTTAATTTAAAAGAAAAGAGTAGAAGTCAATTCACATTTTCCAGAATGTCAACATCAGTAATGTCACATCAAAACAGCTGTTTTACAATTACCATCAGATTCAAAAGAGCCACTAATGTCAGAAAATGTCAATAGGCTTTCAAAAGCTGCAACATCACACCAGCTTTCAGTGCAAAAAAAATTTAAATAAAACTACATTAATTTTAGATTAAGATGTGAAACAAAATCCTGTTAAAACACGAAATGGGTTAAGATGTTTATGATTAGAAAATACTACACTTTTATCATAAATTAGAACATAAGATTTCATTCTACAAATACTTTCATATTAATCAAAATCAATTTTATATCCTGTTACTTAAAACAGAAAATCACTCATAAAAATAACATTTCAAGAAATAAATAGCTCTAAAGAAAAGCTAATAATGTGTAAGGTACTATTTAAAATTATACTTTTTCAAAATCTTGTAATATTTGTCTTAATATTTCTATGAGCCATGTTATATAGATCATTATATTTCCACAATTTCTCAATAACAAGCATTTTTTAATCCATATGGAAGAAGTAATGAGTTAAAACACAACAGCTCAAATTTGACTCATTAAGACACAAATTGCCTGCTCAGGAAGCTGAATTTGACTATGATGGTTCATTTTTAGTAGAAACACAGGTTCCTACATGCATCATCATATCAAACTATTCTTTCTGAGAAATCTTGACAAAACAGCAACATTGTCTACCTGCGTGAACAAAACCATTCACAATGTTTTGTAGAATACTGACAAAATGGTGACTGTTCATGATGGAACTATGGTATTTTGGAATGTGTGACTTGGCTTTTAAGTATTTTAAAAAGTAACAGCGTGAAAATAAGAGTTCTATATAGAAAGAAAGGCCACTTAAAAAATGCTTTCAAACATAACTTGAAAACACAATATCATATGTAAGAATTTTTTTTTTTTTTTTTCAGCACAAGTGAAAATAATTGAATGAAGTGCAGTAAAGACATCTATTTTGACTTATTACATTTTATATAACAGTACAAGCTTTTTTTTTCTGACCTCATTATGAATTGCTCTTCTTATCATCCAAGCAAAACATTCATAACGCTTTATAGCTACAAACTCTGATTTAACACCATCTCTATATACTGTCAATTCTGTTAAAGCACCACATCTGTGAGTGAACAATCTTCCATAAAGGACATATAATGTTAAAAATCCTAACTCATTATGATGCCACCAATGAGACATAAGCAACAAGTGTGATATTTTCAAACAATTTTTTACCTTTTATTTTTAAAACTGTATTTTACTTTATTCAGTTTCAAATTATTGCCTCCAAAGCTATTCATGCCCTTGAGCTTTTTTGAATATGGTTTGGTCTAATTTGGAATTTAATAATTGCTTTCAGTTAAAAAAAAATGGTATGAAAGAGTTAAAATACCAATAGATATTTGTTATTATTATTAATTTGTAGCAATGTTTGTTGTAAGCTGTTTTGATTTCTTTACTGATTTCTCTTTCCGTCAAGACAACACCATTAATGGAATAATGATCTATATATATATATCAAATTTCTGTTAGATGAAATGCACAAAAAAGTCACTTAACTGATCGACAACTTCCCTTCACTCCAAATGAACAATAAAGATTATCGCTTACAATATTTCAAAAAAAGAGACATGAATCAAAGTAAGCAAAAGTTTTATATGAACTATGAAAATTTTTAGATACTACTGATAAAAAAAAGACAAGACTCCTAGCTGTAAAAAAAATTTAAACTAGTATTTGTATCTTTCTACCAAAAAGGTATTTAAATGGAAAAAAAATGTTAAAAATCCAACTTATGTGTTTAAGAATGAATATATAATTCTCTGAACCTAGATAATATCTAAAATGAAGAAAATAAATAAAAATTTAAAATCAACTTTATTGAAACACATATAGCTATAATCTGATATACCACCAAACTTGTCATAGCACTAAGTTATTATCCAAATGGCACTATATCAGGTTTTGACATATCCCTATCTAAATTATATCTATGTGTACACTCTTATTAAATACTTATATTAAACATATGGTATGCAGTAACTGCTCAAAGAATAAGGTGAGTTAAATGATAACAATTGATTAATAGTTATTTACCTCATTTTTGTTTGTTTGTTTGTTTATCAATTCTTAATTCCTATGTACAGGTATTTTATGTAAACATTTAAGTATATATCAACAGCCCAATTCTAAAGGAAAACAGCTCTAAACTATAAATTTTGAGATATTGCAATTATAATATTTAATGCCGCTCTGAATTTTTCAGAACAATATTATTTATCAAAATGACAGTATCCTAAAGCTTAGAATTTTGAGTTTTGCCCCCAAACAGGACTATCAATATGAAAACATTTATATCAGTATTGCTATTAAACCCAGGGTTTCAACCTTCTTATAGTTTTACAATAAAAGTACTTAAAAACATAAGGTAGAGATATTTCTTTAAATTGTGATTTAATGCAATTTAAATTTTGCTCCAGAATTTAGGATTTATTGCACTTTATCAATGAGAACTTCAACTAAGAGACTATAAAGCAAATAACCAGTAAAATTTTAGAGCAATTCTTATTAATAAAAATTCTAGAAGAGTGGATGAACCTGTCAAATAACTTCTGATAAATTAAAGGTGAAAATAGATTTTTTTTTTTTCTTTTTCAATTTATTGAATTGTATTTGCTCTTAAAAAGGCAGGGGAGGGAGATTCAAGAGCACAAATACTTTATTATAAAATAAAAAATGCATAGTTAATGAATTTTATATATTAATCAAGAACAGCTTGTTAGATGATGCACTAGTATGACAAAGCTTCAATAAAAAAATTTTTAAACTGCATAAATTTCAAAATTTAAATAAAAATTTCAGTGGAATTTTGTTTGCTGGGGATAAAGTTGCCATTTTATTAAAAATAAAATCATATACTGGCTTAAAAAGAATATGGTATTTTGACTTAACTAATAAATGCTGATAATGCATAAAATGAATTTGTTACAGGATGAGCAATTTCAAGCTCAGACAAGAGGCAAAAAGAAACAAAAATACATGATAAAGAAAGCAGCATACAAGTTTAAAAAATCTTAATTCAATGTAATATTAAACAGCCAATGACTATTTAAGATCCTAAAATAATAGAACACAAGATGATATATTTCATATATATCCCCACAGCAGAATACTTTTCAATGTTCTACAACAGGCTTCCAGATGATCAAAAATGTTATGCAGGAGATATATTTATTTTATCATATATTTACTCTCCCACAATATTTTTCCTATTGTGGTACATTTTTATCTTTGCCATTATAACTAAAAATATGTAATAAAACAGTGCTACCTGAAATTTAGAAAAATATTTGTATTAAAACCAAGGCATTAACATAGAATTTACTGTCCTGCGAATTACTTTTGATGTAAGGTATTTTGAGATATCACTACGATAATAAAAATGGGACTGATAATTTCGCCCAAACATTAATGCAAGGGAAGATTTTAATAATTTTTGGACTGATTTGTGTCTTGGTGAAGGTCCGTTGCAAAAAATAAACATTCTTTTATCAGTTGTCCCAATACTAGTTTCATCACCATCATTTACATTATGGATATAGGAAAACATTTTATTGATTGTTGATCCCCATGATTCGCAAATAGCTTCTGATATAGGAATAGATATAATGTGTATTAAGAAATTGATAAATTTAGGGATCTCTGGTTTTAATTCATTTACAGCTTGCACTAATATAGCTTTCATTTTAAAAAAAATTCTATTTTGCTGAGAATGATCAATTGCATCAAAAATCTAGTAAAGAAAAATTTGATATTTAAAAAATAATTCATTCTTTTCTTCTTCAGAGGGTGAAACACATGGAAAAAGTTTAATAAGCTCCCCCCAAAAAAAGGGGAGATCTAAAACTTCGCTATCCATATTTGAACATGAAAATAATAAATAATCAAAGCAGAAAAATATTTTAGCAGTTGATGTTACCAACATAAAGTTCTTTACTTTGGTCAAAATAAACCTGGTATTGCTGTAACAAGGAATCAACATAATCCAATAAATATTTTATATCCTTTCCTACTTACAGAAAACCATTAATATATATATACATACATATATACATACATACATACATATATATATATATATATATATATATATATATACATATATATATATATATGTATGTATATATGTATATGTGTGTATGTATATGTTGTATGTGTATGTATATGCGTGTATGTATATGTGTGTATGTATATGTGTATATATATGTGTATATGTGTATGTATATGTGTATGTGTATGTATATGTGTATGTATATGTGTGTGTGTAAGGAAAAATAAGTCTTTCCACGAGCTACGACTGTTCTGCAGCAAAGCCAGTTGTTCTGCGATGTGCATCGCAGTTTTTGGCACAATCTGCTTCGGGGATATATATATATATAAAAATAAAAATAAATTGGTGTTCAAAGTTTAGAGATACTATTTATAAATTACATATATTTTAAATTTTCATAAAAATTTAAACAAAATTCATAGTTACTGTTTTAAAATTAAGAGTATAGAAAGTAATAAGGAGAAACATACCATATTTACATGACTATATGGCAAACTTTAATTATTTACTAGCAAACTGATCAATCTTTTCTGTCATTTCAGGTACTGCTTTAAAAAGATCAGCAACTAGACCAACATCAGCAACTTGGAAAATGGGAGCCTCTGGATCTTTGTTGATTGCTACAATAGTTTTAGAGTCCTTCATTCCAGCAAGATGCTGAATAGCACCAGAAATACCAATAGCTATATATAGTTCCTAAAGTTAAAAGATTTAAAAAATTAAATGATCATATTCAGTGCCAACATTAAATTATATGTAAATAAATCCATAAATATCTAATTAGAATATAGCATAGAACCTTGTTATAGTAAATATTTTGACCTGTACCAACTAAACTCCTATTTAACTGTTTAAATGTTTATAGTGAACTCTTGAAAAAAGGCGTCTGCTCATAAAAAACAAATTTTTCTGTCATAGATATTTTTCCAGTTTTTTTAAAAGAATATTTTCTACATATGTACCTAACTTAAATGGTATAAATAGTATGAAATAAATAGTATTTAAGGTAATATTTTTAAAAAAATGAAAAACGTTTTAAAAACTAACTGTTAATCATTAAATATTTATCAAAATGTCAACAAATTTGGATAAAAGACATATTAAGGAATTAGACATATTAAGGAATAATTTCAAACAGGAATCTAAAATTTAACTTGTCATTTTTTGCCAAATTGGAGGTAATTGGTACCCATATTTTTTTGTATAAGTTGAAAAAGAACAATGTTTAAAAACTTTTTGTTTCTAATAACATAATAAATGATTTACTTAAGAAATTAGTAATTGTCTGTTACCTCAATTATTGTTTCTAACCACCATTCAAAGCTGAAAAATTTCAATGTTCCAACAAAATTGGATTATCCAATATAAAAATAAAAGTATCAAATCAAATCAAATCTAATATAGATTATGCTTATCAGTTTTTAAGAAATCTGACCTACTCATAAAAATAATTTATATAAATTTTAAAGTAATATAGCCATTCTTCAATATTTTTCATTTACCTTTATTTTGGAGTAAATAAAAATCACAAGGAAAAATTAGTGATATAGTAATAAGCAGTGACCAAGGAATGAGATAAAACATTCCTTGGCAGAGAAATTTTCTTTTAAAACACCAAATTAATAACTGCATATTATAAGACTGTTTTGATGGTAAAAAGTTCTATAAACATAATCAAATTTAAGTATTATAACTGTAGTTTTCTTATAGGACATGAAAAATTTAAAACAATATAAAGCTCTTATTACCTCAAAATTTTTCTAGGCAAATAAATGTAGGATAACAAATTATATTTAAATAACTCCATTAAGATAACATCCCTTTTGTCAATTTTGTTATAACACTTTATACCCTTTATAAAAGATAAAGAAGCACTATTAATGCTTGCTATTATTTACAGAGTAGTAAGTTATTAAGATGTATTGAGGATTTCAACATAAAATTTAAATTAACAGCTGTAACAATTTACAAAATCTAAAATACTGAAATTCAAGCAATATATAAATAAACATCTAAATATTAATATACTTACAGGTGCAACAATCTTTCCAGTTTGCCCTACTTGCATATCATTAGGTACAAAACCAGCATCAACAGCAGCACGAGAAGCACCAACAGCAGCTTTTAATTTATCTGCAAGCCCATACAGCAGCTTAAAGTTATCACCACTTTTTAAACCTCGTCCTGAAAATTAAGTTTTATTAATAAGTGAAAATCTGTATCTCACTAGAATGCATTATAGATTCATAAACTATCTTATTCAATAATTTAAGTTTTAAAACACTACAATTTAAGCAAATTGTCAAATATAACAAGAAGGTAAACATTTGAGGAGGAATAACATAAAATTCAAAGTCAACATAAGTAAGGCACAAATAGTGAGCATGTTTCACTACTTTGAGTGAGCAGCATTCAATTTTCTCTTCTTGTAAAACCACAATCTGCTTGTTCAATCTGCTTTTACAAGCCACTGAGTTCTCTCATGTTGAGAATGTTCCTCACTCAAAGCAATGAAACAGCTGTCTGCATACTTTCTCTCACTATCTGAGCCTTACTTAAGTTGGCTTTACATTTTACAGACATGCCAACATTCAGACACTTGTGTCCAGAGCAACAGCGTGGTTTGAAATTTTAACATGCTAATTACAGGTTATACATAAATACATATCTTATGGGTTTCTATATTAAAATTAAATTTAAAATATTTACAGAGTAGTAAATTGTAAAAGGTAAATTAAAATTCATGCATTTAAAAATTTATGAGTAACTTTTTTAGCTTTAACAACTTATTTTTCAGAACAGTGTTTCTTGTAGTAACATTCACCCTGATTCAAATATTTCCATTATTCTACCATTAGGGATTCTAGAGTTTGTCTACTCAAATTTGACCTGAATTCAGTTTGGTTTTTCTGCACAGTACTAAAAACTTTTAACATGCTGTGAGAAAAGAGCAATATTCAGCTTTTCTTTTTTTTTTTTTTTTTTTTTTTTTTTTGGCAAAATTTTGTGTTTGATTGCTGAATTGTAATCTTTTAGCTGTTCAAAAGTTGTGTTATTTTCCAGAGCAATCTGAGGACTTTCCAGAGTTATCAAATTTTCTCATTTCTCTGGAGCAACTCTGGATAATCCAGAGTAGCTGGCATGTCTGTATTTTATATTAAGTTGAAAATCAGATATTACACTTTGCAGAATTTTGTAACCATCTTAATGATTTAGTAATTCAAAATATTAAAAATAAATCATACAATCCAATTTTAAAATTCAACAATATGTGCTATAAGTAAAATATAAAATTCAGTAAAATAGAGTATTTTTTTAAATAATGATTAACTATTTAAGGGGGAGGGCAGACATTGCCAAACATTTTAACAAACTATTTAACTTAGAATCATTAAAATTTGTACATGTATGGGCTGACACTTATCACATTAAATATTTTCTTAAAATCGGATGTTTAAAAAAAAAATAGATCATAAAATTTTTGTTCATTTTTAAAATATTCCTTGTGACTTACAGTTTTAGATTATTACAAAATGTTAACCAAACACTCCTCACATACATTAAAATAAATCTGTATATTCATTTTGAATTTTGATTTGTTTAGTCCAAATTTTTCATGAATATTCAACATACAGACATACGAATATTTCCTACAAATTAACTATTCAATCTACCAATAAATGTTCAAAAGATGTTTTTAAGTAATAATATGTCAAAAATGACTAAACCAATAGGCACTCGGAAAAGAGAAAGGCCAAAGCTCAGATGATTGGACTCTACAGTATTGAGAATGACTTAAAGACTTTAAAAATTATTAATTGGTAATCCAATGCAAAAGATAAGACTGTCTGGTATCGAATTCTGCAGAGGGCTAGAACCCATCCAGGGTGGGCTGTCATGTCACTGAAGAAAAAGAAGTCAAAAATAGAAGAAAAGAATTGAAAATTAATTTGTGTGTTCATTTTGAAAATTAACATTTCAAAATAGTGAATTTTTCCAAAAGTCATTTTATTAAATAAAATTTAAATGTGATTTAGTTATACTTCAATTATGTATGTACAAAGTTTCATAATAAGTTGATAATTTAAAAAAACACTTTGTAACTTCCACTATCCTCTTAAGTAAACCATATCTTTTAATACTCTTTTCAATTTATATACTATCATTTTCTTTTATATTCAAAATTATTTTCATAAACTATTTTACACAGTATATTATAGGGAAGATCCCACACAACCACATAGAGCTTATAGCCGTCTAATAGAGATCGAAATTCATCTATGACATCCAGGACGTGCTATAGAACTCTATAAGATTAAAAAAATAGATGTCTAATGGTCGTGTGTGATTTCGACGTCTGTTAGATATCTAAGACGTGTTATGTACATCTATAAGTCCTCCAGGTTTCGACTTTTAATAGACGTAGCCTGTATCAGTTCATATTTTGATATAGACGTCTTATAGAGCTCTTTTAGATCACCTCCTCCCAAAGCGCCATCTATAGTCTGGTGAACAAACTACTACGCTGTATATTATTATTGAGTGTGGAGCGTCATCTTCATTTGTTTATAAATTCCTGTAAGTACTAAATAATAATTCACATTGTAAATTACACACAAATTATATTGTATTTCCTTATACTGCCTCTATCTAGAGTTGTCTTTAATATATTATTATATGTCTGTTAGAATATTTTCTTATAGTTTCTTTTTTATAGATTTAGAAAAATTTAAAATGCTTCTAGAAGTATACTATGAATTTTTTCTAATAGACATATTTCATAGTTTTTAAAAGTCATCAGATGTGTCAGAATATTTAGCAGATTTTATTGTTGAAATTAATAAATTTATTCAAAGTGGTATGAAATTGAATGTTTTATAATTGAATAGACTTTCAAGTCAATAAAAATTGACTTGAAAGCTTTTGATTGTGATGTTTACAACAGCTAGTTGATAAAGTATTTGAATCCACAAAATTTTTAATGAAACACTTTTTGTTAATAGTTTTAAATTAAAGGAAGAACACACTAAATGGCCTGGTGAACTTAACACACAAGAAGAGTACTAAATTTTAATTTTAAGAAACAAATATTACACTTCTAAATTAAATAATGTGCAAATTTTATGATTGTTCTAGAATAGATATAAAAAGTTTTGTAGTAAATCAAGGTGCCAAATATGCTATAAGCAAAGTGTTTTAAAAGTCTTTCAAATTTTATATATAATAAATAAAACTTTAAATTGATGCTTGTGTTTCTTCGATTATGTTTGATATTTTTCAGTTAAAGTGAAAAGATCAGTTTTTTCATTGGGATTCAACCTTGACCCAGCTAGCTGAAATCCTTTTTTGTTTTATTTATCCAGAGGAATTCTATTTACTTTTAAAGAAAGGACTAGTCGACAAAGGGAAGAAATTCAAATGATAGAAGAAATTTTAAACTAAATATCAACACTAAAGAACTGTAGGTTAGTATATTTGTGTACTCTGATAAGTATTAGAATGTTGTGAATTATAGTCTGGTAAATATATTGTATTGTTAGTAGCAAGTGTTTGTTGTATAATTTACATTTTAATTTACTTTTAATTATAATGTTTCCATTTGTATCAATGAATTATTTCATAATTTGTTTGCTTTGATTTTTCTCATATTTTCAGCACTATTTAGGTTGTATGTTGTCTGAATTCATATTTATATTCTACATATAAATTGTTTTTATTATTAAGTACTTTCCAGACCAGTGGCATAAGCCTCAGTGACTTGGTATGACAATTATGTTATCAAAAATGTCAAATGAATTGGCAGCAAAATTTAGCTGGTTGAGGGCAAAAGAAAATGATGTTCTACTTTTATTAAAATCTAAAATTGTATCAATTAAATTATAGTTTTTATTTATTTAGCACTTGTATTTCTGTATAATAATTATTAATAATAAATTAATTACTTGTAGTTGTATATCTAGGAATAGTCATACCACTGTTATGTGTATATATCAAGAGAAATGATTTGAAGGTACAAATGTACTTTACCAACCAAAAGTTTGGTACTTTTTTAAAGATTTATATATAATTGTGTGTTTATATGTATGTGTGTGTGTGTTTATAGGCACATGGTTTTGGTTATTTGTCTCTCTCTCTCTCTCTCTCTCTCTCTCTCTATATATATATATATATATATATATATATATAGATAGATAGATACATAGATAGATATAGGCACATGGTCATTGTGTGTGTGCATATATGGGTATTGTGGGATATGTGTGGATATTTTGGGTATTATGTGAGTGCAATATTTTATTTATATTAAATATGTGCATGTAAAAGCATATATTTAATATAAATATGAACCATTCTTATAAAATATAAAAAAATATTAAGGTAAACCTAGCAATATTTTCTAAAAAAAGAAAATTATTTATTATATTTTAGGTGCAGGTGGGTGAAATGTGTTATGGAAGCATCTGACGAACCAAGAAATTGAAGGCATTGTTAAAGGCTGGTGTAAAAATTGTTAAAATATTTTGTATTCAATAAAGAATTTTAGTAAAATATTTATACTTTTTTGCAATAGTAAAAATATGTTTTTTTTTTTTTTTTCTTTTTTTCTTTTTTTTTTTTTTTTTTTTTTTGTTAAAAACAGAAAGATATGATCTGTATTCAAACAGTATGCAGTTGCAGTTTTGGGTTTTTGGCATGACAGAACATCAAAAACTGGTTTGAACTGTCAAAAACTTATGACAAATAATATCATATTTTAGATATCACATTACCTTTAAAGAGAGAAATTTATTTTCAAGCAAATATAAATGGTATTTTAATATTCAAATTAATTTTCAGTTTTAAAATGTATATTCATTAATTAGAACAATTAAGTTAAAAAAACTCATCTGGAAAATCTAATATTTTTTATGCTTCAGTTACTATAATTATATTACTTAAATTTATTGTAAATAATTTTTTCATAAAATTAGTACAGGAACTATGTTAAAGATCACTATTCAAATTTAAATCAACTAAGGGAATTTCCATTATAGACCTTTTTTTATTGTTGATAAAGCATTAATTTTTAAATATTTACTTTTATGCTTTGAGATTCTTGTTGAAAAACAGATGGTTTATGATGATTTGTTATGATGATGCAGATAAAATTGATAGACTAAAATAATGTTTACCAGTGTACTTGGTATTGAAAAAAGGAAATTTACAATCAAGGAAACAGCAAATTAGGTCAGTATTGGGTAGATGTCAAAGTTGAATGCATTACAGAAGCTAAATTTTTTTCCCAAATGCTTCTAATTGTACCCCACAAGGTACCACAAATTTGTAACGAGGTTTTATAATAATAAAGAATGCATAAAGAAATCAGAAGGAAGTGTAGCTACTTTAAAATAAGTTTATGATGTTGTATAATATATTTTTGAGTTTTTCTAGTAGAATATTTAAAAATTATTCTAAATATTTAAGTGCTATATGACTCTTTGTATTTTACTGATCTTTAAAAGCAGAAGAAACAAGAAAAATCACAAATAATTGAAGTAAAAGATAGGAAAGGGCTATCAAATGAGATAAAAATGTTACAAGCATAAAATTCAAATAAAAACAAATAGTTAGCTAAAATAGAATAATTTGAGAAGTTAAAATGTTTATCATTTGGTTTAATGTTTTAATTCTTACTTATGTCTATCTGCAAAAGGGAAGTAAAAAAAATCTTAGTTTAATAATAAATTAGTACATATATTTTGTTGGACTTTATTAATTGAAAAATTTATTAACTTTTTAATAAATAAAAGCATATATTAAGATAATTTAGGTAAAGTAAAGAAAAGCATGAGTTTTTACTCTCAAAATCTCTAAAAATTTTTTAAATATTTTTTAGATGAGCTTTATGAATTTATTTAATTCAGTATTCAAATTTCTTTCTGAAAGTTAATTAAATTTATTTTTAAACTAAGTAGATATGCATTATATTATGTGTTATCCCAATTATCTGCTATCCCAATATTTGATGTGCTTTTAAAAGCTTCCAATTCATTTATGCTAAAATGGCCATCGTTAAACTGTTGAATTAGATAAAAATTATGTATTCTTTATACATTTATAATACATATGTATATTTGCTTTTAATAATAAGCTTGATTTATTTTTAACAATTTGCATTGGACTAGGACACTTAGGCGAAAATAACTGCTAGAGTGATTTAAAAAGTAAATTTATGGAAGTATAATAAAATGTATAAAAATAAAGGTATATATATTATTTTAGTAATAATCGGGATGCAAACTCAAATTTTTGGGGGGGCGAAACAGTTAAAACTTTCTAGGTTTCCATTACAGTTCTTTTCATGATACAAAACAAACACACACATATATATGTAAATATACATGTGTTTATGGTTTGTATCACAAAGAAAACTGCAATTGAAGCTTGGAGAAATATTTAGTTTTTTGCCTCGAAAAAATCGAAGAATATTATGAGTTAGCACCCTGATTATTACCTTAATATAAATACCGTAATTTTTTATACATTTTGTTATACTTCTGTAAATTTACTTTTATTTTTAAAATCACCGTAGCAGTTATTTTTGCGTAAGTGTTCTAATAGACTGCAAATTATTCAAATTAAATTAAGCTAATTTATTAAGAACAAATAAACAACGTTTTGCAGGGGAATAGCACGTCCTTTTAAGATCTAAAAACATCTAAATAGCACGTCCTTTAGAGCTCTAAAAACATCTAAATCGCGTACCCTCCAAGTCGAAATTGTCGCTCTTATAGACGTGCTATAGAGCGGCGCGTAGATTTCATCGACGTCTTATGGATCTCAAGGAGAGCACACCTCGGAACTCCTATAGAGCTCCATAAGACGCGATCTCGATATTTTTCGACGTCTTATAGAGGAAGGCTTTTGTATGAGGTGACGTATTATAGACGTCTGATAGAGATCGGTGTGTTGTTTGGGTAAACAGCTTTTAAACTTATGTTTTTCTGTGCCACGAAAAGAAAAGTTGAGAACCACTGACCTAGAGCAATGCTTCTCACCTTTCTTGGACCATGTCCCGCCGAGTCGCTTTTAAATTTTAAATGGTCTCACTTGGGGAATAATTGGATTTTCCTATGAATTGAGCCTAGCGGGACCACGCTTATACTGATTAGCTACAGCCTTTGTTAATATAAATTTAAAAGAAAAATAATTTAAAAATAACTAGTTTTCGTATATGATAAACAGGTAAAGTAAAATTCTGAGTTAATAAAAAGCAGAGATTTTTATTTTATTTTAATTATTGTAAAAATATGAGATTTAAAATTAATTTTTTTCAACTCACTTGTTTTCGCATGAAACACTCTCTAGTTTATTTCTGCATAGTTACTAAAATGATTTTCGTCTACTGCAGATAACGATGACAGCTAATCAAAACATGATGATACATATCTCTATACTGGTGATTTTGTGCTACTGTGCAAGTAAAAGGGGTTTATATTATGTACTATGGAGCATTAACTGACCACACTCAAGTTGTATATATATCATACCCCCTAGATTGAAATGATTAATTTGAATTATCCCTTGAAAAACTATATGCTTCACCACTGGAACGTACGCCCCACATTGAGAAGAATTTACCTAGAGCAAAGTTAGAAGGGCCGTTATAAAGATAGAAGATGAAAAGCAAAGTTAGAAGATGAGAATTTTAAATGTGCATTGAGCCCGTAAAGGATTAGGGAAAACTGAGAAATATATAAATAATTGAAAAAAAATAATGTAAATTTTCATTATGTTGAAAGATACGGAATGATAATATGAGAAATTGAACAGTGCCTTAAATACAAATTTATTACTAGAACAAAAGATTCTTAAAATAGATTCT
>CM063505.1:137371789-137396446 GCA_032207245.1 Pardosa pseudoannulata
CTGCAGCCTTTCCCATAACACACAGAAGTAAGTGAAAGATTGATTCTTCAGACTCTCAGGAGCAGTTAAATACCACTTCCACCTGATCAAGTGCCTTTCACGCCATCCAGGCGAGTTCATTGCAAAATGTAGGGGTGATCATAATGTTTTGGCACTTGAGTGTATATATAGTAGCTACTTCGTATCTAGCCTTAGGTCTGAGTTTTAAAATATTTCGATGAAAGGTTTATAACAATTATTAAAGATAATAAGACGTATTAATTGAAATGTTGAATAAATCTCGTATGCTTCAGATTGTTGTCAATTATAGCAGTTTATTAATAACTGAATGTCCAGTAAGTGCACTGTGTTGCCAGTGAGCCGCTGCATAATAATTTCCAATTATATATATATATATATATATATATATATATATATATATATACATAGATAGATAGATAGATAGATAAATAAGTAGGTTCTCAACTTTATACTATTGAACAAGTAAAGTAGTTAATATTAGTAATAATTGATTTACTCTGACATTTCTACATTTTATGTATTTTTATGTTATATCATTTTGTGCAAAACTGTCTCTTTTTTTATTTTTAACGGTATCAAATATATCGTAATATATTTTTAAAACAAGATTTTAAATTACACGTAACAGCATCCGCAAATAATTAAGAGATAAAACGAATTAAGAAAATCTCCAGATATATTCAGCTTGGAGTTGAAAAGAGCAAAAATAAAGCATGTGAAGTAATACAAGTCAGTGGAAATCATATAAATGAAAGATGCATCAGTGAGATACACGCACTCGATGGCGCAAATCTGACGAAGTGGCGATACAACACAAATTACAGCTGCATTTACAATAATTCCAGTTTAAATATTCACTTTGTTAAGGGAGTATGGGAGCATCTAATATGGAATACGATTTAGTTATAAAAATATTAACGTCTTGAATAATGTATAGAAATAAAGATTGGGGTTTTAATTAAAAATTTTAGGGAAAAGAATTCAAGCAGGAATGAGATTTAATAACAATGCGGATAGCAGAGAAATATATCGGGTCATTTTAAATCTCCAGATATATCCAGACTGGATCAGAAAAGAGCAAAAATAAAGCATGTGAAGTAATACAAGTCAGTGGAAATCATATAAATGAAAGATGCATCAGTGAGATACACGCACTCGATGGCGCAAATCTGACGAAGTGGCGATACAACACAAATTACAGCTGCATTTATCAATAATTCCAGTTTAAATATTCACTTTCTTAAGGGAGTGAAGGAGAATCTAATATGAAATACGATTTAGTTACAAAAATTATTAACGTCTTGAATAGTGTATAGAAATAAAGATTGGGATTTTAATTAAAATTTTTAGGAAAGAGAATTCAAGAATGAATGAGCTTTATTTTCCATGCGGATAGGAGAGAAAGACATTGGGTCATTTTAAAGCTTTTTATTAAAGAAATGTATTCACAATAATTTATTTATATTTTAAATAACAGAGGAAAATTGAGAAGTTAACAAAGACATCAATTCTGTAAATTTCTCTTTAGAGAATAAAGGTTAATTAATCGTTAATCATAGTATTCTTGGAGCTATTTTTCAACAAAAGAATATTATTCATGATTATTTTTTAATTTTGAAAAAGTCAAAATGAAAAGGGAACTGGGAACAAATAACCCATGCCTAAAATAACAACCTAGGAATTAATACAATGCTTAAGTTTAAAAAAGCTTTATTTACACTAAGAAGAAAAGCGTGTAAATCATTTCCTTTTTAATAGAAAACATAATTATTTTAATAAATTTTATGAAAAAAAGTTTATTTTTTATGCCTTGCTACATATGATTATTATTTTGTATTAATAATCATTCACAGACAGAAGAATATACTTATAAAAGCGCATAAAGATATAAGTTTTTGAACTAAACAAATTATAAATTATTCTTGGTACAACGAAATCCCAAAATAAAAAAAGACTTATTTTCCCCGAATTCCGTGTGATTACGGTCTGGAACTCATTCTCAGAAAAGAGATTTCATTTTAAAAGTCAAATTTTTTACATTTCGTAAGACGAAAGCAAATAATGGGAATAAACTGCCTGTCCCTTTTCTATTTACCGCTTTAACTTGGCCTTTTCTCGTGGACAATTTTTATGCGGTGTTTTTCGTAAGAATTTTAATTTGTAATTATATAGTGAACATGAAATAGAGTTATGGTTATTATTCAATGTTTAGAAGTATTTTCTTCAGAAGTTTATTTACATGTTGGCCAAAATTTAAACGTGACTTTGGAAAGAAAGAAAATGTATAATATTAAAATTAAATAAATTATACATTTTCGTAAACACGTAAAGGAAATTATATGTTTGCTTTCCTAAAGAAGATGTATATAAATATTAACTATCGAAATCATCCATTTCTTTCAAGTCTATATATAGACCCCGAATGACTATATTGTCACGAAGATTAGAATGAACACACAGTTTACCTTAACAGAAGAATTTATTGAAGCTAAATAGCAACTCGCAACTTTACAAGATCGAGAAGTTGCCTACAACTAGTGGGTATTAGCTTTTATACCCGAACAGAATATTCGATAAATAACTAATTTACATATTAAAGAAAGATCTAGAAGGTTCAAGAACACAAGGAAACAATAAATAACATTCTTAAATTAAAAATCCGTACTTTGGATAAACCGCCATGGCAAGCATAACTGTATAACTGTAACGTCATACATTTATAAAGATCCCAAATTTCTATAAAGGAACCGTAATTTGTTAAATAAAGGATTAACGTTCCGAAATGTACACAGAGAAACAGTTGTCCACAGGAAAAAAAATTATATTGATCGGCGGAATCACTTTTTGTTTTTAAGGAAAACAAAGACAGATGCTTAAAAGATCATGAACATTTCAGTACAAAAGAAATGGCAGTAAGTGGTGAATCTTGTAGTATTTTCCTTTGGGTTTTGCTGTCTTCAATTCTACAGTGTAGGATTTCATTTGAACGACAGCTTTTATTCCCTGCAGTTTAAGTGTTTATTTTAAACAATAGGATTTAAAATGATTCCACAATACTGTGTGTTTAGAAAAATTACATGTGGAATTCATTTTAAAAATTTCGCTTACATTATCTGTAATCTCTTCACTTCTTACGTCACAAATAAAATCATCACTACAAAGTTTTAAGCTACTTATTGAACGAAACGATCAAAGTGTATGTTTATATTCTCCTCTAGATTAAAATAAAAATATATATAACCTGATACAGTGCCCCAAATATAATCGAAATATTAAGTTTAGTTTCTTAGCTTATAGTTTGGGTAATCTCAGTACGTCACGCGTTACAAACACTGCAATCACTTCCGTGTTCTAATCTATGGATTAAACCCAACGATCAAAGTGTTAGTTTAGATTCTCCTCTAGTTTAAAATAAAAAATCTATAACCTGATACAGTACCCCAAATATAATGGAAATATTAAATTTAGTTTTATTAACTTATAGTCTCTGTAATCGCAGTACGTGACGCGTTACAAACAGTGCGATCACTTCTGTGTTCTAAGCTATGGATTGAACCCAACGATCAAAGTGTTAGTTTAGATTATTCTCTAGTTTAAAATAAAAGATGTGTAACCTGATACAGTACCTCAAATATAGTCGAAATATTAAATTTAGTTTTATTAACTTATAGTCTCTGTAATCGCAGTACGTGACGCGTTACAAACAGTGCGATCACTTCTGTGTTCTAAGCTATGGATTGAACCCAACGATCAAAGTGTAAGTTTAGATTATCCTCTTGTTTAAAATAAAACATTTATAACTCGGCACAGTACCCAAAATGATAAAGATATATTAAAGATAATAAAGATATATTAAATTTTGTTTTATTAGCCTATAGTTTTATTACCTAACATCATGTGTTACAAAGTCATCACTGCCTTGTTCTATGCTATCGAATGAACCCAACAATCAAAGTGTAAGTATCGATCCACGTCCTTTTAAAATTGTTCGGGGAA
Source organism: Pardosa pseudoannulata (assembly GCA_032207245.1). Lineage (NCBI taxonomy): Eukaryota > Metazoa > Arthropoda > Arachnida > Araneae > Lycosidae > Pardosa > Pardosa pseudoannulata. Next base: position 137,375,807 of record CM063505.1, read on the forward strand.
TCAAGACAGTAACAAATATAGTCAAAATATTATAAATTATATTCAAATTATTAAGTATTTGTTTTATTTGCTTAAATTAATGTTCTAAATTTTCTACACGTGCATGCAGAGTTGAAAATCTGTATCTACAATGTAAGTTATTTTATTCATAGGGGCATTCTTTAACAAATGAAAACTTTAAATCGATTTTCTACTCATGTATGATTTTCCAAGAATTCTATGAATTCTATAAACAAAAATTTAGTGGCACAAATTTCGCATAATCTTTATAATAAATCTTTACAATGAATTAGCAAATACGCTACTAATACGATTATTTCGTTTATAAAAATATACAGGATATATAGTTAAGCTTTTACTAGCCTTTTTCTCCTCAACCGTTGGTCACAGGAATACATTTCTAATTACACAAATGTTTCAAATAAGATAAACATTCCCTTTTAAGAAATTTTGAATTCAAAAATTGAATTTTCCAAAATTAACAAAATCTGAATATTAATTCGTTTCCCTCATCCTTATATTTAGAGACAAATTGAATCTTGTCTTTATAACTGTAGCACAGAAAGTTTTGCTTTCTTCTTCTTCGTCGTCAGAGCTACAGCCTGTTACAGGTCAAGGCCGTCTCCGTGAACTTCCTCAACCTGACTCTATCAAAGACAATAGATCGCCAATGATGGACTCCCAGTTCTCTTAAATCCCTCTCTACAAAATCTATCCACCTGTTGGGAGGTCTTCCTCTTTTTCGCTTGCCTTCAATTTTTGAGAAGGTCACTAGTTTAGTTGGGTTAGAATCTTCATATCTAAAAAGGTGTCCCAGACATGTAATGTTCAATTTTGAAACAAATTGAATATTGTCTTTTTTAACCGTAGCATAGAAAGTTTTGCTTTCTTCTTCTTCTTCTTCTTCTTTAGCACTACAGCCTGTTACAGGTCAAGGCCGTCTCCGTGAACTTCCTCAACCGGACTCTATCAAAGACAATAGATCGCCAATGATGGACTCCCAGTTCTCTTAAATCCCTCTCTACAAAATCTATCCACCTGTTGGGAGGTCTTCCTCTTTTTCGCTTGCCTTCAATTTTTGAGAAGGTCACTAGTTTAGTTGGGTTAGAATCTTCATATCTAAAAAGGTGTCCCAGACATGTAATGTTCAATTTTGAAACAAATTGAATATTGTCTTTTTTAACCGTAGCATAGAAAGTTTTGCTTTCTTCTTCTTCTTCTTCTTCGTCAGCACTACAGCCTGTTACAGGCCAAGGCCATCTCCATGATCTTCCTCCACCTGACTCTATAAGACAATAGATCTTCAATGATGGACGCTCAGTTCTCTTAAATCCCTCTCTACAAAATCTATCCACCTGGTGGGAGGTCTTCCTCTTTTTCGCTTGCCTTCAATTTTTGAGAAGGTCACTAGTTTAGTTGGGTTAGAATCTTTATATCAAAAAAGGTGCCCAAGCCATTTAATGTGGCTGGCCTTATTAACTTTGACAATATGTGATTCTTTAAATCTATTGTATATTTCATAATTATATTGAATTCTATAGACATCATTTTGTTTAACTGCTCCAAAGATTTTAAGTATTTTGCTGAAGTTTTGCTTTACTGGTGCAAAAATTGATAGAGATATTTAAATTCAAAATTCCAAGATTTATTTCTCCTTCATTGAAGGATAAGATATTAATTACTGTAATTTCAGGTTGAAATCAGGTTGCATTATTTGTTTTATGGCAAAAGTGGTGATGGGATGTAGAGCTTCTTTTATTGGAAAATATGTACCTAATTTACTATGGAAACATCCCCCTTTAATAATCAAGAAATCCTCCATCACTTTTGATATAAAAGCCGGCTGTAACCTGATTTCAACCTTGTATTGCTGTAATTATTCTTTCAACTTATGACTGAATGGAAGAGAACAAATCTTTTGACAAACAAATTTTGAATTTCAATATCTCAGTCATTTTTTGTCACGGAGGGACAGAACGCTTCGTTTAACGGTTCTTAGGATGACTTTCAATTTTACCTATACTTAATGATAGGGAAGGGGGAAACATATAAAAATTTATATGTTATACATTTCGTAAAATTGAACTGTTAATTTTAAATTTACATAAAAGGGAATTTTGTCTTATATGAAAGATATTTGTAATTGAAAGTACGTATATGTCTATAATCAATGGTTGCAGAGAAGAAAGCTAGTTAAAGACTTTTATATGAACTCTGTATATAAGAAATTTTTACATTTCATTTCTTTTCTATATAAATAACAATCAACAATTTTATCAAATATAATCTGAGAAAGTTTTAAAACAAGCGCGTTTTATTGTGTAGAAATCAATAGTAGTTCAGTATTTTTTCATACAAACTAATTAATTTTTTTTCGTACAAACTGATTAATAATTGAAAAATCTATAATTTTTTTAAACTATAAAATTTTAAATTCTAATTAAATGAAAATACACATTGTTATAAAATTTTTGGTGAAAAATAATTTACAATTAAGAAATCTAGAAATATGTTTTTAATTATAAAATTATAATATTTTAAATTTTAACTAAATGAGCAATTCAAGCAGATTTTCCTTTCCTGAACATACTTGATACTAGATTCTAGAATAAAAATAATTACAAAGTATAATGTACTATTTAAATTAAATTCTTGACACAGTTAGGTCCTCTTAAGTAAAGCTTAAAATTAAAACTAAAGAATGTTGTCATTTAACTAAATCAATTTAATGACTGGAAAGTCATCAAAACAATGTTAAATTTTATAAAAAAGATGTATCAAATTATATAAAAAATGATAATAAATCGAAGTTTAATTTGAAAAAAAAATGCTTGTTCCTTTTAAATAAAGTATTAATTTTCTAAATTTCAACACAAAATAAGAAATTTGAAAAAGTTTGTCTCTAAAAGTAAAAATAGTATATAATTGTAAACAAACTGTTTAAATTAATTTTTATGTCAAATCTTATTTTAAAAAACATCCATTACTAACAGATAATCCCAGTAAGGTATAGAAAAGTAACGTTAATAATAAAGTATATCAGTGGTAAATACAAGTCTTTTATGATTTCAAGATTTTTTTTTCAGTTTAAAAATACTTTAGATAAAGGAACAAGTTTTTTTTTATTGAATAATATTTATAAATTTAATCTTTCTTTTGTTGCAAAGGATATTTTTAAAGTTATTTACAGGTATTATCTCATTCTTTAAAGAACTTAAGATAAGAATTAATATTGAGTAACATAAAATGTTAATTAAATCGACATTACGGGATTTTGTACTAAACCCTCCTTTTCTTCCATAATTTTTAGCCTTTATGTTTAGTAATTTTAAGATAACGGGAGAGAAAAATTAATTCTGTTATAATAAGTAAGTTTTATCTTGGAGAGAATGCTGTTTTTTCTGTGGAATTTATGAAGATAATTTTTGTGTACAAGTGTGTTTTTTCCAAATTTATAAATTGCTAGAACAAACCTTACATGTAAGGATTTTTCTTTGTACCAATTAATTTTTCATTTGTATTGTTGCCAAAGAATAGCTGAATAGTTGGGGTTTCTGATTATTTCCTAAGCAAGTCCTAATAAAAAAATTTAAAAAAAAGTATCTTTAATACATTTAGCAATTTTCACGTGTTGCGCGCACAGGCACATAAAATTCTATCATCTTATATATACATAAGATACGAGATCGGGATTGTGTCCTTTAGCTTTCAGTTTCGTTTCCACAAAGATGCAAATTTGTAAAATGATATTGTTACAATGCACGTATAAGTTAATACACGTACTCATAACACGGAGCTACCTATATCTCTAACCCAGGTTATATGTTTAGTCAAAATAATGATTAACACTTAATATACAAATTTAACATTTTATTATTTGTCAACATTATTTACAATTTTATATTCATGATAGAGTTAAGGCAGCAGTACTAATGATTTATTTTGCCTAACAGCCTTTACTCAATTACATTCTTTAACTATGAGGTGGTGACTATAATCATAAAAGCAGTGAATTACTTACTCATTACGCAAGAGGACGGGATCACATTTAATTGCGTAGACGGGCATCTATCGGAGCTCCACTCAAGGTGAGTTGAGGTTTCAATCAACACGTCAGTTTGGATTTGACGCTGGGGCATTCGTGATACAAAAGTTGCAGCTATCAGGACGTAGAAAACGGGTGCACAAAAAAGCGGATACGGGCATCTGTCGAGGCGTGGCTTAAGGAATCAGGAATACATCACTCCAGGTCCGTGAGGACTTCTCTAGTCTCCTCATCTCTTCTTCTCTATCACGTCTTTTTCTCCTTAGAGATCTTGTCAATCTCTCATCTGTTTCTCGCCCAATCGTTATGGAGATTCAACCAGATTTGCCCATAGTGATAAATATTTAGTGGGAACAGATGCATTATAGACGGCGGTACCGTCCGCCATGTTTTTTTTGGCTACCAACAGAAAAACGCTTGTTTTGAAAAATCGCCAAGTGGAAAAACATGGCGGCGGTATGTGTTTTCTGAAAGATCACAAAAAAAAAACATGGTGGAGGTCACATGCCATATTTGAAACATAACATTAACAAAACTGAACTTTAAAAGGAAAAAAAAAACCAAATTAACAATTTAAAGAATTTTTTTTAAAAATTAGCATAACAATTATCTTTTTTACGTTATGTAAAAAATAAATAACAGATTACTAATATTTATGATATATATCAACAGAATAAACACAATATATAGCATTTTAATAAGCACTATTATAAAAAATCTAACTTTAGGGGGGGGGTTCCCTCCTCAACCTCTCCCCTTGTAATAACAGAAATGCAAAATAAATTTAATAACAGAAGAAAATTAGAAAGGGTAGCGCTACAAACATTCTTCAACACTCCTACCTCCCTTAATAAAACTTTAAAATAATTCTTTTTTACCAAATAAAAAAACCTCTGATTCGGAATACCGTTGTTCCATTATACTTGGAGTTAAGAATGAAATGCAAAACCTACCTCACACCTAAGAATATCCTGATACTTTTTAACAATTTCAAAAATAGTAAGAACCGAAATAACTTCACCCGTCATAACTAAATCCCAAAAAATAAGAACAAAACAAAATTGTTCCAAACCAAAACATCTTGTTTGATTTAGAATATCCTGATACTTTTTAATAATTTCGAAAATAGTAAGAACCGAAATAACTACACCCGTCATAACTAAATCCCAAAAAATAAGAACAAAGCAAATATGTTCCAAACAAAAACATCTTGTTTGATTTAAAATATCCTGATACTTTTTAACAATTTCAAAAATAGTAAAATAAGAAATAAGAACCGAAATAACTACACCCAGAAAATGATAAGATAAAAAAATTGCTTACTAAAGCCCAGAAAATGATAAGAATAAAAAAAAAGATGCAACCTGACCTAGACTACTGTAAACCAAAAGAACAGCTATGATGCAAATTTCTGGAATAGTGCTGGGTACTGAAGTCAAAAATCACGTGCACCAATGGGGTGCAAGAACACATTAGAGCTGCCATACCCCACCACCAAAATCAGGGCAAACACATCAACCCACTCATCTCCCCGTAAAATCACCAAATTTGGCGACAAAAAAACGCGGCGTGTCTGTAAATATCGCGTCCGTCTCTGTCGTGGGTCATGAAGAGCGTTGGTTAAAGTGAACTTTTTTTCATTGTAAGGCACCGAACATTTCAAAACGACGAACAATTGCAAAACGGCAGTATTGTACCAGTAATGGTCCTTTTGACGCACGGACGATTAGAAGTGTCAAGTGTGCCGTTTTTGTCAACCCACCGACCGAGAAAGGAAATTGTGTTTTGTGTTACCGCATCGGCTGGGCGCCAAAGGGCGTTCCGGCTACTCCAAGGACAAAGGTCAAAGAGGGGGGATCGATCTCCCCTAAAACCGAAGATTCCTGTTTGGAAAAGAAGAAACGGGAAGGGACTCCCGGCTGAACTTTGAGATGAGCAGGTTGTCTAGAGCAATCTACTCTCTGGACGATTTTACTTATACGCTTTAATATTTCTTTAAAAGTTTTTTTGTTAAATAAATGAATAGTTGTTAAGTTTGAAATCATCTACGGCTGATTATTTCGCCTCCATACCTGCTCCTTATACGAGACCCATGCGAAATCATATCCCAACGACTAGGGTATGACTTACAATCGAAAATAGAAACATTGCAAACCGCTTGGCGAGTTTACAGCGTCTATAACGCATCTGTACCATATAGTGTAACTCTTTTGCTATTTGCTTACTCTGAGCATTCTCGATACTCCCCCAAATCCATCCCAATTTCCTATATCAATTTCCCATGGGAACCTCTTCACGTTGCAGATGGTCACAGACCCTGACCTTTTGGTCTTACGTGATCCCTGTACTGCATTTTAATGGGCTATTAGCTTGTCCGTTCGAGTCCATTGCCGTGTATTTGAATCTAGTCATTGCTTCACAAATCACTTTAATAGTCACCACCTGTTAACATAGATCTTCGCACCTGGCAGGATTAATCTGCAGAGATTAACTTACTGCACACATAAACATTAATAACAACTAATTTCTAGTTTGAGAATAAGAGTAGCCTAAGTGATCCGGGAATTATTCCGAAGAAATTTTAAAATAATCATTTGAACACACTCATTAGTTGACGAGTTTCGCACTCACAAGCGCGCAAAAATTCAACATTTTATCTATATCAAAGAGTTTATATAAAAAGTTTATTTTTAAAGAAGATAATAAATTTCATCATAATATGGATTATAAAATAACTGCTCTACAGAAAATACATTTTTTTAGTAAAATATTCATTTCGTTCTTTTCACTTGCGTTTATCTCTCAAGTTTTTTATTTTACAGGAATTTATTTACATTCAAAACTGCAATTACAATTGCTATCTACTCATTATAAACAGGAGAAATTGCTTCTTTTCTAATTTGTGTCGAACTGACGATGTCAAGTTTATGTTATTGTTGTATGTTATGGATAAATGTAACGAAAGCTAATGCAAGGTATCATGAATAATAAAGTATATCATTCATTTTACATAGTTTACTTTTTTCTATTTTTACAACTTGTAATTAATAAATCGAGATGTATTACTGATTTCTCTATCTATAATTTCAATGTACGCAGCGATATTATTATTTTTTTTCATATTTTAGTAAATATATAATACTCATATTTCGATATGAGATCTAATTTAATATGCTATAGTAATGATTTACCTTCAGTGATACAATTTAAAATTATTTCTTGTCGATATTTAATTTATTGCATTTCGTTTATTAAAAGGTTTAGAAATGCTTGTTGCAATAAAACTATAGAAAAAAGTATTTAAATGCAAATAATATCTACTCTAAATTCAATTTATCGTTACAAATCCTATGTTTGTAGTTAAGCTAAAAAAATTACTGAGTTGATTAGCGATGCACTAAATGTTTAAATGCTTTGACTGATTCTTTTTTATGGTGCAAATTTAAATCAGAAACTATCGCAGAAAATATAGGTGTATAATAATGTATGACAGCGTCACCGTTCTTAAATTAAAGGTAAAAAGTGATTGCGAAGTCAAATTAAAAAATATTTTAACTCTAATAGTTATATTTTTATGTAAAGACTCTGTGATTTGAAATACTAATGGTGGCATCAATAGAATTGTGCTTCGTTTTAAATGAATTTTAAAGAGCAGGTTCCTTTGTATTTATCTCTTGTGCTGATCAAAACTGATAATAACTGAGGATTGTTGATCAAAACTGTCATATATTTTTGCCTTCATTTTCACTATAGAAATTCATATTCAACCTGTTCTATTCGAATTTGCTTTTTAATTCTTATATTTTCTCCATTTAACTAAACAGGTTATGTATTATATAATTTTAATTTATAAAAAGTTAAACAAGAAATGCAAATCGTACTGTAACTAGAAAGCTAAGGTAATGGAGATAAAATTTGCAGCTGCAAATGCCAAATTTTAGCTGTGTTATAAACAGTACAGTATAAAAAAAGGATTAAAGGTCAGTATAGCCACTACATACTCTCTTCATAAATTGAAAATCTACAGTTCCGCATTCAGTATGATTTTATTTTCAAAATAGCAATTACAGTTCCAAAATGTCCCCATAGTTATATTAGTAAATCTACCATTAGTTCATTTTCATGGCTGACACTTGAGAAAAGGAAGCATAAAAAAAAAGATGACGTGATATTTGAGAATATTCATTGTACCAACATATGTAATATTCATTAATAAGTGTCTGCCATTGTGTAACTGAAATGATATATACTTTGTAAGGATTTATGTTTTGTAAATTTAGCACCAAAGATACATCCATTAGATTTAAACTATACTCCCCCTTAAATGTATGATTTACTTGTTTTGCGGGTAAAAGCAACATCATGTATCTGATGCAGCATTTTTAATACCAAAAACGCCAATTAATCTACTATTAATAAGACAAAATGTTAATACATCGCTATATAAATACTATTGGGATAGAATAGGCATATAATAAAATATCATGCAGTATCAAAGTTCAATGGTATTTACATTCTTAAATATAAGTTTGGGCATAAATGCACAAATTCAAATGCATATATCATTGTTATTGTCATAAATTATACTTGGACTATCCAAGCACACGAACTGGAGGCTACAGGAATTTGGCGAAGTTTACGCCTTTCGCTTTAAAGAACACATAAGAGGATTTTGGAGTTTAGGCTGAAAGTATGACTTTGCTCAAAGGGATTCCTCGTAATTTAAATTCAAGGGCCAAGTTGAAGACATCTAGGCTTGACCTGGTTCTTCTAAAATTATCGTTTGCTCTAATAGGCTATAGCAAATACGAACCTATTTTTTCAAGTACAAATCGCTACATAAATACTATTGGGATAGAATAGGCAAATAATAAAACATCCATGTAGTATCAAAGTCTAATGATGTTTACATTCTTAAATAGAAGATTAGGGTAAATGCACAAATTCAAATGCAAACACCATTGTTATTGTCATAAATTATACTTACACAAACGAAACACAAGAGCTGGAGGCTACAGAAATTAGACGAAATTTACGCCTTTCGCTTTAAAGAGCACATAAGAGGATTTTAGAGTTTAAGCTGAAAGTATGAGTTTGCTTAAAAAGTTTCCTCGAAATTTAAATTGAAGGACCAAGTTGAAGGCATTTAGGTTTGGCCTGGTTTTTCTAAAATTATCGTTTAAATTAAAATGATATAGCAACTACGACCCTATTTTTTCAGGTTCCACCCCAGCCACCTTTACTTTTAAGGAACTAGGCAAATCTTTGGTCCGCTCGAGCCTCTAATATGAGCTCGACACTTTTGCTGACTGAGCTATCCCTTTTTAAGCAAATAATGCATAAAAGCTTTGGGTTTCTCTTTAACATATACGAAAGAGAGAATAATATATCATCCGTATAATTTTTATCATAGTTATTTTAGAATTGTTGCAAACACAAGCTTTTAAAAAAACCTTAAAAGATTTTCGTCACTTGCATAACATATAGCTAGCACATCCTTGCATACAAATATTTAAGCGATATTAAACATTTTGTTATAAAGTATCAGTTACAACTGCACATGTTCATGACTATTGCCAATTTCATTTATTGATAGAAATTTTTTTTTATCTTGTAACTGATCTTTATTTAAAACCTTATCTTCATTTAAAAGTATATCAGATTTTTTAAAAAATTGATAAATACAATTACTTTTCTTTACCCGAACAATGTATTAACACTCAAATAACTGACGATCGTATACTATGTATATTTCTTACCTATATTTGTGTACATCAGCAGGAGACTTAAGTTACTTGGACTACTCCGTTCTCCTGCCTAGGATTCTGATTGATCACGTTAACCCTTTTTAAAGAATATATATATATATATATATATATATTATATATATATATATATATATATATATATATATATATATATATATATATATATATATATATATATAATATATATATATATATATATATATATATATTTTAATTTATGTTTAGTATCTATTTCGCATCTGTAATTATATGATTTTATTTGAGAAGAATAAAAGTTACATTTAATTAGAAAATTCTAGATGAAGGAATCTACGATTCACATAGTTCAAATCTCTTTTTACTACCCCACTTGTTAACAAGGCTTTTTTTCTTATTATGGATTATGTTCGTATGCAAGATTGTTAAGTGAAATTTACCACAGTGCAGAAAAACACTGTCACACCATTTATAATATAACAGCCAACTACAAAATTATGAATTAATCCAAATATATAAAATATATTTACCTTATGTGTAATATATATATATATATATATATATATATATAGATATATATATATATATATATATATATATCGTCAATAATGCTCAACGTTCATAATCTGAAAGAGATTGGAAAGAGATGTGGTGTAAACGAAGTTCTCGAGAGTACTAAACCCTAGATACTCTTTCATATATATATATAAATTAGCTTCTTTTATTTTACAATTAAACATGTTTTAGAAGAATTTCTCTCATGCACAGATTAAACATTTAATTTACAGCTTATCAAATTACTAAAATGATTTTCCTTTACCGGAAACACATTTTCAAAATACTTTTTTTTATTTAGCCTAGCATGTTTTCTCTAAATTTCCTTTACTTTATATCTCAGTAAATCTCTACCTGCATCGTATGTCATTCCAAAGAATTTCTAAAAAGTCATCACATTAGATGTGCCCGTTAATACAATTTCAGAACAGGAAAGTCTTTTTCATTCTTAAAGCCTAATGATATTAAATGCATCAATCTTGGTTTTTCAGTGAGAAAAATTACGTTTCAAAAGTTTTAAAACAATGGCTATTATCTTGGAGTTAATAAAGCTCTTTCTTAACTTTTTGATGCTGTAGTGTATTTATTTATTCTTAACTAATTACTCGACGTTTATTTAATTAATTATATACGGGATTTTAAATTAAATTATTTTTTATTCTGTAAGCGAATAAATTCTTGTAAATTGTGTTTTAAAGGAAGCCTGTCAAACTTAAAGATTAATACGGGTGAATTACATAAGCTATTTATATGGGACGAAAATAATAAAAACGTGAATTATTAATGAAGCGTAAATTTTCTAGAAGATCACTATGTATAAGAAAAAATAATATAGAAATAAAATTATTAAATTATATAAAAATAATATAGAAATAAAATTATTAAATTATATAAAATAATATAGAAATAAAATTATTAAATTATTTAAAAATAATATAGAAATAAAATTATTAATTTATATAAAAATAAATTAATCTTTCTTTCCTGGACATTGGTATCTCTTCTATATTAACGCACTTCCTACGTCAGGTGAAATCGTCTCTTTATTATTGTCAAAACAAACATACACTTCGGTAAATTTTGATTTAATAGGAGACTTAAATCATAAATAGATGTTCACATTAATAAGTACTTCCAAACATAAAAGTAATTTCGTACCCGAATTTTCGAGACTAAATTGAAAATCTGTCTGACAAACAATTGTAAAAATTAAGTACCCAAACTTAACTAAACTTTTTCTTCAATTCTAAATTGCACACTATCTTGAATACACCTATGTACATATAATTTACCTCTTGCCTTATGAATGGAGCGTCGAACGATGACCGATTGGTTAGGGTGCTGGCCTTCGGTACCGGGTTTGTGGGTTCGAATCCCACAGTGGCATGGATGTTCGTAGCTGTTCCGAATTCGCTTTAAGTTGTAGGTCCTGGTCTCACTAGCCCTCGTGTAGCAAAAAGTAGACCGTAGCACTCCAAACCAAACCAAGCTATGAATAGAGCGAATGTTTGTGTGTGCCACTTTCGATGTAAGCTTTTCTCATGCTTCGTGACCAGGAACAGTTTCATCACGGGCTAAATTGTGAGCAGACTATTGGACATTAATAGTACTGCATTTACTATTTAATAAAACCTCAGAATTTTCCAAAAATGTTTGTCAAATATTGCATAAAAAAATTCTAACTCTCCACTGTTTTCCTTTAACTCACCTGTAGACGTTACTTTTATGCCAGGAGTTTCTGTATACTTCCATATCTTCGGTTGATTCATTCGGTTTTTCATTGCCAAATCCATTGTTCTGATACCTGATTACTGATATTTTCTTCTTCATTAGTATTGATTTCATCACTGTAGTGTTTGGATTTTGATTTTGTTTTAAAATGCTAATATTTTAATGTAAATGTAAATATTGTAAATAGATGGCGCTGCTTGCAGCGGCGCGGTGTTTGTTGATGAAGGGAGTCTGTGTAGAGACAGCGTCGAGTAAGGACGCATCTGCCGCGTAGGGCAGCTCATTCGTTAAATAAAGTTTTGTTATTGTTTTGTTTTAAAGATTTTGCACTCTTACGAACCAGCCACGACATTGGCGCATCCGCTAGGATTGAGTGCTCTATTTTACATTTTCAAGTTGAACTGTAAATCGAGAATTTGGATATCTTTGTAAGCTAGAATTGTGCTATTGAGGAGAATGGCATTCCTTGGGTGTGCAAGGAAAGAAGATTTAAAAGTTCTGGCTGAAGAACTTGGTCAAACTGTTTCGTCAGAAATGAGAATAGTGGACTTAAAGAAATTAATTATGGATAGTGAAAACTACGAAGAAGAATTTGTGAAGAATCTAATTGTAGTTATTGTAGAAGAAAGAAAACAAAGGGAAGAAAGAAATTTTGAGCTTGAGAAATTGAAGCAGCAATGTTCAAGTGAATCACGTGAATATAATTCACCTGCACCTAAGATTGAACTGAGACACCTCATGCAGAAGTTCGATGAAAAGGAAAACGACATAAGTTTATATTTACTACTATTCCATCCGATACTTCCATCCGATATCACGGAACTTATAGCAAGGGAACCGATCGAGAAAATGAAAGATTACGACTACATAAAAAATCTGCTTGTGAAAAGATTTAAACTGAGCCCAGAAAAATTTAGACAAAAATTCGTGAAACATCAAAAAAGACCAGAAATCACTTGGTGCGATTTCGCTTACGAACTAAAAAATTATTTCGAACAATGGGTTCAAGGACTAGAAGTAACAACTTTCGAAGGTTTAACTGACTTAATTATAACCGACCAGATAAGGCGAAGAGTTCCACTGGATATTAAAGAGCATTTTATTGACGTTTGGTCACAATTTAAATCTCCCAGTGAAATAGCAGGAAAATTAGATGATTATGAGAATGTGCGACCTAGTAATCACAAGAAAACAAAAGAATTTTGTCGGGATAACTTTACATCTAAACGGCACGGCAATGATAAAAAGGAAGAATCGACAAATGTTCTAGAACGAACGTATGTTCCACGGGAAGGTAAGAGTAAAACCTTATATAGAGAAGAAATTTCAAATAGAAAAATAACCGAATGTTATATATGTGGATTGCCGCATTTTGCAAGAGATTGTCCGGAGAGATACAGTAAACAACGATCCGAAAACGGAACTGAAAAAACCAAAAAAGACGACGTGTTAACGGCCGAAATCCAGTCAGATATACTTAGAGGTAATGAATCGCAAATAAATATCAGTCCTTTAAAATATATAAACATTATGGTGGACAATCAGGAAATAAAAGCATTAATAGACTCAGGTGCACAAATTCCCGTCTTGAATTCGAATGTTGTGTCAAACGCGAAAGCTGGAAAAGGAAAAATCATTTTAAAAAGTGCCTTTGGAGAAAAGGTAGAGGCCTCTCTTTCTAATTTTCAGATGTCAGTGAAAAACGGGAACGAGGGATTCTCCAGGCCAATCGAGGTGGTGGCCGCCATTACAGATAGGGTTCAGGGACAATGCATACTCCCCCCAGCTGTTTTCGACCTTCTTGGAAAATGCACTGATAACGAATACCACATAGATGACCCCCACCCGCCTCCACCTAAAGAAACGGGAATCGGAGGGGTGCCGTTGGAAGAATTTATGTTCGATGACTCACTGTTTTGCGCCGGGGTTGAAGAGGAGGAATCGTAGAAAAGCAAAACTATTTTGTTAAAAGAGGAACAATCAAAGTGCGAAACTTTGGATTCGGTGAGAAAGGAGTTAGCCCTGGGTAAAGGAAATTATTTTATGATGGATGGACTCATATTTCATAAAGATAAAATATTAAATGAAAGGGTCAATCAGCTAGTTTTGCCTGAAAGTAAAAGACAACAAGTTCTTAAATTGGCTCACGAATCTGTTTTTGGAAGTCACATGGGATTAAAAAAGACTAGTGAAAGAATAAGATATAGTTTCTTTTGGCCGAACATGAAAAATGATATTAAAGAATTTTGCAAATCATGTAAAGAATGTCAGTTGAGAAGTCCGGAGAAGATGATAGATAAAATTCCGATTACTCCTGTTCTTCGTCCAGAATTGCCATTTGAAGTTGTGAATGTGGATATTATTGGTCCCATTGATCCACCGTCAGCTAGAAGACACAAATATGTGTTATGTCTCGTAGATCAACATTCGCGATGGCCAGAAGCTATTCCGCTACGTTCTTTAACTGCCAAAGCAACTTGTGATGCATTACTGAATATTTTTATGCGGACTGGTATTCCCAATATTATCGCGAGTGATAATGGTTCCAATTTTACCTCAAAATTGACCCAAGAATTCATCAACAGGTTGGGATGTTCTCCAAGATTTTCTACACCTGGATATGCTGCGAGTAATGGACTGGTTGAGCGGTACAACCAAGTTCTGAAAAATTCACTTCATCACATAATTCGGACGGATCCGAGCAACTGGGATAAATACATTCCTTATATGCTCTTTGCTTACAGAGAAGTGCCTAACTGTACGACGGGTGTCTCGCCATTTAAATTAATGTATGGACGTGAAGCGCGTGGACCCTTGAGCGTATTGAAGTCAAGTTGGTGTGGAGAAATTGCCATCCCATTGAATATGGAAAAGTCAGTAGTTGATTACCTGCAAGAGCAAAAAATTAATTTTGAAAGAGCCGCCGCACAAGCATCTCTTATTGCTTCCAAGAAACAGCAAGCGTATACTAACTACTTTAATCGTAGAGCTGTGCCGAAGGAATTTAAAATTGGAGAACAAGTTTATTTGTTGATTCCAGATTCATTGAACAAATTATATGCAAGATGGACTGGACCTGGCGAAATTATAGAACACTGTTCACCCCATTCTTATAAAGTGAAGCTTTCTGATGGAAAGATCCGACATTGTCATGTGAATAAGATAAGGAAATATTATCCAAGAATTAATGCGGTTGGCATGATATTTGAAGATGATGAAGACTTTGGAGAAATATGTGCTTCTCCTAGAGATAAAAGTGAAAACAAGCTTAGTGAAATGATGCATAAATTAGATTTACAACATCTATCTGAGGAAGTACAGAAACAAATTGTGGACTTGCTACTTCGTCATCAGATGATATTCACCGGGAAAGTGAAAATAGCCAAAGTTGGTCCACATAGAATAAAATTAGAAGATGGCAAAGAAAGGAAAAAGCCATATGTGTACAGAATACCCGAATCTTTAAAATCACAGGTAGACACGCAAATAGAAGAGCTCTTAGAACTCGGTCTTATTGAAGAAAGTTCAGCAGATATTGCTCACCCAATAGTGTGTGTAAATAAGAAGGACGGAACAATGCGAATGTGTGTCGATTATCGAGCACTGAATCAGGTCTCGAAAACTGATGATTTTCCTATGCAGGATGCTACAGAATTGATATATTCAATAGGACGCGCAAACGTAATAACGACGCTGGATCTCCTGAAAGGATATTGGTCCATCCCTATGCATGAAGATTCGAGAGATCTTACATCTTTTAAGACGCACAGAGCCCAATATCGTTTTAAAGTTATGCCGTTTGGATTAAAAAACGCTGCTGCTACTTTTCAGAGAGAGATGAACAAGGCTCTATCACCATTTAAAGACTTTTGTCGGGCATATATCGACGACATTGCCATATTTTCCAGTGACATTTACACTCACTTGAAACACCTTAATCTTGTGTTAGATAAACTTAAAGAGCTTCGATTCACTGTCAATCTTCAAAAGTGTGCATTTGCTAAATCAGAAATTGCTTATCTGGGACATATAATCGGTTCGGGTAAACACCGAGCTGACCCGAATAAATTGGAATCAATTTCTCGTTTGTCAAGGCCTAAAACAAAGAAAGAGCTACGTAGTGTTATAGGACTGTGTAATTATTACAGAGACTACATTCCAAATTTTGCTGAAGTTGCCTTTCCGTTAACAGAATTAACGAAGAAAAAGATCCCCGAGGTGCTACCGTGGTGTGATAATCATGATATTGCGTTCGAAAAATTAAAATCATACTTGTTGCGTGCTCCTACTCTTCACACTCCAGACATGTGCAAGCCTTTTGTGATTTATTGTGATGCATCTTCAATTGGGATTGGAGCTTGTTTATCACAGACGTCAGATGGAAAATTATGCCCCATTGCTTATGCGAGTCAAAAACTGAGTAAGACTCAACAATCTTGGTCTACAGTTGAACGTGAAGCATTTGCCATAATATGGAGTTTAAAAAAGTTCGAATACTTAGTGTTTGGATCAGAAATCCAAATTTTTACTGATCACAACCCTCTTCCATTTTTGACAAAATGTGCTCCCCAATCATCACGATTGCAGAGATGGGTGTTTGCTCTACAACGATTTAATATTACTATAAAACACTGTCCAGGATCAAAAATGCCACACGCGGATGCCTTGTCAAGACTGTTTCCAGGATGAGTGACTGTTAACTGTTTTTTTTTACTTTAATTTACTTTATGTTGTGTTGCAATCTATTTTTAATCCAGTTATATATTAAGTATTCTTATAAATGTCTAGAAGTTGAAATGTTTACATTTATAGTGATAAGTGTTTAGTATTTACCATTGCATTTCTTATTGATATAATTGTTTTATTTGTATGCTTGCTTATACTTTGTTTAGTTCTAGGTCTTAGTTTTTTTTAGGATTTCTTTAGTGTTTTGAAAATTTGTTATATGTTTAAAAACAAATTGGTTTTTGTTTGTTTAAAATCCAAACAGTAATTGTAATTCAGTTCTGCGTTTATTAATTATTCTTTTGTGTGAATATAAACGCAAATCTTACGTGGGGGGTGTAGTGTTTGGATTTTGATTTTGTTTTAAAATGCTAATATTTTAATGTAAATGTAAATATTGTAAATAGATGGCGCTGCTTGCAGCGGCGCGGTTTTTTTGTTGATGAAGGGAGTCTGTGTAGAGACAGCGTCGAGTAAGGACGCATCTGCCGCGTAGGGCAGCTCATTCGTTAAATAAAGTTTTGTTATTGTTTTGTTTTAAAGATTTTGCACTCTTACGAACCAGCCACGACAATCACTAACTAAATTTTGCACACGTTTTCTTACAGGCCAAACTACAAAACTATCTTCAGATGTATCCAAATCGGTATCTGTTTCAGTTTCTAAGGTGTAATAAGGACACTTTTCAGCACAATTATTAGTATTTATTTTCCTTTTTGCCATTAGGTTCAATTTTTTAGATTTTTAAAAGATTTTTTAAGCACCAACAGTTAATTACTAATTGCATATAATATAATACTCTATTGCAATTACACCAAAGAATAAACGACCAACTCTTATATTGCAACTGTAACAAACAATAAAGCAAAAACAAAAACTTTATCGCCTAAAAACAATAACATGTCTGATACGAGCCTTTCACTTTTGGCCAGAAAGAATCATCACGTGTGTGATACGAGGTTCACATTTTAGGCACAGCAGTATGATCACGTATCCCATACGTTGTTTTAAGGCAAGGGTTAAATATTGGTTCAATGTTTAAC
This sequence comes from Pardosa pseudoannulata, assembly GCA_032207245.1. Taxonomy (NCBI): domain Eukaryota; kingdom Metazoa; phylum Arthropoda; class Arachnida; order Araneae; family Lycosidae; genus Pardosa; species Pardosa pseudoannulata. The sequence goes on from CM063505.1 coordinate 137,393,650, forward strand.
AAGAAAATCTAGGAAAGAGATTTAGAATCTTTATACTCTTTTTTAAAAATCATTTATAAAGCTTATTAACAGTTGTTCTGCATACATGGATATCAAAATTCTTGATTATCGCTTTGTCAGTGAAATTCTTATATAGGGTTCAGTTATGAAATTTGTGTCCATACGTTTGCTGCATATCGTTATATTAAGTGAGCCACAGATATGAATATGACTAGCATGTACTAAGGGATTTTTATCTACCATCTAAGATTTTTTTATATTATTAAATGCAATAATACAAATATATGTAAAAGATTGCTATTATTCTATAACGAGCTTCATTTTTGGAAGATCATGTTATCATTTAACATTTATATACTGCTTTACTATCATCATTTACAAATAATATTAAATTTCATATAGATATTTCTAATATAAATAATATGCTGAGCAAATCTTAAAAAAAATCTACAATTAATATTTAACAAAACTTGCAATCTCTTTCTTCGAAACAGGACATTTTGAAAAATATATTACTAATATATTAAATGCAGAAGAAGGAACTAATTAAAATATCCGTTGTTCCGTATTAAATTGGTTTTCTTTCCACGAAGAGAATCATAGTATGATTAATCATTTAATCATAATAGAAATGATTATATGCTGAAATGCTCTTTCTGACTCTTCTCTGGTTTCAAGAGATAAAACATTGTATCAGATCAAAAATATGAAGTATTAATAATTATTTAATATCAATATTTGTTAATAATTGTGCTACTGGATCTGCTTATTCGCTGTAATGTAGTATGATTTCCAAATTCAATCTGTGTTAAAAGCTTTTGGAATGGGAATAAATTTCGATTGTTTTACAATAGAAGATAAAAAGCAAACACTAAAAAAGAACTTATTCAAATCAGTTTGTTAAATAGAATTAAAATGTCTCAGGATTATTACAGAGACAAACAAGCATTGTTATTGTTTTTTAATGTGTACTACGGAACCAACTGCCGACGAGGCATGCATTGTGAACGTAAAGTGTGACGTCATTAAGTACAAAATAAATCAGAAGTTAATTGTTATTCGATACTATATCTAGGCTTGAAATATCAACAGAAATTATCTTTATAGCATTATTGTTTATATTTATGACTCATTTTCAACTGGTATTTATTCCATTTACGAAAGTCATCGAGAAAATCAGTTTTTCAAGGCTCATAAAAACTATCAAACTGGAAAGGTTTATTGCTAAGATAAACAATAATTATATTAAGACATGCAATATTTCATCAAATTATCAATATAAAACTTCTGGAATTATAAGGGGATAAGTCAGAGAGATTTTGTCAGGAAATAAGTTTTTGTAGATAGTTTTTCATAGAGGTCTGTCTTCTGAGAATGAAATCAGAATATTATAGTTGTCTGCAGGTCTTTGTCTGTGGGGACCGAACATGCATTCCTCCAAGAGTAAGATTATTTGGAAGTGACTGGAAGAAAGATAGAGGCTGGATGGTATAAGATTGTGATCGATGAAAAATGGTAGACTGGAGAGCTATCTACAGTGCGTTCAAAATCTATCGACGGCAGAAGAAATAACACCTAACATGGATAACGCACTACAAGGACGATAATTTGAGCGATGGAAAATTTCAACCACAGCATACGATAGCTGTATCTACAATCTATTCTGCTGGTACAATCACATTACATGTATCTTGGATGATTGAAATATTAAGTTTAATTAAAAATTTATAATCATCCTTATAAGAGTACAGTGGAATTTCAGGTTGATATTTGGGTGATAATTCAATATTTCTGTCTCCTTGATTTAGGAGATCGTAAAATTAAAAAAAAATTGTTTCTTTATCTTATCTATATAAATTAAATGGTAGATTTAACAGGTTTTTGTGAAAATTACACGGAAACTGATCAACGAAATGATATGAGGTTTTCTTTTATTTCTTTTTAGTGAATCTTGGCCAACTTAGGCGCATTGTTTCCCTGAATTCAAATTTCATTTTTTATATTTAATGTTTAAACGATTTATCAGACTTGATTACTCTTTAAGTGACACAACAGAAGTCAACTGTACGTAATTTACATGTATATCAATAAAATGATACCTTTAGTTCTACTTGTTGAAAACTACTAAACGTGTTAAGATTGGATTTTGTTTTATTTCTTCGGGATAATTCTGGAATAAACTTAGGATATCCTTTTTCTCAAATTTCGAATAAGTCCTTTATAAATTAATTTAACCGTTTTTTACGACTCTAAAGTTTTTAAAAGATACAAAAGTATGAGAAGGCATAGGATGGCAACTCTAATTTACTTAAATAAAATAAGAGTTTGAAGCAAGTCCGTGAAAACTGCAGAAAGTATTACAATACAGAAACCTTTAATAACTTCTATTAACTCAAAGATCAACTTAAGGTATACTTTTTTCTTGAAATTTATATTAATTTTTCTCTTTAGCCTTTTCATTTATGGGAATTATAAGATGCTAATCTACAGGAAGTATTAGAGCGGAGATAATTTTCTCACAGCTAAATTTTTTCAAAAATTCCTAATTAACTAAATGTTTAAAAATTTATAAAATTCAGTCACTGTGGCATAAAACATAAATCTATTTTCTAATCGAATGAAATTATTATTTATTATTATTTATATTATTTATTGTTATTTTATTAATCGTTTATTTTTATAAATTTATTTAATATTTATCGTCTATTCTTTTTTAATGTCTTATTTTGTAAGATATGCAAATAAACCATAAATGTTATTTAAAAGGGGCTCATTACGTCATTGGTTATGTGTGCTC
>CM063505.1:137396546-137489046 GCA_032207245.1 Pardosa pseudoannulata
ATACTATTTTTAGATTAAATTCTTTACATTTAAAACAAATAATCAAATTTTAAGAAGCAAATTCATACAATAATCTTTGCTCCTGCACATGATTTGCAAAATTTTCACATCAGATTATAAAAAATGTATTTGTTGCCCATTTGTCGGCTTAATAAATCAAATTTGATATTCTATCAAATTTCTAAGTTAGTTTTTAAATATTAAGTACAGCAAGATATAAATATTGAATTGATGAGTACTATGAAAAACTTACCCCCTGAAACAACACGTTTTGCACTAGTCAACTCTGGACGTTCACTTTTAGAAAGTTCTTGCCCACACCATTGTGAAACATCATTTTTAATTTCAGAAGCAGGGGCTGTATAAAATAGTTATAACAACTTTTATACTATATTCAAAAACATATAAGACAATTATACCAGAATTTTATGTAGATATACAAAAGTAAGCATTTAAAAAATGACACAGGTATTATCAAATGAAGTTTATAATTAAAATTGATAAAAAATACAATATTTTTTTAAATTTATTTTCTATATAGTATGTTAAAACTATAGATAATTCTAGTTTATTTTTTTTTTAATCTTAAATGTATCAATTTTTAGTTTATATATGCAAGAAATTTAACAAATAGTTATTAATAAAAATTATATGCATATAAAAGAGATATATTAAAGTATTGTTACAATATTTTTAGTTTCATTTTGTATAAAAAGAACAAACAAGTATTTTAAAAAACAAGTCAAAGTATTTTAGTTTATAATTTTTCATCAATTAAGAGTAAAAGGTTTCCAACAATTCATGTTTCAGGTAAGTCAAACTATGTAGGAAAATGTATAAATATATTTTTAACAAGTTTGTATTATAAAAAAAAATAAAAATGGGTATCATTAAATAAAAAATCGCCTAAATGCCTTTTTCAACATATATTTCATGTTCTGGGGGTTATATGTATAGGATTATTACATACATGGACTTTTTTTTAATCTACAACACTATGAAATTTTTGTAAACATACAAACCTTTTTCTGATGGAGCTCCAGAACCTGATAAAGCACATGCTGCAAAATTTGTACCTCTAACTGTTAATAATTTAACACTATCCTTTGCTTTCAAAGTTTGTATAGCATTACCTATAAAGATAAATAAAAGAACTCAATCTCCTACCAAAACCTGTAAAAGCATTTTGTAATTAAAGAAACTATAAATTAACCAAGTATTTGTAAATATACAATGAGCCCACTTTGAAAAGCAAGGTGAAAAATGAATATCAATTGAGTATTTAACTATTCAAAATAATTTTAATCTAAAAATAATTTTCTTACTAAAATTAGTTTTGTTTTTAATAGAAAATTTTAAAAATCCATAATCAGATGAAGAGGACTTATTTTGGAACACTACATTCAATGTTTTGTTTTGCACCATCAACAGGAACAGAGAAACTGAAACACTAAACAAAAACAAGTTGGTACTATTTATCAGTTGGCAATATTTTTTGTTGTTCTTAGTACACTGGTGGGTCTTCAGCATTTTTGTCTAGTAAAAGAATCCTCTTCAAATGACTTAAGAACACAAAATTTATATTTTGTCATATATATAAGGAAAATCAAGGCATATGTAGCTCTGAAAGAAAGTCCAACTTCAATCAAAATTTTTTGCACAACAAACAGATCTCTTTTGCAGCAACTTTAATCAATCAAATATTGTATGAACAAAAAAATGTGAAAAAAAAAAAAAAATATATATATATATATATATATATATGACATAAGTATGTATATATACATATATATGTCTATAACAGGCACATGCTGTAATTGTTCAAGTAACTGAGTAAGCAGACACTGACCTTTATGGAGTAAAATAGTACTTGATATTACACAATATTGATTTTTTTTAATATAAAACCACCCAACATTTCTCTCATAATTTTAGATCTTTAACTTTTAAACTTAAAGCTTTCATAAAATTATTTAAATTGAAATACATTTATCCACAAACTTTCACTGAATATCAGAAATGAATTTATAAAACTTTTTTTTTTTTTTTTACTACACAGCTAGTTTCCTAATTTATATTACATAATTTTAAAGATCTTAATAATTTTTCAGTTGTGACAGTCTACTATTTTTTTGTTTCTTATGCCAATTTCAAAAGTGTTTTGAGATATACACTATTTATACTGAAATGTAAACAAAATATAAAAGGAAACCGAAAAAGATGCAAACAGAAAAATTCATGCCCAGGTGCAAACACCCTTCCTGTACAACTATTTGGAAGTAAAATTAATTTTTTCCCTATCGCCTTACAAAATTTCTTTATCTTCTTAGAAACACATTATTTCCTGCCTCAACCCATTGGAAAATGTGTTAGATGTTAAATGAAATACACAAGCATAAAAGCAATTGTGTGAATTAATTAGCTTTAACAGCAGCTTCGCAAGAGCAGGGCACTGTGACCAGAAGTATATTGTACCCAAACCCATGAAGAAAAATACAGCCTAAGAAAATAGGTCACAGGCTGAGGCAAACTTCAACAGACAAATGACAGAATATCCTGCAGCTCACACACTCAAGAAGGTGGTGATCAAGGTGTTTAAACTTATGAGCCAAGAAAAACTCACAATCACACAAAATGTGACAAGTGGTCTGCTCTAAAAGCAATATTACATCAGGGGAGGCATAGTGAGTGGAACGAGGAGATATCGAGACTTGCTTCATTTATAAAAAAAATTAATATATTTTGTATATTGAGCATTGTAATCTGATTAACTTTTATAATTTTTTAGCTTAGGGCTATATTAGGTAAAAAAAATAAAATATGGCTTCTGACATGTTTGTTAAGTATAGGCAATACTTACCTCGACTACTCAGAAAGCATGTCTCTGACATATATATATTTTTAAATTTTTAACTTATAAAATAAAATTCATACCTGCATAAATTGTTCTAATAAATGTTTCAGGATCTTTGATTCCAATAACTTCAGATATTGGTGAAACATCTAGTTTAGCAGCCACTCTTGGAATTAAACTCTAAACAGAAATATTTTAAAAAATTTTAAAAAGAAAACCAAGAATAATTTGTACCAAATAAGAATATGAACAACTTAAAAAATTTTACAAATCAGTCAGGAATAAGGTAGCTAAAAAATGTATTTAACTGTACTAAACTTTTAATCTAAATATATCAAGATATAAGACAAATCTTGACAGCTTTCAAATCAAATTACATCAGCTTTCAGATTACTGAACAATCTCACCAACATTTAAATGCTACAATTATTAAATCAATATTTTTATATTTAATAAAAATTACTAAGTGATTTTAAGACTTAAAACTTTTGACTGATCTTTATTATGGTTGACAGATTCTACAAAGTAAGTTTTTTGATTAATTAATAAAAAAGTGATATTCTTTTCTAATCAAACTTTATTGACAACTAGCAAGTGTGTCTGTGCTTTGCTACGGTCAACTTAATGTATTGCTTTTTAAACAAAGATTTTTTTTTTCGTGCATAACTCTCTAAATTCGTCACAGTACAGTGTGAGTCATTGGCATATTTATATATTTCTATTATAAGCGTATTATATCAATATTCAGTTTTTATACTACTGTATTACTACTGTGCATTGATTAGCAACATTAATAGATCTTGACATATTAAGTGGAAGAATAGGAAGCAGAGGTTTTGACAGCAACAGTGATAATTTTGTTGGTATCAATAAAAGTTAACCAAAATTAAGGAAATTTATGACAAACTCCACAGTTTTGTATGAAACAGAAACACACATTCATACTGACAACCATATGAATATGAAGATAAATATATAAAATGATACGTTTTTATTTGCCCATGAGAGCCGCTGAAATCTGTATTTTTCGTTGTGACAATATTGTTGATAAACATTTCATTGCAATGTAAAAATAAACCAAGAATTGAACTTAAAATTAGTTCTTACATAAAAATGCTATAATTTGAGTCACATAGAAATGAAAGTGAATCACTTTATTTTTAAATTGCTAGGTCAAATCGATACTATAGATATTTATATAGTATAAAATAAGAAATGAATAAATGAGATATATCATGATATATATAATGTGATAATTGTAATAACAATCTATTATATAATATGAAGATGATAATTTAATCTTTTTTATATCTTAATAATGATGAAAAAAAAAAAAAAATATTGTTTATATGAAAAATTAAAATTTACTGTAGTTATTAGAAAAACAAATATAAAATAATAAAAAATATGAAATAAAAAAACAAATGCTTTTAATAATAAATTAAAGTGAATAATTATTTAACTATTAAACAAAAATAAATAAATATTTAAATAATACATTTTGAAGTTTTTATACTGTAATTTTTATATTAAAAATTTTTTTATACATTTTGATTATAATAATTAATAAAAAAATTTTTTTTTTATAAGAGATTAATATTTATATTTATTTTTAATTTTTACATTTAATTCTAGAAATACAAATAATTTTAAATTAAAAATTAAAATAAATATAATAAAATATAAAAAAAAAAAAAAAAACAAAAAAAAAAACAAAAAATACAAATAAAAAAAACAAAAATACTTAAAAACTAAATACTAAAAACCTAAAACTAAAACCCAATAAAAAAACCCAAACCACAAAAACTACATAGAAAAAAAAAATAACACAAAAAATAATTAATACCATAAACATATAAAATTTTATAAGTGTGGCATGAAATTCCACAAGAACAGAGTTTTACTTACAGATCCTGTTTGAGAACCAGCAACAAGTAAAGTTACTTCACTACCTAACTGTTTGGCAGCAGTTATTGCACTAAGTGTAATAGGTACAACTTTACCATCTGCATGTTCAGCAATTACTAGAGTACTCTTGAATCGCTTCACAGCAGCTGCAGTAAACTGTAACAAAAGTTAATGTTGATTAATATATAAAAACCACTTGCACCTATATAAACAATGTCCCAAATTGTATATGTTATGATATGCTGAAGTAACATAAAATAATTATATTTGTAACTGATAATTACAGCACAATTTAAGAGTGAACACCTGTTTCTTACCAAGCAATAACTTTTAATGATCACAATTGTTAATTTTGAAAACCGTGTGGGGGTAAAATGGTAGTACTGATCACAATTAGCTTGTTAAAACAACAAATAAACAATTTTCAGGGCTGTTTCCCAGTTCGGGGGGCCCCCGGAACAAAGTTCGGTGGGGAGGCCAAGTGTGAACCCCTGTTTCTTACCAAGCAATAACTTTTAATGATCACAATTGTTTAATTTTTAAAATAGAGTGGGAGTAAAATGGTAGCACTGATCACAATTAGCTTGTGAAAACAACAAATAAACAATTTTCAGTTTAAAAGTAAATAAACTATATCATTTTGAAATGTTATAAATACAATCTAGAATAATTTTTAGCCAACTGACACTTAAACTTTGATAAAAATTAAACACAAAAATGTAAACCTCTTTTCCAACTGTATTATGTTAAAAATCATTTGCAGCAAATAAATTAAGTAATTAAATCCAGAACGTCATACCTAAACCATGCATATATACAATTTATTCCATACTGATAATGCATAAAAACATTAATAAACAGTTAAATTATGCTATGTTTCTAAAAGTTTTGGTATGATTAGATATGAAGCTTAATGGTATACATCATTAAAATAAAAATTTTCTTTGATAAATTAAAACTTTTTCTAATTTATAAAATTTTAATAACGAAATGCTAGAAAATTTCAAGTAACATAAAATTTATAATTAAACAAAGTAAAATTACAGATAAATTCGTGTCTGTAATAAATAGTTTTACATGACGTTTTTCATTTAGATAAGATTTGTGATATACTGATAAAACAACTTGATTTAAAAATCAATTTGTACCTGACAAATCTTGGAACGATTAACACTAAACATATTAACTAATAATTAATCACAAACTTAAAAAAAATAATTTAATAAATTTGTAAACACGGATATCGACACAAGCTCTAAGGCACACAGGCCGAGATTTTACTCCGTTATCAAGCGATTGTGTAATAACTAGTAGGGTCCGATGGGAATGAATGTCTTTAAAATAAATCCAAAAGAGGGCGCAACTGAACGTTGGAGAAAAGCCACGATGATTTTGAAAATTAGAACTCATTCAAAATCTATGCAACCCTATAAAACAAAATTGTCGACCATTGATCTCCAGAAATGATACCAAATGAACTTTTGTGCTTGCTTTTATTCTTCAACTATTGCTAAAATGTCCTATATAATATCGAAATATAAAAATATCCCCTAATTTCTTCTACTAGATTGATTAGTTAGGAATGAAACAATAGACTTGAACAGTTTTAAATAGAAGAAAAAGATTCATTTAGATTTCTTCAGTTTTGTAAAGGGATTAAACTATTGAAATTGCTCCTTTCGAAACAACCCTCTTCTTCAAACAAACCTCTAATGGGTCGATAAGCTGAAGAAAAATTTTCATAAATTTCTAATTTTTTACTTAAAGATTTCGTCTTGGCTTACACATTATATTATATTATAACTTAACAAAGTGGAAGGAGCATCACATGAAAAAATCCGGAGTTCGTGGGTTCGAATCTCACCATGGCATGGATATCCTTAACCATTCGGAATCAGCTTTACGCAGTAGTTTCCGGTCTCATTAGCCCTCGTATAGCAAAAGTGTAGACTGTAGAGCTCCAAACAAAACTATCCTGAGAAAAAAAGGGTTTATGCCACTATTTGGCAGTAAGTTTAATCTGAAATTTCATTCCCAATTTTTAGAATACACAATAAGTTATTAAGTAAGTTTTCATATGTATAAAAATTTGTTATGAGCCAGCTCAGCATAGATTAAAGACGCAATACACCTTTCTAACAACTATTCATAAACTTTCAAGCAATATGACTCCCCCTAAATCGCGAACCTTCTTTTAAACCTCAACTTTAGCCTCTTTGGATTTGATTGCCCCTATCTCAAAGAGTTCCTCCTTTCAGTCCGAGCTTAGGACTTAATATCTTTAGCAACCATTTATGAGAGATATCCTAACAGGGATTGGACACGTATTTTTACTGACGGCTCTGCTGCTGACGGAAAGGCAGATGCTGATGTGTATGGTGACATGTTTCAACTCAGGAAGGTTGTTGACATTTCCGAGACAATTTTGATGCTGAGATATATGCAATTTGTATGGCTCTTGGAACAATTGAAAATACTACAAAAAAAAAAGATATTTTGTTTGTTGATTTCAGGACTGTCATTCAATCCATGACCAACATAACTTAACCTTTGAATTTGAGCGTAAAAATCCAATTAGCTCTTTTATCGATTCAAGGGTTGGTATGGTTTTAGAACGGATTCCCAGTCACTGCAATTTCTATAGCTATGAATGTGCTGGCACACTCGTCAAGAAGGGTTGGGATTTGGTGCAACCTACTGTTGGTGCTCCTTTTAGGAACATAAAAAGAATCGCAAGAGTCTATATTTAAAAAAAAAAACTAGTATCTGTCATTTCAGAGACATTTCCTCTGGGAGGAGATGTCATCTCTCATAAATAAGGTAGTATGCCTCTCTCTTCCCAGAGCTGTTGGGTGGCTGTTTTTAGAATCAGGACTGGACATGCTGAAGGATCATCTTTTTCGGCTTCATTAGTTGGGTATACCGCATTGTATCTTTTGCACCTCTGCTCCCATGACGAGAGAGCCTATTTTGACTTGTCTGGCTGTGAGGAGTGATTTTGCTCTGTCCTTTCTTGAGGTGCCCCACTTTCTGGGACAATTTCTTTTATTTATTGGACTGTCAGGCGTCACATGCTCAAAACGAGCCAAAATAAAAACTTATTAAATTATGGAAATATCTAATTGCACTTCGGTTATGTAAAATCTACTAAAGCAGAGGTATTATTAGCCGGTTGTTTAAGTGTCATAATAGGTATGACTACTAATTTTTACTTGATACTTGCTAAAGTTTAAAAGTTAAACATTCATTATTATAGAAGGTAGAATGACCGAATGCATACCTTATATATGTACAGAGCGATCTTCTTACGCAGATTTTTAAAAGGATATTGTTGAGTTACTATTCTTTTTAATTATAATGAATCTTGATTAAATTTTTGAATATTTGCTATTTAAACAGTTGTTACTTTTGATTTTTAAAAAATATAATTTTGTTTATAATATTTTTATTTCAGTTATTATCAACTTATCCAATTTCAGTCAACACGTCGCTTCTCATTGACTTTGTAGTATTTATATTTTAGATTTACAGGGACACTTGCTTGTTTAAAACTAACTTTTCAGTCCATCTTGCTAAACACCCAAAACAGGTTTTATAAATTACTTAATAATTATATATTTCCCAGCACACAAAATGAATTTCCATGCATAATTTAAAATTATAAAATTTCTCTTCCTTTAATGTACTTAAATTTACTTTCTTTTGCGTTGTTAGATTACAGACATGCTTATATCAGTTTCCGAAGAAAATGCAGGACTTTGCCTTTTTTATGTTCAACCCCGTGGTTAAATTGCATCATGCTTTCAGTTTTTCAGTAAATAACGTGTCGTGATCTTGAACAGTATTATATGTAGTTTATCAATTTTTCTGTGATTTCTTTATTACTCTAAAGTGTATTAGATATACTATTATTCTCGACGTTTTTGAAACCTTAAGTACTTATTTTGTATTATTTAATTGTTATCTTAACGTAAATATCAATGAGACCTTTTTTCTCGAAATTGCGGCACATTACAAATAGTTTGTTTACAAAACATCTATTTTTAACAAATACTACTGCAGGAATACTCTTCATTGGAGCAGGAGATGTCATTCAACAAAACATTGAAAGAAATATGTTTAAGGAGAAGGTATATGAAATTAAAAGGACAGGTGAGATATTATTTTAAATACTTGCTAATGCTGCATTAACGGACAAAATATTATTATAATTTAAATTAGTTGGAAATATCTTTATTAATAAGTTATAAGATCATAGCTGATGACCTTTATTTTATTTCTCAATAAGGAGAGAGATGTTTATTGCTTCATTCATATAATAATTATTTAAAAAATCTACAGGGTTGATCCAGGTTTAAGTACAATTTGTATCACGCTTCTACACCATACATAAGAGCGTCAACCCCAAGTTCTCCTCTTCCCCCTTGCATTTAGTAATGAAGTAATTAGATGCTTATAATGAAAAATTAATAAGACCTTTCATTTGTAGAATGCTTAAAGCTATGTTAAAAATAGGCTTTCACATCACAAAAATTCAGACGTGGATTCTTATCTTCCTTGAACATTCAACATAAAAATTTCAGAAGTTTTGTGTTGAATGTTTGTATAAAAATATTATTAACATAAATGATATGAAACTGACAGAATAACTCATAATAGAAACAGATAATATTTTGAATTCCTATTAAACTTTTTTTTTCTTACACTTTTGTAGGTAACATGATGATGGTTGGAACAGTATTTGGGGTTTTAGGCCATGCTTGGTATACTTTTTTAGATACCAAATTTCCTGGCAATGCACTTAAAACTGTTGGAAAGAAATTACTTCTAGAGATGGTTATTGGACCTCCAATCTTTTTTGGATTTTTTCTTGGCATTGGTTATCTTGAAGGTAAACCAGTTAATAAGAGTATAGAAGAATTCAAGAAAAATTTTCTTATAATTTGTGCAGTAAGTTTGTATTTCAATAATATACATTTAGTATTGAATGTGATATATATTGTGTATGTAAATGTGGTAAGATATATATTGCATTAGCTTTAATTATACATCTATATTATGTGAGCATTTATAGAATATATTTATTCATTCATTTTGGAAAAAAAATAGGGAGAAATATTGAAATTATGCATAAAAAAAAATTCAAATACTACTCTTTTTAATTCTGAATATTTGTTATATTTAGTATTTTGATTTGTAATAATACATTTTTCTTACATTTAGAGATACATCCTATTGCATCAGTTTTATGCTTTTAATAGCCTTATAATATATGAAAATAAAAGTATTTAATCAGTAAAAGTATTTTTTGAGCATAAAATCAGTTTTAAAAATTTCAACCATTTTTCTTAAAATGGTCCTAATAATTTTCATGTCTCAGACATTTAGTAATCTTTAAAAATTTTTTTTTGTGTTTGCTGTTATGTTTATAGTAGTTTGTTTATATTCTTACACAGATTATATAATTTAATATCATAAGTTAATATTATTAGTCTTTAATATCATTAGTCAAACCCCAATATAGCACTTCCTCAATACAGTGCAAACCCTGTTATAGTACTGCATATGTGTTTGAGCAAACTTTCTTATAAGACTGTCAGTGTTAAAAATCTATGGAAGTGCCAATTAATTATTTCCAGTCTAAAATGGCAAGTTTGAAATTGAGAATTACCTCTTTTATTTTACTTTTCCCACCTCAACTACCTTTTTTTATCAGTAGTATATACTATTTTCTTTTCTATATGCTTTTAAATATATTTAAACAAAGTCGTATTGTATTTGATGTTCCATAATGGCACTTTAAACTGATAGAAATAGCAGGTTGTGACTATTATATTAGATTTTAGAACTTCTTGTTTTTCTAAACAGAAACAAAGATGTGCTGCCATTAACAAGAAATATTATTTCATTTGTTCTAATGTATGGGGAGGCTCAAGCTCCAAGGAATTATTCCTTTGTTCTGTTTGCTTACCCACATTTATAAATTCTGAATTTTCATCATCAAATGGCTCTAAGTATTTGGCTTTCTGTGAATGTTATGAATGTGTAAAGAAGAGTTATTAAAAGTTTTATTTTAAAATAAAATAGAAATAAAATTAGAGGAAAAACTAAGAGCATTTATAGAAAAAAAAAAAACAGAAAAGCCAAAATAATGATGAATTGATTTTTGTGATAAAATTTATAATAATAGTAATTAGACATTAAAGTAGCTATTACAGGGGAAAAAATCATAAATATTTTAATATATTTCTGTTCATAAAAGAATTAAATTATATTAAAATTCTGACATGTGTTTATGTAAAGGGTGTATATAATTAATTTGTCACTGTTTGCATTATAAAGAGATAATACAGTGTATCATCCAATTTCAATCACATATTGGAGTATAATTTGATATAACTTGTTATAACACCAAACTGTTATCAGAATAGATAGTGGCACTAGATCAGGGTTTGACTGTAATAAGTATATCATGTATCTGAGTTAGTGGACTGGCAAATCCATGATATGCTTTGGGACTGTAACCTCTCTCAAAACTAAACCAGAACTTTATTTAAAAAAAAAATTGCTGTACTTGATAGATAGACTTGAAAATTGTCAGGTTTTTGCAGTTATTCTGCTCATGCTCGTAGTGTCGATACAATAGAAAACACTTTTGGGTAATTATTTCTTTGTGTATATATGATTATATAAATTTTTTTTGCCTTTAGCCCCCTCCCCCTCATGACTTAAATTCTGAATTCAGTCTCTGAGTTATTTTTTGGAAGGTATAACCACAAATTAAGCAGAGTGGGTATCTCAGAAGTATACATGCTAGCAATTTTTAAAAAATATTTTATTGATTGAGAAGATTGTAAGAATTGAGTAACATTAAAAAATATGCTTTAATTGTAAATTTTATTTATTCTAGTTATAAATTTGTGTTCTCATTTCAATTTTAGGCTGACTGGGCTGTATATGCTCCTCTTCAGTTTGTCAATTTCTTATATGTACATCCCAGATATAGATTTATGTATGTATGTGTATTAAGTTTAGCATATGACATATTTTTATCATATATCTTACATAAGGTAAGTAAATTTTTATTATTCTAAATGCGTAATTTAAAATTTTTAATTTAATAATTTTTTAATTTAATTTAATTGTAATTTAATTTAACCTATATAACATTTTATGTTATCTTTTCTAAATGTACATATAAATGTAATCACAGTAACTGTACCAAGTACATATTTTATAATTGTGATTAAATTACAACTTTCTTATTTATCTTTAAAATGATTATTATTCAAAACTTAAGAACTTATGTGAAAATGAATAGATTATATTTTTAATTTTTTTACACACATTAAAAAAAAATCTCTGAAAATACTAGAAAATTATAAATCAAATAAAATTTTTATGACATTGGGATAACATATATAATTATAAGTGTATAGTGTAGATGTTTATATATATATATATATATATATGTCAGGTCTAAAAAAGGGGTAGTTGGAAATTATGTAAGTTAAAAACAATTTTAAAAAGAGAACTCTTTTATAATAATAAAATAAATGAAAAAGACCCACGCTCGTGTAAGCTTTCAGGATAATCCGGTTGGGCGGAAGCATTTCTGAGCTATTTGATGAGCTTGCAAGCAGATAAGTTTGATTTGGCGTGTGGACATGGAGTGGTCAACACCTTTACGCATAGCTCCGCCACGAACAATGAAAATAGTGCATGTTGCTTTCCTTGAGAAGGATGAGTTAATAAAACTTACTATTATCAAGAAGACTGTTTTCCATTTGCCTTATCTCTGAATCACGACTTGTCATATATATGGCTTAATGTTAAGTTTAAATTTTCTATTCTTGTAACAGCCACTGTGGCATAGACATCTAAATCTTATAATAGGTTAAACTGGCTAAGAGTAAATTTTCATCCTCCTCTCTTATTTGTACAACTTATGGCAGACAATTGTTGGTATATTCTAGTTAAGACTTGAGATGGTGTCATGGTTAATGAACTAGGCTAGAAATCCATGGTACTTGGTTTGAGCCAGTTGGCTGATAAAATATCCCTTCAAGGGAGCAGAATATGTATTTGGAAGTTATTGCTAGGTATTCAGCAGCGAAAAGCAGTATGGCATTTGGAGAATATCCCCTTTTAGGGCTGATTTAAAAACCTGTGTGACCATAATCTTTAGCACATCTGGATCAATGCTGAAAACTGCTGTTCGCTTTCAATTTTTAACTTATGTCTTTGTTGACACTGGCTGTGTTTTTATTCTATTATTTATTCTGGCTGTGTTTTTATAGTTTGGTACAAAGGCTGACACACATTTCTATCTAAAATATTCTCAACATTTTAATTAATATAAAGTTATTTAGGTTTCAAAATATTAATTTAATATTTTATCATGTAAATTATCAAGGTCATAAGTGATCGCCACTTAATGTTAAATCCACAGAATTCTTATTTTGAGAATTACGTTTTTCTGGTTTTTCAGTTTACACTTAAATGTTTATCTTTTCTTTTTTTGAAAGTGAAAATTTCAGACATTTTATTTTTATGCATTTGTATATACTGTAATATCACTGTATGTTGTTAGTTAAAAATGCATTTTTGTTTTGTTTAACAGGAGGATAATAAAAAGCTATTAAAAGAAAAAGAAGCATAATCATATGAAGACTGTTCATATGTGTTTCCATCTGAAGCTCTTTTATTTTAATTTATATTTAGGTAAATATCATATCTTATTCATAGATGATAAAGAAGAACAAAAAATCATTGTCATAAATATCATATATATACATACATATACACACATGCCTACATACATACAGGAGTGTCATTAAGTACTCAGGAAAATGGGAACAGGAATATTCTGTATTTTAGAAATTGAGTTTTTTTTAACTTTTTGCAACATGACTCCCCTCTTCTCCCCCCCAAAAAAAATGAATCCCCTTTTTTAGCAGTATGAAAACATTTAAGTTATTTATAACAGCAGTAAATAATATAACTGAATAATATAATGTAAATTAACATAAACCAGTATAATGTAGCAAATAAATAAATGTAAAAATAGTGAATTATAATTTTGTAGCAAATGTATAAGCTGTACAATAAATAAGCATGTAAATATTTCTAAACACCTTTTTAACGAATATTCTCAACTAGTATTGATGCAATTTCATTTTAGTTTCCTTTCTTTTCAAATATTGATTGTTAAAATTAAACAATATTAACATACATTGTATTAGGCTAGAGCTAAACAAATGTATAAATTGAATTAATTATAGTTATTCTTTATTTGGTGCATTTATAAGTTATTCTAAGGGAAATTCACATTGCATTTTTTGAATGAATTTCACATTAAGTGTAAATGCAAGTTCACTAAATGATAATATTTCAAAAATAATTTGTAAAATCACTAAATGTATTTGCAGCAGTCCATTCACTGGGATGTGCTGTGTTTCCATTACTGAGTCCTTTTTGCATTTTCTGTGTCTTTTATACCATGGTATATTGGGGGTACTTCTGGTATATAATGAATTTCTAAATAATTTATAAATCTGATTAAATCCATTTTTTTGAAAAGTGACTGTGGTTAAGTGTTTGTGTTATTTTTAGTTAAGAAGATCAGCTTTGCACCTGAGTACTATGTTTTAATACATTTTCACCCTACAGCAGAATATTTTTCAATGTTCTGCAACAGGCTTTCAGATAATCAAAAATGTTCTGCAGGAGATATATTTATTTTATCATATATTTACTCTCCAACAATGTTATTCATATTGTGGTACATTTTCATCTTTACCAATATGTATAACTAAAAATATTTAATAAAATAGTGCTACCTGAAATTTAGAAAAATATTTGTGTTAAAACCAAGACATTAACATAGAATTTATTGTCCTGTCAATTACTTTTGATGCAAGATATTTTGAAACATCACTATGATGATAAAAATGGGAATGATAATTTAGCCCAAACATTAATGCAAGGGAAGTTTTTAGGATAAGTGGATGGCGATCTATCTATCACACTGGTAGGGTGTAGGGAAGACAAAGAAATGACAACTCTCCCAAAGGGTTACTGCCTGTAAATTTGGCAAGACACTGGAAATTCCAAGTAAACTTTAGTACTTTCAAATTTGTAGTTTCCTTTAAAAATATTTTGTCATAAATTTAATTTTTCTCACTGTTCTTATAAAGCTTGGAACTGCCACTTCAACTTGTACTTTCCCCCTGCTGCAATTCTTTCCTACTTAGGAAAACCATCAATATATATATATTAAGGAAAAAAAGGTTTCCGCGAGCCGCAATTGTTCTGCAGCGGACCCAGTTGTTCTGCTACGTGCATCGCACTTTTTGGCACATTCTACTTCGAGGCATTTTCACATATATGTAATTTTGATTTTTCTTTTGTATCATTAAGTGCCATCTTTGCATCTGAGTGCTATGTTTGATTATATTTTCATGCATATATAAATTTAATTTTTTATGTACCCTTAAATATCTATATCTTTGTACATGTGATTTCTTTTGTTCTGGATAAATACTTTTCATATTTTTTAATGGTAAATAAATATTATGGGTTCCCAAAATAGATATTGTTATTTTTGTGTTCTTGTTACTGAATTTATTATCATCAATGTGAATTAGTTCAACTTTTTACTCAGATTAATGATAATTTAAAACTCATTGTGTATTTCAGTTTTTTTTAATACTTTAAATCTAATGTATAGGAATCACCAAACTTTTTTAACACATGTTTAACTTTAGCATAGTTGCAGATTTCATTCACTATATGATCATAGGATAAGCAAGATAATTTCATGTAAGTTTGGTACTTAGCTTTTGTGATATTGGAATGTAAAATAAGTGGCACTATAATTTTACACGTTTCAAATTTTACACTTAATTTTAATCTTACATTTACAATAAATGTTTTTAAATGTTACATATAAATGTTTTAAAAATTACATTTTGTGTTTAAATATTATATATTTTACATTTATTTCACTAAAATATGAACTAATTCACACTGATGATAATAAATTCAGTAACAAGAACACAAAAATAACAATATCTATTTTGGGAATCCATAATATTTATTTACCATTAAAGGTAAAGAAAAACATTTATCCAGAGCAAAAAATCACAGATGCAAATATATAGACATTTAAAGATACATAAAAAATCAAATATATATATGCATGAAAATATAATCAAGCTTAGCACTCAGGGGCAAAACTGATTTTCCTAACTAAAAATAACACAAATACTAGTCCATAGTCTTTTCTTAAAAAATTGAATTTTATTGGGGTTTATAAATTAAAGGATTTGTCGAAGGGAGGTAAACTACTGGTAAAATTTAGCATGTCATCAGTCACACTCATTTGGCTACCAGGAACTTGCACTTGATTTAGAAAGATTTTCACTCCATTATAATAGAATTAGCACATTTAAATGAAAAATTATCTTGACTCTCTCTCACTCTCTCTCTCTCTCTCTTAGGAGGGGGAGAGCAGGGAAGGGTTATTACCTCTCAGGTACACTTATTCCATCACACTCATAGTTTTCTTCCCCACTTAAAAGATAAAAAATCTTCAAGAAAAGTTGAAACTAATTTGTTGAGGGGCCTTTTTTTTATTTTTTTATTTTATTTTTTTTTAATCCGATTGGATTCAGAGAAATTCTTTTCAGAATTTTGTAGTGGCCTAGTAACATAAGTGCTGGGATTTTAAGAATGTAGGAGTTCTTTTTCCCCCATTCACCAACAACATAATTCTCGATAATAGCAAGGATAGCTTTGCCATCCATATGTATCTTGTTACATGTTACTTGTTACTCCTTTCTCAAATTTGCAATGCAGCTGTGTTCTGGTAGAAATCTGCCACCACATAAATTTTGTGCCATTTCCCATGAGGTCTGATTGCAGTCTTTTTATCTAGCACACATAATGCTTTCTCATTTCAAATAAAACTGTGTTTTATTATGTTCGTAAAGGGCCATGTTGCCACTGAGGGAGTGCATAGTACTTAAAAGTAATTTGTGAGTGCATGGGCAATGTTTGGAGGTCAAAGGTTGAAAAAGGTTTAGCTAAAAATGTGTTACACATTTTCATTTTTATAAAAGTTAAAATAAGTTAGTAGCCCCTTTTTTTTCTTCTATTTTACCTAAGACAGTATGAACATTTGCTTGCTTATTACCAACAAATGTATTAACACTTAATCAAAAAATGCTTTTACTATTTAAAACATAATGAAATAATTTTTACAGGTATTGTTTTAAATGTTTTATGTATATTTTATTTTTATGTTTCTATTAAAATCAAATTAGCTAAATTTGTAATTTTGTTATATAGTTCTACAGAGTTATTTCAATTAGGGGTCATGGCAAGGTGATTGCTATTTAGAGGGGGTCTGTGGGCAAAAAAGTTTGAGAAACATTGTTTTAACCAAATGCAAATTATTATTACAAATTATAATTTTCTTGAATGCTGTTACTAAATTTTAATTATTAAATTATAAATAATTTATTATGCTTAACTTTATAATTAGTTAAATATTTTGTAGAAAAGAAAGTTATGATGTGTTTTTTGTTACTTTCAGGTTAGATTTATTCACATTGTAACAGTTTCTTGATCAGAGGACCAAATGATAAAGAACATCTACTTATAATGTAAAGAAATTTCGAAAGTTTCTAAGTTATCTGAGTGTCCTGTTCATATTTTTTTTTGTACTTTATGTCATAAATCTCTTAATATGAAAAGTATTGATGATTGTACAATCGCTTAATTTAGTGTATTCCATTTGATTTATGTTTACATTCTTAATGTCTAGGTCTTGCAATGTTTGAGGTATCCAATTAAAATTAGTCAATTATTTGATACAATTTTTTATTATATATTTATATTTTGCAGGTAAATCTTCAAATTTCAAAATACTATTCTGACTAGGTTAAGACAGTATTTTATTAACAATTGAAAAAAAAATAATGCTTTTTTAATTGTATGACTAAAACAGTTTATTAACTTTGAGAATATTAATAATTGTGAGATCTTCAGAAATAAAATGTTTTCTAATTCTTTTCTGATAAAAATTCTTATATTCACTAACCCTCTGTTTGACAAGAGCATATATGTATGGCCTCCCTTTTTATCACTTTTGTTAATAAGAATGTAGGTATACTGTTTCCAATTTGCGATTCTGAATTGTAAAATCTGTACATTTGTGCCTTTATGTTAGAACTTCTTTCTCCTATGCTCAATTAATGATGAGAAGGTTGTAAAGATAATTAGTGTGATTGAAAAATAACTGATAAAACTTTTCTGTTTAAGGTCCTTAACAGTCAGAGGGTTAACAACCTTGATATGAATGTGAGACAAAATAATGTTCTTTTGAAGTTGACAATTTGGATAATTTGTTTTATTGAAATTTGAAAAGTTTTAAAATTTTGTACTTCTGAAATGGAATGGAACATATATAATTTTTTCTCTCCCCTTCTCCACTCAGTCATGGGGAACTTTTTTACCATTAGATGCCACACTTAAATCAGGCAGTAATAAAGGATGCCCTATAAATTTATATATCTAGAAATGTGATCTTTAGGAAATTTTTATAGATTTTATATAGTTTTATCAATTTAATGCATTCTATAAAAGCAATAAAAATGTTTTTTTTATTATAAAAAATTTGCATTATAAAACTTTTTTTGTATTCATATAAAGGTATTAGCTTGTTATAATATTGTTCTGTGTTTTTAATAAACAACTTCATATTTAAAAACCATTTCAAAAATAGTGTTGTTATTTTGTACCAGGAGGCATTTTAACATTTAAAATATACTGAACTTACATTCACACTGTTTTATGCATAATTCTGGTTATTTTCAAATTGTTGTAATCTATATAGTTAAATATTAATTAGTAGAAGAGCTAAATTTTATGAAAGCTTTTTAAGAAAAAACTTACACAGCCATCGTGTAGCCTCAAGGCTGCAAGTTCCCCACTCATGCCCTATGGGGGATTCACAGGGGGACCTCTTGACATAGGACAGGGGTTGGTACACTTTTGAGAGAGAAGAACCAAATTATCAATGAAACAAGCATTGGAGGTATCAGAGAACCATTTATATGTATGAATGTCTGAACACAGGGTTATTCTCTCGGTAGCAGTAGCAATCAAGAGTGGCATTATCGAATAAACACTTTTGTATTATTTGAATAAAGTTTGATACTCAGTAACATCTTTAAGAACTATTGACAATATTTTTATTTCTATGGCTCAATGCTAGAACAACCAATGTCAAATTGTTATAATGTTGAGAATTTTAACTTTCAAATTTTGGGAAATAATACTGAAAGTACTTTATTCTAGAATTTAATGTTTTCCCTAATAATAGTCAGAAGGGGATGTAAAGCAATTAATAATTAGCATATTATATAAATGGGTGAATTTTTCCTAACCAGTGCAGTTATTGGCTTTTCATTTGTTAACCACTTTTGTTCTTTATGTTGCTCTAAACTTTATTTTAGACTAAAACTGATTTTAAGTCACCTATACAAGAGTTCCAATCTAATTAAAATTGATTACCCATTTTCCTGTTATGTAATATGCAGAGGCAGAACTCTGAAAAACTGCAAATGTCTCTGCAAGAGCTGTAGCTTGCCAACCCCTAGCATGGAAGAAAGAGGGGGCAAAAAACAAAAACACTTTTTTATTCTTAAGGTTACAAATACATTAACTCATTACCTAAGTTCAAAATTTTTCCCCATTCCTCTAAGTCATTCCCATAGAACTTTTAATTATGACTCAGTCATCTAATGTAATAAGTAGAATAATTATTTTACCTATTAGTGAAATAATATTCAATTTTGGATTTGTAGAATATTGATTTTGCTTGTACACATATTTTGTTTGAATTTTAATGTAGTCAATCATAGAAACATTTTGCAATGTTGGTTGAGAGTTCAAATTTATTCTTGAACTCTTGTTACCATCCACTGTGCAATCATTTCAGTATTTTTAATTTCTGTGTGACGTTTGATAGTAAAGAAAGCATCTTAAGTTATTTTATCATACTGTAAAAAGAACATATGTAGTATTTGGTGTTATTTAAGTGAAACTGATGTATCATCATCACATGTTCTATATAGAATTCTGATTACAGAAAGACATTTTTTGAAAGTATGTACATAAATTGTTTATCAAAACATAAAGATCTTTGTATCATGGAATTTTAAATAAAATTTGTAGCACTTTCATACTTATAGTTTTGAATCTGAGCTAGAACATTTCACTAATGGAAATATAATGCACTTAGACGTATAAACTGGTATAAAACCATATATTTCTAATATTATTTTAATTACAGTGTTGTTTATTTTTATATGACTTTTTATAAGATATTTTTGGACTGTTTGAAGTACATAAGTAGTTAAGATACTTTTTTAGTAGTTTATTACTTTTGTACTGTGTAATTGCGTAGATCTGTAAATTCTTTAAAGCATTTGCAATAATTATGAAAAATGTTTATCATGGAAATATTATTTATAGGGGTTGTATTAAGTGTGTAATGAAAAGAAGAAAAACTTAACCTACTAATTTACTCTTTATTATAAAAGTAAAAGTATATTAATTAGAACATTTTGATGTTTATTATACTGAATGGTTTTTTTTTTATATATAATAGAAAAGTTTAGTAATCCCAAGCAATTATAAAAAGATTATCAAGACTGGTTACAATGGAACCTTGCTTAATGAGCATAATTTCTTACTGCATTTTACTCACGTGAAACAGTCATTAAGTGAAACATCCCCCCCCATCTGAATGAAGGATAAGATAAAATATTGCATTCTATTATAGAAGTACTCAAAAAATTTTATAATTATTTATAAAATACATTCATTTTTATAAAAAAAATGTTATTTACAAATATTTGTTTTTTCTATGAGACACAGTTTTATTCTTAAATAAATTTATAGTGTGAATAGCTACTGCTTTAGGATATTTCTTCTCGATTTACAGAAATTTGCAGCAGTTTCCAATGATTTTAACATCTTTCATATTCAACTGGAAGGTTGTTACTCCTGCATGTGTGCACATGGTCTCCTTTCCTCTCATTTTGCTAAATATTGTTTTTTAATTTGGGTTTTTTTTTACTCATTTGTTTCACTTGTTATGCAAAGTCACTGTGGGAGATGCTTGTTAAACTAGGTTTGATTGTATATATAAAATGTGTAAGATAAGAAAAAAAAAAGGTGTGTTTAGCTTGATTCAGTTTTTTTTTTCATAATTTATAATATTACCTAAATATATATTTATATTGCAGCAAATGCTTTCTTTATTACAGCAGTTAAATAAAAATGAACATTATTTAATTTTCAATTTTAAATATTAAGCATTTTACTATGCTTGATTGAGATCATCTTTGCACTTTATCTAGTAGATATAATCATAGCTGAATATAGGCATTCCATTATTAACAGTACCTTATAATTTTAAATTGTGATTATTCTAAAAATTATGTGTCATAATTTTTTTTAATTTTGATCTGCTAATTCAAATTTAGTTTTAAGAATCAACATATCTTGTATTTTTCAAGGCAATGTACAAATTTATTTAATGTATTTAGGCTATATTTTATATGAAATTTAATACATGTTTGATGTTTCAAATTTTTAGATAAATAAAAAATTTTACTGAATCTTTGTCTTTTTGATTGTATTTTAGTCTGATTTAGTTATTGATTCATAGAGTTAACTGATGTTAATCATTGAAAAACATCTTTATTCTGTCACTTATTATTTAAATTGTGGACATTTTTATTTTTTAAATTTGCAATATCAAAATTAGTGTTTAATCAATGTTTAAAGCATTTTTAAAAGCTTGTTGGAAGGAAAATACCAGTGGAAAAAAATTTTAGGGTTAGGGGATCTGAACTCCCCTTAAAGCGTTGAAAATCTGTTTGGATTTTGGGATGGATATATTTCTTTATTACTACTTTTTCATTAAGAATGTGGATAATAAATAACATTTAATGCCTTTTTGTAGTTTTGCTATTTTATAAAAAATACATAATACGGGTAATTAAACTTTATCAGACTGAGAATGTAGGTTAATTATTTGAACTTAAGTCAACTCTTAATGAGAGGGAAGTATTCTTATGTATATTTTTTTCTTGCAATTATATTTTCTTCTCCTCAACCTTTAAGTGATGCCTAAGTTCATCAGTCTTTTTTTTATTATTATTATCAAGACATAGATTACTTACGCACAAAGCCGTATAATAAAAGTGGGGATTATACTTGGAAAAAAAAAAAAAAAAAACATCAAAGATCTTTACTTCTTCCATAATCGTTGACACTGAAAAAGATGATAAAGTAAATTGCGGACAGAGCTTATTTAGAAATAGCTAGTTCGCAGGAGCATGAAATTCGTGAATGATGCAGGTGATAATGTCTGAGTATAAAAGGGATCATTGCATTGTTTGAAAACAGTATATAGGGATTGATGGCCGATGTGGACCGCTGAGCAGTATTTGGATTATATGCAAATTCTTACTGCAAGAAGTAAAAATACCAGGGAATGTACATGTATAAAATTTTTTAGATCACGTGAAGTATTCCGTTGAAAAAACGTAAGTACTTTTCCGTACAAATGTATGGTAACTATTTTCCATTTTTTTTTCTTTTTACTTAAAGCAATACCAAAACAAAGCAGTTTAAAATCTTCAGATGGGCTAAGACTAAGAACTGTTTCTTTAGAAAGTTTACCTGCACAGAAGCTGCTTTTAACTTTAAGTGGGACTAGTTGAATTTAATCTACGTTTTGGAGGCCTTCTTCAGAAGAAATACCATTTTCGAGATTAAAACTTTACATAAACTGTCATAAAAACACGGTAACTCGGAATATTTTCAGTAGCCTTAGATTAAATAATAAATCTAATCTGTATTGACCGAAAAAGTGACGTTAAACTAAATTGCAGTATCAGAATTTGTGGATGCCATAGTTTCAGATGTTCTAAATTAGACTTCGTACTGCCAAAGAATAAAATAAAAAAATAGCACATTGCTCCCTGTCGAAATAAACTGATCTAGTCTCAAATGAAAGTAAAAAAATAACAATATTGTTATATATGATCCATTTTAGATATTCTCGGAGAGAAAAGTTAAGAATTCCTAGTCTGAGCGCTCATTGGACTAGGTGTTGTATTGCCTCATGAAAAAATAATATATACAAATGATGAACAAACTTTTTTCGGGCCAGAAAAATAAACAAATTTAAAGGATCAGTATGGTAGATAAGCAAATGCAGTAGTCCTTGAAATACTTTGAAAATTCTTACATTTAAGTGATAAATGATTCTATAACTCTATTTAAAAAACTCCTAATAGCTTGGTTCGAACTAGGACATACTGATTCTGAGAAGAGTAGTTTGCTCATATGTCAATTTGTTAGTGATTCAACTCTTTCGGAATTTCATTTCAGAAAATACCTGTTCACATATTCAGGATGAAGCAACTATTTCTATGGAAAATTTCGCTTATGCTAAAATGGGAAAAGCCTTTTTAAGGATAAAAATAACATTGAAATTGAAAATTTCTGTATTATTGTTTTAAAACTTGTAATGCGCCAGACAGAATCTCACAGTGGGTAGCATCTGACATGTGGGCCATAGTTTGGTTATCACTAAAGTATACCATTTTTTGTTTTATAAACTGTTTTGTTTAATGTCCTTTGGAATCATAGCCGCCTGACCAGAGCCCAAACTATATGAAATAGGTATTCACGCATGTAGATCATAGAGAATCGAATGTGATCAGAAGACGTTTATTTTTACTAACGATATTCCAGGAAGTAAAAAACTTATTCCCAATGTTTTATTGTCATGTGAATGCCTTATGAGATTTTTCGTTTACGGCGCTATGGATGGTGATATGTTATACTGAATTTGTTAAGGCTTCTAAAGCGATCTGATTGTTTTATTTTATGACTACATTAACGCATTTACAAAAATGAGGACCCTATGCGCAAATGGAAATTGAGGGCGCCACTTATCTGTTGCAATTGTAGCAGAAGTCGGCTTACATCTAATGAAGATCAAAGCAGAAATCTTTCTGAAGCCCTCCCCTTATTGGAATGCTCACCGCCCAAAATGTCAGAGGAAATATATTACTTAATTAAAATTAAATAGCTAAAATGGTTTGGAAGGCAATAAACCTTAAAAGCCGTCTTACATCTAGCAGATTACATATTTATAAAAGCTTATTAATCTGACATTTTTGACATAAAATGTTTTTAATTTCTTTGTTAGTTAACAGAAAAGGCGTTATGGGCTCCTAAAATTCAAGTCTGCGTATAGGAATCCATGATTCTGCAATTACCCAAACAGTTTTTAACATCATAAAATTTACCCATATTAGTTGAGATCACACCCGTGAGCCGTTTTCTACCCTTCCTTCGCATTTACATCATTCCACTACGTACTTAAAAGCTTAAGATTCTTCTGAGGTCCCTCGCTGATAAAATGTCTTGACCTGCCTTTACCCCCAGACCCACCCTCTGTATGCATGTGCATTATAACAATGTTTTTCGGGGATTACTGTAAATTTATTACATTTGGGGCATCTAATTTTAGTTGTTCATTTTCGAAAATATTTAATATTGGAAGATTTCAAGATACAAGGTATATATAAAATGTTTGAGCAAAATACACTCATGTCCATAAATTAAGGATAATTCAGAATCACACAGAAATTGAGCTCTAAAATAAAAATTTCACCTGTAGAATTATCACGCACATCTTGAAGAAGAATATGCAAATTGCAGGAAATCACCAGATGGCACGGATAGTACGTCACAATGACAAGAGTGTATGAAAGGGGTATATAAGGAATGGTAGCAAAGAAGTAAAATTGTTCACAAGCGCTTTAAAAGCCTTTCAGTGCAATAACCGCATAGTTATGACAAAAAGGAAGCATTTGGATGATTTTTTACGTGGTAGAATTATCGGACGACTGGAATGTGGACGTACCCAGCTGTAAGTATCCGAGGAACTTGGAATCGCCCAGAGTGTCATCTCCAGGCTTTGGCAACGATTCAAACATGATGGTAATGTGAGTAGATGTTACAGCACACCCCCGAGTTACTACGCCGAATGATGACCGGTATTTGGCAGTTACTGCCAAAAGAAACAGACGGAGCACAGCATCAGACCTGTCTCGTCAGCTCTCTTCAGCTACCGGTACGACAGTTTCAAGGCAGACCGTGTACAGACGCTTAGGGAACATTGGTCTATATGCTCGTAGGCCTGTCAGATGTGTTCCCCTTACCACAACTCACTGTCGCCTGCGATTATGCTGGGCTAGAGAGCATGCATTGTGGACACCGCAACAGTGGTCTTGTGTGATGTTTTCCGACGAGTCCAGGTTCAGTTTACATTCTGATTCTCGCCGGACTTTCATATGGAGAGCGCCAGGTACCCGTTACCACCAAGAGAACACCATTGAACTACACCGTTACGGTGGTGCAGGATGGCTCGTTTGGGGAGGAATTATTCTTGGTTCCAGAACTGACCTGCATATTCAGAGTGTAACGATGACAGGCCACATCTATCGGGATGTCATTCTGGAACAACATGTACGTTTGTTTCGGGGCGCCATGGGTCCTGAATTTCTGTATAGGGATGACAACGCCCGACCTCACCGTGCAAACATTGTAGACGAATGCCTTCAATCGGAGGATATCACCCGTATGGATTGGCCAGCATACTCACCGGACTTGAATCCAATAGAGCATGTGTGGGACATGCTTGGCCGACGAATTGCAGCCCGTCAACCCCCTCCCAACTGTCTATCGGAACTTCGGAGGGCATTGCTTGATGAGTGGTGTAATTTTCCCCAAGATCAGATTGATAATCTGATACTCAGCATGCGTAGGCGTTGTAACGCTTGTATTGCATCGTCCGGGAGACATACTCCGTATTAACCATCATACTAACCATGTTATACTGTTTTCTGTAAATAGGTTCTTTTTTAAAATTTGCTCCAGGGAGTAAAAATCGCAATTTTTATTAATTATGTCAAACATATAGCATCTTTTTTGCTCTTTACCTTTTGTTTAATAAATATACTTTACAAATAAGTCAAATTTGTTTTGCTTTTGTCTCTTTCATTGCCTGAACTTCATTATCCTTAATTTATGGACATGAGTTTAGCATAACTTATCTGTTATATATCTTCAGATGTATGCAGCGACTCATTGGTTTTATTCAATTTACCGATTTAATATTTTGAATTCCTCAAATGTATTTTTAAAGTTTTGTTTATCTCATTATGTGTTTTCAAATGATGGTACACGGTAAATGTATTGAAAATGAGGCCTCGGGCACGCTCGCCCAATTTGCCGTTTAAATCAGTCCTTGATAATTCCATTAAGTAAATTTCAAAACCTGCCGTGCAATTGGGAAAATCTTCCCCCTTTTCACTGCTTTTCATACGGAGAAAGTTTCAGTTAGTGAATGGAACAAACGATCGCATATTTCTGCCACCGTCCACCTGCCACGTAGCTTCTCGAATATAAATAATTTTATAATTTTTTTGTTCAATTGCTCTTTAGTTATTCAAATCGAAGTGTTAGATATTAAAATTTGGGCATAAAAATGTAGAAATTAAAATGTATGTATTTCAGGCACGGAAAATAAATTATGTTTAACTCTAAACATACATACACTTAATAGTACCAATTTCTACCATGGCCAGTCAAATGACCAGACTTTGTTTCCTGATTGAATGTTTGGTGCATGGATATTGGAAAGGAGATAAACAAACTTTATTTTAATTAAACAAAACTGTTCATTGTCTATTTTTATATATTACAAAGACAAAGAGTAAGAATTTTTAATTCATTACTCATCGCATTTCTTACATGTACATTACCATTCCTTTGATCAGGTATGATATGTTTAGCGTTAAAAATCAAGAAGGGTTAAAAAATTGAACACAAACTTTTATGAGGTGTTTGGGGGTAGACGAAAGTATTACAGATATATAAATTTTTGTATGTGACACCTTCGCCATTCTGTCAAATAATAATAGAATACAAATGAGTGTTATATTATAATTTAACAAAATATAATGCAAGTGCTTAATCTTAAGTTGCTAGGTACTTTGGCTTAACCCATTATGATTTGTAAGTCACTCCTGATGTGAATATCTCCTTTTCTCTACGTTCCGACGTAGAATAAGGAAATAAGGTTACAAGGAACCAAATTAGTTATATAAAAAAGTTCGGCTCTTCTAATAAATAAAGTAGTTTCTCAAGGGTAAAATTTTTTTCAATATTTTTTGTATCGATCTAGGAAAGCTGTATCGTTCCTTCTAATATTGTTTTTAAAGAATCGCAAAGTAATACCTTCAAGATCCTTTAAAAATGGTATCGAATACATGCGTATACAAAATTCAAGTACCTTATTTATTTATTTTTTAAGGAAAAATGTAAAAACAATTCTGAGATATTCATTACATTGTATTTAGTTTTTAGTCTTTATTTTATATCTTAGTGAAAGTTAGATTTAGATAATTTTTTATATGTTTTGGTATTATATTATACCTTGCATACAGATATGAAGAAAAGTGGTTTCAACATGCGATAATTTTATCACGGGTATGTTCGTTAATGATTATTTATTTCTATATGTCAGAAAAAATACTAAATTGTATTTTTTACTAAAATAAGGGGATGACTTCAGAAAAGAAATTTACTATCTCTTTTGGAAGGTCACATATGATATCTTACCAGGATCGGATTTACCAGTTTGCCAAGAAAAATATAAAATGTCACCTTCATGATAAAATTTACCATTAAAAGTGGTAAATTTTTGATAGGTACAGATTTAATTTTGAAAAAATTCTTTCTTCACCTGCTACACTAATTTAGAAAAGAAAGGAAAATTCTTAATCCTTTGCACTCCAAATTGTATTTCAATTTGATGGCAACAGATCTCAACGTTTTTAGGTGGTTTTATTTGAAATATTCTTAAACTTAAAAAAAAGGGCAATTTAAATAAACGAAAGACAAATTCAATTAAATGTCAGTTTTATTTACAGTATTCGAACACACACAAAATAGTTTGTCTTCTTCCTCTAGGTATCGTTTCCTTTGAGCATCGATTGGGTTTGGATTTGAAAACGTGTTAAGTCAGACTCGACAAGGGAGCTCCTTGGATAAAAACTGATGTTGAGTCACACTCTTCAAAGGAGTGCCAAAGGTTAAAGCAATTGCAAGAATTGATGCAAAATCTGAGTTGAAATTCTTTTAAAAGCTTCTTAATTGGGCTATTCTTTTTCTCTGAAACTGACGCAATATCACTTCCTAGATCATTGGTCGACAGACTGCGACTACGATACGCATGTAGTTCTTTGCATAGATGTCTGAGGATTTTCACACTTCTTCTATGTATTGTGCCAATAGCAATTAATACATATGAATGACTCTCCGATACCTTCGTTATCTTGTTTCATTCACTGATAATTTGACTTATATCTCGCGGAAGTCTGCTGACTCCTGTTCTAGACTAATTGCGTTTTTGTGCCATGCTTTTCCGGCGGTAAACGTTATTTCCAAATCCTTGCAATATTTAATTTATATATTTTTAGGGATATCTCTTAAATCACATGCGTTGAATAAAACTAAAAAACAATTGCTGTGGTTACTCATTAAATCAAATTTACACTCCATGGAATTAATTGCTCTATCTATTGCGAAATAATAATAAATACTTGTTCTAGTTGGCTTTTCAGTTGAATTATAAAATATATTCTAGATCTTCCAAGATATAGATAATTATATTTTGTAAAATATTTTTATACAAGTTTTTGTCCTAATACACAAAGTATCTCACAAATTCGAGCCAAAAGACCCTCGGACTGGGGTCTGGTTTGTCCAGCCATAAGGCTGTTCTTGCCTTTTGTTGATTATAATTAGTGTGAGCTAAAAAGTTGATCATAGACATCTGGGATTTCAATCCTGTTTAACCTAGATTGATCATAAGTTTATTTACAAGACATAAAACAGAGACCCATCAATATTCCTTCTCTATATAAATAATTTATTCTTCAATCCCATGGGCAATCGTTCTATTGAGTACTTACTATATATCTAATTGAGTATTATAATAATAAAAGATCACAATATTGCTACTCGATGCGATTTAGTTTACCACACCATAGAATTCGACCTGTCGTAAAGTTTATTGTAACTTTCTTATTACTGCTTGCACATCCACAGAATTAAACTGTGTTGCCTTTTGAAAAAAATATACGTGGAAACGGCCCTATCAGTACTATCAGCTTTGGGATTTCAGTATTATACAAGTTGTTTTTAATACAGGAAACTATTAGAGATTATGACTTTATACGATTTAGGTAAAAAAGAGATGAATTGGATAGTTATTTAATGATGGGACAGAAAAAAATTACCACCTTTTTCGTAACATCATGATTGATCTCTTACTTTCGACTATAATTCAACTTAACTAATATAAACTAGAACGTGTAATGCACCCCGAGGACTTATCGTATTTGTTTAACCTAGATCGATTAGATGTTTATTTACAAGACACAGAACCGAGACAAATTAATTTAACTGTGTCTATGTAATTAGTTCCTTTCTTGATACTATGGACATCCTTCTATTATGTAATATATATCGTTCAATGACAAAACAGTGCATCATTGTTATTTGATCTGTTTAGTTTCCCCTATGAAAGCATTCAACCTCTCGTTTATGGTTTATGGTAATAATTCTTTTTGCTGCCTGCACATCCACAGAAGAAAACCCTCTTGACTTTTGAATATGGAACGTCATTAGTTACCGGTTTTTCCCATGTGTGTCAGCGGCATTGAAAGTGTGCTCTGCGCGTTGTCTTCGGCCTGAATTTGCTTTCTCATACACCTCACTCTTCCGGTTTATACTATCTAGTTTGAAAAGTTCTTGTTTGGGGCTCTAATAATTGGATTTTGTTTCTTGTTTCTTAGGTGTTTAACTCGATGTTGCACTTCTATTTAGATGGCTTTTCGCGAGGAATTTAGATCAGAGTTTTCGCCCGTTCCAGACGACATGACGGATTTCAGATGAAAAATGAAAGTGAAATTCATTTTTGTTGTTTTGTTTCCGTTCGTGCGTGTTTGTGTTCTTAGTCCTCTTTCTATGGCTCATTATGAAATTTTTAGACCTAATATTTTATGAATTCTTTTGTCCTTCTATGCTCATCACATTTTTCATCTGTATATTTATGCTGTTAAAGTGACCAGATATACTATATATACGTATTTTTTAATATTTTAATACCCATGAAAGTACATTCATATTGCCTATTGTTAAAACATTGAACAATTTTATGGCGTAAACTTAAAAGACAACCAAAATTTCAATTATCAAAACCAGTGCATTTTTAAACTGCTCCTATTTTTGACAAGGAATGCTTCATTAACTTCTATAGAAATAAAATATTTTATAATTTAAATTTGATATAAAATTTGATTAATATTGTATTAATAATACGTTTATAAAATATGATTAGTTTCGGCGCGACTTTTATTCTAGAGAATGGCAAAATATTAAGTTGCTACATAACGAGTGCTACCATATTGCAGTCGAGATACGTCACAGGCGATTTCCGCGTCACAATGACATCAGAAATTGCCAAAGATGGCAATTTGGTACAATAAATTCTCCTCTCTGCTGCGTTATAAAGCGATTTCATGCAACGTCAAGGACTACTTTAATGCCCTTCCCATTCGTTTTCATGTGTACGATGACCAATAGGTATCCTATATGTTGCCCTTCCGTTTTAAACGAAAGCCAGAATCGTCATGAGATGAGTTCTGCTGCGTGAAATTCCCCTATAGAGCAGTTTGTCGCAACGTCACGAACTACTATAATGCCCTTCCCATTCATTTTCAAATGTTTACAACAGCCAACAGACAAACAATAAATTGCCCTTCCGTTTCAAACTAAGGCCAGAATTGTCATAAGTTGAGATGGGCCCTACTGCGTGAAATCACCTTATAATGACGACTACTGCCACCATTATCCCGCCTATGTCGCCTGTGACATATCTCGACTGCAATATGTTAGCTCCCTACATCTGTGAATGTAAAGAAACAATTCCATTTCCTTTTTATTGCATTTTTATAGTAATTTTATTTTCAGACAAAATATTTTGTACACGGTGCCTAAATTAATATTTTGGTCTATCTAGTTCTTTTCTATTATCCTCGTTGTATACTGTACCTGTTTTGTCTGAAGCTACTTTACGTGGATCAATTTAAAATATTTTCTTGTTAGTGATCCGCGGCAGGCAACCACTAATTTGAATTTTGATTCTGTGTAATTTGTTTTGTTCGAAAAAAGATACAAAAATGACCGCAACGGTAAATATTTTAGCTAATTATAAATACGACAATTTCGGAGTTTATCGATAAGATATAAAACGGTAAAGAACGCTTTGTGAAAACACAAACTATAAAAAGAAAGAAAGACAACTATTCAAAATGATCAAATGATCAAATGTGGTCGCAACATATAATTATGTTGTATAGCTTTTTTCAGCAATATATTAAAATCTTCCCAAATATTCATTTGTGTAATTTTAATGTTGATCTAATTAAAATTAGTTATTTAATTAACTTTTAGCACTTGGTTAAACTCATGAGTAAAGAATTTACCTCTGGGTACAGATGCATTATAGAGGCCGTGTTTTTTTGTCGCCAAATTTGGCGATTTTATGGGGCGATGACTGAGTTGGTATGTTTGCCTTGAATTTGTTGGTGGGGTATGGCAGCTCTAATGTGTTCTTGCACCCCATTGGTGCACGTGATTTCTGACATCAGTACCCGGCACAATTCGA
The DNA here is from genome assembly GCA_032207245.1 of Pardosa pseudoannulata. Classification (NCBI taxonomy): domain Eukaryota; kingdom Metazoa; phylum Arthropoda; class Arachnida; order Araneae; family Lycosidae; genus Pardosa; species Pardosa pseudoannulata. Next base: position 137,428,211 of record CM063505.1, read on the forward strand.
GAAATTAGCATCTTAGCTGTTCTTTTGGTTTACATTCGCCTAGGTCAGGTTGTATTTTTTTTTAATCATTTTCTGGGATTCAGTAAGTAATTTAGTTATGGTGGGTTAGTTATTTCAGTTTTTACTATTTTTGAAATTGTTAAAAAGTATCAGGATATTCTAAATCAAACAAGATGCTTTGGTTTGAAACATTTTTTTTTTGTTCTTATCATTTTCTGGGATTTAGTAATTTAGTTATGACGGGTGAAGTTATTTCGGTTCTTACTATTTTTGAAGTTTGGTAAATCTGAATTTTTTTTTTTTGTAAAAAAGAATTATTTCAAAGTTTTTTAAGGGAGGTAGGAGTGTTGAAGAATTTTTGTGGCGCTATCCTTTCCATTTTTCATTTGTTATTAAATTTATTTTGCATTTCTTTTATTACAAGGGGGGACCCCCCATGTTAAATTTTTTATAATATTGGTGCTTATTAAAATGCTATATATTGTGTTTATTATGTTGATATATATCATAAATATTGCTAATCTGTTATTTATTTTTTAAATAATGTAAAAAATGATAATCATTATGCTAATTTTATTTTAATAATGCTTTAAATTTTTAATCTGTTTTTTTTTTCTTTTAAAGTTTAGTTTTGTTAATGTTGTGTTTCAAATATGCCATGTGACCGCCGCCATGTTTTTTTCCTGTGATCTTTCAGAAAACGCGTACCGCCGCCATGTTTTTCTACTTGGCAATTTTTCAAAACACGTTTTTCTGTTGGTCGCCTCCCCCCCAAAAAATGGCAGACGGGACCGGCGTCTATAATGCATATGTTCTTAACTCTAAATCGAGAGATTTTTGGAATTAAATTTTTCTTAGGTAATTTTCCTACTTAGATACTTATTCTTTCTTGATAACTGCTGACAAAATTACTTTAAAATTTCTTATCGTAATTGTGTACAGTTCTCGCTATTTTGACAATATTGTTGCAACCATATTTTTATTTCCACCATGGAAACGATGTCAGATTATATACCTGCTTTGTTGTTTGGGATTCTTAGAAAGGAAAATGAGTAATATTGCCTGTTAGCAATTATTCCACGTACTATCATATAGCCCGTCATATGACGGAATCAGTAAAATTTTTAATTTTCCAGAATTATAAAGTACCCTATGAGGCAGATAAAAAAAAAGGGTTTGTTTTTTGTTCTGAGAATTATCTGGTACACGCTCAATAATTTGTTCATCTTCATACTCTTCTAAAGTCTCCCGACACTGTTAATGCAGTCAGAATCACGTTGAATTCATTTAGAAAGATAATTCAAAGTTTTCTTGTCTAAATCAAAATTGTCGTTCAGTTCTTCCCAATTTTTTTTGCCACAATAATTAATGGAAGTAAAGGAGTGAAACTATCATTTCCACTACACCCTGGAGGTAGATATAGTTTGTTGTTAACACCGGTGATAAAAGTTTTATTGCAGCAAAATATAATCGTTGTTTAAATTTAAAACTATCACATATGTACCTAATCTATTATTTAAGCTAAATATAAAAGAAAATTACTTACGTAATATCTAAGTTCACTGATAAAATGTACGGAAATAATTCAGAAGATATTTAAATAACTTAAAATAAGAAATGATTAAATGAGATGGTTAAAGGAATGACGTCATACTGCTAGAAAATTTTTTTATTTTTCCTATTTATTATGTGATAAATTGATAACTTTAATCTCCTAACCGGGGAAAATAGGGCAGGAAATAATGGCATTAAAGGCTAGAAAAGGGTGGATTTCGAACATTGATAACCCTAACTCAACAAAAATCTAATATGGATGCCTCTATCCATTCCAGGTACAACCGCTTTAGGTTATTATTATATAGGGGATTAAGTTATCCTTTAAACGAATAAATAACTCATTTACTCTAGCAGCGTAACAAAACTCCAATTGCTTTAGATAAAATAGCTCTCAGAGGAAAACCATAGCTTTAAAACGATTCTGTTTCTTATACACGAAAAACAACCAGCCGCTTTCGTATGCAAAACAATTTTTTATTCATAGAACATTGAGACTAAATCGAAAACTGAAAATCTTGTTCAAATACAGTTACATAAAAAGGTTACAGTTAACATAGTAACAGTTACAATGAACATGATACCATGAGTACCATGCGCAATAGCTTGCTTTCATTGATAGTTCTCTTACTGACCATTTTGTTGGGTCAAATTTTCTGTGCCGATCAGCCTCCAATCTTGTATTCTAACAACGCCCTGTAAAACCGGAGCTATTCTTTTGTAATGTTCTGTTTTTACTGCAAGAGGGTGCAAGTTATATTTTTGATCAAATGAGCTGAATTTCATATTTTACTATTAGTGTGCGTCGACGTAACTCAAAATATTATCCCGTGCACAAGCAAATGCCGCTACTTCAATTCTGACTTTTCCTTTTTTCCTGATGGCATCTCGTGATATTTTACTATTTATTCTTCTGTCATTTTGGTTGAAAGCTGTTCACTTCATTTCTCTCCAGATGTTGTCAACTGCAAAGGAAATTCCTATGAATTGTATATTAAATATTTAGGCTTCCGATGATATATTCGTTGTTCCTCTTCATTTATTTCCTCCCCATGATCAAATGAGCTGAATGGTTAATTCCCAGTGAACGGTACGCTCCTTGTCCGCCATCTTGTTTTTGATGACTATTGGCGAAACACGACTCCGCGAAGCACACGCCAAGTAACAACATCCAATTTACCTTTCTTTTCCAATTAAAAAAAAAAAAAAAAAAAAAAACTCAAATTCACTCGGTCTTGTTCCGATCCAGACAAAGACAAAAAAGCCATTATACTTAAAATTTTAAAAACCAGAAATTAAAACTTAAAGCCAAATAGAAATTACAAAAATTTAAATACTATAAAATTAAAAACAAATACTAATTAAGAAATTTAAATACTATAAAATTAGAACAAATAAAATTTTTGAAATAAATACGATTGAAGAGAATGCAGAACTTAACCACTCCACTGGTGAAAAACAGATTGAAATGTAGCAAGCTGCAAAACCGTTAAATTAACGGCAAAAAGTGTTGAAATTCAAACTTACCTCCTTTTAATATAATTGGATCAAACAAGAATTAGATCATCATGACATCACATCATTTATTGCGCAAGTTACTCCAAAGAAGATCCGATAACGCACACAAACCAAAGGAGAGAACGAGGTTACCATCTTTTAACGGGAGAGAAAGGGTGAAGTTGACAAAGAGAAAATATGTATCGCTCTAGAAATGGCGCCAAAAATACGCCAAAAAAATCGCCAAAATAGCGTACCGTACACTGGGATACAGCCGAGCTGAATTTCATATTTTACTATCAGTGTTTTGGAGGCATATCTATTGTACCTAATTCTATGTTGTACTTTAAAAATATAAATTCAGCACAGTATTTTATTAGGTATCAGGCATTTGTCAAATGAATTGGCAAGTATCGGTGGTTAAAACTGCTATGAATCGTATATCCCCCGCTTTCTACCGCTAAACCTTTTTCTCCAATGGTAATAGTGCCCAAAATAGTAGTACAAATGGTAATTATTTTGGGAACACCATACAGGTGCTTAACTTGTGGTGATTACACAATTTGCCGAAGAGTAACGCCATACGCATAATTTCTGATTAAGGCCGTTGACGTAATCATCAGTCTTCGTAAATATGTCTTGTATATATATTAGTCTTTGTAAAGTGCTTTGTATATAATTTATTGTAATGTATTTTCACATATTGTAACATGAATTCATTCATCTGTATTGATATTTGTTTTATAATTATCGTAGTTTTATTTGTGGCAACACATCATATTTGTAAATATCCAAATATCTGTATATGTTGTCTGCTTATAAGAATCAGTGTATCAGCAGCACCAAGCTCTGTTGCATCGAGCTTGCTGATGTTTGTTTATGATAACGATTATTTATTGTTTTCATTATATCTTAAATGCCTGTGTCTAGACCTAGTTGTTTTATTTAACTGCACCGTGTGAATCCCTTCTGAGCATGGTTTTTCAACTCCTCTTCTTAGCACACTCTCCTGTTTCTAATCATGGATCTTGTTGGTGCTTCAACCACATTTGGCGAAATTGGCGTGCTTGCAGCTTGCGTGCGTGGCGTGCTTGCAGCTTGGCGTTTGAAATCTGGCGAGGGGATCGTAACTCAACAAATTGATACATAAACAAAAACAACATTTTGAGGAAAAATTTTATTATGTCAATCATATTCACGTTGTTTTTGAAGTCGTCGCTCTTCTTTCTGACTTTGCGTTTCATTTGTTAGCATATGTTGGACGTATGCACGGTTCTTTTGTCTTTTACTTTCGTTCGTTGCATATTCCTGCCGTCTTATTTTCAATTTCTCTTCATGAAGTATAGGATCATTGACCTTTTTGTCCTTTTTTTGCTTGTCTAGTCTTTGCAAGCCTTTTTTCTCGCTCTTCAGAAGTTTCTTTTTCTCGTTTAGCTCTATACTGTTCACGACGTTTTTGAAGTCGAGCAGCCTTTTGAGTTTCTGTTTTCTGTTTAACCATTTTAAATTTGAATGGTATATTTTTATATAAATTTTTCTTTATTTTCTAAGTAAATAGAGCGATCTTAATAGAATTCGTTAGATACTTGGTAAATTCTTTTTCCAATTTTTAAGTAAATCGACCGATCTTTGCAGAACACGTTAGATACTTATTTTTTATTTCAATTTTTCAAGTAAATCGACCGATCTTTGCAGAACACGTATTTTGAGTGGAGGTTGAAGAGGAGTTGTAAAATTGAATTTTTTTTTTCAAATCTCTTATTATATGCTGTGATTCCTGCAGATACTTCTCTAAGACTCGTCGAGCTATAGCAGGGGTCTCCATATACTTTATTCCTTATGAGGAGAAAACACAAATGTATATGTATAATATTATTTAGAAAACCACTATTAGTATATTTAGGAGTTGTTGGATTTATAGTGTATTTCTATTCTTTCCTTCTTTCCTTTTTGTATAAGCAACTAGCATATAGCCCGTCATATGACGGGATTAGTAAAATTTTTAATTTTCCCCAAACTGTAAAGTACCCTATGAGGCAACTAAAAAAATGGTTTGTTTTTTGCTGAGAATTATCTGGTACACGCTCAATAATTTATTTATCTTCATACTCCTCTAAAGTCTCCCGATACTGTGAATACAGTTTAAAATCACTGAATTTATTTAGAAAGATAGTTGACCACTACGGAATGTAATTGGTTCAAAGATGTGGGTTCGAGGAAAACCTTCCGAAGTTTACCGAAGTTCAACAGTGATACTCGATGTCAAATAGCGAGGGGTACAGTTAAATTCCAAACAGCGAGAGAGCTAGTTCAGTGATATACCGATCAACGATCAGCGATGGGGCTGTTTGAATGCCCCCTATAGTTCAATGCATATTGATTGAATCAAAGAAGTCTTTGAAATTCAAGATACCGATTACAAGTCATTCCGGTTCACTGCTAAAAGACTGTATTTCAAACATAAAATACAAAAGCGATCGAAATAAACATGCCCATCCCCAATTATTGGAACGACTGTATGGGGAACCATTTCCCCTTTTATATTTAATAAATATTGTTACATTTTATAATTATGCTGTCTAAAAGTTATTCGTTTTAAACTTAACTCGACTTGAATTTTACTAACCCTAACTCATGAAGAATGTAATATGGATGCCTCTATCCCTTCCAATTCCAACCGCTTCATAAATTCGAGGACAGACGGACAGACAACTAAGGCTATTATTATATAGGGGACTAGCATATACCCCATCATATGACGGGATCAGTAAAATTTTTAATTTTCCAGAATTAGAAAGTACCCTATAAGGCAAGTAAAAAGTGTATTATTAGAATATTTGTATAATAGAAAATATTTATTTGTATAAATATTTGTATTAATAGAAAATTAAACAGATGCTTTCTTGATGTACCTAGGGTGGTCTCACCAAAGTCATTTAACAGATAACCTTGATTAACCTATGTCACCAACCAATGGTGGACACAAATCTCCGTTTAAACAGAGATTAATAGCGGTTAGCCATTAAACGACTTTGGTGAGACCAGCCCCTAGACTTTTATGAAAAGAATTTGTTGTCAATACCGGTGATAAAATTTACATTGCAACAAAAAATAATCGATGATTAAATTTAAAATATCACATATGTACTTAATCTATTATTTAATCCAAATATAAAAGACAATTATTTAATTAATACCTAAGTTCAGTGATAAAAAGGTATGAAAATAATACAGATGATAGTTAAATAATTTAAAATAAGAAAGGATTAAATAAGATGGTTAAAGGAATGACGTCATAATGCTAGAAAATTTTTTTTTACCTATTTATTATGTGATAAATTGATAAATTTAATCACCTGCTCATAACCTGGTAAAATAGGGATTGAAATAATGGCATTAAACGATCAAAGGGGAAGGGGTGGATTTCGAACGTTTTAAAGACGACAGTGTTTTTTGCTGTGATATGAAGCATATTTATACCAATTTATTTTAGAATCGGATCGATAGTTTAGGAGAAGATAAACTTTATTCTCCTTGAATTTTGATAACCCTAACTCATCAAAAATCCAATATGGATGCCTCTATCCCTTCCAGGTCCAACCGCTTTATAAATTCGAGGTCAGATTTTGTGATTCTGTGATACGTTATTAATATATCATAGATATATCATTGTTTGAATATACGATTCATAATATAAAAGTCTGGACAATTTACAAAGTATGATACCAAAAAGTAACTGTTGAGAGAAGAGCGAATAGTAATGCAGGTGAAATTTAAAATATTTTCATCAAATTCTTTAATTTTTAGCTTTAAATATATATTGTCCTTAAACATATGACCTTACTGATAACATTCTTTTGTAAAAAAATGTGCTTTTGCTTAAAAAAAAAAGCTTTGTATTTTTATAAACAACTGCAGTGAAGATGTTCATTTAAATTCAAAGATCTGAGCATGAACTTCCAAATTATTTTTTAAAAGAACTTACATATCTTTTGTACATATGTCTGCAAATTTCGATTTGGGAATGGGAGCGAACATACTATCTTGGTTACGGACTTTGGTTGTGATTAACATTTTGCTGTCTTTTTAGCTCTGAATAGATTGCTGTGTCCTTCTTAACACATTGTTTGCGGGTACATTTCGCAGCGGAATTGTACTGGGAGCGGACATTTTGCACGTAAATTGAGTTATTCAGTTAAATCTGAATAGATCGAAAATTATTTACTTTTTTAACCAATTTTTCGTATTTTATATTGAAATATACAATTGAAATATATGTTTACAAAAATCTTATGGTTGTTATTTATATATTTCTATTTATATATTTGTTTATATATTTCAATATAAAATACGAAAAGTTGGTTAAAAAATAAACAATTTTCGCTCTATTGAGATTTAACTGAATAACTAAATTTACGATCGAAATGCCCGCTCCCGGTACAGTTCCGCCGCGAAATGTATCCACACACAGTGTTATGATGACCTAGATTGAATCATTCCTCTATCGATACAAACGGAGAAAAATTTGCCAACATCATGTGAAATATAACATAAATAATATTTCTGAAAAATTATTTCGAATTTCGAGAATAATAGCCTAAGTTGATTGGAACTACTGCAAAGAAATTAAAATAAAAACCTCTTATCTCCATACGTTTATTAGTTTTCGCGTGATGCACTCACAGTCAAGGAAAATTTTATCATTTTCTTACAGACAAATTTAGTTATTCAGTTAAATCTCAATAGATCGAAAATTATTTACTTTTTTAACCAATTTTTCGTATTTTATATTGAAATATATAAACAAATATATAAATAGAAATATGTAAATAACAACCATAAGGTTTTTGTAAACAAAAAATATATTTTTTGGTGGATAAATTTATAATAGTATCGTAAATATGAAATAGTAGTACATAGTAGTACATAGTTTTAATTTTTTTCCGTTCTATGGTTCAGCATCGACTGATGTAAAAACTAGTTTTTATTTGTCTAAATTTTTCCAGAATCTACGTAGCAGAAAGAACATTCGGCTTCGTTTTCCTGTATATACCGTTATTTTTGTACCCACAAACAAACCATATTGTTACACTAACCTGTACTAGTACGTGACCCGTTCTCAAGTATCAATCGTTAGAAAACGTACTAGTACGTGACCAGCATACAATGTGTTAATGTAAACATATATTAGTTCAAAATTTACTACAGTAGATTCTTAAGTCTCAAGAATGGTCTGTTACTCTTATTAATGAAATTTCTTTCAGATAATGGACAGAACTTTCTCTTTGGATCAGAAAAAACTTTCTATTGTTCATGTATTTTTTAGTATTACGTCAGAAAAAGTACTAATACGTGTCCCGCATACAATGTGCTAATGTAAAGATATATTAGTTCAAAATTTACTACAGTAGATTCATAAGTCTCAAGAATGGTCGATTACTCTTATTAATGAAATTTCTTTCAGATGATGGACAGAGCTTGATAATGGATCAGAAAAAAACTTTCTATTGTTGATGTATTTTTAGTGGTACGTCAGAAAACGTACTAGTACTTGTCCCGCATACAATGTGTTAATGTAAAGATATAATAGTTCAAGATTTACTGCAGTAGATTCTTAAGTCTCAAGAATGGTCTGTTACTCTTATTAATGAAATTTCTTTCAGATAACGGACATAGCTTTCTGTTTGGATCAGGAAAAAAATTTCTATTGTTCATTTATTTTTTAGTAGTAAACATCTTGTTTACATTCGTGCAGGAAATTCGCAATTCCATTCAGGAAGTTAGCTACAGAAGTGAATGGGGTAACAGATATTTTGAAAAGAAATGTAGTTTCGAAGCAATGTTAGAAACATTTTATTTGGAAGTTGTCATGCAGAAAAGGAAAGAGAATGATTGATATCAAAAGCACTATTATACCTTGTAATTCGCAAGGTTTAGAGCTAGTTCAAAATGTCCATCAAGGCTGGCTAAATTCTCTGAAGCATAAAGACATGTGAAATATATATATATTTTTTTTAGTGTTTGATGATCTCGCTATTCGTAGAGAATGTTTCTTGTAGTTTCAAGGTTTATGAAATTCATAGAAGTCATACTGTGGAAAAAATGCCTGTTTAAAATTGTAAAAAAAGTTGTAGATTGGGGATTTTTTCCCCTCGAAAGCAACGATAGATGCTGCGTTTCATTATTACTTCTAATTTTTAAACGCTAATCACAATTAATGTAATTAGTGTTTAAATATTCTGTAAAATATTCTTAAGGTATACAGTTTGATAATTCACTAAAATTATGATATACTGCTGTAAGACAGAAGAAGATCTTGTTATATGCTTGTATTTTCATAAAGTGATATTTTATATATATACATATATATATATATATATATATATATATATATATATATATATATATATATATATATATATATATATATATATATATATATATAAAGGATTCAGTGAATGAAAATGTCAAAATGTTTTTTCCATCTAAGAGGCTGTGGTCTTTAAACGACTTTCCATCCGAAAACCAATTGATGATTTGAAGATTAGGTATTAGACACCCATTGTTTAATTAACACAAATTGACAATCGAACTTTACGCTGGATTTAAACCCACATACTCCAGCTTAGCAGGCTGATACTTTAGCCATTATATCAACCAGACGGTAAATGTTGAGTAAAGCGTCCAAGTAGCTGTGGTCGCTCAGTCGACAAAGGCAGCGATCTCGTAACAGAGATGGTACGGAATCAAAAGTCAAGCCAGATAAATATCCACCATGTTCATTAATGGAGGTTGGAGAACGTAAAAAAGGGTTTCTGGTCGCAATTTACTCCGAGTTCCCAAACGATACCTCTGTATGTTCTGCAGGTCTTCAGTTTGGTCCTTGCTTCTAATTTACGAGACCCCCCCCTGAGGTTTAGTAAGTCTTCAGAACTCGTGGTTTCTATCTCAAATTGAAGCTGCATATTAACCTTTGCAAGACCTAGTCATATACTGCGATGGGGTGTCATGGACTTGGTGATAACCTTTCCTCCACCAGAGGGATGAAAAACAGCAGCAACAACATAAATAGCGAAATTAAGAAGAATTGAGTTAAACTTGAGATGTTTATTTCATAAAATTCTAGTTTCTCATGTATACATGTTATTATTTAGTCTATGACATAATGCAAGATCTAACAATTTAAGATATTTCCGTTAACTATTGTCATTTGGAAATAATAACTGAATATTAAATGTAAATTCTTTGCACGTTTCTTTACACTGGCTATTATGTTCAGGCTTACTTCAGCTGCCTCGATTTTTTTTTATAGTCCGGAAATACATAGTAGAGAAAAACTGTCGGTCAAGCTTTTGTTATACTAATTTCAATGATCTTACTTACATATCTGATCTTTAGTGACACTTCTATAAACAGATTTATTTTTTGAATGCATCGTAAACTATAGTTGGTGAATGATATCTCGTCATCTAAAGACACCTCGCTCTGCTTAATTCAATGCTTAACAGCCACGCTGTCTTTAAACGCTAACAAAAACAAAAGGCGTTTCGACCTTACTAAGGCGTTGTTTGACATAGTTTCTTATGTTTTCATAATTTGGGGTTAAATGCGGCGACAGAGAGGGAGGTAATGTGAGCCTCTTTTGGGTTGAAACAAGGAAGTGAATTATTATGGTTAAATATTTGCATGAGTTAATGCATCACTTTCCGATGACGCGATTACTTTCACTGCCTCTCGAGCTAACCCAGTGGTACATTTAAAGAAAGACACGCTTCAGATTCTTTGAAACACTAATTGTGATATTTAATCCTATCACTAGATGGCGCTACTCGAATTCTAGGTAGAGTTGTGAGCAGTGGAAAAAAACCAGGTTTAACCCCTTACCTGTTTTGACCGTACGCCGTACGGGCACAGCTTTCGGGGCCTTTACTGATATGCCCGTACAGCGTACGGACAATCTGATTTCTATTTCGCTTGCACTGTTTCGGCCGTATTATTCCCAATTTTAGTATCAAATTATTCGTATAAATGTCCAGTAAATGATAGTTTGCAGTTTATTGTATTTTCTACTCTCATTGGTTCAAAAGCGCGGGTTTTTTCGCATGTTTTGTATCAGAAGACGAATTGTTATCTTTCAGTGTATAGTTTTCTGGTTATATTTTACTAACCGCCTGATAATTTTATTGATGTAAGAGTTGAATAATATATTTTTACTTTTAAATAAGGGATCATTCAGAGCGTATGGAGCTAATTTCTTGTGATTCGAACTGTGACTAGGACTAAGAAACTGAATTATCTGTAAATGATAGTAGCGAAAGTTTACTAGATGACCTAGATAGTAGTGATTCTGATAGTAGTACAGATGGAATCAGTCAAGCAAAACAATTTTTTTAAAATTAATTGTGATAATCCTACAGATTCGCCTCCTAGATTTGCTTTCACTGGAATTCCAAAAATTAACTTGGATATCGATGAGACTAAAGGTAAACTTCAGTTCTATGATGCTTTCACAAAACGAAAAAAGGTTGTAATAAATGATTAAAAATATTATAAATGTTAATTCTAATAACATATCTTTACTTAAAAATGTAAAATTAACAAAAAAATGCAATAAAAAAATGTGACATTTTTTTGACCGAATTCTAGAAAAAAATGAAACTGTCAAAGGGTTAAACCCGGAAAAAAACCGGAGTTTTTGGGAAGGAAATTTTGAAAATTTCCAAAACATGGGAATTTTGGATTATTTCGCTTATTTTTATCCTAATCGCAGAAGACAATTTTTACATTTCACATATTTTTATTATTACATAAATATTAGGCAATAATCTGTAGTGTCACAAAACCCATAAATCATTATTTTTCTTAGATAACATTTTTCTCTCTCTCTCTTTCTATCTATCTATCTATCTATCTCTCTCTCTATATATATATATATATATATATATATATATATATATATATATATATATATATATATATATAATAAGTGTGTGTGTGTGTAGGAATTGGACACAAAATGCAACAGTCTCATTTGATTACATCTTTAAATGACATATGCATTACAAAAAATAATAAACTGTTATTTTAAATTTAAAGATATTTATTTTTATATTATAAAACGAGGTAAAAGTTTAACATAAATCAATTTACATAATAGATAATGATAAAAAAATAATGTGTATAATTATTATATTAGCAATTAAAATTAAAGTAACCAGTTATGTGTTTGATAAGACTAACAGGGTAATTAATTACATAAGTACTACTATATAAAACCATCTCAATGGTTATTGCTATTATGGTAATGTATCCATACTCCATGGTGAACTTTATGCAAATCAAATATCACCTTCACTGCTACTTCAACTGAGCGAGTACACGTATACTCAAAATCTTAAATTGGTGGTGAGGTGAACCAGAGTGTGCACGTGCTATCGAGCTGAGGCCGGCCTTACTTAAAATAAAATGATGTTTTAATTTAATTGGAGTCAGTGTTATATAAACCGCCTACGCAACCATACCACACTATTATTTCTTGAATATATATATATATATATATATATATATATATATATATATATATATATATATATATATATATATATATATATAGCCAAAAATAAAAAAAAATCTCTTAGAAATAATATACTAGTTCTTAAACAGCCACTGTTGAAAAAATAAAAGTAAACGTTGTTAAAATCATTTCTTCCCATCAGTACTATTCAATTTTATTAATTTGATTTATGCTTAGATCGTTCAACAACATAGATCCTTTGCTCAAGGAGTGTTTGAGCCTATATTCGTAGTCTGTATAAAATATATCTTTAGTGAATTACCAAAAATTGTAGTAGCTTCCATTTTTTCAATGTTTCTCAAATAGATCAAGTAGAAAACCACGTAGGAAACAGAGAGAAGGAGAGTGTAACGGCGTGATTTAGCGGTGTGTCGACATCAAAGAATTTTGCTTTGAGAGGTGGACTTCGCTTGAGTGGATACAAAGGGTTTGTTTTCCCCGCACCACGATGTCTACACTGTTGTGCCCTATAGTAGAGGAGCAATATACCAGACAACCCGACACCTTCACTGACAGCCAGAAATATGACCATCGGAACGACAAAGGAATTGCCGCGACTTGGATGTAGCCGCTAAGAATTCCAGGGACCCCTGGGTTTGCGGCCGATGATTGTTTAACCCAGACCAATCCAGTTTTTCGAAGGTGAGGTCATCGCTAGATGATCCAATAATGAAATGGTGGGTGAGATGGTGGGTGAGGTGGGTGAAATGGTGGGTGAGGTCCCTTCCCTAGAAAGAGACGAGAGAAGATTTGTTTTTTAGAGAAGAAGGTAGTTAGCTAGCAACCAGCTAATTCAGAGGTTGCCTTGACCAGTCTCTCTATCGGAGAGTTTTTTTGCTATATCCCACCTTGGGATCTTTTCTTTAAAGAGTAGCCCGCATCGGCTAACTCGGAGGTCGCCTCGACCAGTCTTTCCATCGGAGAGTTTTATTTAGCGAAATCCCGTCTTGGGATATATCTCTTGCTGAGATTGAAACGATACCCTGTGCATTGGGTTTCCTTTTCTAATATAATCCTCTTCAGGATTGCTTGCATATTTCCTTCGGAACTCTAACTGTGCTTTGATATTCTACCATTACTTCAGTGAACTTTCGCGAGAGCTACCGAAATGTTTCTTTTCGGCAGAGTCTGATCTTAGATATTACACGACTCTACTCAGGCCTACGTGTATCTAATCACATACCAGGGATCGGAAATTGTTTTGTTTTTGTATATTTATGAGATAATGTATATAGCAGAGGTGTAAATAAATTCATTATTCCAAACGCACCTTATTTTTCATTGTGTAACCTAAAACAGGGACCGGATACGTTACAAGAGCATGTAAAGGGTTAGTGGGTATACGTATGATAGAATTGCTAAAAATGATCTTTTATATGAAATTTTCATCATAAAAAGTTCTCAAATACAAAGAAAGCACATAAATAAATTCTCATGTAAACGCTAAGTTAATCAAACCGTTGATCTATTGGTTTAGGTAGTAAACTATCCAGGTAACTCGTCTGAAATATTTATCACAATCTCTGAAAATCTTTCATAACAGTATCATAGATTTGAATTCGTTGAGAAATGAGTTTAAAAGTGAAACTGGGACAAGATACAAAAATATACAAAATTTGCATGAAAAAACACGACTTTGTTTCTGTGACCTTCCAAGTGTAGGCTTCCGATTAACTTGTGACCCCATGAGATAAAACAATGCAAATGCAGTCTTTGGTGCAGCAGAACGAGATTAGCTTATGCGGCCAATATTAATGTATCTGAAACTGAAACCTGAGTGACAGCCGCTAGATTTCGGAAAGTGAGTTAGCAGGTGACCGTAATACAAAGCGTTAAATCCCCTTTGTCCGCATACTTAATTTAAAGAAAAACATAAGAAAAATACCGGGGGAAATAATTTGATTTTTCGAGAAATTTTAAGTACTTTTTACGAGTTTAGAATGGAAATACTAATTTGATGTTTGGTAGCCTAGAAGCATATAAAAAATAATTAACCGTATTGAATGTTGTTACTCCTATTAAGGGATGAATGAAATAAATTAACCTTACAAAAAAAATGCTATTTAAAATGTATACGATTTGTGAGCTGGTATTTCAATTCGAAATTTCAAGACCTTTACTTCTTCATTGTGGGATCGGTCAAAGGATTTCTTACTGTAATTCGAAGTTGGACTCAGGTTGCCCTGCCCCATTTATGCCGAAGGGGAGGAGGATTTCCTGATTATAAACAGGGAATATATACATAGTATAGTAGATATACACTGTAGTTTCTAATAAAATAAGGTCTTAATCCCATCCTCTTTTTACTGTAAAAGGGACATTAAAACTTGATTTCAACATCAAACTGCTAATTAGTATTTAAATGTAAATTGATCAATTGATTAATCAGTACTTAAATTGATCAAAAAAAAAAAAACTAAGTTTTCGCACATTTTGAACTTTAACATCTCGGTAGATATTTGTCACAGAGAAGTAAAGTTTTTTGCTCTATGGTTCTTAAGAGTTTCAATCTGTACTAAAAATAATGACAGTAAAAGGAAAAACAAATTACAAATCTGAATTTTTATACAAAATTCAGATTTGTAATTTTTAGAAAATTGAACTTTTTAACTTAAAAATAACATAAAAGGAATACTTATCTCAATTGAAACATTTTTATAATTAGAAGTGTACCTCTACCATTTACGGTAAGAGAAAAGGTACGGTTGGAGAAAAAAGCCGGTTAAGGACTTTACCATAGGTTTGAGGTCTAGAGATAAGGTTGGTCAATCCATCTTTAAGTATATTCACATTCAAGAAAATTTCCGACCAGATGAGTTCTATATTACCCAGCAATGTAATCGTTATAATGAAATCAGGGTGAACTGCATCCTTGAAAAGGAGAACATCTTTGTGATAGTCTCAGACAGTCAAAGACTGAGGCTGTCACAATCTTGTGATCTTGTCAAGATAGTCTCAGACAAGATCTCTTCCTATTCTTCACACCAGTCACAATGCATCTTTCAAAGTCATGGAGGGGTGTGCGGCCATCCAACATCATGACAGCCCAAGACATAAAACTTCCGTTGCCATAATAGTCGATTTCACTCCAGTGATGAATCCTTGTTAAATTTCCCTAGATTATCTGTAGAGAGCAGCTCTCAAACCCATTGTGAGGATAGAACCCTTTATTTTTGCCCCACTGTCCAGAAGAATTACTGATTTGGCAATAGAAATAAGAGTGCCTTGTGTTCTTCTTCTTTCATAGCCCATTAAAATTTTATTGTTAAGTTAAAAAATGAACCAGATGTGAATTTATTTACTTACATTTGGTATCCTACCATTTTTGGATCCATCGCTAAGTTATCCCTAGTTCTAGTTGAGCATAACCACTGATTCTCAACATACTTTTATATGAAGATATCTAGACACTCGAAACTTGTGTTTCCTTGTCCGAGAGATCAACGTTGAATTAGAAGACCACGTCTGGGTAATTCCATAGAAATGTAAACCTCAAAAACAGAAAATAAAATTCATAGAAACTGTAATAATAATATTCTTCTTCTAATATAGGCTGTCTTATCTCACTTGAAGAGAAATTGAAAAGTTATAGTATTAAAATTTTGCAACAGATCCAAGTAGGGTTTATGCATATTCACATTGCTGAAGAGAAATTTATTTTTTCCATGACATGCACATCTAAATAAAAATTTACCATTTTATATGAATATTAATGAAAGAGATAAAGTAGTCATTATACAAAAATGTAAAAAATTTAATCGTAAGTAAATTATTCATCATATGAGTGCTTTCCTTATTTGTATAATTTCATGTTACATTAGTCTTGTTACGATTGTCACATGCATTTTAATTAATATTTTGTTTTAAACAGCATTGGGGAACAAATTGGCATCTACTACATGTTCAAAATTTATATCGTTATGAACAAAAACACTTTTATATTACAATGCAATTACTTCCATTTTCCATTAAATAAAATCTCAACTTGCATTTTTTATTCCTTTCGTCCATGTGGCATTTCTTGGTATTCGGATAACTCAACTGGATCTTGAGTGTTGACTTTTCAAATTTCAGTAACTACCAAGTCCTGTTAATAGAACACAAGAATGCTTGATTTTAGAATTTTTCTGCAAAAGCGCGGCTTTTTTGCTTTTGGTCTAATTAATATTTTTCTTCGGCATTTGGTAATAAAATGGCCTGTACTTGTTGTTCAAAATTTATCCTAAATTTTAAAATACAAAAATTATATTTATCAGACTATAAATTTTGGAGGAACAATTTTAACGAATAACATAGCATTACATGATGGTGTAAACAATGTTGCGTTGGTCACCTACCTTAATTGTGATAAAAACAATTAGCAAGCAATTCTAGATATTATCTGAAAGATAATTTTCAGTACTTTTAATCCCATTTTACAAAAGTTTAAGACAGAAAAAACTTTATACAGATTTTAATGTAACCCTTTGTAAGATTATTAATTTTGCTCAGCCTAAATGTTTCTCTGGTCACCAAGGAATAACCATCCTTATTTTTTAACAAATCGTTTTTCAAATTCTAGAACCATGATATATGCGTTCGAGAATTAATTATAGAAGTAATTGCACGGATTTTCACCAAACTAACGAACTACCTCGCTGCTGTTTCTATATTTATAATGGCGATGATAATTTTTTATTTCGTCTATAAATTTCAAATTGACTATAAAGATTCTTGTAGATTTCCGGTTGTTATTCCCTATCATAAATTTCCTGGTTGATGGGTGAAAGTACTCTTCATATTTGAAATTTGGAATTGGTTTGGAATCATTCAGTTGGCGACGGAAGATGAAGATGCTGATTCGTATATTAAGTACTTTATAGTATTTTATACGGTATCATAAAATCAATATTACATATTGTTGAAAAAAGAAAACACTAAACATATAATGATGTTAAAAAATGTTTAGAAATGTTTTTTTGCGTTAAATGTTTAAATAATAAAAAAATGTTAACAATATAAAAATTCTTTTGAAGAGTGCTTATTTAATAATAAAGAGGTAGTCAAAAATTGAAGATCAGTTTGTTGACTAAAGCGTATAAATTTGTACAGATGTAGTTCAAACTGCGAAGTTTTGAACATCTACATGTATCAGGCTTGTTTCTCATGGCGACCCACAATGAATATTATTTGAGAATATGCGTCAGCGTATTTTAGAACAAATTTTTGCAATAGTAAACAAGTGTCCAAGGTGAAAACAACTGGTATGTTCTGCAAACAAAAAGAGGGATGACACATGACATATGTGTAAAATTTGTTTACTACCTTTCCATCGGAGATATTGTTTTTAAGCATATAACACTAAAAAGCTTTATTTGGAGTATCTTCCAACTTACTCATTGGCTTTCAGCAATATATTACATTTCTAAAACGCTATAATATTGTTTGAATCTTTTGGTTAATTTAAAACACAATTTTAAAAGGATACACAGGAATTTTGGCTATATACTTATCAGAGCATACCGTTCTCAATGTATTGATTCTTTTATTAGTCTATTTTGGATTATTACTTATTTTCAACAAACCGTTAACTCCAAAACACTCGATACATAGCCAAGATAAACATATTTACATTATACTTTCCGGATAACATTAAAGTTATAAATTATTCTCCATTGCGATACATTATTTTGTGTTATTGCGTGTTTTGCATTCTTCAGGTATACAATACTAATGCACGGATTACATAACTTTCTTCTTGCAGTTTGCAGTTGATGTAGGCTTATCTGATACATATCTATCAAATAGCTCAAGGTACGGTGAATCTGGAAGATAGTTCAGTTTTTCTTTTAAGTGGAGTATTACAAAAAGCAAATTAAAGTACTAAAAACAGCGTCGAATACCCTGTAATTAAAAGAACAATTACATTAAGCAACATCTGTTAAGTAGTTACTTTTGGAACTTACGTAAGTATTGTTGCACGGAAAAAAATACTTTGTCAGAATTTTCTGCTCATAATAAGTTTAATAACTACTTGAAACATGTTTAACTACTGATTCGTATCATGCTTAATGGGATAGGATTTTTATTCTACTTGTTATTGTTTCAGAAATGACAAGTATGCCCCTAAGTCATATGATGAAAGTTGTAGCAAAAGTCAAATGAAAGTAGAGGATACATGTTTTTATTTAAATTTTACCATGGGTTATCTAATTTCACTGTAATGCCACGGTGGTCGAGAGGTTATCCTTTTTATCTTGGTAGAATTTTTTCTATTGAAAGCTATATGCATATTGTGCACATGTAATTCTGTATAAGTTTATACAGTTTGAACGATTCATAGAGTAATCCTCACTTAGACCAAAGTTATGAGTTTGCGATAGATTGAGATTTTTATTTTATAACATTTTGATATGCACAGAGATTATTGTGATATCGGCCACGTGAGTACTACCTCTTACATAGCCGATGTCTGTAAAAAGGAAGCAATTTATGTATATAGGTAGATATATATTTTAAGACACTTTTTGTAATACTAGACTCAAGACTGGAGTTGGTGTTACATGGGCCCCTGTTTTTTTTCGGCTGCCGAAGACGGACACCCCGAGAGAGGGTGGGCAAGCCTTGTTCCAGGGAGGTTCAACAGGAGGGGGCGAGGGATGCCACCCCCGCCTGCGCCAGCTGAGGAAAAGGACATTTTCCCGTGGAGGCGAAAGCTTGACCAAGAGGGGGGGGTTCCACCCCGGCCCTCGCGAAGAGGGTAAGAAGATGCCACGTCGAAACAACGGAGAACGGACATTCTTCTGAAAGGAACTGGGAGCTAGAGAGGTGCTTTCTGCTCGGCACAATTTGCTTTTTTTTTTCTCGTCTTATTTCAGCCGTGTTTTTGAGTATGATTTGGAGTGTACATATGTTTAAACAAATCTTCTTAATAATAAATGTTTAGTCCAGAGTTTTGTCGCTTCAGTGCTTAATTGTCGGCAAAATAGGCTTTAATCGGACCCAAGATACCTGCTCCAGTAACAGTAGGCGAGCAGGTATAGAACGAGGTTTGGGGTCATCGGAAAGTGCAGCCGGGGACGCGCGAGGTTCGACACTTTTATTTATTAATTTTAATTAATTAATCAATCAATTTACTTTTTAATGGTATTTCCATATATATCAAAAGTAATTTTTATTGAGGGAAGTAGATATACTCCTGGTTTTCCAATAACCACGAAATGAGCCTGAAAGCTTTATGTCTGATGTTCATTTAAGGATAACTTTAAGAACCCAAACTGCTCACTAGCATGGAGTGGGGCTTTGAAGTGGATGTGATACGATAGGCAACAACAAAAGAGATAGTACGATTGAGTTTTCAGTTCTCCATATAGGCAAATGCAATTCTGGTTTATTAATTTGGAATTTGTGCAAATATTTGCGAAGGGATTATTACCGGTTGGTACGGAATTCATATGAGGAGAAAAGGATTTTTTTGGGGGGGACTTTGGTTAAGTTATTTATAAAGTTCTTTGTTGATTCGTGTAATAAGTAGTTTTCTAGCAGGTGAATAGCTATTTTTTGAATTCTGATTTTAAGAATGCAATCAGGGGAGGTTGTTTACAGGAGGCTGGAGAGCTGCTGCTTTCCTTCGCCAATTAGTTAGCTTTCTCGTTACCTCTGAAATCCATGTAGCATTTTATCGAGTGAAGCAGATGAACGTTAGTGAAAGAAATATTTTTTGAATTATGATTTTAAGAATGTAGTCAGGGTAAGTTGTTTACAGGAGGCTGGAGAGCTGCTGCTTTCCTTCGCCTCCTGTTCACTTTTTCGTTATTTCTGAAATCCATGTGGTATTTTATCGAGTGAACCAGATGAACGTTGGTGAAAGAAAGGTTTGTTAGTAATTTTTGAACCGTTTGGGTATATCGTTTAATTTTCTGGAGCTTTTAGGCTTATGAACTGTCGCTAGGAATTGATAATTTTGCTGATCGGAGCAATTCTGATAGCCATTTTAGTGATGCTGATGTATTGAATAAGTTTATAATTTTTCATAAGTTTTCGCAATACAAATAGATGGTGCTTGTTTTTATTTAAATTCAATCATCGGCTATTTAGTTCTACAATATTATCGCTTAAGTGAAGCGAGTATAATTATTTTTAAATGTGAGAGAATACTTGAATTTACACTTGTAACCACACCGTGAACACTTGATTCTGAATAATTTTATAAGGTTTCATAAATAATAAATGAAGATAAGTGGTACTTGTTTTTATTAGATATACTCATGGTTTATATAGTTCCACTACACTACCACTATGTTTGGGAGATTATAATGTTATGATCCTATTTCAACAAGGTAGATTTTTTTAATTGATAACTGTCAGTACTTAATTGAAAACAAATTTATAAGGTGAAACACTCATTCGGTTGAACTTGGCTAGGCTCAGCTAACTTTGGATAGGAGTCAAGTGGAGGGTTCGGCTGCGTGATGCAGAAAATCCGCAGGCACTGTGTGCAAGTTGAGTCCGGCTTCACACGGCGTTAGGTGTAACCTTGATGTGTAACCAATAGGTCACACTTCAAGGCGGGGACCAAATATCCGAGTCTTGCTTAAACCTTTTTCTATAAATAGTAATCATATTTGAATTATTAAGCACGGAACCACAGAAAGAAATTAAATAAATGCATTTAATAGTAGTTGTATCTTTGTTATTTATATTTTTGATATCTTCAGAACATCATAAAATTTTGCAATAATCTTCATTCGTTTTTATATTTTGACTTTAACTCAAATACAAAATTTTATGCCATTTTTGATGTGAGGGCTAGCAGATACATTTCGTGAATTGTTTAGAAATGAAGAGTTTGAACATTAAATCTTTTTTTTTAATTAAACAGAATAGATGATTACATCAGAACATTTAATTTTTAAATATCAACTCGTTATTTATTTCTTTTGATACGTCTTCTCAAACTTACATAATACTTAACTTAACATAAACTTACATAATCTTTACATAAATTGTAATCTTTTATAATAGCAGGTATACTCGTCATAAGAAGCTTAAAGTTCTCATAGTGAGGTCAATTTATTTAATATGGATTAAATTGTGATTAGATTATAGTCTGCTTGTGTGAAAGGCATACCTTATCATATCTATGCACATCCAAAGGAAGATATTGTCTGAAAAAGTAATGAAATTCATTTGTAATGCGAGTTTGTTTATAAAGTATTTGGAGTCGCGTGAGAGTTCGAGCCTAGTCTTTGGTCAGGGTACACGTGATTAGTGATGTCATGTTGTATTTTGAAAACAATTTTGTGATTCAATTTTAATTTCAAATAAATTATTCTTGTACTCGGCCAACGGAATAATACCCACCCTTTTTCTTCTTTGTTTAGTATAATGACATTCAATTCTCGTGATGCATTTTATAAAACAAATCTAAAAGTACAACCCAGCTTAGTATTGAGTCGTAACAGGATTTTACACCTTCTAGGGCCAAAAATAAGGATTATCCAGAATAAGATGTTTTCAAAATAAAGATTCCAAAACTTGTCGATAGTTAGGCAGAATTTATGCCGGCCAAGTAAACATCCATTTATGTGGACATAGTACTTTTCAAAACTTAATTACTCATATGTCTTTTTTCAGTTCATCATAAAATTAAAATTTCTGCTCTATTCTGAAGATTTTTTTACAAGTCCCCTGCTACTCATCTAACTTTAAAAAATATTTAATTTTTCGTTTCAAGCAATATGTATTTTTAAGTAACATGAAAATAAACTTCCCTTAACCACACGATACCTTTTCTATAAGTATATATATGTATTATAAACTAAATTTTCATACCAAATTGAAGATGAATACATTTTTTGTTCTGTAAGGTTTAAATGTATCTGACATTTTCATACTTAAAAAATTAAAGAGATTAAAAAGTTGAAAATTAAAAATAAAATTTTCTTTTGTCATGCTTTAAAATAAAATATATCGCTCATATTAATATACTTGAGGTTTATAAAATGTAAATGATAATTAGTTTCTATTCAATATAAAAATAATTTTTAATATACGTATTTCTTAAGTTATTTTGAGGGTAAATGGATTTTTATTATTTTCCCTTGATGAATGAATTTTAAGTTTTTAAAAATGTATTGTTTCGGATAACAAAGCTAAATAAATTTTATAAAGTTTCATGAGATCTGTAGAGTTCTTGTTCTAAATTTCTAAAACAAGAAAGCATTGGGGCAAGATACGGACAATAAATGTCACCAAATCTGCAATAAACCATGGATGCAATGTATGGGCGATAAAAATAGTTGACATCCAATTCTAGGATGTCAATCCCATTAGTTTCTATTCAATATAAAAACAATTTTTAATATAGATATTAAGTTAATTTATCGGCTAAATGGATTTTTTTTTCACTTGATGAATAAATTTTAAGTTTTTAAAAATGCATTGTTTCGGATAACAAAGCTAAATAAATTTTATAAAGTTTTATGAAATCTGTAGAGTTTTTGTTCTAAATTTCTAAAACAAGAAAGCATTGGGGCTAGATACGGACTATAAATGTCACCAAATATGCAATAAACCATGGATGCAAAGTATGGACATCCAATTCTAGGATGTCAATCCAATTAATTTCTATTCAATATAAAAACAATTTTCAAAATACGTATTTCTTATGTTATATTGAGGGTAAATGGATTTTTATTATTTTCCCTTGATGAATAAATTTTAAGTTTTTAACAATGCATTGTTTCGAATAACAAAGCTAAATAAATTTTATAAAGTTTCACGAAATCTGTAGAGTTTTTGTTCTAAATTTCTAAAACAAGAAAACATTGGGGCAAGGCACGAACTTTGAAAGTCACCAAAACTGCAATAAGCCATGGGTGCAAGGTAAGGACGATAAAAATCGCTGAAATCCAATACTAGAGATTGGAGAACTTATAGTATTAAACTTCATGATGTTGATTTGACGCAATATGTCCCAAGAGGACTGTAATGGTTAAACTGCAATAAGCTATAGTTGCAAGGTAAGGACGATAAAAATCGCTGAAATCCAATACTAGAGTTTGGAGAACTTATAGTATTGAACTTCATGATGCTGATTTGGCGCAGTATGTCCCAAGAGGATTGTAAGGGTTTTGGACTCCCGACCAGTGTTTACAGATGTGCACCCCTCCTGATATCAGAGAATCGACCCTTTGATTCTTTCATCCTGTGTTCCTCGGAAATGTGAGCCACACTGCTACTGGGCTTAAAAAGTCTTCGGAGGACATTGACGACGGTTGTGAAACTGATACTGGTGCAGGTGTTTTCAGCAAATCCCGAAGACAAGGGGGAAGGAACGGTTTTTCTGAAGTGGATGATTTCTTTGGTAGATCAGATAACGAAGGTTGGAAAAGCAACAGAGCAGATAGAAGGGAGTAGATCCCCGTGGGCCTTTGACCGAGTAACATCTCTCTCTCGGGAATGAACTTTTCTTTTCGGAGCAAAGAAAATGCAACCTAACTTTGAATTATGTTAGATATTTTCGAGACTGCTCATCCATGAATTTTGTGTGCTGATGATCTAGTTTTGGGATTCATCCTATGATGTTTTCCTTTTTATCTTTTAACTAGCATATAGCCCGTCATATGACGGGATCAGTAAAATTTTTAATTTTCCAGAATTGTAAAATACTCTATGAGGCAGGTGAAAAAATAGGTTTTTTTTGGCTGAGAATTATCTGGTACACGCTCAATATTTTTTTTTTATCTTCATACGCCTTTAAAATCTCCTGAAACTGTGAATGCAGTTTAGAATCACGTTGAATTCATTTAGTTAAACCGTGTGGATATGTATAAAATACAAATACGCAAACGAACATTCTTAATTTTCAAAGATATATAACTTAAACGCTAGATATTTATTAGTCCGTGAAATGGACTCCTAGACTTTTATGAAAAGAATCTGTTGTTAATGCCGGTGATAAAATTTTCATTGCTACAAAAAATAATCGGTGATTAAATTTAAAATTATCACATATGGGCCTAATCTATTATTTAAGCCAAATATAAAAGAAAATTATTTACGTAATATCATTCAGTGATAAAACGTATGAAAACAATGTAGACGATATTTAAATAATTGATAATAAGAAATGATTAAATGAGATGGTTAAAGGAATGATGCCATAATGCTAGAAAAATGTTATTTTTACCTATTTATGGAATAAATTGATAAATGTAATCGCCTGATTTTACCCAGGCTAAATAGGGCTTGAAATAATGGTATTAAACGCTCGAAAAAGGGAGAAGAGGTGGATTTCGAACGTTTTAAAGACGACAGTATTTTTCGCTGTGATATGAAGCATATTTATGCAATTTATTTTAGAATCGGATCGATAGTTTAGGAGAAGATAAACTTTACTCGTTTTGAATTTTGCTAACCCTAACTTATCAAGAATCCAAAATGGATGCCTCTATCCATTCCAGGTCCAACCACTTCATAAATTCGAGGACAGACGGATAGATAACTTAGGCTATTATTATATAAGGGATTTCAATGTTTCGTAAATAAATACTTGTATTGTCCCACTAACTTACGGAGGCAGTTTGAGTTGCTTATGCACCACAACAACATAGAAAGAACCCATCGTACCTACTCCAGATTAAGTAGGAGGGCAGGTCACGTTTTCATATCGCACCTTAACAAGAACTCAGTGCTATTAAGTTCCTTTCAACTAAACTCAACTTGTGATATTAAAAATTAAAACACAGACGATTATAAAATATACATTTATTTTGTGCAAATATGAATTGTACAAAAGATTTCAAACTAAGCAACATGTAGATTTGTAAAAGTAATAGAACATTGCTCCTATATAAATATATATTTTAGATGTTTATCATTTAAAAGATTAATAAATATAATTTCTTAATGGCAGTCACACATCTGATGGTTTGATATTACGAAATGTCATCTGTAAAACTATTAAACTGTTTTTTAAACCAACATCGACTTAATCTTATGAAACAATACGCTTACATATTGCTTCAAAAGTATTGCCGATTTTCAAAACAATTAGAAATTTTTACTCCTAGATAATACATTTCGTTTTTGTATGATCAAACGTTTAGGTAAACTAAAAATAGCTAGATAATTATTTAAAATAGAAATTTATATCTATCAAAGATCAAGAGTTTAAATTATAATTAATTAATAAATTTATATTTAAGGTAACCAATTTTTATTTTATAACAAATCAATAAACTATATGAAAATTTCCAAAATATTCTCTGTGATATCACAAGCAGATGGAAAATAACGGATATATTTGGCGTTTTTTCTGCTTCTGTGGTTACCATGAAGAATATTTCGAGTATTTTTCATTGGTTCAGATTGCAAGGTTTTAATCAACCTTTTTTTTACACGCTCGTTTTCAGTAAACCACAATATATTTAATGGACGTAATATCCTGTCGATGTTTATCCCACTAGTAACTTTGTGATTTAATGCATAATCTCTTATTTTGAAAAGTTGGGGCTTCATTTATATTACTGTTTTCTTAAAAATTTGTGGTTTTTTAGCGATTAATTGGGAAATTTAAAATATTACTATTAACTCAATATAATTTTAGATAGAATATATTACAGTTTTGTCATTTTCGATGGAAATTTAAAAGTTATGCATATTTGCAGATTCATTACAATTTTTTTATTTCTTTTACTCTTGTGATTAGTATTTCTAACTTCAATTTAACTGTAATTAGAACTCTTAGTTTCTAATGGGTAAAATATTTCATAATTCCCTACACTGACGAGAATGTTTCGATCATTGTATATAGATAAAAGTATTTGTGAAAGAGTATGCACTGAAAGAAAAGCTGACAAAATTACTAGTGGAAAATGTACGCTGCGTTTTTTAAAATCAGCGGTGCGGTATGGTGTGATGAAAAAATACATGGTATGAACAAGCACACTTTGAAATAAAAAGTTCAATGAATCCCTAAGTATAAGCTAGGTTATCAGTAGTCTTCATCGTACTGAACTCCTGCAGCCTGATTTGAAGCATAGGCTGGATATCCACTACCTCCTGAAGATCTTGCAGTAGGACGGTATTGTTGTTCCCTTGGTGGCGCATAACCGGCTGTAGGACGGGCTTGTGGTGGGGGTGCGGGCCTCCTCTGCTGGGGCTGTGGTTGTGGTTGGTAGAGATTTTCCTCGCTGCTGTAACTGCTGGAGGATGGAGGTTCTCTAGCGACCACCCTGTAAGCCTCTGGGGGTGGTTGCCTGGGGGCAGGCTGGGACTGGGCAGGACGGTAAGCCTGGGGAGCTGGTTGCGACTGTGGTGGAGCGGACCTGTAACCCTGGGGTGCCTCAGCTGGGTAGGACTCGACGGGTCTGGAAGGTCTGGAGGCAGGTCTGGATGCGGGTGCTTGTCTATAGCTGGGGGATGACTGTGGGGGAGCCCTGTAAGCAGGTTGGGGTGGTGGTGGAGGAGCTGGAGCAACCTGCCTGGGAGCAGGGCGAGGAGCAGGGGCAGCAGGTGCGGAGTAAGATTGTTGGGGTGGTGCAGGTCTCCTGGGTGCTTGTTCCTGGGGAGCAACCAATGGGTCACCAACTACGTAACCATCAGGGTAATATCTCTGAGAGTAACGAGCGGTGTTGTTGGGTCCTTCATAATCCACTGGCTGCAATAAAAATGTAATATTTAGTCAAGAAAGATTAAAAACAATTATGAGTTGTAATGACCAAGTAATTTTGATATAATTCTGCAGATTTTTAATCTAAATTTGTCTTATTTGGAACGCTACGGTACATTTTTTATTGATAGACGGAGGTTAATGAGACCAAGATCTACTCATAGAGAACAAAAAATTATGAATAGTAAAAATATGTAGGTTAACCAATATTCCTAATGCCTAAAATTAAGTAATAAAAATGAAAACGGACACAGCTGTTGAGTAAAGCAGTCAAGGTACTTCTTCAGTGATAAATAACTAAGGCTTAGTGGTTCGAACTAAACTAAGGTTTGCTCTCCTTATTATTTTTCTCTTAATTTTATACCTTGAATATTTTCAAGGAATTTCTTCAAAAATTAATATTAATTATTATTTTTAGAGGACAGAAAATTTGAATTTCTATCTCTGTACTAGGTGTTTGCAAACTACGATCCCCAGCCAGTTTTAATTAAAACACGGGGAAATGAGGATGACGCCTCCAGTCTTATCGAAGAGTGGAATGCCACTGGTTGTCATTTTTGTTTTAGTGACGCAGTACTAATTTTACTAGGGCATGATATAATCTTTCACTAGTGCATGATATAATCTTTACTTAGAAGTCTAGTACGAGTAAATATTGTCTCAGAAAAAACAATTTCATTCTTCACATTAATACGAATTTCCACCATTATGACTTCAATAAAAAGTATCGTTGCTATATATCAGGATTGTTTTTATATTTAGATTATATGTAATTTAACAATTTTTTCTTTTTGAAAAATATAAAAAAATATTTTAAATGTTCTACCTTGTACAGGTACTCGTTCACGAAATGGAATTTCTGTGACTGTGCGCAAATATCTTGGGCATCTGGCACGCAGTTGAGATGGACCTGATGGAAGACGGTGTTTTCGGGGCACATCCAGGAATGTTTGGCACCTCCGACGCAGTAGTGGAACACTTGACAGTTGACACTGTCGTCTGCGTAGTATCCGTCTTGCTTACCACCACAGGTGAATTGAGAATCCTGCAACAGGAGGGTCAAGGCATCTGGGCCTTGTTCTTCCTCTTCCTCATCGTGGCCGTTCAGGGACTGCTGAGGAGCAGAGCCGTACTGAAAGATCAAAACATTCGAGATAAATGCAAAATATTGAGACTATTTTTCATTTCTATTTTCTCGTATGCCCACCCCTATGTACACATGTAACAATTTCTAGCGGTTATTTATCAATACACTGTTTAAGTTTAAGTAAAAAGTATCATAAATGTAATCGGTTGGTGGAATTTTGGTGCTTATTTTTCCAAAATTTGCCAATGCACCCTTTTAACGGTTCCTGTGCTGTTATGTATTATTAAACCTAATTCCTTATATATTTTCTGAATGAACAATTTTGTTTGAAATATGAGGTAGTTTCTGGAAATATATCACACCAAAACTGTACAAAGTAAACATAATTGAGACATTTTAGCTCTCATTTTGGAAAATTGCCCCAAATCTATAACTTGTCTACTCGACTGAGTTTTATATTTACAAGCACACATTATTCAATATTATTCACTCCCATTATTCAACCCAACATTTTACAGTACCTCTTCTGCTGGACCAACATTGCCAGAAAGCTATGTACATTCACTATTTAATGTAAGATCATCACACAAAATTTATCTCAACTAATTCATTTAAGTTTTGAGTTGATCATGTTCAGAAGCACATGGAAGAACAAAATTTCACCGAAGTGTGAAGAATTTTTTTTATCGAACTTGGGGGTTAATAAAACATGGATATTTATTTATTCTAATCTCGAGGTTCAGTTTTTGAACGATTACAATAACTTCTATGTGTATACTTCCTGCAAAAAAGAAAAATATATATATTGAGAATAATTTCTTCATAATTCTCCATTTAATGAATGATATTACTCACCCGCATATTAGAAACTCCTCGTCAGATCTGCGCATGTCGAAAAGGTGAGTCTCTTTGGAAAACAGAAAAATTAACTTATCACGTTGGGATTGTGTGTAAAGTATTTGAAAACGTGACATTCTTTGGAGTTTATTATATTTGAATGAAAGATTATATTGTGTTCGAAATTCTTTTAAAAAAATTTCTCTTTTTAAAAAGGGAAAATATTTAAAAAAAAACAAAGAAAAAACAAATGCATAATACAATTACTTAAATGAATACTTTACCTCTAAACAGGATTTTACAGAATTCGGTAGGTAAGGGATTAAAATTTCCCTCTATTTTTGCCTTTGTTCCTTGGCACTTAGCCAATCTTGAGTCCATCTTGGTCGGACTATGCAGAAGAATTCGCATCATAAAAATTTCGAAGCAATGCGATCTCCCTACGATTTTACAGGATTCAGCGGAGAATAAATTAAAATTTCCCTCCATGTCTGCCTAGCTTTATTTCTGGTACAACCGTGGCACTTAGCCAATCTTAGGTCTATCATCTGTGGACGAATTTATATAGCAGAATTCATATCATTATTAAGTTTCGAAACAATACGTATTAAAAACGTTCGTGGAAACCATTGGTTCATATTGAGAGATAGTTTTCTTAAAATTAGAATCGATTAGGTCTTTCTTAAAATTAGGATTTTCATTACAGATTATATTAATTATTTATACAATAAAAAATTATTAGAAAATCGTTTATGTGTGTTTACTTCTCTCTGTTACGGATTCTAATCCCCACCGATTCGAACGTGTGTTAATGGGGGAAGGGGTTTTGTTTTCCACAATGTGTTCCTAATGTGAGCTAATTACTCAATGAAACCTCTAAGGAAGGCAATCTTCCCCCAAAGGGCTGCGATTTCAGATTCACTATTCTTGGTCCACTATTGGCAACGATAGCTAGATAAAAAATTTACAGCCTTGGCTTCTTTTAAGCTAAACATTGTGCCGTTCAGACCCCATAATTGAAGAAAAACATTGCTGTTGATGTGACAAGTATCGCGTAAAGAGTTAAATAGCATTAGCATTTAGAAAATTTACAAATAGCAGAAAAAGGTGCTTCAAAGAAAGATTATCAAGAATCCATTGTAAGTATTAGTAAAGAAATAATTAAGGGTATACAGCTATAATAAAGGGAAGTCATTGCAAAAAATGCCTATTTAGTCATCTTACAACTGATAAATCGGAAAATAAGATAAAAGATTTGGGGTACTTTGAACTTTCGTCATGAGAGTGTCAACTTACCTTGTTTGCTCTGTTGCTGGTGGTGGATGCCCTCCTCCTGGCTGCAGGGGGTGAGCTTTGCTGCCTGGGGGCTGGTGCTGGGGCTGCCGCCCTGGGTGCCTCGTAGACCGGCGGAGGTGCCGGTGCTGGTGGTGCAGGGGCAGCTGCTGGTGGTGCGCGAGCTTGAGTCGGGGCGTACTGGGGCTGTACAGGCTGAGCCTGGAACTGTCTTCGAGGGGCCTGGTAAACTTCCCTGTCATCCTGCTCTTCTACGTAGACGGGGGCGGCATTGGGGGACGGCCTGTAAGCCCTGTCACTTCGGGGTCCGGGGAAGGTGTATGTCGCTTGACGCTTCACCTGGAAGGGATCATAAGTTTAAATTTATTATGAAGTACATCGAATGAATATATTGTTGATTATGGTAGAATTCTAGTTTTGAGGACTAGTGGAATATTTTATGAGTTTAATTGCTTAAATGTGGCTAAGTGACCATTATTCAGTTTTAATATATGGTTTAAAAGTATGTTATTTAATACAAAATGTAAAACCTGTGTAAAAAGAAGATGATGGATATGCGGTGGATATGGTTGGAATCCTAGTTTAGTGGATTTATTGGCGATTTCGTCATTTTGATCAATAAAATGTCGCCAAGTGATAAGTGATAAGTCGCCATGTTCAGTTTTAATGAATGATTTATAAGTATGCTATGTCAAAACAAATGTAACACAAGTCTAAAAAGAATCAAAGTAGGAAAATGTTAGCTTAAATATCACAGAAACTTATTTCTTTTCCAAAATATCATACAAAAAAAAAAAAAAAATTCTTGACCCCAACTCTTAGCTTTTGAGCTAGGAAAGAGTAAAAAATATCATCAACATGCAAAGAAAATGCAAGTAAAATTAATTGTATAAAATAAAATTAATCTCCTCTGGATTAGTTTTTGTTGGATTAGCCATGAATATCAAATTTTACACTATGTCAATTACGATAATAATTTTGCTATACGGAAACAGGATATTGTATTAAAATAGTAAAATTAATAAAAGGGTTTCAATAAAAGTACTAGAATTCGGCAATGATCATCAAAATTTGGCATTCCCATTAAACTGGGACTCAGAAATGTAATATTTTATCAAATTAGTTTTTTATGGGCACCACATTTTTTCTTGTTGGAACTGAATGTGTCAGTACAACGCAATATGTTACTTTGTAGAAACATATTAATGCAGCTTTTGTAGTATGACACATTATGATATGAATTAGACTTCTTTATCTCATAGGACACAATTTGTAAGACTTTAAAAGTATTTTAAACTATCTATCTAGTTTGAATTTCTATATATTTATTTATTGTATTAAATTCATAATAATGAAGACTACATTTTATCTTTATTAAGAAATGTAAGAAATGATCCTTAAAAGAGGATATGGCATTAAAATTCTAAACTAATTTGCAAAAACACTAAAATTAATTAAAATCAACAAAAAAGGGAAATTAATTACTATTAATTTGCATCCAGATAATTTCAGATTTATTAGACAAAATTAAAACCTTTTAAAATCTTTTAAACAATTAAATAACACTTTATATGTAAATTGTGTTCGGTAGCCATACTCTCTATTGATTTAATTTGTACTGAATAACGATTTTAAATATCTTGCTAAACAACTTTTCAAAATTATTTAATAATTATTAGTGTTACTTAAAATGCTGTTACGTAATTATTTCTAATGTAATATGAAAGGAAAGATTTAAGATCTATTAAGCCTTTTTAGAAAAAAGAAATTTTAGGTATAATTGGTAAAAATACTTCGCTTTTTTGGGCTAGTTCATAAACAAGAAAGTTTTTAAAAATTGTTGTGAGTTATAATTAAGCATAACTAAAAATAAGAAGAATTACATATAATTATGTTTAGAAAACGATTATCGCAAACTAATTTTGGTGTTTTTAAACAGAATCTTTAACCTTTTGGGCGAGAACAGGATTAAATGAATATTTTAAAAATATTTTTTAAAAAATGGCACTAGTATTTTGATAATATGTTTTCGAATACCTTATTTACCCGTCTCTGACTTTTTTAAAAACTTAGGGCATAAATTCAGAGCACTTTATACAAGGAATAACTTTTACAACTTTCTTTAATTATCTGATATGCGCACTTCAAGAAAAAAAATAAAAGATAAAAATCTTATTAAAGAGAAATATTTCGGCATAAATACTACTAGTATTCCTAATTATTAACAATGAATCCCGAATTTTCTACCTCAAGTGTCCTTCCTACTTTCTGTTGCATATTGGGCTATTGCAACTTAAATATTGCAGTCCAACGAGATATCCTCACCACCTTACCCCCAACTTGTCACAAAACACTCTTCTTGTAGAAGAGGAATGAAGAAAACACAATTTCTCGTATAGAACCTTCTAAAAACTAAGTGATGTACGAGATCTTCAATCAGTTTCAGCCCCTCGATCATCTCATAGAACCTTCCTCATCAATGATCTAAAACGACCAGTAACAAGCATGTAGGACTTCATTAAAAATGAAGTCATCTTAAAAAGGGCATTAAACGAGCGTTGGAGCTTGATCCATTGGGCCCACCTATTTATTGGTTTACAGTCTGGAAAGAAGCTTTATGTCGAATTTTAGTTGCATTATATCCAAGACATAATTTTGCGGAGTTTTTTTCTTGTTAAAATCATGTTACGCGTCAAACATGAATCGATATTTCCTATTTGCAAGATTAAGACCTATTTTAATCTATTCACCTTCAGTCCATTCAAAATATTTTACATCAATATGAGATACCATAATTTCGGGTATTTAATTCATTGGGACGTATATGCCACATGCATGATAATTGACTAAATGAAAATGAAAGTTCATCGATGCATCGGCCTCCATCAAAGTTTTAAAGTCTCATTTTTTAAACAATTACTTTTGCTCGAAGGGTGAATACTAACTCCTGATACTGATAATCATTTTTCTCTCTGCCATGTTGTCCATTTATCTAAATTGTCTTCTCAGCTAAGCCATGACGACAGAGATCTTTGAGTCTCTAATTCCTGGAGCCAGGTGATGGCCGAGTGGCCTTGCAGTACCTAGCTATTTGAGTAGTCGGCTTGAATCCTACTTCTGAAGTGGATGTTTTTAGTCTTTTGGAATAGAAAGGCTCTATGCAATATCCGAAAAACAGTGATCTCCGCACACCATTGCATACCAGTCGGCTTCAGCGCGTTTGCATACAAATCAAATTCTCTGATACCGTATGGCCCGCTACATTAGGTTAATACTGCACGTCACAGTATTGAAGAAATCAAAACCGATTAACTGAGGTGAAAAACGTTCATTTAAAAATATCTTTTCGACTAGTAATAGAAAAAATAATTTTTCATATACGCTGTCTTGACAAATATGCCATAGACGTTTATCTCTTGACTGTGGCATTTATTTCAGAAAAATGCATTAAAAATGGAATTTTTATGGCTTAATATGTAGCAATATATCAGTAAAAAGATCAAAATAGATTATTTTGATAAATAGCAAAAAATTTAAATGAATGAAATAGTTGTTACATTGAGTATTTTGACATCAAGAAAAAATTAATGAAATGTTTTGAATGAGAAGTGATTTTAATCTTCATGAAATAGAAATATTAATTTTCTTTTGCCCGAAGTTAGTTCGGGCATTACAAATTTTG
Organism: Pardosa pseudoannulata; assembly: GCA_032207245.1. Classification (NCBI taxonomy): domain Eukaryota; kingdom Metazoa; phylum Arthropoda; class Arachnida; order Araneae; family Lycosidae; genus Pardosa; species Pardosa pseudoannulata. Next base: position 137,462,391 of record CM063505.1, read on the forward strand.
AACATTTGAGATACCCGAACTGGATTTGGACGACACTTGTAAATGGTCAAATTTAACTTTAAACGCGTATGAACCGTGGCTCATCTATCCAAAAATTACAGCATAGATTTTTTAAAGAAGTTTTTATTTATATAGTAGTAAATTTTTGGTGTTTTTTTCAGTTTATTTAATGTTGGTTTGTGTCTGGTAAAGAATTCTATTCTGGATATTTTAAAGATCAAATAAAAAATATTAACTTTCTTTGAATAGTTATGGCAAGAGGTTTACAGATTAATTAATTTTCACAAAAATATAAAACGTTTGTTTTTTGAAAGATAATGTAAAATTTATCTTAAAAATATAAATAACTTACCCTTTCTTCTGCAAATGCTCCAACTCCTGAAATACATTAAAAAAAGAATTTTAAAGCATTCAAATTTAAAGTATCAGTAACTACAGTCGGATATACTTTTTATTCATGAATTATTTATATGTTATTTAAACCACCCATACATTCTCCTGACACTCATCTACTATTTATTCTCAATTTAGACAAGAAAAATTAAATTATTTTCATCATGGGTTCTTTAAAAGACATACACACCAATAATTCTTGCCATTGATTGATTTAGTACTCACCTAATAACAGGAGACAACAATATAGCAACTTCATGTTTCTTTTTATTTTCCTAGAAAATATAAAAATATAAATTGAAAATATTATTTGTATGAAAGCTAAATTTTTAATAACTGACAATTCCTATCTTGGATATTTTTGAATATTTGTCATTTTACAGCAATTTGGGTTTTTAACTGACTATTTACCAGAGTTTTGGACATTAGAGTCTATGACTAATATAATTTAATCGAAACCATTTGGTAACATTGAAAAATTGTTTCGTTTATACACATACATTTATAATATATTATGAGATTACAGCTAAAATTTTTGAATATTCAGAAGATATAGTTTTATTTAATAAAACTAGAGATATGAAATAATTAGAGATTGGAGATTTTATTTAAATAACCTTTCTTATATATTGTTTGCCTATGGAAATATGATATTTAAAATTCGCTGGTTATGAAGATGAAGAGCTGGCAAAACAGTTTCACTGAGTTAGCACTCACTCGGCAGTGAAGCTACAACAAGAGGTACTTCTGGAAAGATCGTTATTGTTTAAAACTATTCAAATATTTTCTTATTCACTAATTTTTTTAATGTAGTAAAATATAACAAAATGAAACCTTTATTTTTCTACAGTATAAGATAAAATTATTAGCATTGCATTAGTTGCAGAAAAATTAAGAGACTAGATTGTATAGTAAATTTACAAAAAAAATTTTAATTGAGAAAAGTCCTTCATTTTTAGTTGTAATTTTTGCTGTAGTTATGCTTAAGGATTTTTACACAATTTATAGGTATTTGACTTTTTATCTTAAAATATTGCAAAATAATTTTTTTTCGTAAACTAGTTTTTGTTTTTAGAAATGCAATTTGTAACGAAATATTTATGACAAAAAATATGTGGGAATTCATTTACTGTAAACATTATGCGATTATTTTATAAAAACATTTCTTAAAAAACTATATTTAAATTTTGCTTGCTTAACTGATAAATATTGAGTAAATGCACGTATCGGAGTCAAAAATACATTCCTTAAATGTAATTTAGTATAGTACACATAGCTAATAAATTTAAAGTTATTTATGCGATATCCGTAAGGTATGCTGATTTCTTTTATTTTTTTTTACAAATTTAAATTTTTACCTTTAGTAATATAAGAGGCATTACACTCTATTATCTAACATTTATATTATAAAAATACCTAATAAATTCCAGTAATAATTCTTTTAGTTTTATTAGGAATAATTTATTTTAAATCAAAGGCTATATATAAAAGCATACGACAGAATAAAAAAAAAAGAAAGAAAGAAAGAAAAATCTAACTTGTTCTATATTTGAAATTATATTTAAAATTTTACTTTTGCGTAGATTATAATAAACTTTATTTAGTTGGGACATTATCACAAGAATCTTTATAAAATGTGTAAATAAATCTTAGTTTTAATAATTATTAAAAACCAATTTAAATTTTTAATCAATTTAAGGCTTTGAAAATAGGCATTTAAATCGTAAACTAAGATTCCATTTTCTTTACCAGAGTTTATATAATTTAAAAAGAGGAGAAACTTAGATCTGAATAAACGGTTTATTTTTTTACCAAACCGTAAGGTTGTATTTTTAAATCAGTTTAGAAATTTTTTCAGCTAAATTTCTTAGTAATATAAAATAGTTTTTTTTAATATTACTGTGTAATTTAACACTAATTTTCTACTGATAAATTATTTTGTTTTAATTTGAAAAGAAAATTGTATTTAAAAATATTTCAATGAAGTATAAATTTAAAAAATGGAATCAGGTTTTACAAATACAGTGGTAAATCTATATATTATAATAGAAAAACTCATCATAATATTCAAAATAAAAATAGATATTTTATTACTTAAGGTGTTCTAAATCATGTTTTAGGTAATATAGCTATCTTACGTATAAAGAAACGTAATTTTATTAATGCCTTTTTAGAAAATACGGATATTAATAATAAATTACTTGAATATTCAATAATAGAAAGCAAATAAACGAGTTTTTTACGACGTAATGTATTTATGCTTTCTAAAATATCGGATGAAAAAAGAAACATATGGTTGATATACTCCATGTATATCCATACCAAAGGGATTCCGCGAATTTATTAAAAAATCTTATTAAAAATTCTTAAGTATAATTTTATTTTTCAATATGGTTATTCCAATAAAATAATCTTACTTGAAATGATTTTTTAAAATATTTCTATCGAAAAGCAGTCTTGAAATATTCCTAATTAAAAAAATATTAACCTCTAAAAAAGAACTACACGATAAATCAAAGGCATATTTTGAAATAATTTTTTAAAAGTAAAATGAATTAAAGCAAATAAATCGAAAGGAGTTTTTAATGTTTTAAAAAAAGTAGAATAAAGTATCCATGATCACCAACTATTTGACTAAGTGACAGAGAGTTGAGTATTTCTACTCTATCCAAGACCTGTCTGTAAAAAGAGCATCTCTCCAGCCAACACTTACCCTCTCTACTCCGAAACGAGCTCAATCCAAGTGATGCCCTGAGCCGCGACGAAACAAGCTTTTATACGACCTACGTCACCAATTGTTGGTCTAACCTACTTACCCTATCAAAAGCGGCTTTGAAAAACACAGAAGTATGTTCGGCCACTTCTTTCTTCTTCCGCTGTGTGTCTGTGTGGTGTTCTTCGATTTCTCTTATGACTTATGCAAAAGCTGGACTCCGCCTTTTAGGAATCTGCCTCCTTTGGACAAGATGGCCTCAGCACTTTTTGCTTTTTGGCCTACTTCTGATAGCTTTGTCTCGACTCTTGGATATATATGCATTTTTTTGTGTATATTAAGTTTCCTCCTAGACGGTTTCTGTGGTGAGGTTATGAAGGACAAGGGATTTGGAGGGATCCTTTTTTTTTCTTTTATCAGATTCTAATTGTCAACGAGGATTCGAAAAATTACTCCGACGACCTTTCTCGCGATGACAATTGAATCTGCCTCACTTGAGATACTTAATATGGGATGGAAACAAAAACAAAAACTTTTAACGCATGAATGGTATCTGTGCATGATGAAAGTTCTCACCGATATCGATCATGGCTTTTCCTAGGAATTATTTTTCAATAAATTTCAGTTTGAGGGGTAATTTAAGGGTCGTTGAACTCTCAAAATTTGCTTTTTAGACATGCGTTTGAGAATTTTGGTAGTTCTTTTTATAGATAGTATTGCTTAAAAAACATTTTTCTATATACATTCTAACTAAACGTAGCTCACATCAGTTTATTAAGAACACAATGTTAATTTAAGTAAAAAACACATTTTGTGTGCATGTAACAACATTATTGAATTATTACAATTTTATTGAATTATTTATTTTTCTTTGCAATTTTAATTATTCATTTTTTATTTATAAGCTATTAATTTTAATTTTAATAGAATTATATATATATATATATATATTATATATATTATATATGTATATATATGTATATATATATATGTATATATATATGTATATATATATGTATATATGTGTATATATATATATATATGTATATATATGTATATATATATATATGTATATATATGTATATATATGTATATATATGTATATATATATATATATATATATATATATATATATATATATATATATATATATATATATATATATTATATATGCTATGAATTATATATACTATTTTTTGTATTTATATATCTCAGCTTTCCAAATAGCAATTGCTTTCTTTTATGAACACAAAACATTGGAAAAGTTTCTTTCATAACTGATTTATGAACTTTTCAATATCTTTTTAATAAACAGTATTTAACATGGTGTTTTAAACAGTTATTTTTGGTACATTTGTATCGAAGCAAAATTCCTTTTAAAATATTACAAGCATTAGCAGAATGATTTCAAGATACACAAGCACATACACACATACATATATATATATATATTCATTCGTAATTCGCGATTGTAGAAAATATTATAGATTATGAAAGGATAAATTTTTTATAAATTTCTTTATTTAATATTTTTTCAAAACAAATTATAGTATTTTTCACAAAATATTCTAAATTTTTTTCAAGCTATTTAATAAAAGTTATTCCTAGAGTTTAAATAATTTGTTGTAAATAAGTTGTTACTTAGGTTTGAGAATCAAGAAGTACATTATCGGTGTGGTTTAAAAATTTAAAAAATTTGATATTCAAAATAAAACAAACCAGTTCTTTCTTTATAAATTTTAAGAAAATTAAAAAAACAATATTTTTATACATACCTTGTTAATGAAAATAGTTATTTAAGTATTATTTGAACACGTCAATACCACAATGACATACAAGAGAAAATATTTACAAAAAGTAAAAAGCATAGAAAAGGTAATATTTGCAATTCTGTTTTGATCTTTCGACCTCGAAATTTTGACATTGTTCTCAAAAGATAAAATAACAACCGAATAAAAGTTTCATTTCAGAGGCATTTCAGATAATGCACAGCTGTTTTGTCAACTTACTGTTAGAATTCAACCAAGCGTAGATCATTATGCTAATCTCTTACAAATTCCACGCTTATGGCTTAAATATGAATGTATTACAACTGTAGATTTGCAGTATGAATGAATAGAAAACCTGATTTCTTGTTCCTTTATCGCAGAGATAACTTTCTTAGCTAATACATTTTACACATTCTATAGATATATAAGTGTTGTTATTTGCTGCTAAAAAAAGTAAATAATATCATTTAAATATTAATTTATAATTACTTTTCTCAGTATCTAAAAATAGTAGAAACCCTCATAGAATGGCTAATACATTTGACACATTCTTTAGATATATAAGTGTTGTCATTTGTTGCTAAAAAGGTAAATAATATCATTGAAATATTAATTTATAATTACTTTTCTCAGTATCTAAAAATAGTAGAAACCCTCATAGAATGGCTAATATATTTGACACATTCTTTAGATATTATAAGTGTTGTCATTAGTTGCTAAAAAAGGTAAATAATCTCATTGAAATATTAATTTATAATTACTTTTCTCAGTATCTAAAAATAGTAGAAACCCTCATAGAATGGTTGAAATACAAATTATATAAAATATCATAAAAATAATTTTATGTCCTTTACTAATGTTAAAGTATATTTTGATATTACAAAATTTTTATGTTTGAAGAAGACTGAAAATATTTTATGCACTCCCTGGCCGAGTATTGTTTTTGAGAAAAGATAGATTAGTCCTATAAACCATCTACAAAACTTTCTAATATTAGCTATTATTTATAATTTTGTTTGCTATAATTTATAATTTTGTAGATCAACATTTTATGAGTTTTTAAGTCTCACGCATATAGTTTATTAGCGGATATATCGATTGAAATCATGGCAAATAGCTTTATCTATTATAAAGCTTCATTGTAGAGTTCTTTGATTAAATGTGATGCTAAAATATTTTCTTATAAAGTTTTACTTTTTATAAAATTATGAAATATATTTTATTATCCATGATGTTATGCTGATTATCCAAGATGACAGTCTGTTATATTTCAAATTGCTTAAACGTCTTTACTCTGTGCAGTTCATAATACTTGAGATATAATATTTCAGAGATAGATTTGAGATATATATGTTTATAATATTTAAGATAGTCATCAATATATATTCGGCAAATATGTCTCTGGAATTAATGTACTAATATCTAACTTTTCATTTGAACTTAAGAAGTCATATGACATATTGCGTAACTTTATCATTTCTTGAAATATTCGAGTTTAAATTAAAGGAACTGAAATAAAAGTCATTAGATCATGTATTATTTTCTCACCTTTATGAAAAATCATGCTAACAAGAAAATATTTTCATCTCTGATTTTCAGTCTACATTTAATTTTTTGTATATGAATGATAGAGTATTAAGTAGAACAACTCTATGGAAACTGAAATCCTTTTCATGTTTTAGTTGAATGCATGAATACTTCTTTTTAAGGAATATTTTTATGTATGGCTACCGATTATTAAGTGCTGTCTTTGTAGCATATTTTTAGACCAATTTAGTATATCCAGTAATTAGTTTTTCGCTGTTCATTTCAATTATTTGCAGTAACTTATATGTGTTTCTAACTAATAAGCATTTTGCAATTTACCGGCATTTTAACATATGCAACTGGTTTTGTAACATATTTGTAGACCAATTTAGTATATCCAGTAATTAGTTTTTTCTCAGTTCAACTATCTACAGTAACTTATATGTATTTCTAACTAATAGGCTTTTTGCAAATTACCGGTATTTTAACATATGTAACTGGCTTTGTAATATATTTGTAGACCAATTTAGTATATCCAGTAATTAGTTTTTTCTCAGTTCATTTCAATTATTTGCAGTAACATATGTATTTCTGACTAATAAGCTTTTTGCAATTTATCGGCATTTTTTAAACAAAGTCTATACTGTCTATTTTAAGTCTAATAGTAACAAATTTGGTTGATGGACAAACATGTCTGCTAGGTTTGGTTTGGTTTTGATTTTGTATTGAGAACTAAGGTCTGCATTTTTGTTAGACAGGGCTAATGAGACCGGTGTGTGCTAGGAAACTTTTAATGTAAAATTTTTTATGAGTGAAAATAAAGATTATTTTATCAGGTAACTAATTGGTTAATAAAATTTAAATCGATTAGAAACTATACATTATAATTCCTATAAAGTACTGTGCTGAACGATGGCCGAATGGTTATGATGCTAACCTTCGGAACCGGAGTTCGTGGATTCGAATCCCACTATGGCATGGGTGTTCGTAGCTATTCGAAATCGACTTTAAGCAGTAGGTCCCGGTCTCATTAGCCCTCGTGTTGCAAAAAGTAGACTGTAGCGCACCAATCCAAACCAATAAAATATTACAACTCTTTTTATTATTGATCCATTGTTGTAGTCCATTCAGTACATTTTTGTTATGTTTTTATTTGTAATATAGTACAGAATAAAAGCTATTTAAATAAAAGCTATTAAAATACAATTCTATCCCATTTCTTAAAAAAAATGCATTTTAAAAAATTAAGTAGAATAAAATTATCTACATATACTAATATGGGAAAAATGTTTAAAAAATTCAAGCTATTTCTTGATTACATTACATGACGTCTTTCAAGGTTTCATGTCTGAGGTTTTTTGACTCATATGGGAAGCATTTGGTCTGGTTTTATTACTGACAGTCAAAAGAAATAATTATCCAGATGATTACAATCTTTTATCAGGTTTTAGGCGGTAACTCTTAATTTTCCGCATTGTTAAAGTCCCAGACACATCTTATTTGAGCATCGAAACTTGTTTGACATGTTTCATTGCAATCAGTCTCGTGGCTGATGAAAACACATATGAAATACTATCCGTTGAAGAATGTTAATGAATATAATGTAGAAGTTATTTATTGTAAATTCAAAACATAATATAAAGACAAATAGGATTTTATCGGAGGGGCAGAATCTAAGTAAATTGAATTGCAATTTTTTGCAAGTGCTAGTACCTTATCTATTATTTTTATGGAAGTCAAACGTGACTGATTTGAATTAGGTTAAATCCAAATTTTTGATAGTTGGATTATACAAATTCTGATTCATTTTTCCAATGCGATGAAAAAAATTAAGTGGTTGAATGAAAGAAAATTTGAAATATTTAGTTAATCCAATTTCGGAGAAGGTTCTAATTTAGTTTTAATGCCTTTTTAACCAAGAATTCACAAAATTTCTTTAGCATCACATAGCGGAATCAGAAATTGTAGTTATGGGCTAAAATTTTTTCCAACTCAGCAGGCGATACAGACATTATCCTAACGCCTTAGCAAGGCTGCGAACCTGTTACTCATTTAGCACCACCCGAGGAGCACGTGTAGCTTCAGGTATGCTACTGCCACGAGTAACATTACCCCCGATGGGTCCTCGTAATTTAGAATCGGGGACCAAGAAGAAGACCCCAGTCTTGGCCTGCCCTCCCCCAGAGGTATCGTTTGAGAACTTGACCACGAACATATTTTACGTGCCCCAGTCACCTTTAGCGAACACGGTGGATCTTAGGCGGGCTCCAGCCCCAAACCCGCAACCTTTCAGTTACGAGAAAGCTGCCTTTGAGCTACCGTGTTTCACGGGATAAAAAAATAAGATGTTTTGTTGAAGCCCGAAATAATGCTGATGACATTATTTTTTCATTCCGTAAGTAAATTTGATTTCTAATATCGTATAAAACAAAAGAAAAGAAAGGAAATAAAAAATTACAAGATTTTTACGGTCTGCTCAGATAGTTTAGTGGTTAGCATATTGTGTTTCTGTATGATGGTTTAGAGTTCGATTCTTGAGTAATCTTTAGTTGTATTTGAGTGGTGTTCCCTTACAGGATGTGACATTGTTCTACCTGCATGGTGCTCTCATTATAAAAAGGACAAAAATGTCAGCGGGTTGTATGCTAAAATGCTAATAAAAGCAAGTTTCTTGCCATTGTAAAATAATAAATGTTATTTTACATGTACCTATTAAACTGAGTTAGGAGTCTGGTATGGAATTTAAAAAAAATTGGATAGCTCGAAATGTTTTGATCATTTAATTTTTAACATAAAATATTTTGAAATCCTAATAAAAAAATACCAAGTTTCAAGGTATTTATCTTTATTAACACATTGCGTGTGGTTACATTTCGCAGCGGAATTGTACCGGGAGCCGGTGTTTTGCTCGTAAATTTAGTTATTCAGTTAAATCTCATTAGATCGAAAATTATTTAATTTTTTAACCAACTTTTTGTATTTTATATTGAAATAGATAAATAACAACCATAAGATTTTTGTAAACAAAAAATATATTTTTTAGTGGATAAATTTATAATAGTATCGTAAATATGAAAAATCAAATAGAAATAGTAGTATATAGTTTTAATTTTTTTCACGTTCTGTGGTTCCTCATCGACTGATGTAAAAACTAGTTTTTATTTGTCTAAATTTTTCCAGAATCTATGTAGTAGACAAGAACATTCGGCTTCGTTTTCCTGCATGTACCGTTATTTTTGTACCCACAAACAAATTATGTTGTTACACTAACCCGTACTAGTACGTGACCCGCGCTCAAGTATCAATCGTCAGAAAACGCACTAGTACGTGTCCGGCATACAATGTGTTAATGATTTATTCAAATGAGCTCTTAGAGCTCTTATTTGCTCTTAGAGCAAATTTCGAAAATTAAATGTGCAACTAAGACATAATTTACAAGTTAATTTTCAGCTGTTTTCTCCCAAATTAAAGGAAAACAATGCATCTAAAAGAAAACAAGTTCTCATAGGTAAAGAAAACATTGTAGAATTTTATTTATTATTATTTATTACTTATATATATATATTTTATTACTGTTATATATTATATTTTATTTATTACTTGACCTGCGCTGAAGTATCAATCGTCAGAAAACGTACTAGTACGTTTCTCTACACAATGTGTTAATATTTCAAATTTTTTGGTGTGCCAGGAAAATTTTCTGTCATGTTGAACTTTGCCCACATACTATATAATGATCTAGACTATATCACTGATCTAGAAGTAATAAAATGATTTTGAGTGAAAGGTATTTAATAGAGAATGAGCTTGTTGTTATCAATTATGCTAACAAATTCCTTTACAATACTCTAATTGAAATATTATCAGTGTCTAAGAAATAACTGCAGATTACAATCAGTATTACTTCTCAATACTAATTTAGAATTTATAGTCTTACTTAAACATTTTCTCACTAAAAGGTTAAAAAACTTCTTTTATTAGAACTAAATATAAATAACTATAAACTTATGAGTCCATGGTACCTAAGTTATAGATAATTACTGAGTTTTACAGTTGGCTAGACACTTAAAACTTTACCTCATCTACAATCGTGTTTTGATGACAATAGGGATATCAGATTTAGATTAGTGCAAGGAAAGTTGGCTAAAATGATTTTCTCGTTCTAAGTACTTAACTAGGAGCAATAGATATAAACTGCATAGCTTGAAAATAACTTTTAGACGAGAGGAAGGAAAACAAATATATTTACGAGTGAAATATTAAATAGAATTTGAATTTTTCAATGATTTGCAGGAAAACATTTTCAATGCTTTGAAAAAACTTAAAATAAAAAATGAATTTGCTTTGTGATCTTTTTAAACAAAACAACGTTTTTAGTAACTAAATCATAATACTTTAAACTTATATTTTTATACTTTGTAACAACAAATTTTTATCTATAGTAAAAAAAGTAAAAGAGTTCATGTGTACTTTTGTCATCAGATTTTTGCATAGAAAGAAGCTGCCAACTGTCACCAAATTTTGCACACAGGTAGATCTCAGCAACATCTGATCGCATACAGACCCGTTTTCACGATTTAAAAAAATTTAAAGAACGATAAAGATTCAAATGTGAGTAACTTGCAATGAACGATATTATCTTACACTAGCATATAGCCCGTCATATGACGGGATCTGTAAAATTTTTAATTTTCCAGAATTGCAAAGTACCCTATGAGGCAGGTAAGAAAAATGGTTTGTTTTTTGGCTGAGAATTATGTGGTTTACACTCAATAATTTGTTTATCTTTACTTTGTTTATCTTATGTTAGTTGCCAACTTTAACTTGTCATATTACATGATAGGATGGACAGCAGAGGTTTTATTATTGACAGTGATTATTTGGTGGTATATATGAATGATATCTCTTGTCTGAACTTGACTTGTAAAGATGTCCGTTTTAGCAGCTCTAAATTAAAGTTTTAATTAGAATTGTGCTGGTCTCTTTCAATGGCCCGACTGCATCGTTGTTACTGCTAACTGCATTAGACTTCTCCTTGCCCAGCAGCTCAGACAGGTAAAAACAATAAAGGCTATAATGTCTAGCAGTTTTATAATTATTGGATTACACACACACACACACACACACACACACACACACACACATATATATATATATATATATATTTGCAATATATCAAAATTATTTAACTTTAATATTTCTTCAAAAGCCTCCTCTCTCCAATTTTAATTCATTTAAATATCTTTACCAGCCTCTAAATGATTTAATCAACGGAGTATTTTCCACTTAACATTCCTTTCTGTCATAAAACTGTAAACTTTCTGTCTATAGAGCAGTTTTCAAGCTGGTGGCAAAACATGATTTCGCGTTTTGCTGATATTGCAGTTTATTCGCTTATTAAGCTGTTTTTGTTGTGGGAAAATTCTTGTTGTCAGCGCTCTTGGGTGTACTTGTGTCATAGCAGAGTGAACTCTGTGGCGTTTGATTGTATATTGTCCAGAAGGAGAGATGTGCGGTGTTGCCGCTCTGAAATAAAGTTTTAAAATTAGACTTCTGAGTTCTCTTAAATATAAAGCCCGACTGCATTCTCATTACTTATAGCTGTTGAGCTTTCTCCTTTTTAAGGAGTGTTATAAAAAATGGATTACATATATATATATATATATATATATATATATATATATATATATATATATATAAAGAGAGAGAGAGGGAGAAATAGATAAGTCTCTCGAAGCATCGAAGCAACAAGATAAATTTTGAAATGTAACATAAAGCCAAAGTAATGGTATTTTAAAAATTCAATGTGCAAATATATCACGTACTACATTGTTTTCTGATCACAACAAAAAGGTTTGGTTTGGTTTGGAGCACTACGGTCGGTTTTACTACACGAGGACTAATGAGACCGGGACTTACTGATTAAAGCCTATTCCGAACGACTACGAACATACATGCCAGTAGTGGGGCTCGAACCTTCGAAGCAGTTGAACCTAAAAGCAGTGTCTTACCCATTTGACCATCGTTTGTCTCACAACAAAGAAATTCATAGTCTTTTTACTCTATAAGTTTTGAGTCATAAATGAATCTGATGAGTACTATAAAGCATTTAAAAATACTGATATAGTTATATAGTTTCTCATATAGTTAGTATACGATAGTGGGAAGAAGTATATTTATATTTACCTTAAAAAACTACATTTTGGAGGTGAATGGACATTATATGTAACATTTATACTAGCTGATTCGCTGATCTCTTTCTTAACAATATTAATTCTTAGATAAGTAAGTGGTACCTCTAAATTTTAAGTAAAAGCTAAATTTTAGAAATTTACTTGTTATAAAGGAAGGCTATTTACATTAAGCAGTTTTAAATTCAGAATGATCTGAATGTACTAATTTATAAAAGTAAAATTTGCAACATTTTAAAGTTATATGAGACCTAAAAAAAGATAATATTTAAGATCTAAGTAATAAGTCTAATTCTACTTAAAATTCATTTAATTAAGCAATTAAAAATATTTAATATCGCTTCGTTTTATGACTAACATATTACAGTGATTTAAAATATCTGTAGGTTTGTATTGATTCACATATCATATTTGTATCTTCAAAAATAAAGTACAGTATTGAAAATATTGTTTCACCCTGCTTATTCATTTAGAATAAGAGTGAAATACCTTCCAGGATAAGTAGGCTGACGGAAGCTGGCCGTTTTAGTAAGTCCTTGATCCTTAGGAAAGAATGATAATGAACTGCAAGGGAAACAAATTTCAAATACTTAGCATGGAAAAAGTTCATGATCACTGAATAGAAAAAATAAGGAAGGAAATGTTTTGTTTACTTTCAAACTTTTCTGTCCTCAGTTTTCTAAGGAAACGCATTTTACGGATGTAAACCTAATTATTATGGGATTCCCGTTACATTAATTGGTATTTAGGGAGAAATCTGCTTTTGAAAACAAGAAATAAGTTCAATGGTCGTAAATAGTGATTTAATTTTCGGATTTAACCTCCTTAGATATTTGAGCAAAGAATTTCAGTTTATAAATTCCGTTTATTCAGTCAATTTCAATTAAAATTTTTTTGAATATATAATAAGAGTAGACAAACTGAATGAACATGATTCTTGAGCAGTATTTTCAAACACACAGACTTTTGGAGATATTTCTGAACTTTGAAGGATCTAAAAGAAGATTACGCCAAATATTTCGCCAAATATGTCGCCAAAATTATCCCCATGGCATCAAATTTGGTGCCAAAATTATAGCTGCTCAAAGTCTTGACAGAAAGCCCAAATAAACATATTTAAAGGTGTCTTATCAATACATACATACACTCAGTTTTATTTATGAATAGGTTACACTATAGCAACATTTGGTAGATGTCTCAATTTATCTGTTGGTTGTCAGTTTCAAGATAGAAAAAATAATTAATAATCTGATTATTAGATAAACAGACATCATAAGAAAATGCTACCTTAAGCTTGTTGATTCATTTATTAAATTGTTACAGATTGTCAATCCAGAATTACCAAACATATAATTGTAATCATTCAGTTATGTGAGTTTTGTGACTGGCAGAAGTATAAAGATTTTTTAATCAGTTATACGTGTCATTATCATTTTAACACTTATGTGTTTATCTAAAAAGTATTATCGAGTTATTAATACTTTATTTCTAGATTTTACAGTGTATAATATGTATGGAGACCCTTGATCACAACATACATATAACCATGCTCAGAATGAATGCGGTGCAGTTAAAATAACACAATTAATTCTAAAATTAGGCATTTATTTAAGATGATATAAACAATAAACAAACATCAGCACCCTCGATACAATCGAGCCTCGGTGCTACTGGCACACTGACTCTTATATAGTCAGACAGCATATACAGATATTTTGCATATTTACAAAGACGATGTACTGCCACAAATAAAAATACAATTATAAAACTTTACAAATGTGAATAAAGATCAATTAATTAATATTACAACATGTAAAAATACATTACAATAAATTATATACAAAACTTTTTACAATGACTACAACATACAAGACATTTACGAACATGAGTATGACGTCAATCTTCGGTAAATTGCGTAATTACCACATATGTATTCGAATAAAATAACAAAATTTAAAATCCGACTGGTATTCTATGCAATTTAAGTATAACTTCAGGAAATCGATGCAAAGTAATTATTCAGAATCTGGTAATATCTTTGAGAAGCCATACTGTTATCTGGATGAAATTATTTGCAAAAGTTCCAAGTAAAGAATTAATGAATAGTGTACTATTTAGCAGTAAAATAATTATCAGACAATACATGTTAATAGACTCACGCATTTTATTATTTAATGAATTTTTCTACGCAATACTTCCACAAGGCATTTTATGCACTCCGGTATGCCATTTGGGGAACCTTGCAATATATGCCATTTTAAATGTATTGAAGCATAATGAAGAGCCGAAGATCGCAAAACACCTTTTATTAAAGTTACTAAAATAATAATAATAATAATAATAATAATAATAATAATAATGATAATACAAAAATACGAAGCACATTGGGCTTTTATAGTTTTATAAAAATCCTCAGACCAGTCAATCAAATTACAGGCACAAGACAAAACTAATCAAACACAACCAATAAAAACACAAAAATACGAGGTACATTGGGCTTTTATAGTTTTATAAAAATCCTCAGCCCAACCAATTAAATTACAGGCACAAGACAAAACTAATCAAACACAACTAATGAAAACACAAAAATACGAGGTACATTGGGCTTTTATAGTTTTATAAAAATCCTCAGCCCAACCAATTAAATTACAGGCACAAGACAAAACTAATCAAACACAACCAATGAAAACACAAAAATACGAGGTACATTGGGCTTTTATAGTTTTATAAAAATCCTCAGCCCAGCCAATCAAATTACAGGCACAAGACAAAACTAATCAAACACAACCAATGAAAACACAAAAATACGAGGTACATTGGGCTTTTATAGTTTTATAAAAATCCTCAGCCCAGCCAATCAAATTACAGGCACAAGACAAAACTAATCAAACACAACCAATGAAAACACAAAAATACGAGGTACATTGGGCTTTTATAGTTTTATAAAAATCCTCAGCCCAGCCAATCAAATTACAGGCACAAGACAAAACTAATCAAACACAACCAATGAAAACACAAAAATACGAGGTACATTGGGCTTTTATAGTTTTATAAAAATCCTCAGCCCAGCCAATCAAATTACAGGCACAAGACAAAACTAATCAAACACAAAAAATACGAGGTACATTGGGCTTTTGTAGTTTTATAAAAATCCTCAGCCCAGCCAATCAAATTACAGGCACAAGACAAAACTAATCAAACACAACCAATGAAAACACAAAAGGATCAACTCAAGAAAACCTCTTACTTAGGAGAAATCTATTACTTAAATAATAATAAGCAGTCAAGTCGCCAAGTATGAGTGTGATTGCATATTTCAACAAAATGTAAAAGAGGTCTGTGCTATTTTGTTATTACTCCCAGTGTGCTAAATACTTGAAAAAACCAAATAAAATGTGAATCTAATTTCATCGCCAATGCTCCATAAGAATTCATATTAATACCAGCCAATTAAGCTCCCACTTCAGTCCTCCGTATGAATGTTTGAATACATATAATGCACTATTTTGTGGGCATGAACATTTTTGGAAAATTTATACAGTTAAGTGAAAACGTCAAAAATTTCACATATAACTCTCTTATTACAGGACACTTTCAAAAATAAGCACATTAAAAAAATTCCATATTTCAAGTGATTATTTTTCTAGAAAAAAGTCCATGTGATCTGGCTGTGGAATTTAAGGTATCCGTCTACATTCGGAGAACTTTTTTCTTTAAACGTAGAAACTAGTTCATATTTTTACATTTTTAGATTTATTTTTTATATTATCATAGAGAATTGCACTTAAAAAACTTATTCCCGGAGAAGTTTTTATAAAATGTCTAATAAATAAAGAAAATTTAGTAAAAAAATCGAGTTTTTTTTCAAAAGGTCTAATTTTTTAATAAATTAAATTATTTCAATATTTTTTGATGCAACACATTTCTTATACACTGGACTAGTGAATCACCTAAAATCTTTGCTTAATTTACATTTGGTAAAAAATTTTGGTCCTTCAAAATCATACACATTGAATTTTAACGAATTTTCATTACCTTTATATCTAACTATGAGTGTAACATCATTAAAAATTATCCAAATTTAAAGTTTTTAGGTCATTCACTAGTAAATACTATCAAAAGCATTCATAATAATTTTCAACAAAATATTTTAAGAACTTTTTGAGAAATCACATTTCAAGTTTCAACATTTTATTAAAAATACCGTTCTGAGAAAAACGCATTTGAAGTTTATGAAAGCCACTTTAACTATTAAAAAATTAAAATACATGTTTAAAATTCCCCACACTTTCTTGCTTCAAAACTTTCTAATTGTCAAGTTGCTAATTATTAAAAATACTAGAAAAATGTTTAAACTAAGGCTTTAAATTCGCAACTTCCGGTTCCGAAGTCACTACTTCCGTTTTGTTTTGACAGCTGACACTAATGTTTAAACAGCTGTAACTTTTCTTAAAAATGCCGTAGAGACAAAACAAAAACAGATTTTGAAGCCTAAAAGTTGAAATTTTACAATAGAGAAATAAAATGAAATTATGATTTTTGGCAAAAAATGACGTTTTTGACGTAGACGGATACCTTAAAACTCCCAGATTGCTTGCAATACTGTAAAAATAGGCATGGATAAACTGAAAAAGGACGTGTAAAATCAGATATTATGAACATAATCTGAAAATCCATGTTGAAGGTTTATGGTGTAATAGAACACAATTTTATTTTGAGTATTCAGAAGGAAAAACAGAAGACAATACTGGCACTCTCAGCGGGAAAACGTGACTGAAGATGATAACAAACGTGAGAAGTTTTAATATAATGCGGGCTGGTGTGCTGTGAAAGCTAACTTAGTAATGGGGAACAGTCACAGATTTTTATCAATTCTAAAAAAGAATGGTAATGAAACATGAAAATTTACATTGAAAATATTCTACCATTTCCAAAATATTACAAAGAAAACTAGAGAATGAACAGAATGGAATTTTATCTGACCTCCTTTGTACGTCATTTAAATGATAATGTGACACTCACACCATTCACTAGTGAAAAGATTCTAGACAGTAACTAGAACTCGAAGTGGGAACACGAATGCCTGTGCTACAGTCTTGTTGTTCAATCTTTTTCTTAATTCTTTTTAGTGATGTAGGAATACTTGAAATATTTATTGTAGTACTGCCCTGACGGAAGAATTGGCAGAATGACTATATGTGCAAAAACTATTTAGAAATGATCTTAAAAATTACTTTAAAAGCTATGAAACTTTTATTTACCATCATCAATTTATAGTTGTGATGTATCTGGCAACTTTAATTTATGTTTGTAGTACTTACTAATTTATTTAATTACTTTTAATGTGCTATATCAAAATGACTTATTTGAAAAGTTAATTAACTTTGCACTCCTATATTATGTAACAACATCAAACTCTTTGTCATCTTCGACATTCATATTTACAACTTTTTTTTGTGTTGATAATACAGTAATACTGGTATTTAATTGGATTACTTTTCATTTATCATTTACATATTGAACTTTAAATTGACAATGTTAAAAACACAACGTAACAAAAAATATCGTATACACGTGAGCGTTACTGAGCATTTAAGCTTGTACATACTTACTTCTCAGTATCCTTCCGATCATACAAATGCGAAGTGATGCTGAACTGATTTGTATTAGAGAGGGCTAAAATAAGTGTCAGGATGTTTTAAAACAAGAACAACAAAGTTAGATATAAATGTAAATCGTACAACATACAATGTCATCACTTTAAGAGGCTTCTGAATCTGTATTGCCTTACAGAACTATAGCAAGTTGGGTAACTTCTATGAAGGAAGCCAAAATGCAGAAATGCATCGACATCGAGTGTCAGCGAAGCAGAGTGAATGCTGAAAACACTAATGGACGTGATTGAAGCAAACTATTCGTGACAACAGGATTTATGCATACGACTGTGGTGCACATTCAAGAACGCTTGGGTGTGAGAAATTCTACACTTTCTGCAGAATGGTCATCATTTTGATGACAAGTCGGTCGTATAACAGGAGAGTGTCATCAAGGACTTTATCATCCACCTTACTCTCCAGGTCTAAGCCTTTGTGATTTTTTCTTAATTCCTAAGATGAAGGAACCACTTAGTGGCATTCGCTTCAGAACTGTTCCAGAGATTCTTGCGTCAATAGACCGGTGCATTCGAACTATCAACAGAACAGGCGCTGCTACAGGTGTTCTGCGACTTCCACATCGTTGGAAACGGGTTATACACAATGCGTGCAACTATATTGAAGAATTGCAAAGCATGGTGACATGAATCACTTTTGTATTCCATGTAAATAAATAGTTGCCACTACTAAAGTTCAAACCCTTTTAAATTGCCCTATTTTTTAGTTTAAGAATATTTCAAATAAAATGCTTAAGAGATGTAATAAATGAAACAAATTAGTATTAAGTCAGACTATTCTTTAACAGTTAAATGATAATAGAAGAACAATGTATTCCATTAGCATAACATTAATATTATACCTGTTTGGTATACGAATCTTCTTCTTGACATGATTTTTATCTAAACCTATCTGAGGAGAACGGTATGGTAAGCATGCCTACATGGTATTTACGTGATAAAGTAACAGATAAAATCAGGTGTTGATAGATGAATTCTTAAAGAGCACTTAAAAAATTTGTCAGATATAATAAGTATGCAAATATTATTTTTACTTCCTTTCTTACATGACATCAATTAGATTTTACATATTCATCTTAATACATGAAAAGAACAACAAATGTTTCAAAAGTTGTGGTGCCTCTTCTAACTTTTATCTTTCCCTCCAACAATCACCCATATACTTTGAAGTCCCAGCTCTTCAATATTGATTAACAAAAGAAAAACCAAAACACGAGTATTTCTTCTAATCTCCAGAAAAATTTGAGAATAATTACTTAGTTTTGATGAAAAAGTAACTGATTGAAAACAGTATCAATTACCGGAACAATGTTTTCCATTATATTTTAGAACTGATCACGATAATAGATTAAAACTTATGACTATTAGTTATAAAAAAAACTATATTTGTTTGTCAAAATGATTGTACAGGGTAGGGGGAGGGGAACTTTGAATTTAGTACCTTATTTTTTCCAACATTAGATACCACTTTGTCTAACAAGGCTTTCCCTTGTATGCACCTTGGTTAGCTGAGGTTTACACAGATAAAAAATAAAAGCTTTTATGTATTTAAACAGATAAAAGCAGTTTATAAAGAACACACGTTTAGTAAAATTTATTCAGACATCGTTAAATGAGTAGTCATAACGCGTATCAAAATTCAGAAATAAATAAAGTTTTAGTTTATTTCTTGAAGTATGATCCATATAAAAATGTATCAACAATTTCGTTAAATTTTTATTCTTTTAAGCCAAACACATTAATTAATTATTTATTTATTAGAAGAGAAATTAACCAGAGTGAGAAGGATTTAGTAATATTTATAAAAGATTAATAAATATCAACATAATGAAGCAATTCAGACATGTCTGTAGAGGAGAAATTTGGTTTGGTTTGGAAAGTATGGTTTACTTTTTAGCCATATAAGCGAATTGTAGTTTGAAACAGTTGATTTCACTTCTCCCTGAATATATAAGCATAGAAAAATCAGATTCAAGATTAAATTTTGCGGTTAGATTTTCTAGTCCGGTAAACATTTTTTCACATGTCAACCTGTACGCCTTCAAAAAGCAACTGATTTAATTTACGATTCCTTTTCTTGATGAAGAATGTCGGGGTTTGTCGCGTGAGAGCGGAAAGTTTTTCAGCTAATGTATTTTCCTTTAGGTTGAAGTGTGATAAGGCCTTTAATTAGTTTAAACTGTTTTCGCTATTGCACGAGAAATTCAAACATTCTTCATCGGGAAAGGAGTTTTAAACTGAATCAATTTATTTTTCAACACGTACAAGTTAACATGTGATAAGTTTTTAAGACTTGCGTTGTAGTAATGGCAATATGGGAGAACAATTACAGTTAGTTGTCCGAACATTTGTCAACTTTGTTTATGGTTGTGCGTATGAAGAAATCTCTCTCCATTTGGAAAGAAGACAAAGAGATAAGTTGTTTATCTAGCACTCTAAAAAAGTAAGAGGAAGTAAGCGAGGAATAAAATAGAAGCTCTTCTTTTTTCTCGTTAATCTTACCTTCTTCATTTATGTATCCGGAACAGTTCAAGTAGCAACACAAAAGTTGTGAAATTTGGGTTTTAGAGGATTAAATGAATCAATGTAATCCCTCCGTTATTGCCAATATAATGAAAAATATTGCAGAACAAACCAGTACAGAATTTTAAGTGGCTATTGATTTTGAATCTTGAATTAGTTATATGATTATTAATGTGTTTGGTGGGCTGAAGGCTGAAGTCAATCACAGTTATACTATTTTAGAGAATAACAACACTGAAGTTGATATATAGGCTTTGAAGGATTAAATTGATGTAATCTTTCAGTTAATTCTAATATAAAAAATTTAGATTACAATTATTGGTGAATTTTAATTTCCTTCTAATTCTGAATCACAAATCTATATGTATAAAATCCTTTGTATGGTCATATAAGTGTGTGTTCCTTATGTATTCTAAAAGTGCCGGACCGATAACTCATGAAATTTTACACGGTAATTCAGGTAAAACGTGAGGGTTTTAGGCAGGTCAAATTGATAGAAGATCATTGCCATGATGAATATAGAATGTTATTTTGACCTTCATGAGTTTAACGGCTATATTTTGGCTCTATTTGATTTATATATATATATATATATATACTTATATATACATATATATGCATATATATGCATATATATACATATATATATATATATATATATATATATATATATATACATATATATATATATATATATATATATACTTATATATACATATATATGCATATATATGCATATATATACATATATATATATATATATATATATATACATATATATACATATATATACATGTATATACATATATATATGCATACATATGTAGTTATATATATATATATATATATATATATATATATAATATATATATATCATATATATATATATATACATATATATAGCATATATATATATATATATATATATATATATATATATATATATATATATACATATATATATACACTTTGTATATATTCACAAAGGAAATAGTATAGAGATAACCTATATATATTATTTGAATAATATCTTCCTTTCTAAAGGTATACAAATTTCACATATACTCAAAGTGTGTGTGTGTGTGTGTTTAATTCTTATATGACAATACATACATGATAGTTTATATATACCTATATATAATATATACACACACACACATTTTTTTTATTTTTATCCATTTAGAAGTATACATATTTTATAATATATATGTGAAATCTAGCAAATATATATATATATGTTTACATATATTTATGGATATATACAAACATACCTTACATTTATACCGATATCCTCAAGGAGGTCTTGAGACTCTTTAAGAAATATATATATGATCTATAACCATATTATATTATACGTTTCAAGTATATTGAACAAATATATTATCTATATATATATATATATATATATATATATACATATATACACTTAGTTTATGCACAAAGAAATTAGGTATAGAAATAACCTAATTTTTTTAATTATTTGAATAATTCTTCTTTCTAAAGGTAATACAAATAACAACTACTCAAAGAAGGAAATTGTTAATTCTTATTGGGAGCAAACTTACATGATAGTTTCTTCAATATAATTTATTAAATATTTTTTCATTTTAATCAATTTAGAAGTCTCTGATTTTATAATACATGAAAGAAGTGTGAAATAGCTGTGCAAATTTTCTGTAATTTCTGTAAACAAACACACTTTCAGCATATACCGATATCCTCAAGGAGGTCTGAGACTCTTTAAGAGAATACCAATACTGAAGCTATAAACCATGCTTTATTTGAAACGTTTCAAGCTGAACAAATATTTATCTCTTTTTTATATACACGCGGACAATGTAACGTAAATATGTTTTGCTTTCTCCTTCACTTTCCCATTTCCTCGGGGTATTTTTTTCCGCACGGCTGATCTCTGCATAACAGCGATTTTGCTTTATTTAAAAGTTCCCAATCCATCCGTACCCTTTTTTGCATAATTTTCTTCGTGTCATGCTTTTACTTCTTAGCATTCTACTTGATTATTAATTATACAGAAATATTTCTTCCCTACGAAAATAGCACTGCCAATAAAATAAGTAAAAAAGAATAAAACACCATTATTTGTATTCTTAGAAATTTGAACTTCCCATTTCTGTAGACAAATTTATTCCTCCTTTTAAATATGCATTGCTTTTTTGTATATTTATTTATTTATGACAATATAAATTTCTTACAGAATATTACAATTTTATTATTTATCAAAAATATTTTTAAGGTATCTATTAGTTATACTTAATAATATGAAATAAAGAGCGGTTTTGCTAGGGAATGGAAAACTTTATTCTGAATAAAGTAATAAATGCAAAGCCAGCGTAAATTAAACACAAATAGAGAAAAATTAAATGCATACAGCTATTTCGCAGCTGTGAATAATCTGCGTCGCAGTTCAGTCTGCTTCACCAAATTTTGCTTGCATTGGCTTGCAAAATGCAGATACTTCCTAATTAAAAACAATCTGCTACGTTCAATTTTTTCTCTGTGTGTAATTTATGTTGACTTTACATTTATATATATACTCTTTATTATAAATAAACATTGCATTAAGTTTATTTACTTATTAGAAAATGTATGTCATTCAGAAGATTAACAATTCTGTCATTTTATTATAAAATATTTTTAAAAATATGTATCAAGTATAACAGAAAATTGTTTAATATAGTTGATATATATTTAAAAATATTTTATAATACATTTAAAAAAAATCATAATCTCTTTAAGATATGCATTTTCCAATAGATAAATAGACATGCATATTTATAATGAAAAATAAACTTTTCAATTAATTCGGAAATTTACCGATGTTTTAAGAGATCAAATAATGGTGTTTCATTTTATATCATTTTAGTTGTGAAGAAACACTTCAGCAAAATGAATAATTCAGAACTAAGGAATTAAAATACTAAGCTCTTTTATGAGCATACGAGAAAGTTGAGGGGAAACTTCTCCCGATTAATAAGTAAGGGAATAATGTAAGCAACAAATTTTGCGCATAAAAATATTATAGTAGTAAATATTAAATAAATGAGGCAGCTTCTGCAGCATTAATGTCACGTTTATATTTAGTATAATTTCGCTATTCAATATACACTTTCCTTTAGAAAATTAGTAGAGATGTTCTTTACTTTTTGGAAGAATAACACTAGAGAAATAAATTTTACACTAAACATATTAACAATTAATACATACTTATTCCTTTTATTTCATTTTATTAACTTGATACTTACCTATTACTTTTATTTCTGTTTTGATTCATTACCCATCTCATTTTTTTACACACACATTACCAGTATAGTATGTTTAGTGTAAAAAAATTCCTTTTGCGTATAAAGTGACTATTTTATCAGCTGACGACACACAGGAAAACTTTTTTCATTTCCTTAAAGTAACGGTTTTGTTTCAGTAGGAAGTTAATTACCCACAAACAGTTAATGGTAAGTACCCGTTTAATTAGTTTAATTACATTAGCATTTGTTCCTTTAACAAGTAAACTATTTTGAAGAAAAAACGTTATCACTTTATAATAGATGTTAATTTTTTCCTCTTGAAATGCTGATTTTGTTTTCTTTCTTTAGCTTATCTTCCCGTTATTTTTTAAAAAAAGATTTGAAGTTTTTATTAAGTGCTAGATTTTTTTATTTTACACAAACATACTAATTGATTATTTTATTGAAATATAGTAAATTTTTATTATTTGTTATAGTGTTATATTATATACTATTGAAACTTAGTAATTCAAGAATTACTAAGACTGCTTAATAGGAATACTTTAAGATTTTAAAATGCTGCTTCTAGGAGCTTCCCTTAAATATTTCTCTGGTACTGAATAATTAAATATTCACCACGAAAATAAACTAAAATTATAGCAAATATATGCAGTTTTAGTTGTCATTTATTTTACAAAGTACAATAATGTTGCTGTCGATGAAATATATGTAATTTAACCCCTTAACGCATTTGCCGGTGTCTGACACGGGCGAAATTCAAATTAAGCATGTAATAAAATCGTTTACACTTTGTTTGTATAACAATTTTTTTATACACTTTTTACTCTTTCCAAGCTCCCTAGTCACCCCCAAAACTGAAATTGCAAAAAATAACTTACATTGTACCTATATATCCCTTTTCTGTGAAGAAAATATGTCATATTTTATAATTTTTTCTAAACTAAACTAGTGCTTTAAGGGGTTAAAGGAAAAGAAATAAAAATTTAAAAAAAATTTATAGGAATTTAAAAAAATTTTTAAAGGAAAAGGAATAAAAGATATTTGTTACTAATAACTATTTATTTTTTTTTATTTCACTTCATTTATGACGAAGTAAAATCTTTGTTTTACAGACTATAGAAAAGGGGTTATAAGCTGAGCAAGGGGGCTTCCTTACCTTTCATCGAGGCATACTAGACCGAGTTCATATATATAATGTCATTAAAATGGTTTTTATAGTTATTCATAAATTAACAATAGAACAGTTAAACAAGAATGGCTATAAGTAATTAGAACATAGAAAACTTGCATAATGTTGTATCTATGTTATACTTATGTTATACTTATGCTACATATATAAAAAGATATATGATTCGAAGAATTCAGAAAAGATACCAATCATTTTCTTAATTTTTGGATTTGAAAAATTTAAGAACATGATTTTTTTTGATATTTTGAAGATTTAGAGGATATTTTATTTCTCATATATTTCCTCATTAATCACAGTCATTTTGACGGCTTAAACTCTTACCTAACCGATTTAGTAATAATCTACAAACACCATGAACTTATGCTGATTTTTAAAAATAAAGATTTGAAGAAATTAAAAACAATTATTTTTTTTTCAGTATATAAGATTTGAAGATGAGTGCAGACTGTTTAATGTTATTGTCCAATGTTCATTTCAAGAACTTTGATAAATTATGTTTAAAAGCATTCGCATGAAAAGTATGCTTTTTTCTTTGCTGATCTGACTTCTATGCGGAATATCCGATGCTGCATGCGACTTCTCTGTAGTGTAACTTAAGCTTTGTATTTGCTGGTCAGTCAAACGAAAAGAAAAAAAATTGAAAATCGAGGAACAAATGGCCTGGAAGTTGTGGAACTGGACAGTAACTATGACTCTGTGGCGAAATGTCTGCAGGCGGAAAGTTGGTCTGCATTCGTCTTGATATATCAGGACCGTAACCGTTAAGGACTTTCTTCTTTCAACATCCCAGAAAGATCTAATTTTGTCCAGATTTTGCAAAATAATGTTACAGGCTTGACTCAAGATGCTATCTGAAAGTCTAGATTGGTGTTGATTTAAAACCCTATACACCTGACTAAAATGGGGATAAGATTTTAGGCGGCAGTTGTTTTTAGCAATATGTGACTTGGAAGAATGGAAGTCTAAACACTCCACGGAAGGAAAGTGTATTTACTTTCTTAAGAAAACCAAAAATTCTGAACTCAAATGCCAACTGCTAAAATTACGCAAGTATTTGTTTTCTATCCCCGCACACAATGAAATTGTGGAAAGAGTATTTTCACTAATGTCAGCACAGGGGAATGATGAAAAAAAAATCAACTGCTGCCAGTGACTATGGAATCAATCTTACACTGTCAGTTTAATTACAAGCTTCTTGGAGTTTTATAAATACGTAAAAGGGAAAAAAGACTTAAAGGTAAAATCTTCCAAAAAATATGGTGTACTAATTAATTTTGATAAATAAAAACTAATTATATTAAATGAATTTCTTACTTCATTTCTACACCACCATCCCAGAATGTCTCGACAAGGTTCCAGCTAGATATGGCAACTAGATAGCATCTTGGACAGCATAAGATCCGCGCATTAATGGATA
>CM063505.1:137494046-137496546 GCA_032207245.1 Pardosa pseudoannulata
TGAGGTGGGCAGTTTATAGTGAAAAACTTTATAAACATGTTTGACATAATAGGAAAGACAGTGCTGTCTCCTTGTTACGTCATAAATCTATGTAAATGGTAGAAATAAGAAGTTTTATGTCCAAAGAGGGTTATTTACCCTGAAATTATGTTGTTTTATAGTGCCTTTTCCTATTCGCTTCTTGTGCTGTTTTGCTTTTTTTTAATCTATTACTTTGTTTTTTAATTTCGTCTTGTTTGGCCCAGTTTGTCCTTTCAGGATTTAGCGCCACTAAATTCAAATCAACCAACCAACCAATCTATTAGCTTAATTTTTTAATTTTAAGAAATAAAGGTAATGCTTCAGTCACATAATAAAGGAGGACAAATCGTAAATAAATATGCAAAAATCTCAATTTTAAAAAATAGACAGAGTTATCTTTACTCCTTACTTGTACAGATAAATGACGACTTAAGTATAAGATTTTATAATAAGAAGCCTGATATTATACTTAGATAACTAGTATTTAAAACAACAAAATTTCATTTGAAAATATAGCAAATTTATAGCAAAGCATCTACTTATTGTAAACCAAATATATCTTTGAAAATAGCATTTTTCAGAACACATATATTCTGATTTTGAAATATGTAATTACGCATCAATTTTCAAAACTATCAGAAGATTATCATAGGTTTTACGTTTTCATAGAAAAATAATTTTTAGCAGAGTATATCAGTGCTTTTCGTTATCAGATCTTTTATTGCATTATGTATCGTGTATGCGTGTATTGCATTATGTATCGTTTATTGCATTATGTTTGTGTATCGTTTGGAAATCCAGTAATAATCTATGAATTAAAATAAATGAAATATATAATTTAAAAAAATGACATTAAAACGCTTTTAGAAGTAGAATAACAAAGTTTATGTTACTTAGACTCCTATCTAATCAGCCCTTTTAAATGGTTTGTATTGCATTATGTATCGTTTATTGCATTATGTTTGTGTATCGTTTGGAAATCCAGTAATAATCTATGAATTAAAATAAATAAAATATACAATTTAAAAAAGGGAGTTAAAACGCTTTTAGAAGTGGAATAACAAAGTTCACGGGACTTAGACTCCTATCTAATCAGCACTTTTAAATGGTTTGTATTGCATTATGTATCGTTTATTACATTATGTTTGTGTATCGTTTGGAAATCCAGTAATAATATATGAATTAAAATAAATAAAATATATAATTTTAAAAAAATGGCATCAAAACGCTTTTAGAAGTAAAATAACAAAGTTTACGGGATTTAGACTCTTATCCAATCAGCACTTTTAAATGGTTCAAGAGCATCTCCCAAAGTTGTGAGTCAATTAACTAATTATTTTCACCCTTCCTGATTCAGGTAATTGCATGATTATCAGCAAAGATGAACGAGGAAAATTGACTTGCGTATGAAAGGATCTGCTATAATTTGAGATCAACCTATCTTTCAAAATCACAGTGGGGTCCCCCTATAACCTTGATCTATATGTTCGTTCCACTTTTGAATCCGCGTTTGAAGGCTTGTCTATCAAGTGGAAGATTGGAAGCCTCAAATTTCTCTCCTCAAGCTAAGGGCAATTCCCGTGACTAAAGGTCTACTATAGCGCATGTAGGTCATTTTAACGAATGGGGCTGCAGATAAACTTCTGGTGCTTATGCCAGAAAAATTATTCGTTTTAAGATTTTTAGTTAATGAGACATTATTTTGCAAGATATAATAGTTAATGAGAAAAATATATGTAAGCAGAAACCTAATCTATGTAGAACTGGTGTCAGTTCTTTGTTTAGAATACGTTTATGGATTACAGACTAGTAAAGTTTAAAATATCATATATTTTTTTCTGTCGTATTGATCACTTTTATAAATTTTCTTTATTACACCTCTAATACAGCGTACATGTCAAAATCCACAGGCAAAATTGGTGACTCATGTGTCTGTCTACGTTATTTTTAAATTATAAATAAATTTAATTTCCCGATTAAATAAAAGTTTAAAATAATTAATCTCATGCATTTTTCTGGCATTACATATATATTATTTAGTAAATTGCCCTATAGTACATTATACATTAGTATTTTAAGTGGATTTAAATAAACATTTCTTTATGCTGACAATTTTTTATAACTTTCTTATGATTTTATCAAAAAATTTGAAATACAAATTTTACTTTGAATAGAAAAATTATTAAGCCCATCGTCAAAATAACCGATTATAAAAAACAATAATAGAATGAAACGTTGTTTTTTTAACATTGTCCGCTACTAGATAATAGACTCATAAGCGATATTTTAAGCCTGGAAAATGTAAATTGACCTTTATGCATTCTTTCACACCATAAAATATAAATATATAAATATTTCTTAGGCCATTTTTTTATTTTCTTATGCCTGTGTATATTTTTAAGGTACTCATACTTTCTAAAAATGTATGGGCCTAAAGTAGTCATATTGAAAGCCTGTCTTAAAGAATCATAATTTTTTA
>CM063505.1:137501546-137511546 GCA_032207245.1 Pardosa pseudoannulata
ATTTTTGAAATGCCATTTATAAATACCTGAAATATTAATACGAACACAAAAGCTATCCTTTAAATGCACTGTCTATTTCCATTAATTTTTCTAAACCTACATGCATTTTCAGTTCTCCATCTTTCCCAAGACAAGGAATATAACAAAAAGTAAAATTTATAAACAACTTTCAGTTCTTTTTCAAACAAAATTAAACCATTTATAAAGTTGTTTAAATTTATTTTGCGATTGGGTTCCCTGGCGATGCTAATTGCCATCGCATGGGCAACTATATATCGTCGTTGGCACTTTTAGCAAATATTGCAGGCTATGGCATATCGTTCGGAGATAATAAAAGAAAACTGATTCTTAACAGCTATAGACATTCATTCCAGTTGTCGTATTTAATCTTGCTGAGTCCAATACCAAAAAACAAAGCTTTAACTCATCAGTTATTTTCAGGAAATTCTTAAACTGCAAAAGCTTTATATTAATGATAACCCCTGATCTTATTTATCAGAGAAAATATAAATTAAGCTGTCCAGAAAAGTATATTTAAGTGTTCAGAATTAAAAATGAAGAGAAGATGTAAAATATAGCAAACATTATAGAAATAATTTATCAGCAATAAAAAAATTTGTCTTTAAAATGGGGATTATTTAAAGGATAAAATCATTCTTCTAAGAACTAATAGTGCCACTTCCAGTTTTTTAAGTTATTAATATATTCTAACTGCTGAAAAATTTGACTTCGTTTCCAATCATATATAAATTTTAAGCCTGTTTGTTTAGAAAATTATCTCAATGTTAAGCCACATTTCATATTTGATTATACGATCAATTGTTTTACTATACGAGGAATAATAACACCTGGACCTACTGCTAAAAGTAAATTCTGAATCACTACGAACATCAGGGCATCAGTAGGATTTGATCCCGCGACATAGAAAAACAGCGCCCTACTCACCGGAACATTGTTAGTCTTAGTTATACGAATTTAAAAGTGTTGTATAACTAGTTTACAATTTTTGAAATACCAAAGAAGCAATGATTAAACTTTTTTACAGCTATCTAATTGCTTACAACATTGCACATTTTTTCGTTTGAATAAATTCAATTTCTTATCTAATACTAAACCAAAACAATAGGAGTAAAAATTAATATCATATCGTTCAAGCAAATATTAATAAGTTAAAACAAAGTTTCAAAGCAGATTCAGAAATACATACAACTTTGTCATCCTCGATAAATGTCTGGCATCTATTTCATACCATAACTCAGTCAAAATCGTTAGTAACCTTATTTATACAGTTCAAAAATCGTAAAATAATATTTACTAACTTTTTATCATTATAAAAAATGGAAAATATTTTTGTAGGTGATTGCCTACAAATTATAATTGTCTATACAACAATATTGGTTTTTGTGACTTTTGCTTGAACTCTCATTATATGATCTTTATGAAAAAAAATATAAACAACATTTTTAGAAATTTCAAAACACATAACTTATATATTTAGTAGTAATTACAGTTTAAACCACTGAGACAAACAGGTACTTAATCCTTTTAAAGATAAATTGTATAGCCAAAAACAACAAATGAAATCATGTATAAAAATAAGAATCAATGTGCAACGTTATATATAGCAGAACACTGCAACAACTATTAATTTTTTAAAACTTTTTCTGTAAATTAAAAAAATGATGTCACGTAATGAAAGAAGATAGTTAGGTTAACAGTCAGTAAAAATATCATTTTTTTAAAAATATAATTTTTCAGTTATAGATGGTTCAAGAAAAGGTTGAATTTAAAATATTTTGAAGGAATCAGATCCCAAAAAATTCCCATAAATATTGTAGTCATATTTGAAAAAAATTTAATGGAAACACCACATGACTTGCTTGTATGCCTATTAAATTATATACAGCTTTTGATGCACTTCATTTAGACTTATTTTATTTTCAATGAAATACGATTATCCAATTCTTTAATATAGAGGACAGTTACACAAGTGCTAAAATATTAGTTTTACAACCATCAATAATTTATTCAATCTTAATTGGACAATGAGTAGAATTGCATTCAACAATAAATAGTACATATTAAATTAAGAATGAATAGTTTTTTTATGGTGACAAATGGTAGAATTTTTATATTTATTATATTGAAAGTTTTCATTACATAAACATATTGTAATCAAATATAGATCTACACAGATGTTAGATGTTACAATGGTCTAAATTTAAAATTTCAGCTCTTTATGGCTTATCATTTTTGATTTATTCTAGGGAGCATTAATATACGTTATATTAAAAATTTTCCTTATACAGAGAGAGCAAACTACAATGAAAAAGAGATGTGCACAGCTATATATTACAACAGTTGTAAAATTTCAACATTCTATGTTTGTTTTTGTGTTATGGGAGATATATAAATGATTAGACATCACATCGAATTCCTGACAAATTCTTTCAGAGAGGATAAAAAAAATTGACAGTTAATGTTTCTTTGAAGGTACGAATAGATGTTAAGCCTGAACTATCCAAAATTGACTCAGGCATGGTCAAATAGAATATTTCTGTTTAAATCTGAACACCAAAAATTTTCGGTATTTCAATACCCCCTCTATTTCGTTCAATAATTTTTTTAAGTACCAACAACAAAAGAAATGACTACACAATGTGTTCAAAATAAAAGCAAAAAAATATCTAGTACCCATTAGAAAATAAAAGGTTTAGAGGATCTGGAGATTAGGTTACAGGACAGTGGGCATGCTCATCAGTCCACGAATGAAGGAGCGATATCATACAAGGATCTGCGTGCGAAGGAGCGTTGATAATGACACGCTGTGGAATGGTATATTAGGAAACAAACCAAAAACAGCTTCAATTATATTTGAAGGCTCTACTTTGAATGACAAAGAGTGATCACAACTGGAGAACAATAAGCAGATTAAATGGTAATATAAACATCTAAAAAACTCATTTGGTATAGAAAGGGCTTCAAAAATAGACTACAGTATGTATTATTTTGGGTAAGATGCCAATAGTAATCTAAAACGATTACTATTGGCATCTTACCCTGAGAAGATTTATAATGGTTATAAAGGTACTATTAAGAATAATTTTTAATCTGATATAGATGTACTTATTTGTTGCATACTTAAAAAATTAACTTTTATGAATAACTAATATTACTGTATCTGTTGACAGGGACTCTAATTTTGCAAAATCTGTCTCAGACAGAGAGTGGATACAAGCTATGTGAATTACTGCTTCTGTCAAAAATAGAATACCCTTTAGGCCTGACTAAAGAACTGGGTTCGCTCGCCAACTTGGCGATAATGGTTGCCTAACATTTTCTCCTGATTTTCTGATCCAAACAATCTGTGTCTATATTATAATTTATATGATATTTGCATCCAACACTCCTCGTTTAACTCTTTTCTTATATATTAAAAGCGCACAATCCTTAAAAAGTTAGATATAACAAATTATTAGTGGTTCACTATGGCTGATTTTTAATAATTTGGAGCTGTTGCGTTTGTAAACTGTTAAGGGATTAATTACCCATAAATATTCAAGTCGTTTTCTTTAATTAAGTAAGAGTATATAATTTTTAATATTTAATATTATAATTATAATATTAAATATTTTTAATATTTTTAAGAGTATATAATTTATAATTTTATATAATTTAGTAAGAGTATATAAAGAGTATATAATAATGGCGCATTGTGCATAATTAAAGTCGCCAGAAAAAGCAAGAAATACAATGTTTGGATGGATTAACTTTGAATTTAAGTAAATATCGCCAATGTTTTAGCCAAATTTGCCAAGGGGAACCCAATTCTTAAGTAGTCCCTATCCTTTATTATACATTTTTGGCAAATATATTTAACATTTGACAATCGTAAAGGGTGAGGCGTTATCGAAGTCCATGCGTGTAACTTAAAATTGTACCCTATGTGAATTGATAAACATCTATTTTTTACCTATTAAAATAGATACACGAATAAGACCATGAAAAAAGTTTTTTAAATGACATTTTTCCATTGTGAGAATATACCCGAAATTCTGTTCTGGGTATATTCTCACAATGGAATAGCTAGATATGTTAACAGCTATCATTTTGTATAGTTCCTGGTGTACAGAAATTTATAATACTTGTCAAATGTTTATGTTTGTGCGAGCATGAAAAGAAAAAATATTAAATTAGGTACCTGGAAAGACGGTATGTTTAATTAAAAAAATTGTGACATCAACATATATATACAAAGCGTAGAATATTACCTTGTCTAGATAAAAAAAGAAAATTTCATCTTTGGGAATTTTTCTATACATTTTATTCTGAATTCTGCTTTCAACAAAAGTAATATTACCATTATCATTAACTGGAAGAAATTAATAAAATAAAGCGCAATTCCAAATGTAGCTCCATTACATTCTATATGTAGAAAATAAATGTTTAATTCTAGGTTATCAGTAACAAACAATGTGAAAAATACTATCGTGTGTCGATACAAAAAGACTTTTACTTTTGGCAATTTTAGATTTTTTTTTTAACGTTTTAATCTGTGTTTTATGTTTCATAGAAAATAAGGTTACCACAGCTGTTTAAGTGAGAGAAAGTGTCAAATTAATAATAAAAAAGTTCCAATAAATGTACATTAAACATTTTATATACTGTAGTAAGAATCGTATAAAATACATGACGTATGAAAAAAATATTACGTTGATATTTTAAACATACTTTAATAAATTATCCAGTGATACGATACTATATATAATTTATTTTTAATTATATTGTTAGAAATGAATCTGAAGATAAATAAAGTTACTAATACTTCAGTGTTCAAAAACTTTAAGAGTACAATCTATAGTGATTATCATTAACTGATGTTGATTAATTAATGGTTAATTAAGTAATAATTATTTAATTAAAAATTTCAGAGATTTATTAGATATGTTTGTGTACATATCACGTTACACTGCTCCTTTACTAATACAAAGTACATTTTAGAAAGGTTTAATAGTTTTATTATTTCTCTGAATATTTGACAATTTATACAGCAGCATCAAATCAGCAGTTGAATTTCTGGTTTTCAAAAAAGAAATTCATCGTAAAAGCTGATCCAGTTACAAACGCGAGAGAGTTCGAAAAAGAAAAAGAAATATGCATTAAATATGCTTAACCTGTAAGATTCTCGATTCAAGGGCATACGTACTCGAGAGATTCAAGAACATTTACATTTAAGTTCATTTGGTTGTACGACCTTGTCAGAACTAAATGACCTCGAAGTCAATTTTAGTTTTAAGAGTCTGTAGGCAAAATTATATCGATTTTTTATTCAAGCTTTTTCGAATATTAATTTCAGTGGGAATATCAGAATTATATCGTTCTTTAATTCTACATAATTAACTCTCATTGTTTTTTAAACTGAAGAACTGATTAATTATATTTTCATTGTCATTTTCAATTACATTTCAGCGAGCCTAACCTATTTACTTATTGGCTAGTCACAATTACAATATTAGCTATCTGCTTATAATATGTTTTTTAGCAGTTTTAAGCCTGCAGTTTCTTCTAGTTATCAAACTTGGTTAACATGTATATAACATGTATAACTTTGATTTTTATGCAAACTATTAAAATTCAACCTAATCAGATAGGACTTTATATAACAAGGAACATTATGGATTTCATTTCCTGTGAACCGCTGATATTAAAAAGAAGATTTTATCTTCCGAAAACTCCATTATTTTTTGCAGAAATGTATTATCAAAAATAAAATAGAATATCTCTTTTATTATAATCTAATCTGTTAAATTTTGTCCACAACGAAGTTTTTAAGATGCTTTGGTTTGGAGTTTCTACGGTCTACTTTTTGCAACACCAGGTCTAATGAGACCGGGACCTACAGCATAAAGCCAATTCCAAACGGCTACGAACATCCATGCCACTGTGGGATTCGAACACAAGAAACTCCGGTACCGAAGGCCAACACCCTAACCAATCGGCCATTGTTTAGCTTTTACGATGCGAGTCAGTTTTAAATAAAATATGTTCTGTATTTTTTAAAGGTTATATTCTAAATATTAGCATCTCGGCTGTATCATTATAAAAGCATCAAAATTTATAATGAAACAAATATTTTAGTGCCTGTATTTATTAAGCAATGTATTTTCATTCTTCTTTCATTTATATTTTTGAACTGAAATCAGCTGGGTTAATACTGTAGATTAAAGATTAATGTCAGCTGGTTTTGTTATTCTTCTACTATATAGGTGTTGAATCAAAGATAATTAAGTATGTTAGAAAATACAATTCAGTTTCATTAAGCACTAGTATATGGGAATAACAAAATACATTTAATTCACGCGATTTTAACCCTCTAAGCGGTTCGCACGTACAATTTTCGACCTCCAGAAACGCTCCGAAAATGGATGCAGTATACATTTCTGTCAGCGCTTTCCCCCATGGAATTTTGCAGTAGGAGGGTCAGGTCGATTGTTTAGGAACTGCACCCCTCTTTAACTAATATTTATTAAGGGATGCACCTCTACCTCCTGAGGCACAAAGAGCCTGATAGATTTTCATGGCTTTGTAAATCTCTATTTCGAAGTATTTCGTTTGCGGTAACAGATGTATTTCTAATTCCACCATTTAAATATCTTGGATGACTTTAGTAAAAAATATAAATAAGTCTCTCAAAGAATATTTTTTTTGTACTTTTAGAATCCATCGTTTCTTATGAGATGATCTTCGAGACTTGACGAGCCTTATGTGTATTAAAATTTAACAATCTATAATATCTATTTATAATCGGAAGTAAAGGGACAATAAAGAGGGTGGGCTTCATGTATTCCATTCTAGTCGACTAAGGGTGAAGTAAAAAATCATAGAACGCTCTGCCCACTGACTCAGTAAACCTTTAGCGTATTTTTGGAGACTTTTTTTCCTCGATGTGTTCCACTCGGAGGGTTAAAAAATGCGATAGAAAACAAAATAAGGAATAATTCTATTTAGGTATGATGTGTCTGACTGCTATGTGTTTGCTTCGGTGTGATATCAAAATATATTTTAAAACCAGTTCTGAAAGACAACTGTAGGTTATTATTATATTTAAAATAATTTTTAAAATATGCACACGATTGCTATTCTATTGAAAGACATCGCCTACGACGGTGGAAGGTGTGGGTTCGAATTCCACATTAAAATTGGTTTAATTAGTGTTTTCCCTGCATAGGAGTAAAGTATATTCCATTTTACTGTGGAAGAATTATTTGCATGGTGCTTCCAGAGTAAAATGGTCAATAAATACCTACGGCTTTAACAAAAGGTGAATGTTAATAATAAAACCTCCCCCACATTGAAAAAATATTATATTTTAAAATTATGATTTCAAAATATTTTACTGATCAACTTATTTATAATATCACTCCTTTGATGCTTATAAGGATAACCTATATCGAACTATAACTTATAATCTATATTTTAAAATATTTATTGTGATACTTGTTTATTATATTAAAACTAGCATATAGCCCATCATATGACAGGATTAGTAAAATTTTTAATATTCCAGAAACTGTTAAGTACCCAATGAGGCAGGTAAAAATGGTTTGTTTTTTGGCTGAGAACTATCTGGTTCACTCTCAATAATTTATTTATCGTCATACTCCTCTAGAGTCTCCCGATCCTGTAATGCAGTTTAGAATCACATTGAATTCATTTAGTCAAACCGTGTGGTTATGTATAATAAACAAACACACAAAAGAACAAACTTCTTAATTTCCAAATATATATAAATTAAAAGTTAGATATTTATTAGTCCGTGAAATAGACTCCTAGACTTATATGAAAAGAATTTATTGTTAATACCGGTGGTAAAAGTTTCATTGCAACAAAAAATAATCGATGATTAAATTTAAAATTCACA
This sequence comes from Pardosa pseudoannulata, assembly GCA_032207245.1. Lineage (NCBI taxonomy): Eukaryota > Metazoa > Arthropoda > Arachnida > Araneae > Lycosidae > Pardosa > Pardosa pseudoannulata. The sequence goes on from CM063505.1 coordinate 137,509,468, forward strand.
TATGTACCTAATCTATTATTTAAGCCAAATATAAAAGAAAATCATTTACGTAATATCTAAGTTCAGTGATAAAAGATATTAAAATAGTGTAGACGATATTTAAATAGTTTAAAATATGAAATGATTAAATGAGATGTTTAAAGGAATGACGTCACAATGCTAGAAAAGATTGTTATTTTTACCTCTTTATTAAGTGATAAATGGATAAATTCAATCGCCTGCTCTTAACCGGGGAAAATAGGGCTTGAAATAATGGCATTAAACTCTCGAAAAGGAGGGAAGGGTTGGATTTCGAACGTTTTAAAGAAGACAGTATTTTTTGCTGTGATATGAAGCATATTTATACAAATTTATTTTAGAATCGGATCGATAGTTTAGGAGAAGATAAACTTTATTCGCTTTGAATGGATGCCTCTATCCATTCCAGGTCCAACCGCTTCATAAATTGGAGGACAGACGTACAGATAACTTAGGCTATTATTATATAGAAGATTTTCATATTTAAAACTATAATTTATACTAAAAAGGAAAACATATACCATGTTTCTCTTTTGTGATCACGAGCTTTGCAAAACGCAAAATATGTCTTCAGAAAAGTAGCCAAAAGCGTAAGTCGATATTTCCTTTCAATTAAACATCAACAAAAAATTATCCCACAGTTAACCTTCGCTTACTGCTAGAGGACAACCATTAGAAATGATATACCACACAGTGACATTCAAAAATAGCCACAGAATGTCACAGGAAGAAGTGGCTAGCAATGTCTAATTAAATCCTAATCTCTCATTGCTGAATTAAGAATGAATAATAAAACAAGACCAAAAGGTACAAAGGCCTGGAAGGCCCGCATTGAATCGGAATCATTAACGCTTCGACGTTTCAATGGCTTCGCTCTGATTGCTGCCTTATCGTTTTTCCTGCATTTTCAATTTTTTAATGAGACTATCGCCCTTGTAGTTCAGGGAGAAAACCCGTACCAACTGTAATGTCTTGTCTCATCATTGCTTAATGTTTTCTTTTTTCGGAAAGTAGGTGGAAAATGAAAGTTCGGTTTATATTATTTATTCGTAAATATGTCGTTAAACTTTGAAATAGAAATAAAAAACGTGAAAGTAAGTAATTTTTTCCCTCTGGATGCTCATTAATCCGAAGAAGTAGCAAGTAGTTGTAATAATATATAATATTTATATCTATTTAATGTGCTTGCCACTTCGAGGATGATATCAATGATTCTTCCTATTTTCTTATTTTAGTGATTAATAAAGATTTAATAGTTGTTTCTTCTTGAAGACTATACTTTCAGTTTTAAAAGTTCTAAATTCTAATCAGGGAATTTGTATTGTTCACACAGACAGCACATGCATATATATGTTGTGATAAAAATTAGCTTGATAAATTATTAAACTCTAATTTCAAGGTTTAACTTCATTTTTCATCCTGATTCGGTGCAATGTATTCACGGAATTCAGAGTCAAGAACAGAAAACGCGCTGGAAACTTAGACTATTCTGGTGAGCTCAAACGTATAAGATAAGGGGGTTTATGTCAGATCATTACATTTCTTAGAAGTTTATTTATTGGAGTCCTCAAGGCTATGAGATCCCTTCCTTTTTTTACTTTATAGCTGTATTTCTATGTCCGGAGAATATAAGTGATTTCGCCACGACAGTCCATGTTCATTATTATTGTGCCTTGTTTATTTTCTGTGTTCAAAGAATCTATAAGAGGGATACAAAATTTTGATTCTATCTTCCAGTTTTTCACTATTGTGTAGCCAAATTTTCATCACAATTACACACACACACACACACACACACACACACACACATATATATATATATATATATATATATATATATATGTGGTTTCCAGCTTAGAATATTTTTTATCTACATTATTTGTTTAGGTGCAGGAACTATTTCTATATATGTTTTAATTCAAGACTATTGTGGTTATTAATTGCTATATTTATTTATATATGAGTGTTATAAATTACTTCTGGATTATATAAGAGTTTTTACGAACAGTAGACAAAAATATAAATGGAAAAAGTTTTTAATAAATTATGTTTATTGGCTTA
>CM063505.1:137519046-137526546 GCA_032207245.1 Pardosa pseudoannulata
TTTCTAAATTATTTTGCTGGGAATCTTTTATTCGACGGAGCAAGTGCAGAAAAAAATAATCGCTTCAATTATTTTGATACCTAAATTTTCAAATTGAGACAAAAGCATTCTGATTAAATAGTGGGAGTAGTCATCCCCAGTATCGCCTAAGTAGTTTTATTATTATCACATCAGCAGTTCTATATAAGAATAAGCGGAGGAGTTCTGGCTTATACACTGTTATCTTTGAACATGTTAACATTATCCTGCTGTAGAATACAAAATAAAGTGCCTCAGATGCCATATTTCAGTACCTGATTTATGCCAATAATGTCAATTTAAAAAGAGAATTTTCTTACTTTATGATATTTTTATAATAAGTTCAACTGTTTATTTGAAAGTCACACCTTTTAGTTTAAATTGGCTTAACATATGTGCCCTAACCAAGGCATTTTCAATGGCTTGGTCAGGGCAAACATCTTAAGTTTCAATGGAGAATATAAAGAATATAAATTAGAAGAAATTTATAAGAACGATATGAACCAAATCAATCGGAAAGATATCTTTAATTACTACACATTAACATCATTATTTACATTTTCTTTCCGTGATATATTTGGCAAATAAAACACCGTGTTGAGAATTTGTGGGAAGTAGGAATTTTCATTATAATTTATTTCTGCTATCGTGCAGGAAAAATAAGTTGCAGTAGATCTTTATAGATAGGGAAATTAAACGATTGTGTGGACGTTCACAAGTATGGAAGTATATGCATATACAGTAATAACTCGTCAGGAGATAATAAATACTTATGTGACTCGACTCTTAAGTTAATTTATATGTATTACATATTTTATTTTCTTCATTAAATTTAATTGATTTGATATTCAATTTAACCTTTTCAATACAGCACAACCTGTTTTGTAAAGTATTTTTAAACGACAAGAATTATTTAGAAATATAGTGAAACGCCACAGGCAAGGTGTTAGTATTTACTGCCACCTTAATTCGAAAGCCCATACGGTGGTGTATTTGGAAGTTAAGGCATTACTGTATATATGTTTGGTGATGTATACATAAAACACTGCAATGATTTTGAACATATTTGATAATTTTTCTGTGTTAATATGTGTTGACGTTTCGGTGTATAAAAATTAGATAAATTCTCTACAATGCCCATGTAGTTTCTTATCATTTGAACAATACTGCATTTAGGAAAGACAAATTTAGTGAATCTGATATACATCGAATATATAAGATAGACAATTTTTTTAATTATAGTCTCATCAAATCGACCATTGTGGTGGCATTATAACTCTGTTCACGAAGATAGATTAGATCTAACTCGAATTCTGTCAACTTGTCATTTAATATATTTGGTAAATTTTCACTTATAGTCGGGGTAACAGTAACAAATTGCAAAAAATAATTTTCAGCGTTTTTTTTTCAGATATTTGATTCAAAAAGCAAACTGCTCTATTCAAAAAGCAAACTGCTCTCCTCTCTCTCTTTTTTTTAAAGGCTTATACATTGGATAAAAAAGGTAGCCTTGATAGATAAATGCACGAACCACCCTCTTTCATTTCAAACGATTAAACTGCTTGTTAATATGATCCTTAAGAAAATTCTTAAATAAGATATGGTTCAACGTACGACGAATAAGATTGGAAGATTTTTGGTAAAGAAAGAGAGAGCTGTTCTGAGTTTTCCGAGAAATACTGCAGTGCCCCTTTTAAGGGTCTGATTGGACATGACTATTTACAAGACCATTTCTAAGGAACTGAAGTGGTGGATTCACCGGACTGTGTTTTGTGTAACTCTAGTCAGCCAATAACATTTTAACATTTAAATAATTGTGTTGTACTTTCTCAGTATGAGGGCATTATTAACCCTACGGCAATTTTCAGAAATCTGACCTAAAATGACAATTTGATTTAATGCCATTATATTATTAAAAATTTTAATTCTTGTGAATAGCTATTAGCAAAAAGCTTAAAAAATTTGTGCTTTTTTAAAAAAAGGTCTTAGGAATTATCTCGTAGTCGGCTTCTGTAGCAGAAATCTCTATGCGGAAGCCAACTACAAGTGAATTCGCGTGGAGACACATACAGACCTGACGCTTCTCTAAAGCTGAATCACAGATACACGTCCATATTCGTCGTTAGTACCTGAGAAATTGTAATCAAATGCATCCCATTTACGCCTTTGAGTGTTTTGTTTTATAATTATTGTTATAATTAAATTATCAAGAACCCAATATTTATAAGAAGAAACCACTGACTCAAAATGAAATTGAGTATTACTCAAATCTAAGTGATTCAGAATTGGACGGGATTTTTGACGAGGATGGTGACGACAGCAGCAATTATGAACCTTCTGAGAATTCAAGTGATAGTAAAGATGAAGTCGTCTCCGAACCTGAAGTTGATCCCGAATCTGAAGATAATGACGATGTTCCCAAGAAACAACATCAAATGAGAAATATAATTTGTGGACAGTAATTCAACAAAGTCCTGAATTATTTATTTTCCAAGAGCATTGATTTTTTGTTCTTTTCCCAGAAGCCATCTATCGATAATAACACTAATATACAAGTTTATTCGTAGCTCCACAAAAATGGCAAGTAAACACGAGGTAACTTGTAGTTGGCGTCCTAGAAAAGAAAGCAATCTACGAGTTATCTCGTAGTTGGCAGTCAACGTGTTAAAAAGTATTGGAGAGCCAGTGAACTAATTGATTAGGCATTAACTGTATGGCATTTGTAAAATAAATAATCTTTTTTTTGGGGGGGAAGGAGTATTGCCATATTCGTCCCTCCCTGAATATACGACTAAATACTTATATATATGACAATTTGCACTTGTGTAAGTACTACCTCATCCTATTCTGCACTCAAGGAAAAACACTGATACTGTTGCTCACAGGCATTTCATAACAATCAAGTTAATTAAAGGAAAAAATTAAGTTAAATGCATCTTTTTTTTCTGAACCACATTCAGACAAGCTGGTAAATAACTTATTAGGCTGCTTTTTAAATTGACATTGTAATGAACGCATATGTAGGCAGTTCCCATCATTTAGTAGCTTTTTTAAAAAAAGAAAATATTGTTATTTATCTAATCGTATCACAAAACAGACTTTTATTCAGTTCGACTTCATGTGAGGCTCGTTAACAAGGATTTAAGACGCTATTTGTTGTTGTAATGTAATTAACTTTCCGAGTTAACAGAAGTAGTAGGTTTATTTCCTGGAGGCATCTTAAAGATTGAAAGTAGAATCAGATGGATAACGCTTTTATAAGAGAACTTTCTTACTGGCGAAATGGGACTGAAAATTTTATAATTCTTGTTCATAAAATTAGTAACTTTATGAAAAGAAATCAAGAATTGTATTTTAAATACCTATTATTATATATTTGAATCAACTATTATTTCAAGATTTAATTATTATTAAAATAACTTTGAAAGTTTTTCAAATATAAGTTTTTGTATAATTTATGAGTATTTGAAACAGACGAGACGCATTTCTATCATATGCTTTTGGAATTTTTCAACTATACTCGACTCAGGATATCTAATATATCGGGTTTGGATTGGAACGCTACTTTTTACTATTTTTTTACACAAGGGTTAATTAGACTGAAATATGCTGCTTAAAGCTGATTTGTGGACTGCTATAAACATGGATGCCAGCAGTGTCATTCGAATCCACAACTCTGGTACCGAAGAATAAGAGATGACTTTAAGATGTCATATGACTCTTAAAAGTCGAAAAAATCCCCTATATAATAATAATATAAGCTATCTGTCCGTCTGTCCTCGAATTTATGAACCATTTGGACTTGGAATCTATAGAGGCAACCATATTGGATCTCTGATGAGTTAGGGTTAGCAAAATTCAAAGCGAGTAAAGTTTATCTGCTCCTAAATTATGGATCCGATTCTAAAATAAATTGGTATAAATATGCTTCATATAACAACGAAAGATACTGTCGTATTTTTAAAATGTTCGAAATCCTCCCCTTCCCCCGTGTTCGAGCGTTTATTGCCATTATATCAAGCCCCATTTTAAAAGCAGGTGATTAAATTTATCACATAATAAATAGGTAAAAATAACAATTTTTCTATCATTATGACGTCATTCCTTTAACCATGTCATTTAATACTTTCTTATTTTAAATTATTTAAATATCGTCTGCATTATTTTCATACGTTTTATTACTGAACTTAGATATTACGTAAATAATTTTCTTTTATATTTGGCTTAAATAACAGATTAGGTACATATATGATAATTTTAAATTGAATCATCGATTATTTTTTGTTGCAAGATTATTCTCAAACAAAACACAAAAATAATTTTTTTTTAGCTGCCTCATAGGGTATTTTACAATTCTGGAAAATTAATAATTTTAGAGATCCCGTCATATGAGGGCTTCTCTAGTGTAGTATAAATATCATTTTCTACTTCTCATAGCTTTAAAACTACCAGTTTTACAGACATAAATTTTTTAACGTAGAACAAAGTGCTATTTTTACTTAGATGTCTTATTCATTTTTTATATATATAAAATATTTTTTTTTAATTTTTAAATAAAAGACACTTTGTTTTTAACAAAAATGATATCAAGGCTAACTCGCATGATAACTAAAATATAATTTAGTAAAATAGAAACTTATTGGTTTAAAACATACTAAAATATCCCAAAATTTTTTTCAGCCAAAATTTGTATGTATTTAATTTATATATATTATATATATATATATATATATATATATATATATATATATATATATATATATATATATATATATATATATATATATATATATATATATATATAATATTAAAAAAATGAATTTTTTCCTTAAAATCTAAAAATTTATCACTGAAAAAAAAATATTTTGGGAAATATACAAGTAAATTTAAGTTCAATAGGATGAAAATATAATTGTATGCAATCTGTAAAAATTTCATGAAAAAATATTAAAAACTTTTTGAGATAACATGCGCATTACATGAAAAAAAAGTAAACAATTTAAAAAAGATCAAGTTAAAGTTTTGTAAGTTAAATATCTTTACAATAAATATCTGACACGTTTCTAATCATAATTTATCTCAATATTTGAAATTGTTTACGTGGATTGTTTTAAAATATTCGGAACTGAATTTCTTTTTACATATATTTTTTTCTGAAAAAAAAACTAAATTTTTGTCGATTGTGATTTCTGTCGTGTGATTTTTTTTAAAATTGGTCCATCAAATCACAATTTAGGAAAAAGTAATTCTTCACAATAGTGATGGTTTATTTTTGTTTCGAATCACCCACAGAATACGAAAAACGTAATACGAAATACGCAAACAATTTAGAAGTAACAATTTGTTTCTAACGCTCACAGACATGAAATAAAACGAATTTTCTTAAGAGCTTATAGTGAACAAAGTATTTTTTCAAAACAATTTAGATAAACTGTTTAAAATATAACAGTTCACAATGTTTTTTCCTTGACTTACAGTGAGCAGGAGAATTAATAGATGTCTTGTTAGGGCGAATATGAGATTTGCTTTAACATTTCTAGCCTTTTTCCCCACTTGAAAAGCAATATACAGAAGAAAATATTATTTTTGGTGATTGAAATATATCCACACATTTAAAAATGATTCACTTCAAAACTTATTTGATTATTTTTACAAATATCGTACCATGAAGTGATTTACAAAACTAGCAGCTCAACAAAAATAAATTCTCTCAATTAAAATCTCACAAGTGATTAAACACAGCAGAATCTAATGACAACCCATTTCCTTTAAATCAATGCGAGGTTAGTTATCAGGGTAGCTCATCATTTCCTGTCTTATGAAAGCTTCTACTAGGGGAAGTGGTAAGTTTAACTTTAATAACTTTATTTTCTTCCTCTCTACCTTTTAGGCGTTATTTTCCTGTCACCAAGTCATCGAATGCAATATATATGTTTATGTGATTTCAAATGGAAATTCTTGCTCTGTGCCCTATCTGCATAAACTAGAGAATTGAATTTCTCTTCCATGAAAGTAATTCATCCATAAGTTATCAATTACAATATGTCGGTGATTAAACAAAAGCTTCCAATGGAACATTTAGTTTATCTTGATTTATTGTAGATATCTTTCCCATTAGATTAATTAAAATATATTTTATACTGAAAACTGTATTTTCTTTTTTTGCACCTTGAGATATTTTCTTGTCACTAACTATTGAATGTTTCCTATTTGTTAGCGTTGTGAAGCGTTCTGAAAAGTCGTTTGATCTCCGAATATGATCACTGCTCTAATCCCCTATATAATAATAGCCTAAGTTATCTCTCCGTCTGTCCTCGAATTTATGAAGCGGTTGGACCTGGAATGGATAGAAGCATCCATATTGGATTCTTGATGAGTTAGGGTTAGCAAAATTCAAAGCATCTTCTTTAAAACGTTCGAAATCCCCCATTTCCTCCTGTTCAAGAGTTTAATGTCATTATATCAAGCCCCATTTTAAGAGCAGGCAATTAAATTTCTCAAATTCACTTAATAAATAGGTAAAAATAACATTTTTTCTAGCATTATGACGTCATTCCTTAAACTATCTCATTTAAATATCTCTTATTTTAAATTATTTAAATATCATCTGCATTATTTTCATATGTTTTATCATTGAACTTAGATATGACGTAAGTAATTTTCTTTTATATTTGGCTTAAAGACTACATTAGGTACATATGCGATCATTTTAAATTCAATCATTAATTATTTTTTGTTGCAATGAAAATTTTATCACCGGTATTAACAACTTTTCGTGAAAGTCCAGGAGTCTATTTTACGGGCTATTAAATATCTAGCGTTTAAGTTATATATCTTTGGAAATAAGGTGGTTTCACGCAGCAGGACATATCTAAACTTATTACAATTCTGGCTTTAGTAAGGGCAATTTATTGTTTGTCTATTGGGTGTTGTAAACATGAAAATGAATGGGAAGGGCATTATAGTGGTTCGTGACAATGTGAAAAATTGTTCTATTAAGAAGCTTGTTCTTTCGTGTGTTTGATTTTTATACATACCCACACGGTTTGCAATCGATTCGGCAAATTTTGGACATCATTCATATATACCGCCAAATAATCACTGTCAATATTAAAACCTCTGCTGTCCATCCTATCATGTATTATGACAAGATAAATTAAAGTTGGCAACTAACATACGACCAGTAAAGTTTTTTACTGATCCCGTCATATGACGGGCTATATGCTAGTAATGTATATATTGTGATAGTGAAATGGCTCATCTATGTTTCAAAAGACTATCTGTTTGCTAAAACCGGAAAGTCAGAGCTGTTAATGAACTAATATTTATTAGTTTTCTCATTTCAAAAACAGTTTCAAACAATAATCACTGTCAATATTAAAACCTCTGCTGTCCGTCGTATCATGTATTATGACAAGATAAGTTAAAGTTGGCAACTAACATACGGCCAGTAAAGTTTTTTACTGATCCCGTCATATGACG
>CM063505.1:137531546-137536546 GCA_032207245.1 Pardosa pseudoannulata
GCAGTTTGGTTATCCGATAAAGTAAAACCTGAAGACGATGAACAGTTCCATTAATGCAATATCCCAATATCAACTTCTTTTAAAAAATCAACCGAAAAAAATAAAATATATGCATGTTTTGAAAACACTGGTAAAGTAATAAAATTATCTATGAATAGGGCTAAGCAGTTTGGTTATCTGATAAAGTAAAGCCTGAAGACGATGAATAGTTCCATTAATGTAATATCCCGATATCAACTTCTTTTAAAAAATCAACCAAAAAAAAATAAAATATATGCATAAGTATATTTTGGAAACACTGGTAATGTAATTAAATTATTTATGAATAGGGCTAGCAGTTTGGTTATCCTATAACGTAAAGCCTGAAGACGATGAACAGTTTCAATAATGCAATATCACAATATCAACTTCTTTTAAAAAATCAACTGAAAAAAATAAAATGTATGCATTAGTATAGTTCGGACACACTGGTAGAGTAATATAATTATCTATGAACAGGGCTAAGCAGTTTGGTTATCGGATAAAGTACAGCCTGAAGACGATGAACAGTTCCATTAATGCAATATTACAATATCAACTTCTTTTAAAAAATCAACTAGAAAAATTAAAACATCTGCATAACTATATTTAAAAAAAAACAATTATTCTTTCAAATTGAAGCTTTTTAGATATTGAAAAGGGAGTCAACCCATTTAAATTACCCAAAAATTCGATTATAAAAAAAAAAAATTTAAGAATGCATAAATGGTTTTAAAACTTTAACAACAAAATTACTTTAAAAATTTCCATTAGAGAGTACAAAAATCATTATTATCCATTTAAATCATCATATTAATTTTTTTAATAAAACTATGTAAAGTTATAACTTTAAAAGAACTTTATTCAAAATAATGTTTTCATCTTGAGTATACTCTAAATAGTTGCTAATACTCCAAATTTTCAAGGTAAATACTACAGAGTTAGACAAAACCCCTTCTACTTTTTATTTGGTATTTATAGTATTTGAAATATATTTTTGGATGTCATTTTACCCTTATTTATGTATTCAACCTCCTGGACTGACCTTTCTGATTCCTTTTAAAATTAAAATAATTGGAGAATTATACCTAATGCTTAGTGTTTAGAAAAATGCAAAAATTATCAATGATATTCAGTTATTTTTTTTTTAAGTTTGCGCATAGTGTGTTATAAAAATTTTAGAAATTTTAAAACGTTTTTGTTTCAAGAAAACGTTTTTATTTTTCCTGAAATTCAGTAAATTTAGAAAAATACTTAAGGCTGCAAGTGGAATTAAGCTGGGAGAATTTTCCCAGAAAAACGATATTTCATTCTCATCAAATTTAGAAATTAAACTAAGAATAAAAATAAAAGAGGTTGTTTTAATATTCAATGCCTTACAGTTAATAAAATTAGTACCAGAATAGATAATACAGTTATTATGTAAAATCATTTTTATCAATTTTTAAAACAAAATTTCCGAATATGAAGTACTTCAAGTCTATTTCTAATTGCCACATGTCTTTGAAATTTATCGAGAAGTTACTTAGATCAAAAAGTAAATTTTAGTTAAAAACAATATATTTATGACAGCAAAACTCTATTCATATTGAAATATTAAGAATTATGGTGCATATTTTGCATGGAATTTGAAAATAGTTATTTTAACTATCATTATATTTTGTTAATTACATTTTTAGCGAATGATTACTCAAAAACAACTAAGTTTTCTTCTGAGTCCTAAAAGATATCCCATGAATAAAAAATGACCATAATATAAAAAAAAGCTTATGAAATGTTTTCAATGATCTTCTTTAGATAGAATTAATAATTAATAACTTTTAAAATGATTAAGATTTTACCTTCAAACTGTAAACGCTTTCCCTCAAATATATTGCTAATAACATATTAAATTTTTGAAGCAGATATGTCAAAAACAAAATTAATTTTGAGAGCATCCTTAAATAAGATTTCAAGTATTTTGTTTAATAAAAAAATATGGTAATCCGTAAAACAAGAAAAGTTATCTCTTTGAAGTTGCTTAAAAGTGATGGTTCTACTTAATACTGCAATCTTGAACTGGTAACCGAAGAAAAGAGAACTCACTGAAGTATTTATTTGTGTAGAGATACATGAGTGATTCTTTTAATAACAGACACCGGGAAGTGCTTTAGGGAACGCCGTAATCTAAATTTTGTAGCTGAGTTACTGGGCAGAAAGTAAACATGCAAATTCTAAACAGTTTCCTTGCCTTTTTATTTACATTTTTCTGCTTAGTTCATTTTCTAAAAAAGTTTCACTCAGAAACTATTGAATGATATGATTCAATTTAAAAAAGAAAGCTGCATTACTGTTTTAAACTGGATTGATCATATTTTTTGTAGAAATAAAGAGAATTGAGGAAGTAATTAATGTACCCATTCAAATTTTTATCATTATTTATTAATTTTTATTTTTATCAATATACTGTAGTATTTCCTATTTTAAAATTCTATTAAAAGAGTATTATTGAAAGTAAAACCTGTTTGAGAAGTTCATTTAATTGACGATTGGGTAGAGCGCTGCTCTTCAGTATTGATAGTTCATGGATTGGAATTCCTCTGTTCGCATGGATATTAGCTTAGCTCGGAATCGGTTTTGAGCTTTAGCTTCGGCTTTTATTAGCGCTGGTGTAGGCAAGACAGTAGAGTTGCTCTACAAACCAATTAACTAACCGATTCATTTAATCAAAATTTAAATAAAAAGATTTTAAAATTTTAATTCCTTGTTAAATTTATAAATATTTATATATTTGATCTAATTTGTTTAAAATGATTTATTAAAACCTCCTACACAAGATTGCACACATTGTCATATACCTTTGAAATTATAAAAGAAATTTTGGTGACATTAACTGTGAAAAACAATGCCATTTAATAGTTTCTTCTATATATTTACGTAAAGAAAAATAAGCAATTTACTGCTATTTTCATGCACAGTTTTATTATAAGCGTTATAGAAACTTTTATAAGAATTTATACCAGTATATTAAATTATAAATTTTTTTTAACTTTTTTAATGCATGGAATTCAAGAAAAAATAAGCATGGATGAAACGCCATTTAAATTTTTATTTTGTTTAAAAAAATACAATAAATGAAATTATACAAGCAACTAACTTTTGACATATTATGAATACAAATATCAAATTTTGTATACATTTATAAAAGATTAGAACTATAATTTAAGCCAATAAAAATCGATATTATGAGCATAATTGGGGTATTATTTCTCGTTAAGGAACAGCCTATAGGACATATATAGTTGTGAAATATTTGGAAAAAGTAAGACTGAAGTATGTTGTAGGACTTTATGAACTTAGATATGGATAATTTATAGACTTCCTCGAATTGGTTATTAATAGCATTTATTATTGAACTTGAATGTGTATCCTACATGTAGAATTAACTTACCTCCTATATGTTGAATATTAGTTCCATGCTACAATAAAAGAAAAATTATAAGCATTCATGATTCGTATTTTAAAAAATTCTTTAAATTAAGAACCTTAGATTTTGATTAAATGTTATATTATTTGTAAAAAGTATTAGTATTTGTTTTTGAGTTGACTATATAATTTGAAAAAATCAGGGAAATTTTTTATATCTTTTTTAAAAAGCGGATAAATTTCTTGATGGATAAGAAATTGAAAGAAATAGAGAAGCAAAATATAAAAATGTTTTTCCAGTATTTTTTCTATGCCCAACATAATTTCTCAAATTCTAAAAAGTCTACAAATTTCACCGCATACACTAAATACGGATGGAAATATCTTCAATTTTATAGTGCTGGAGATACGTTTAATCAGTATGTTTGGATAATTAATTTTAGGATATGGTACAAGTTGTTACTTCCGACATAAAAATCCACATAAAGTTCATAATATACATCCTACTTTTTTCTACTTAAAGTTCAATTTGAGCTATATATTACCGTTTAATTTGCTACGTTACAATAAATTTTTCTGTGCGATCGATCGTTAATTTAACTTGAACTAACATTTCAAGCTAATTCCAAAAATTTACTAACATTTATGCCAACAGTCAAATTCAAACATGTAATTTACCGTACCAAAAGGCAAAATATTGCATTATGTTTAGTAACACTTTTCGGTATGTATGCAATATTCATACCCGGTAACTGAATTGAGTTCTTCAGAGAGAATAACAGGTAAATTCTCGGTGCTATGGTTGCTTTTTTGAATTCCAAACAGCATCACTAATTTGACGGTACAGATTACTCGAATGCACTGATAAATACTAATTCATAATTCTTTAACTTCCAATTAGATATTATCAATAAACGCTAGACATAAAATACTGATTGAGAATATAAAACTCATTTATGGTCATATATAGAACAGGGATATCATTCCACTTATCTTAATGATGATTTTTGTTATTTGTAGTAATGCCATATACAGGTTTTCCTACATGCATTAATCAAATATAGACAAAAATTATTCTCTAAAAAGTATAAAATATTTTTAATTATATTTTGTAAGACTGTTATAATTTTAAATGAAAATTGAGAGTAGGGTAATTATATTTATATTATTATTCCATCAATACTAAGAGTTGCTCGTGCTGAAACATGTTCACAGGCTTATCTGATATCATTAATGTTTTCTCTAATAAGCATTCCTGAAATATAAATTTACAAGTTATGCGTTCCAGAATGAGAATGTTTTCATGCTACAACAATGAACCAGGAAAATATTCAGAGATAAAAATCTAAATAAGTTGCCCAATTTATTTTTATTTTTTTTCGCGGAAAATAAAAAAAATCTCAACCTCAAATGCATATTAAAAAAGGCAACCTATCAACTCCAGTCATCATAATGATCAGCTGGAAATAAAACCGATATCACATATCATTACCAGTGATTGTTCCTGTTGCATGCTACCATTTATAACGGAGATGGCACAATGAAGACGATTTAACTCGTCAGAGGGGGAAAAAGAT
>CM063505.1:137539046-137544046 GCA_032207245.1 Pardosa pseudoannulata
TGCAACTACTGATACTGATAGTATTTTTATATGAAGAGAATCAAGGGCTCATTATCTGTCCTCCCATGGCCGAGAAAGCTTCAATTTTGGTCGATTGTCTCTGTTCCTTCCAACAGTTTGTTCGTGTAAAACTAGGAAAATTAAATGAAAAGTTTGAGCTTAATTGCAGATTAAAGGACTTATGAAATTAAATTTTGAGCTCAATTTATTTTCATTCAATTTACCCAGTTTCACACGAATAAACTGTTGGAAGGAACAGAGACAATCGACCAAAATTGAAGCTTTCTCGGCCATGGGAGGACAAATAATGAGCCCTTGACTCTCTTCATATAAAAATATGTCGAGTATCAGCAGTTGTGCTGAACCAGCAAAAATATTGAAAAAAAAAATAAAATAAAATTATAATTGGTAAAAATTACATGGTATGCCTTTATATGAAGACAATCAAAATGAAAAATATTTTCATTTTCACGAGGGTGGTGGACCATAGGTTGCCCTCTACTGGTGTAAGGCTAAAAATATTCAACATACATCACGTTTCTAATATATATTTGAAGAAAAACTCACGTTTTATAGTCAAAATATTTGGAAATTTAAATTATCTCTATTTCATTATCATTAGCCTACGATATATTTCTACAACTTTATAAAGTACCTCAAAAAATATTTCAAACCATTGTAGAAAAAATATAATTAATGACTATTTGGTTGCTTGAAAACAAATGCAATTCTTTCTCACTTCAACTGACAGTTGAACTTTGACCGATGCGTTCGCGAAGTGAAATCAGTTGCTACTTCATGGAAGATTAATATTTCCGCAGAGTCAAGTAATAACCTCTACATGACAATCATCTTTGTGAGTCTCTCCAAGTGTTTGGTAGTTCGATGAACTTATGTAAACACAGATAGAGAAGATTATGAATTAGGAAGAGGAAAAGCTTCATAAGAGTATTCTAGCTATCTGTATTGCCATCAAAACTACTGTAATAGAAGATACGGAGGAATTGCTTTGAAATTTCAAATATAATTATGATTTCCTCAGAAAATGACTCTGCTTTCATTTTCATAAAAGTTCTTCCTTTCCTTAAATACATACCTCTCTTGAAATAACCCCCGAAGGAAATTAATAAAATATGGTTCAAAAATGAATATACTTTTGCTTAAGGAATGCAGAGAAAGGAGGTCGTGCAATTGCAATTCGAATTTTAATATCACTGAAGCAGATCTTTTTTAATGAATCCTAAAAATAGGTATTATCAGATTTAATTACTTCATGGAATCACAACAGCTACCGGTATTAAACTAAGAAATTAGTTTATTAAAGTCATAGAATTTAGATTTGTCTGATTAAACTGGCAAAATATTAAAATCTATGAATAGTAGGTATTTAACCACAGATATTGAACTTAATGCGTTTTCTGTTATAAAAATAGCTAAAAAGAATAGCGTAAATTATGAGAAATAAATTATTTTAAAACAAACAAAGCATTCAGAAGTTTATGCTATAAACAATTATGACATATTGCTGAAATTTTTCTGTAAAAAAGAAAAAAAAATTTTAGGATGTCATTTTTCCAAACCTATTTGCATGATTAAAATAAATACATAACTTAATAATTTTCTCACACACTACTACTTTTTTTAGCATACAGAATCTAACGAAATCCAGTAAATAACCGGTAGGGAAAAGTATTCTAAGTTTACCATAATTTTTTTCTCGTTTTGGGAATTTTTTAATTTTATCTCACCTATCTTACATATCTGACGATAAATCAGAATTATTTTGAATTGGGCAATGTCTTTGGCTACATGCTCTGATTAGAATAAACTGTAACACGGAATATCATTAAGATACTTTTCCAGTAGAGATCATAAAATTGGCAGTGCTGAAAATTATTTATACACTGTGCCGCGGGTTTTCTGAAAAGTTAAATCTTTCAATTACTTTCCTTCCCAATAACTCGCAAAAGAAAAAAAAATATTTTAAAAACTGCATAAAATTATGCATAATTTTTTGTATAGTCCAAGTTTAGGGGCCGGCCTCATAAAAGTCGTTTAATGGCTAACCACGATTAATTTCTTTTTAAATAGAGAATTGAGTCCCACCATTGGTTGGCTCCATAGGTTAATAGCGGTTAGTCGTTAATCGACTTTGAGGAGACCGGCTTTAGATTAAATAACTGCTATTAAGTTGCACCGATGTACATTCCTACGATTGTCAGCGCATGCATACACAACTGTGGACTAAATTTCCAAGAAGAATTTAGGTGCAGCTGTTGACTTCGAGTTTTAGTAGGGACCCCTGAGGAGGAGTTGTAGCTCACGGAGTGGCACAAGTATAACGGTGAAGCCCAGGCAGGGATGTAGCCGTGAGATATGAGGGCAGGGGCTAAGCAATAATGTCAACTTTTACCGAAGAGTCCATTTTATAAATAAGCCCACCTGCACTCCCGAAGGGGAATGCGGATGTGGTAAAATTTCACCAACAAATGATTGGGACAGAGAAAAAAAAAAGTGGCTTTGAACCGAGGTGCAAAGATGTGAAAAGAAAGTGGTCGATATTCAAGAGTTGCTGGACATCGAGATCCCGTGAGCAAGTCAGAGAGACTTGGTCAGCAATCTATTCCCGAGTCCGCATGCGTATGATCCGCACGCCGGTATAGACGTTCAGCAAAATAACGGCCGCTACGCCAAAACCGATGTCCAGCCTGTTGACAGCCCCAGCCTGCTCCCCTGTAATGACTGGAGGTAAACTTAATAATATTCATAATTATTACCTGGGTCTCATAATCTTTTGATAAGGAATACTATTTCAAGAGTATCGATCGATAGATCAACCAAATAATTGCAGGTCATGTTAAAAACTAACCAAGTGATGTATTAATTTGTAAATATTGCACACAATAAATGTTTTAGTTTAAATATTAGGTATTTTCCTTTAATTCTGTAGCGTATATTTTACTGTGCTTTCCCTTTAAGAACGAACACTGGTGTTTGTGTTGTAAGTGCATTACAACATAAGGTTTTGGTTTGGTTTGGAGCGCTACGGTCTACTGTTGGGCCCTCAAGGGCTAATGAGACCGGGACCTACTGCTTAATGCCGATTTCGAACGGCTACGAACATCCATGCCATAATGGGATTCGAACCCACGAACTCCCGTACCGACGATCAGCGCCCTAACCAATCGGCTTACAACACAAGGATTAAGCTAAAGTAAAAAATAAATTATATAGCAGTTTCAATAGTCAAGAGTAGTTTTGGTTAAGAGTTCAAAAATAGTTATTTTTCACCTACAGTTTCATTTATGTAATTTAAAGAATACACTAATAATCAAGAGCATTCTCTAAACTTTTCTGTAACTGCACATAGTTTCAAGTATTCTACATTAAAATTAACAACAATAAAACTGTAGCCCTTAAGTCAATTTAATAGTTAACAGCGGGATTTATAATATTGTAATATGCAGAGAAATAGAATTACTAACTTTGTGTTTAAATCTATAACTACAATGAGATCAGTCATACAATTTGAATTTGATGTAAGTTGATATTTTCAACCTATTTTACACTATCCAACACAAAATGTATGAAAGAGTGAGTGTTGCCAAGTGACTGAATTGTTCACAATAGTAAATTAATTTTCTTTTCAAACCTAATAATGTGAACAATAGATCTGGAAAAACAAAACTTTTAAAATAATAAATTATAAGTATTTGTTTTAACAGTTAAATATGCAGTTTGGGCGTCCAATGTTAGCAAAACAATACTAAGGAAATTTCATTTGAAATTTTCAACCTTTTTTTAAAAGCTTCAAATGCAATATATATCAAAGAATCAGTAATTTTCTGTGAGATCGTAGTTAACTATAGTAATTAATTTGATTCTCCGCAAATCTATTTTTCAAAACAATAAGCTTGACAGGATAATGCTCTTAAAACAATAAATTATGCGCATTTATCCTAGTAGCTCAAGTCCAGTCTTTTTCCCAGTTGATAAATAAATAACCAAAGGAAATTTTTTTTGAAATTCTAAAATGTTATTCAAGACGCTGAAGATTTTTCAATTATCTTATTCTGGGTCAATAACAGTTGTATGTTTCTTTATTACCCTTTCTTCTAAAACTCATTCTAAAGTCATCACACAAACATAGAAAACCCATTAAAATGAGCTATCTTTTTTCAAACGAAATACTCGCAATAAGTAATTTGAAAGAGGGATTGAAATAACTTCTAGAAAGACTTGTTACTTAAAAATAGACAGTTAAATGCTTCATATAATTTATCTATGAATTAAGCTGTATTAAAACATGATTTATTTTTAGCTAGTTTTACAGTGTATATGCTGGTAATCTAGCTAAATGATAGGCGAATGGGTAGAATGCTGATCTTTGGTAGTGGAATTCATGGGGGCGAATTCCAAATCTCGCTTCTGAAATGGATGTTCGTGGTGGTTCAGGATTGGCTTGAGGTTCCCTTGAGGACAAGCACGTAAATGCTATACTAGTCGACCGTTGTGAAAACCGTTGCCGTTTACGCCATCTAGTAATTAAATCTAGCATTTAAAAATTAAAATAAAACGTTCAAATCTCCTATTAAGCAGACGCGACTCTTGTTTCTCAATATCAACCGTAGATATCCAGTGGAGGCGACGCTGGACATATACGAATGAAATAGCTGCGTCGCGTATACTAGATGTTGGTAACGAAGGGTTAAGCAGTAGGTTCCAGTTAGCTCTCATGTTGCAAAATAGTAGGAGAGTTCTTACACTGGCCCGTCACTCATACAGAAACTGACAACAAGGTCTGCCCGACAGCAACCACGACATCTATAGAGCTGCAGCTGACCTACGAGAGGCCCGTCATGGGTCGAAGATTACTTTGGTCAACTCCGGTAAGGAACAAGCGCTACAGAGCCATGTTCTGGTCTATTAGAGAAGACACTATAGAAAGATCACTCAGGTGAACCCCGGGCTCGTGACACCCGTATATACTTAAAGAAGAT
>CM063505.1:137549046-137586546 GCA_032207245.1 Pardosa pseudoannulata
ACAGATTAAACAAGACAAATGGAGGGAATTGTGTTCAAGTCTTGACTCAAGAACTTCTAATGGAAAACTATGGAAACTGGTTAAAAATATCAGTAATGAACAACCTCAGGCAGAACAAAGTAATTCAATTCAGGATGAAAATGGAGATTTAGCTCAAAATGATAAGGAAGCGGCCAATTTATTAGGCCTGCATTATCAGAAAATAAGTAAGCTGGACTTCACTGTTGAAGATGTTATTGTTAAAACCAGGGCTAGTAATATTGTCCATGGCTGCCGCAGCCATATTCAAAGTGAAACTTGCATCTTCAGTAAAGTTTTCAATGTGAGCGAACTCGAAGCTGCAATAAAGGACACTAATCTAAATAAATCCCCTGGACCAGATGGTATCCACGGTCAAATGATAGACAAACTTAGCCCGATTGGAAGACAAAGGCTCCTAGATTTTATAAATTGTTCATGGAACAAGGGAAAACTTCCTCAAGACTGGAGGAGAGCGACGGTCATTCCTTTCAAAAAACCTGGCAAACCTGACAGCAACACTGAGAGCTTCAGACCGATCGCTTTAACCAGTATAGTGTGCAAAATTATGGAAAAAATGATTCTCAGAAGACTCAACTTTCACCTACATGCCCTTTCTCTTCTCCCTGAGGAGCAGTATGGTTTCAGAGAGGGACATTGCACTTCGGACCAACTGCTTTACTTCTGCCAGAGAATAAGAGATGCCCACAACAAGAAACCCACTAACCACACTGTTGCAGTTTTCCTGGACTTGTCCAAAGCCTTTGACAGAGTGTGGAATAACTTACTCGTTATAAAACTTTTTAAGGGCTTTGGTATCGGTGGAAAGGCCCTTCCCTGGATTTACGATTTTCTTAGAAATAGATGTATCAGAGTGAAGTATAATGATTCCCTTTCCAAGAGTTTTAGGATCTTTCAGGGAGTACCTCAGGGATCAGTTCTGAGTCCTACTTTGTTCTCACTTTATCTGTCAGGTATTGAGAGAATTATCCAGTTAAAATGTGAGGTTGGCGCTTTCGCGGATGATATTGTCCTTTGGAAATCTGATAATGACGTGAGGAGACTAGAGAGAGAGACATTAATCTTGTCCTTGAGGATATTCGGGATTTCTCTGAGGAACATAAACTGTGTTTTAACCCAACTAAATCCTCGGTTGGCTTTTTCACTACCAACAGAAAGCTTTATAATTTCCAACCCAATATCCTTTTGAATAATCAGCCACTGATAGTGAATAAACATCCAAAATACCTAGGATTCGTGCTAGACCCGGAGATTCTGGGAAACAAGCATATTGATCATCTCGTGTTAAAGGCAAGAAAACGGCTCAACATTTTGAGGTACATCTCAGGGCGCGATTGGGGCTCTAACGCTTGCACTCTCAGAAGCACGTATATCTCACTAATTAGACCTATCTTAGAATATGGAATTCCAGTTTATTGTTGTGCCTCTGATACAAATCTTCAGAAACTTGAAATGGTCCAACTCAGCGCGGCCCGGATTATCACAGGCCTAAGAAATTCATGTCCTAGAAATATTGTGCTATTTGAGGCTGATCTGCAACCTTTGAGCCTCAGAAGACACGCATGCCTAACAAAATACTACAACAAACTCAACGCTCTAGGTTCTCAAAATCGCACTTCTTCCTATTTCAAAAACTGGCGTTTTAGCCAGAGACTCAAGAGAAACAGCCCTTTCAGCCAAATAACCACCCTTAGTCTAATCAATGAAGCTGTGGAACCCCATTACCTGAAACAATGTCTTGATCCATCAGACGATCTTGCTCATGTCTTCTTCCATCCTGACTTACAAGTACAAGTGAATAAACAAACAGATATTCCTGCCTACCTCAAACAAATTGCTCTTGAGAGAATTGGAGAAATACCAATTGATGCCATACAGGCTTACACGGATGGTAGTAAAGACCAAAGTAATCACTCAGGCAGTGGAGTCTACATCAGATCACAAAATATTGTCTTGAAGATCCAAAGGAGAAATCCTGATAACTGCTCGGTTTTCCGCAGTGAGCTAATTGCCATAGATGAAGCCCTAGATTCCCTGGAGTCTGTCCCCCAGGGAACTGAGATCTGGATCCTGTCTGATAGCAGAAGTGCGATACAGCACTTAGCCAGTTGGCACAATGTAAGAGACAATACTGGAGTTTCAATACTTAATAAGATGAAAAGAATTTCTACTTCCCATGACATTCATATACAGTGGATCCCCTCCCACGTCGATCTTGAGGGAAATGAGATCGCGGACTCTTTGGCCAAGGCTGGCGCTGAAGAGACCTACATGCCGTCGGCGCCACTAACCTTCCTAGAGATTCATTCAAAGATCAAACACAATAATTCTAACACTTGGAATGACCCGCCAAAGCATCACTGGTATCAGTGTTCACGACCTGGAGGATCCCTGGCAACTGGCTTCAATCGTCAGGAACAAACTACTCTTTCCCGATTTCGAAGTGGCCACCTTAGAACTCTAAGGTTTTCTGAAGGATTGAAGAGTTTCGAAATTTGCAACAAGTGCTCAATAGAACAGGCTTCGCCTGAACACATTCTCGAATGTTTGGGATTCTCCGTGAGTGACCTGACTAAGGACCCACTCATGGTGCTGGACTTTCTAAAGGTGCACAGTCTCATGGACCTGGTCTAGCGCTGCTGACCACGGGGGCATGCAACAACAACAACAACACTAGAAATTCTTAAAGAAAAACAACTCCCATGTATTTTTGTAAAATAGTTATTGGTGATCATTCAGTTTATGATCACTGACAATCTATTTCTTTTACTGTCTAGTAGAGAGAGATTATATAAGATGATTAAGGAAATAATCTTTAATCACTTACGGTAGGTAATCCATCATTGACAGATCACTCTCCTTTTTACTTAATCTTAGAGTATACTTAGAAGATAAGTGATTAGAAGGACAATAGACAGTTGAGGCAATACATACACTACTTAAACTGTAGCAATAGTACAACATGTGTAGATAAGGTGAGGTGGTTAATTAGCTCTGACTGCTATGGTAAACATTTTGTTACAGGAGTCATAATTTAAGTAGGATTTAGTGCTTAAAACAGATTTCCAACTCTACGACGATTATTGCTAACAAGATTTAAACTCATGAATTCAGAAATCATAGACCCTATCAGTTTGTCACGTTAGGTTGCATGTAGAAAAAACAGAGAGCGAAGTCAGCAATATGACGCCTCATAGTTTCTAAATGTTTGTTCACAAATTTATTACTTCTGCAAAATCACATATTTTTTTCTGTCTAAAATAGAAATCCCTAATATAAATATATAATAACTCTCATGACTTAGATGTTAACAAAGGTAGGTGTCCCATGTTAATTTGAAGGCATAGGTAATAGGTGCAGGTTAAGTCTTCATTGCATTTGATGAATGGGTGTACTTAAGATATTGAATAGTAATAAAGCACACACGAAAAGTCTTGCGCTCTACTTTTTTGACTTTATTTCCCTTATGAAAATTAAGGTAACTTTTTTAAAGAACTTGATAAAGAAAAGACACTAAAACATAAATAGATTATGTCTACTTTGGAGATATAGAATAGTGACAAAACACTGACGAAACGTCGTTTACCTTTATCTTTTGAGCTCTAATTTCTTTAAGAAAAATAATTTAGTAGTTTTTATAGAACTTGCAAAGAAAGATACACTAATAAATAGATGGATCATATCTTCCTTTGAGGGTCACTTTTTGAGCTTTCCTTTCTTACCTATTTTTTTTAGAAAATTTGCACCATTAAGTTTTATTCGTATTCTACGGCTTTCTCCTAAAATAATCCAGTGAATCAATATTAAGTGTAGAAACAGTAGTCATAAATATATGCATTCACTTTGTTTTACATTAACGAATTAGAAAATTTACTTTATGCAACAGTTCACTGGCATAAATAAGATAAATTTTTATTACAAATTCCGTTTAAATTGCGTATTATTTTCTGCGTAAAATATACCTTGAATGAATTAACCTATTTCTTGTTCGATGTTTTTACTGTCAAACTATTATGTTGTTTTCTATTGCTATCCTTTCTTCTTTATGATAAGTTCTTACGTAACGAGGGTTGTTTATGAATGGAAAGTAATGTCAGAAAGGTTAATGCGCTGCCAAACCTCTCTCATAAACTATATGACACGTGACCTTTCCTCTTCGATTGTAGTATACGATGGTGCATAAAACACTGTTGTTGTAATCTTTAATTATGTCACCTCCTTAAGAGGTCAAACAAGCAGTGGCGTGTAGTTTTTGTCTCGGTTCATTTTTAACTTGTGAGAACCAAGCCAAATTTCCTTTTGCTAATTTTTCTACTGCTGTAGAAGTAAAATTTAAAATTTAAAATATTTTTATTAGCAAAATTTAACATAAGGGAAAAAATGTGAAATATTAATTTAAAAAATTTAATTTTCTCATGAATGAATTTTTAATTCTCGTATAAATATATCCTTGTATAGATTTAATTCCAGTTTTATTGTTATTAAAATTAGTTAAATTATTTAAATTCATACTTTGTATCACATATATTTTAAGTTTTCTTTAGAAAAAATCTGTGAAAAATAATTTTTTCATATCGATTTGGTGGTATATAAAAATAATCCACATATCAAGAGAGAAAAAATTAAAATGTGATAAATACATCGTAAAAGGCAAAAGGATAGTTTTCATATTACAATTTGTATATAATGCTATTATAAGAATATCAAATAAAACTGGCTGTTTAAATTTTATCATTATGAAATGTTTCTTTATGGATCGTGACTGGTCATTGCAGCTAATAATTTTCTCAGTCAAACAGTTAAAATAAATAATAAGGAATGTCCTTGAGAGGAGAAAAGGAATTCAAAATACAAATGCAGTTTTATATATAATTATTAATTAACTGAACTAAATAATTCCTATTTTAATATCTCATTAAATATGTACCGAAAAAAGTATTTTAAAATTACGATCTATAGTATCCTTAATAAAAAGTTTTATTTTTTTATTGATTCAAAATAATTAATGAATGCGAGTTTTGTATTAGAAACTGTTACTCGTAAAATATTGGGATATATATATATATATATATATTTATATGTATATATATATATATTTATATATTTATAGTATATATATATATTTATATATATATATATATTAATATATATATATATATATATATATATATATATATATATATATATATATATATATATATATATATATATATATATAAGCATTTTAGAGTATCTTTATAAGATTGATTAACTCAAATAGTAATTTTACGTCCTTGAACTCCTACCCCCACCCCAAAAAAAGATTTTCAATTCATTATATATGTATTATATATATGTATTATATATATATATATATATATATATATATATATATATATATATATATATATAAGTAATAATCCAGTGTTAAGGCGAATAGAAAACAGTCATTCTTGATGATAATAATAAGTTTATTAAATCATAGTTCCCTTTAAAAGCAACTTGCGTCATTTTCATTTTTCGTGGTGGAGCTAAGCGTGGAAAAGGTGTTGATAGATTCATGTCCACTCGCTGACTCATATCGGTTCGCTTAATCATAAAATTCTTCAAATATCTTTCCACTTGACCGGATGATCCGAAACGCTTACGCAAGCGTTTGTCTTTTTCATTTATTTTATTATTATAAAAGAGTTCCCCTTTTAAAATCGCTTATAACTCACGTAATTCCTAACTACCCCTTTTTTAGACCTGACATATATATATATATATATATATATATATATACACATTGCTATTCTATAAAACTTGTACAATTTGTAAGATTGTGAATATATATCCTTCCCAACCAAACTTATTGTTTGACAGCTTCAAACCATGTAGAGTAGGCAGTCAGCTTGGATGTCTTCCGGGTTGTCTGCTCCTTTATGAAAAAATACGTTTTTCGACCTGCATACATCTATGGGATAAAAGTCTGAAATACTTGAATTAAGTTCAAAAGTTTCAGAATGTTTGTTCCGATTAGTAATATCAATGTTGAACTGAAAATAAAAACCGTATGTTAACACCACAACCTCATGTGACCTTTCTTTCAAGCCTATTAAAGTATGGACATTTTTAAAAAGTTTGATTGCATGATGCATAAACAAAATAATAATTTGCACATTATCTTAAATGTTTAAGGTTAGTTTTATTTCCTTAAATAACTGTATTTTTTTCGATAGAGTTCATGTACAGCTATCTGGTGGTGAACTGACAGAGTTAATGTCCGTTATATTGAGATTTGTTAATTATGTAGATAACTAATAGTCTGGTAATGCCTCAGGATTCCAACATTTCATTGTGTCGCAGATTACTCTACTCGAACTTTACAACCCTTTGATAATTGGCAACAGCAATCAGTTTAATGTTTCCCAGAGATTAAACTAATTACAAACTAGAATTAACGCCATTTGCATTCGTAATCCCATTTTGCCTATTAAGAAGCACAAAAATGTATCACAATGGAAAGAACAGGTACTCGCGCACAATTTCTTTCGCAAAACACTCCCTTTGTTATGTGCCAGGCCTCTTTTTTTTGAGTGTGCGTGTGTTTCAAACCGAATATTTACATGGTAAATAAACGGGTAAAACTGTTTACAGTTTGTTGATGCAGCTCTCCCCAAAGGCAAAAATTGTAACAAAGATAATTGTTTCTTAAGCGGGAATATTCTTGCTGGGTAAGTGCTGTTGAAGACTGCTGTTTCTCTATGGTGATTATGTATCCATCCCTAGAGAGTTCGGACATGGGAATGAATGATATCTCAATATAAACCGATATCTCAATATAAACCGATTTTTCGCAACTGTAACATACTTTCTTTTTTATGCACCCTTTGTTATGTACCATTCAGTAATAAAACAGCAAAAATTTAGTTAAAAAGACTGGTAAATAATTTTTTACTGAATAAAGTTTTTGAAATATATTCGTCAAAATTCGTTATAGAAAGTTCAGTGTAAGCTCAAATTTTTACAAGAAGTTAGCAAAAAATTGCTTATAATTAAAAAGTTAATGAAAATATCATTCAACTTACAATTGAATTTAAAGGTTTAATACTCCATTCTAATTAAAAACTTAAGTTTTCATATATATTTTTTATATAGTGCCTGGAAGGCAGGTAAGCAGCTACTCGTCTAATTAGCCCGTCATGCAGAAACTATTCGGAACATGATTTTGCAACGGAGGTGTGCTCAAATGTTTTTACGGGGGTTGAGTAGGTGAAATCGTTTTAATTTAGGTTTCTGAAGAGAGTATTTTTAATTCCTAATTAATGTTTACAATGAACTATTGTTGGTAGCTACTTTCATTTTTACTGGAAACTTTATCCTTGGTTAATTTAGACAAGCTGAATAATGGGAATTTTACCTTCAGTTGTATTAAATGCTCTGGAATGTCTTTAATAACCTAAAAACTTAGGAATTTTAAATGAAAAGTACGTGAGATATTCTTTTGTTAAACGTTTCCATACGTTATTCGTGCAAGCGTTTTGCTCTATTTATATTTATGATTTCGTTTAGGTTCATCTGTTTTATTCCAGTATTCCAGCAAAGTTTTTGCATTTTGTTTTGTACAAAACATATGTTGATGTTATAATTTTGCTTTAAGAGGACTTCATACATTTCGAGCCTTGTAAAACCTGAAACGTTTTCTTGTAAAATCCTATTTTGATTCCTCATAAAATGATACTAATTTTAGAATTAAAAATTTATTAATAACTGAATATATTTAGTGTCTCCTTTCGAAGTAACATAAGCCGAACGCTGGCCGATTGGTTAGAGAGCTGACCGTCGGTACCGGGGTTCGTGGGTTCGAATCCCACTGTGGCATGGATGTTCGTAGCCGTTCGGAATCGGCTTTAAGCAGTAGGTCCCGGTCTCATTAGCCCTCGTGTGCAAAACAGTAGACCGTAGCTCTCCAAACCAAACCAAACCAATCGAAGTAACATAATAAAAGCAGATGCACACCAAATGTCAAAAATATGAAATTCAATATCCTATAAGATAACTTTTAAAAAATATATATTAGAAAATAAATTTATAAATTAAATAGGAGCTAAATATATAGGTTTTTTTCTGTGAACGCCGATTTTATTAATAGGAACAATATATTTTATTTTATACCATGGTAATATTAAAATATTTCAAATTTCTAATACCTCGTAAGATTTTAAATTTTTAAATCTTAAAAACTTAGATATCTCTGAAATATTTAGGTATATGAAATTAAGATTATATTTATCTTTTTTTTTTACATTTAAAAATATTTTGATTCTAATAGTTATGCGTCAAAAGTTAATTTTGAGAGTAAGTAAATTTGATATCTCCAGTTTAATGTAAATATCTTAGGATTTTAGAGATATTTTTCTTGGCATAAAAATTTAAAATATTTTTTGTGAAGTTAGAATGCTATTAAGAATAATCTAAAAAATATTCTAAAACGAGTGGGACCTTGCTTATATTTTCAAATACAAATATACTTATAATAATTTTTATGTGAAAATCTTTTTGTGCCATTTGCTCTTTAAAATATTTCTGGATATTTAAAATATAATATTATTTTTTTATTCATGAAAGGTTGTATATTGGCTTCTGCACAGCCTTATATGCAGGTAAATTAAATCATTTTGTCCTCAAATTTTCACGTATAGTATCTATTAATATACATGTCAAAATTCAGATGCATTATGTTCTTTTTGATATTCTTTAAAATATCTCAAAGGTAAATATTTTTTCCTGCATATGATTATTTAAAATCTTCATAATATTGCTAGTAGTAGCATAGTGTGTATTTTAATTATTTAAATGTTTTATACATAGGTTGTAATTCTTAGAAAAATATGTTAATTAAACCCTCCCCAAGAAATTGATCGAGCAAGCCACAAAATTACAATTTTGTGAAAAGTCAATTGATAGAAATAAGTATCTTTAGGAAAATTTTTCATGAGAATTTATATGTTTGCATACTTAAGTTACCTTTTAATATACAAACGTGGTATGAACAAACTATTATAAAATGAAAATAAATAATAATGTACAAAATATGCAAAATCATTTGTCAATAAGTAACTTTGAAGGTACAAAATGCTCGTATTACTATATACATTAGTCTGCTTGAAACTAAATTATAAAATCGTCATTAGAAAGCTCCACAAAATGTTTCAATAATTAACATATTAACGTATAACATTATTATAATATTATTAAACTATATAATTAACATATTATATTATTTCTAGTGTCAAGAAAACAGTTTCAAAATAAATTTTTCATTTTTGTCCTCATCAAGCTTATTATTTGGAGTTATGTAATAGAGTGACTCATTTGATGCAACATCTCATTCACTGTGAAAAGTAGTTAGTGTAATGAAGTTCTCATAGCAGAATGTAATGGAAGAGGTATCATAGCAAAATTGTTAATATGCTTGAAGTAGGGAATAGGGAGCTTTTATTATGAAATATGCAATATATTTGAGATAGAAAGTATAAAGTTGCCGAAAGTGTAAAGTACCTGCCACGTTTGATACGCACTCCTTACTACATACACGTAAACATATAAAATCAACATATTTTCTCCCAAAAATACAAGAATCAAGCTTTAAGTGGGTTATAATGGGCAGTAAAAATTTACGTAATTATAGGTCAACTTAGTTTTCTTATAATGTGACAACAGGACAGTGTTGAAAAGAACATGTACAATAGCATCGGGTTCATCCCTTGTTTAAATTTTACACTTTAGGATTTTTGATGCTATTACAGGAAACAAGAAGATAAAGCAACGCAACGGATGAACATTGCATATTAATTATTCTAAATATATTTTAAGAAACAATGAATTATGCAGCTGTATCTTGCATTAACTTAAAAAAGTCCCGAATGTTTTCCCAACAAAAGAAAAAAAATACATAATAAGATATGTACCTCTTTTAGCCTACCACATTGCTAAAAGGAACATCGTAGGACCTATTTGAATATATTTTAAGCATGTAATTGAAATATTGTTTTAATTTTAAATACAAAATAATTATATTTATTATGCACCTAATAGTCTTGTAACGCCTCAGGTTTCCAACATTTCATTGTTTCGCAGATTACTCCACTCGAACTTTACAATTCTTTGATAATTGGCAACAGCAATCAGTTTAATGTTTCCCCAGAGATTAAACTAATTACAAACTAGAATTAACGCCATTTGCATTCGTAATCCCATTTTGCCTATTAAGAAGCACAAAAATGTATCACAATGGAAAGAACAGGTACTCGCGCACAATTTCTTTCGCAAAACACTCCCTTTGTTATGTGCCAGGCCTCTTTTTTTTTAGTGTGCGTGTGTTTCAAACCGAATATTTACATGGTAAATAAACGGGTAAAACTGTTTACAGTTTGTTGATGCAGTTTTCCCCAAAGGCAAAAATTGTAACAAAGATAATTGTTTCTTAAGCGGGAATATTCTTGCTCGGTAAGTGCTGTTGAAGACTGCTGTTTCTCTACGGTGATTATGTATCCATCCCTAGAGAGTTCGGACATGGGAATGAATGATATTTGGAACAGCAAATAACACTAAATGCGTATGAATAATGTAAATCAGCCGCGAATGGACGGCACACGGAGGAAGGAGTTGTTGCCACATGGATTTCACTCATCGTGATGAACTGATTACATCCGATTGCAGCCCGCTCAGTAGTTTCCCATCTGTCCGGAGACCGTTCTCGCCCCGAGGTGTCTTCTGGAACAGGGTGGAGTAATTCCCCTCTGAGATGCACTGGACGAGGAAGAGGGGTACCGCAGAGTAGGTCGCGCGTGACGAGAAAAAGTAATCGTGGCCAACACACCCAGAAATGGCTGTGGGTCAGCTGGGATGAGGAATCACTTTCTCTTGAAACAAGATTTATAGCGGATTCTATTTGGGATTAATTAGCTACGGGGAAGAAGGCCGGAAAGTGGGGATGCTTGTCTATACAGAACGATTTCGCAATGTCTTTTAAAAACATATTCTTTTCGATGACACATGCGTGAAGAAAAAGAATTGTCGTAGGTGGACATATTATTCATTAGAAACCAAGAGATTTTATTTATTTGAATCATTTGGTGAAAGGTCTGTAACGTTGAGGTATAAATCAGATTTAGATGACATACCATAGTGTGAAGAGAGTTTTTCATCGAATTACACGCTCAAACAAGTTTTGAAGAAAAGAAATTCATGGCAGTTACTGAAAACTGATATTTCCGGGTATCATTTACAGAAACATACAGACTTTTGCTGTTATGCTAACATTTTTTTTACTTAGGAGTGTTAAAATTAATTCAGGAAATAACTGTCTTTTTTGTGAACAGGTTCTTAGTTATAACTCCAAGATGAACTGTATATTTAACAATAAATGCTAGTGTTATACAGACAATTTTGCTATCTCTTTCAAAGCCTATTCTCTTCTATGGCACTTGTATGCAGGAAAAGGCTTATCGTAGATGGGCATAGTATTCAATTGAAACCAAGAGATACCAAGCAATTTTTTCAATTATTTGGTGTAAGGTTTAAAACGCTAAAACTTAAATCAGATGTATATGGTATATCATATTGTGAAGAGACTCTTTCTTAATTAACAGGTAAAAAATATCGTAAAAGTTATTGGAGAGTAATAATTCTAGGTATCATTTACAGAAATGAAAAGAGTTACTATTATACTCATATTTTATTCTATTTGGGAGCATTAAAATAAATTCAGTAAATAACTGTTAACCTCCTTTTTTTTTAGTTCTCAGTTATACCTCCCTGTTAATCTCTAGTCTTCATAAAAATTAATAGAGACAATTTTGAAATCATTTTTAAGCTTTTATTCTATTCTATGACACGTATGCATGAAAAGTATTATTGTAGGTGGATATATTATTCAATTGAAACCAAGAGGTGTAATTGTTTCAGTTATGTGGGATAAGGCTTAAAACGTTAAAACATAAATCAGATGTACATGGCATATCATATTGTGAAGAGCGTCTTTCTTAACAAATTAACAGGTAAAAAATATTGTAAAAGTTATTGAAGAGTAATAATTCCAGGTATCGTTTACAGAAATGAAAAGAGTTACTTTTATACTCATACTTTATTCTATTTAGGATTATTAAAATAAACTCAGTAAATAACTATTAATCTCCTTCTTTTAAGTTCTCCGTTATAACTCTGTTAAACTCTAATCTTCATAAAAAATCCTAGTACTACACAATTATGAAATCCTTTTCAAGCTTTTATTCTGTTCTATGACACACAGGCATGAAAAGGATTATCGTAGGTGAATATATTATTCAATTGAAACAAAGAAGTGTAACTCTTTCAATTATGTGGTGTAAGGTTTAAAACGTTGAGACATAAATCAGATGTACATGGCATATCATATTGTGAAGAGCGTCTTTCTTAACAAATTAACAGGTAAAAAATATTGTAAAAGTTATTGAAGAGTAATAATTCCAGGTATCGTTTACAGAAATGAAAAGCGTTACTTTTATACTCATACTTTATTCTATTTAGGATTATTAAAATAAACTCAGTAAATAAGTATTAATCTCCTTTTTTTAAATTCTCAGTTATAACTCCCTGTTAATCTCTAGTCTTCATACAAATCATAGTACTATACAGACAATTTTGAAATCATTTCCAAGCATTTATTCTATTCTATGACACACATGCATGAAAAGGATTATCGTAGGTGGATATATTATTCAATTGATACCAAGAGGTGTAATTGTTTCAATTATGTGGTGTAAAGTTTAAAACGTTGAGACATAAATCAGATGTACATGGCATATCATATTGTGAAGAGCGTCTTTCTTAACAAATTAACAGGTAAAAAATATCGTAAAAGTTATTGAAGAGTAATAATTCCGGGTATCGTTTACAGAAATGAAGAGACTTACTTTTATACCAATATTTTATTCTATTTAGGAGTATTAAAATAAATTCAATAAATAACTATTAATCTGTTTTTTTTTAATTCTCGGTTATAACTCCATGTTAAACTCTAAACTTAATAAAAAAAATCTTAGCACTATACAGACAGTTTTTTAAATCATTTTCAAGCTTTTATTCTATTCTATGACACTCATATATGCAGAGAATTATCGTAGGTAGATATATTATTCAATTGAAACCAAGAGGTGCAATTGTTTCAATTATATGTTGTAAGGTAAAAAATATCGTAAGACTTATTGAAAAGTTATAATTATGTTTATCATTTTTAGAGACGAAAAAACTTACTTTCAAGTTAATGTTTTATTCAACTTAGTATTAAAATAAATTCCGTAAATAAGTGTTAACCTTTTTATTTTTAAGTTCTCAGTTATAACTCCATGTTAAACGCTAGTCTTCATAAAAATCCTAGTACTTTACAGACAATTTTGAAATCCCTTTTAAGCGCTTATTACCTTATATGACTCTTGAATGCATAAAAAAAGATTACAGTGGGTGGGCATATTAATTTTTAAAAACAAAGAGGTCTTATTTATTTCAATTATTTAGGGTAAGGCCTAAAACGTTGAGACATAAATCAGATGTACATGACATATCATATTGTGAAGAGCCTCTTTCCAAACTAAATACACGGTGAAACAAGTTTTGAAGTGAAAAAAAATATCGAAACAGATATTGAAGAGTAATATTTCCTCGTATCATATACGGAAATGAAAAGACTCTTAGATTTATACTAATATTCTTTCTATTGAGGAGTATTAAAATTATTTCAGGAAATAACTATTAATCTTTTCCTTTGATCAGGTTTCCAGTTATGATATTTCATTAAAATGAAACCTAGTGTTCTACATGGTTCTACAAGGCAATTGCCAATGGGTACCCAACCTGTGGTTTAGGTATAAACAACCAGTAATGTTACGTGTTTTTCGAAAAACCTTTTGAGTGCTTTTCGGATTTGAGACAAATTGTAAAATACTAAATTAAGTTCGGACTATTAATTATTTGTGATTAGATGTTAAATGTATTTTTTCGTTTAGCGAATCCAAAACTGACTAAATTTAAAAAGTTTTAAATTTTTAAAAAAAGTTTAAAATGATAGAAAATATTTTTTGTAGGTTTAACAGGAGATGTACATCGAGATTGCATGATTTCATCATAGATGCTGCTGAGGGAAAATATGTTTACACCATGTAAAATTTCCCCAAAATAATATTGCTGTAGAAAAAAACTAATTCGAATTTTAAAAAAAATGGATAGCCTAAGTTAATCGTGGAACTATTACAAAAAAATTAATTAAAAGATGTCAGATCTACAAATTAAATAGTTTCCAGTATTGTGCACACAGACAGGAAAACATGTATTTATATATATATATATATATATACATACATATACATACATACATACATATATATATTTACATATATATATATATATGTATGTATATATATGTATATATGTATATATATATTATGTATATGTATAAGTATATACATATATATGTGTGTATATGTATATATATATATATATATATATATATATATATATATATATATATGTATGTATGTATGTATATATATATGTATGTATTTATATATGTATATGTATGTATATATATGTATGTATGTATATAGAAATTATGTATATGTATAAGTATATACATATATATGTGTGTATATGTATATATTACAGAGTGTGCATATCGTATCTAGGTACCTTGGCATTCATACACATTGCCAACAGATTGCCAACTTAAAAATAACTTATAAAATAAATTTAAAAAATTGATTTGAATTCCAAATAAAGTGGATAGTCTAAATTGATCATTGAACTATTATGAATTTAAAATAAACCTAATCTCAATAGTTTCAATAGTTTGTGTGTGAAACTCAGACAGACACAAAATTTCTATCATTTTAATTTTATAGATTTTAGGTTTTCAAAATATTCAATTTGAGTAACCCTAAAAAGTTTTCCGTCAAAGTTAAGAAAAGTCTTAGAATTTAGGATAACTTTTCTTTTTCAAAATATTTGTTTATTGGAAAATAGTGTACATTGGAAAGTATTGTGTAAAAAATATTTCCATATAAACAATTTACCATTTAAATAACCAATAAACAGTTTACCAATTAATGTGTGTATTCTCCAACTTTTATTAGAACATTTGTTTATTTTATTTAAGTTATAACTTTAGATGCAATATATTATGTCCGATTAAGGAGATGATAGATGTTAGAAATCAAATTTGGGAATTATTAAAGTGGAATTTTGTACACATTTACAACCAAAGTGTAAGTAAATTAATCAACATCCCATACAAATTTAATTTTTGAATTAAAAAAAAATTTAAATGTTTTACCAAGTACCCTTAATATACATTATAAAAATCTTTGAATCCATACTGAGTTCCTATTTTGTTTAGATTAATATTCAGATAATATTTAGATTAGATCTAAATTTTAGATAAAATTTAGAAAAGGCTAAATTTTTTGGAAAAATTCTACGGACAGACATAAAACAATATCCTAAAAATTAACTATTCAATAAGTTAATACTTAAATCTAATCAAAACATACTAAGTAATAAGATGAAATTAAGAGAAAAAATTAAAAGTTAAAATACAAAATATATATTTGATTTTTAATTTTTAAAGGAGATTGACTTCTTCTTACTTAAGTTTATCTGTGTGCTAATAAAAATGTGAATAAACTGAGTTTAAAGTAAAATATTTAAAGTTTTACAGTGAAGCACATACAAAACAATATTAAAAACATAGAGTTAAAATTTCATTAAATTATGAAAAATATTACAACTTCTCTCGTATGATGGTATAAAAAAAGTTCCTGTGTTTTAGACGTTCAATTTAGAGCTTGTATTACATGAATTCAGTATATAAATAAAGCAATATTTACATAAGTATCCATCACCATTCAGTCCTGTGATTTTTTCCTGAGAAATTTAAATTTCATTTTATATATCTTCGTTTTTTCGAATCAAAATTAAATAATTCAAAATTGTATCACTGAAAATGGCCTCATTAAAGTCTTTTGGAAATGTGAAAAAGGATTTATATGAATGTTGGCATAAAACAAGCTGACGAAAGAATTAGAATTCATACGTTTGTATTTACTAATCGGTAAAAATAGCAATTTTTTAAAAATATTTTCCATAACCTAAGATGTATTAAAACGTATAGAAATGTAGGGTTGTTGATATAACTGAGAATGATAACCATTTGAATTTCTGGCTTTGTGGCTGAGATTAAAATCAGTCCAAATAACACAAAGCAATGTTTTCGTAGCGCGGGCGAAATCACTTGAAAGTGACCCCATGGTTTCACGAATGTGAACTCGTGATCAAGGAACAATGATGCCAAGTTTAATTGTTGCTTCGTTGCTGAATCGCAAGATTCTTATTGTTTGGACAGGTGTGGGGAGAAAAACACGTTCCTGTTAAATGAAGTGAGTCAACAAGGGAGTAATCATACAGACCTATAATAACAGGGAAGCCTGTTTTGATTTTTAACCACAATCTCCTTATCTTGGATATACATCTTTTATTATTTAAATTTCGTCAATAATATTTACTTAAAGTTCATTGTCATTTTATTATAGTTGGAGGCTTCTGCAGTAAAATATTATCAAGTGCCTTTCTAAAGTACAGTTATCTGTTTTCATATTCATTGTAGATGCGTTGACCAGCAAAACACTCAAAATAAAGCTCCACATTAGAACATCTAACATTTAGAACGCATTTTTGAACTTAACTTATAGCATATACTTTACGCACAACTTAATAAATTCACATCTGCCCATCATCAAGCGGAACAACAACCTTCTAACACAACACTTATCAATTAGAACACATTCTAAAGGCAGGTCTCACCAAAGTCGGTTAACAACTAACCACGATTAATCCATGGCTCCAACCAATGCTAGGACGCAATTCTCCGTTTAAACAGAGATTAATCGTGGTTAGCGGTTAAACGTCTTTGTTGAGACCTAAGAGAGTAGTAGAAGTAACAGTTAGTTACAATCTAAGGAAAGTAGTACTTTACAGATCACTAAACCGTCGATTGTGATCTACCTATTCCCTCGTGGGGAATTAATCGGTAGATTGCAGAACAGCGCTAGTTGGATGTTGTTCATCTCTATATAACTGAACAAGGTTTCTTTACCCAGTATGAATTTTGTACAAAGCCATTCATGGCGCCAACCAATGGTGGGACTCAAATCTCCGTTTAAACAAAGATTAATCGTAGTTAGCGACGAAACGTCTTTGGTGAGACCGGCCCTAAGAGAGTTGTAGAAGTAACAGTTGGTTACAATCTAAGGGAAGTATTACTTTACAGATCACTAAACCATCGATTGTGAGCTATTGATTCTCTCGAGGAGAATTTACCTGTAGATTACAGACTATCTCTAGTTGGATGTTGTTCATCTCTATATAACTGTACAAGGTTTCTTTATCTAGTATGAATTTTGTAAAAAGCTAATATAGAAAGAGATTAAATGATAAACATTAGGACAACAGTATTCCTATGGCAGCCATTAGCTACTCTTCCACCGTTGAAATTTGTTGGAGATGACTTTTTAATTATAGCTTTATTAAATTGATTTCATATTTAGTAAAAATTTATGTTTTATAGGCAAAAATCTGATTCATACTTGAAAAAAAAAGTTATTATTGTATTGGTTTCTTTTATTGGTTCACAGGAGGTTTAAAAAACAAAACAGTTGTCAGAAGCTTCATAACTGTGGCGACCGTTATAAAGGCTCTCTTAAACCTTTATAGTAAATAGTGATTGTAAGAGAATCAAACAGCCATAGGAAGACAAAAATTCTTCGATGTACATTCCAACACTACAGGAAGATGGTTAAGTTTCTCAGTGAAGTATGCAAGGAGATTTATACCACATAATACTAAAGAACCAATGAACGAACATTTCTGTCTCCCACTTGAATTATTTGCACGTATTTACTCATCTCAAAACTATCATTTATTAGTTGGGCTATATAGATAGATATTTGGACAATTTACAAATTTTCCTTTCAGCAAATATATCAGGTTTTGATTAACTCTCGAGAAAATCTATAATGTGTTGTATATTTTATGACACCTGTAGAAACAAATGCTTTTCTTCATAGTAATAAAACTTTTTTTCGAGTTAATGGATGTATCCCTGAACTCCAAAATTGATAAAATCATCCTTCCTATTAATCTAGTTCGGTGATGGTGAAACTTGAGAAGTGGGTCAAGTTTTGTTCATTAAATTTTAATACTAGCTAGTGGGTCACTAAAGTAATTGCACCACTTAGAAAGGGAGATGAGAGGGTGTGGTGGAGAAGCACCAATAAATTGGTAACAAAGAAAACATTTGATAACAGTAGAACGATACAATTTACTACCCCTTTTTCTCACTTAAATGTATAAGTTATCCAAAAGGTTACAACTTATACTTTTAAATGTGAAGAACGAAAAATTGAGGTCGATTGCAAAAGATTAATAACAACTGCTGTATGAACCTGTATTTTTGGGGGAATCTTATCCGCGGGACTTATCCCCTATCATAACTCTGGAGGGAAATATCCCTATCAATCAGTACACTAGTGATCAGAAAAATAAAATTTGCAGCAGACTGATACTATGATTTACCACACCAGGTAACACCATGGCTTAGTGGTGCCTCTTCTCAGAGTATCAGAATGAACAAAAAATAAAGAAAACAGTATATATAGTAAGAAATATTCATTACTTAAAAATGCAGTTTTAGAATTTGTGTAAATAATGTAATAAAAATGATATATTAGAAATCCGCTTAGCGTCTGTTCATTTCGAAATATTTTTTATAAATTCAAATTTTAATATTTTTGATTGTCTATTCTTTTTTATGATGTAAAAAGTAAGTGTATAAAAACAACAAATGGGCCATTTAAAATCAATTTGCGGTACAGCGTCTGACCTACAGGTCACTTTGGATGTAACGGAATATATAAAATGGCTTAGAATATGTCACTTTGAGATAAGTAATTGTTACTTTGTTGTATAAGTGTGTTAGCAACAAAATAGTATTTTTGAAAGTCCTAATGAGCATGGAGTGTTTTTAAATAACGTTTTACCATGTAAACACTTGCCAACTTTTTGTTTGTTATAAATGTTTATCATGCACAATATAATTTAAATTATAAAGAAAAAATTATACAGCTTTAAAAAAGAGCTGGATAAAAAAATTTAGCTGGGTGAAATGTTACAAAAATATCAATATTTTTTCTCACGGAATTATAAAATGTAACTAATAAGTATAATATAATAGCGTTTTTTAATACCCAACATTCTATAATGAAAAAATAACTATCACAATATACTGGAAATTTATTATTAATGAAACATTTTTATGATTTTTAGAAGCAAATCTTTTAATTTTATAACTATGAGCCGTGGTGAAAGCAGCGATCTCATAACTGAAAGGTTACGGGCTCGGGGCTCGAGCATGCCTAAGATCCGTCGTGTTCGTTAAAGGTGACAGGGTCACGATTCCTCCAAGTTCTCAAACGATATCGCTGGGGATGGCAGGCTAAGCCTGGGGGTCTTCTGCTTAGTCCCTACTTCTAAATTACGAAGACCCAGCGGTTGTAATGTTACTTGCGTCCGTAGCATACTTTAAGCTACAAGTTATTCCAGAGCGGTGTTAAATGGATTACAGCTTCTAAGCCTTGTATAGGTTTTAGGATAAAGTCTATATCTCCTGCTGCATTGGAAAAAATATTTATAATTATTTTGAACATTCTAGGTATATTTTTAACTGTTCTGATCAACTGACATTTATCAACTGCAGATCTTGTAAAATAAATAATGAAAATCAGTTAAAATGTTCAGTAAGTAAATATTTTTTGGAATCTGTAATTTGCCTCTTAAAAAGTCTTATAAGGGCATTTTTGTACAGAAAAAATGAAAAATATCTCAAATTGAATTTCTTTTCTGTTTGTATTTTCTCTGGACATTTCTGATAGCAACTAAACTTATTCTAAGTATATCTAATAAATTAAAAAAGCTATATTATGCATAGAGAGAATGTGCATGGTCAATTTTCCCTTAATTTTGAAATAATTAATAATTATTAGCTTAAAAACAATTAACAAAAAGTCTTATTTTAAACTTCCTTAACATAAATATATTTCTAATAACATTATATTTTCAAGCAAATTCAAAAGTATCAAAATAAATTAATTTTGAAAGTTCCCAGTTTTCTTAACTTCTTCTTTCACTAATATCTAAGAGAGAGCTCTAAGGCGTCTCATATATCTAGAAAGAAATTGAAGAAAGCTGACAAGTGTGTTTATTCTACTATAACTTTATAAATACTTGATATAATTATACAAAAATATGAAATATTAAGGAATTATTTCATCTATCATAAATTATGAAAAATATTGCCCTCATTTGATTACAATAACAATATAGAAAAATTAATTTATAGAAAAAAAATCTGTGTTATTACTTTATTCGTAAAATTAATAAAAAATTTTACCTAAGAGATAAGCTTAATTTTTCATCTGTGTGTATGCGGTTATAATATGTAGGGAATGAATTAATGAATATCGTACAGATAATTAAATATTTTGATTATTGTTTAGAGATTTAATTTTCTAATTTTTCTAGTTTTTGAAGTTTTTATATAAAAAAATTCTGTATTATTAATTCATTATGTATATGTATTTAATATTTCTGTAATTGCACCTATTATTTAAGTTGTTTTTTGATATGTATATTCTAAACAAAGTTATAGGGGTAGCCATAATGTATTTGTTTCAAAATTCTAATGCATTAAGAGTTCTAAATGTTTCTTATAATATCATGAAAAAATATGTCTTAATTTATTTTAAGACTTGATGAAGGTCTATCTTTGACAGTTTTCTGTATTATTAATTCATTATGTATATGTGCATTATATTTTTATAAATGCACCGTAATTTAAGTTGTAGTTTGATATGTATATTCTAAACAAAGTTATAATTGTAACCATAATGTATTTGTTTTCTAATGTATTAATAATTCTACATTTTCCTTAAAATAAATTAAGATATATTTTTCATGCTGTTATAAGAGTTGATGAAGGTCTATCTTTCACAATTTTCTATATTATTAATTCATTATGTATATGTACATTATATTTCTGTAAATGCACCGTAATTTAAGTTGTAGTTTGATATGTATAATCTAAACAAAGTTATCTGCGTAACCATGATGTATTTG
Source organism: Pardosa pseudoannulata (assembly GCA_032207245.1). Classification (NCBI taxonomy): domain Eukaryota; kingdom Metazoa; phylum Arthropoda; class Arachnida; order Araneae; family Lycosidae; genus Pardosa; species Pardosa pseudoannulata. The sequence continues at coordinate 137,570,308 of CM063505.1, forward strand.
TTTCAAAATTCTACTGTATTAATAGTTCTACATTTTCCTTAAAATAAGTTAAGCCATATTTTTTCATGATTTTATAAGAGTTGATAAAGGTCTATCCTTCACAATTTTCTGTATTATTAAGGTATCTGTCTGCGTTCGGAGAACTTTTTTCTTTAAACGTAGAAACTAGTTCCTGTTTTTACATTTTTAGATTTATTTTTTATATTATCATAGAGAATTGCACTTAAAAAATTTATTCCTGGAGAAGTTTTTATAAAATTTCTAATAAATAAAGAAAATTTAGTAAAAAAATCGAGTTTTTTCAAAAGGTCTAATTTTTTAATAAATTAAATTATTTCAATATTTTTTGATGCAACACATTTCTTATACACTGGACTAGTGAATCACCTAAAATCTTTGCTTAATTTACATTTGGTAAAAAATTTTGGTCCTTCAAAATCATACACATTGAATTTTTAACGAATTTTCATTACCTTTATATCTAACTATGAGTGTAACATCATTAAAAATTATCCAAATTTAAAGCTTTTAGGTCATTTACTAGTAAATACTATCAAAAGCATTCATAATAATTTTCAACAAAATATTTTAAGAACTTTTTGAGAAATCACATTTCAAGTTTCAACATTTTATTAAAAATACCGTTCTGAGAAAAACGCATTTGAAGTTTATGAAAGCAACTTTAACTATTAAAAAATTAAAATACATGTTTAAAATTCCCACACTTTCTTGCTTCAAAACTTTCTAATTGCCAAGTTGCTAATTATTAAAAATACTAGAAAAATGTTTAAACTAATCTTCATGAAAATTTAAAAAGTTTTGTCCAAAAAATGCTTCCAAAAAATTCACAACTTCCGGTTCCGAATTCGCTACTTCCGTTTTGTTTTGACAGCTGTCACTGATGTTTAAACAGCTGTAACTTTTCTTAAAAATGCCATAGAGACAAAACAAAAACCGACTTAGAAACCTAAAAGTTGAAATTTTACAATAGAGAAATAAAAAAATTATGAATTTTGGTAAAAAAAAAATGACGTTTTCAACGTAAACGGATACTTTAATTCAGTATGTATATGTACTTTTTATTTCAGTAAATGCACCGTAATTTAAGTTGTAGTTTGATATGTATATTCTAAACAAAGTTATAGGGGTAGCCATAATGTATTTGTTTCAAAATTCTATTGTATTAATAGATCTACATTTTCCTTAAAATAAATTAAGATATATTTTTCATGCTGTTATAAGAGTTGATGAAGGTCTATCTTTCACAATTTTCTGTATTATTAATTCATTATGTATATGTACATTATATTTTTGTAAATGCACCGTAATTTAAGTTATAGTTTGATATGTATAATCTAAACGAAGTTATCTTGGTTACCATGATGTATTTGTTTTAAAATTCTACTGTATTAATAGATCTACATCTTCCTTAAAATAAATTAAGTTTGATTTTTTCTTGATATTATAATGATTGATGAAGATTTATCTTTCACAAACTTATTTGTAAAATTCCATTAACTATTTAAGTACTTAAATTGTATCAAAACATACATACTTCCAACATACACCAGGACTCTTTTGAAACATATCCTTCCCCCGAATGAGTAGGAAATGCATAAGAAGAGTATCTATTTACAAGAAGTATTTCTCTAAATCCAAAAGAATTAAAAATGAAACTGATAGAATTAATTTGTTTCAAAAGATAGGACATGTTAACACGCAGTAATTGCCAGTACTTACTTTTAGAAAAAAAATCGCACTTTTTGAAATTGAATGTGGTATTTATTCAAGCGTTTAGTGGCCTTTTATTAATCTGGAGCAATGGATTTTTCAAACTTTCTTACTCTTTTTGAGTTGTACAAATTTCGCTCTTTTCATTCTAGAAATTTTATCATAGTTATTGAAATGAAAAAAAAACAGAAATTGTAATTTTCAACTAAACAATATTTTCGGTATAACTCTTCATGCAAAATTAGAGTGAAAAATTACTTTTTCACAAAAACATTTCAATGAAGAACGTAAATCTTATTTAATAATATCTGTACACACACACATATATATAAGTGAATGTATATTTATATTATGTATATTGGATCTTTAAACCCATCTACAGTGTTTGTCGAAGATGCACCTAATTTTATAAACTTGTTTTTGATACACTCAAATAAATATTGTAGATATTGAAATCTTCTTTTTGCTTGTCATGACATATAATTCTTATATATCTTATATATATATATATATATATATATATATATATATATATATATATATATATATATATATATATATATATATATATATATATATATATATATATATATATATATATATATATATATATATTTGTATGTATATATATGTGTGTGTTTGTGTTTGTAACGAATCTAAATTTGGACATACAATCGTCAAAAATGCTGGAAAGATAAATTAAAACAGTGTAAATCAGTACACATTTAATTATATATTTTTTATTAGATTTTTAAACATTAAGTATACATATTGTAAATTCGTTAAAAGTATGAAATTGACATCAATGAAAATTGACAAAGCACAATAGAAATTAACTCAGGCATTCGTGGGCAAACTAACTTTAAATTTTTGGACAATAAAAGATTGCCATTATAATTACCAGACGTGTTACTCGTGTTATGTTCGAAACTCAGATATGAACTAATAAAAATGTAAAGGGATTACATTATATATATATGTATGTATATATATGTATATTCATATGTATGTATACATTGTCTACCAATAAGTATTTGGACACCTGTGATAGAAAAGGAAAAAATAACTTTATTCAAAATACATATTTGGTAGAGCCTCCACGAAATTCAATTACAGCGTGAACCCTCCGGGGCATACTTTCCACAAGTCTTTGTATTACAGCTTGTAGTATTGTCTTCCACTGGGCTTAGAAGAGACATACAAGTTCCTTCACCGATTTTGGACGTGTAGTGCACCCGTTAATTTGGAGATCTAACTCGTCCCAGAAGGTCTCGATAGGGTTCAGGTCTGGGCTCTGGCCAGGCCAGTCCATTCGATGTCACCATACCAAGCTTTGGTTAACCTCGAAACTTGACAACTGGCATTGTCGTCCTGAAAGTAACAGGGGTCCAACCCCGTAAAACTGCCACAACGTAGGAAGCACATTGTCATCCAAAATAGTACATGAATGGGGACCAAGGGTATAAGTAGATACCAGGAGAAACATCCCCAGACCATAATTCCATCTCCGCCAAACTTGACTGTTGGCACAATGCATTCTGGCAGGAAACGTTCTCCAGGCAGACGCAGACCCAGACCCTGATATCCGAACGGTAAAGGAACGAACCTTGATTCGTCGCTCTAAAGAACCCATTTCCACTGATCTATGGTCCAATTTCGATGTGCTTTGCACCAAATTAATCGAGCAGCGTGGTTGGACTTTGTGATCAAAGGCTCATGGGCAGCAGCTAACTCCTCGCTGATGAGGGCCATCGGTTGGGTGCGGTTCTTCCGAATTTATCTGGACAGCACTCGTCGATCTCCATCTCCCAGTATCGTTGGTCTGCAGACTCGGGGCACATTCCGACAATCACCGCTCACCTTCCACTTCTTAATCACATAGTCCACTGTCGATTTTGGGTACTTCAGATCGCTAGATATGCCCCTTAAGGATCGGCCACATTTGTGATACCCGATAATTATACCTTTCTCGAAATCAGAGAGCTCCGAACTGCGCGGCATCTTGCATGCGACTAATGCCGATGCTGTTTCCTACACGATGTATACCGGCGGAGGCCTTGTTGTACCTCAGGGCCGCAGATCTCGTCATTTGCATAGGTGTTCAAACACTTATTGGTGGACAGTGTATAGATATATAGATATAGATATACAATGACTTATAACTACTTTGCCCCTAGGCATCAAAAAGTCGGTATGTTTGACACCATTATCAGTGTGTTTGGAACACGGATTATCACCTAGTAGTACGCGGTTAATCATCCTAGTACATTGCATTGGTCACTTTATTCAACAGATATGAACCTATGCGATTTCTATCCTTGAGGTCATCTAAAAGATTTGGTTTAAAAGGAAAAGAGGAGAGACTTCACCAGCCTCAAAAGTTACACGCTGCTTCGCATTAATAGAGAATACACATATAAACTGATAACTTATATCGCCTCTGAACGCTCTCACTTTGAAAGTGCCAGGCATTAATTTACTTTTCGAATATCTTTTCAACGAAATAATTATTGTGCTATTTGCAACAACATAATCGTTGTTTCTTTTTAAAATTGTATATTAATTAAATGACAACCAGCACGAATACATACATGTATATACAAAAACACACAATACATATACATACCTATATTTACTTGTGTTTATGTGTATTTTGAGACGAAGAAAGTTTAAAATGTCTATAAAAGAAGCTGTGGTGGCTAAGGAAAAGCATTTCGAAAATATTTTATATGGTAGAAAACAGCATTTGAGAAACAGATTTTTTAAAACTGTCCTGGACACTTCCTTAATTATCCTATCCGGAATGTGCTTAAATTGTTAAAAGAACCAGAAATTTCTCTCTTGAGTTGCATAATTAAAATATTTATTACTATAATTTTTTACAAGCTTAAAAAATCTTAACACCTGATTGAAACATATAATAACATCGTGGGTTTTTATTTGGACGACATGAATTATTTTCCTAACGCGTGTATGAAATAAGCGGCTTTACTCAAGATTTCCAAAAAAATTTGAGTTTTTTAACATTTATTATTTTAGCATAATACAGTAAATTTTGATTTTGCAATTACGTCTTCTACCCTTTTTACACACGCCTTACACAAGAGTGACAAAATAGTTATTTTATTTGTTTATTCACTGGACAAGAAAATATAATAGATATATATATATATATATATATATATATATATATATATATATATATATATATATATATATATATATATATATAGATATAAATATAGTATATACCATTGGGGGGGGGGTAACCTGCGGTTCGCGAGCCACATGCGGCTCTTTGAAGGATCATTTGTGGCTCTCGATAAATGTACCCAAGTTAATTTTTCATTTATGTGTTATTACATTTTAAAAAATTATTACAACTTATGGAGCTCCAGCAATTCTGGATAAAAAAATTGGTCTTATTGGACTTTTAAGAGATGATTCTCAAATTCCACAATTCTTACCTATTCACTGCATAATTCACGGAGAACATCTCGTTACAAAATATTTAAATGAAAACAGTGTAACACGTTGTAAATTATGTTCGCACCAATGCAAAAAATCATCGACAATTAAAAAAATTCCTTGAAAAATTAAAGGACGAAGAACTTCCAAATGACATTCAATAAATATAATTTCTGCAAATAAATTTTTAAATACCTTTTTTGCATACCTTTTAAATACGTATTTAATTGCGGCTCGAGAAAAATTTCAAATTTTGAAAAATGGTTTGGACTATCAAGGAGCTTGACCACACCTGGTCTATACGCATAAAAAATGTATGTGTGTTTGAAAAACCCTTACCACACTTTGAAATTTTTGGATTATTAACATAATTGCAACATTTATAAAATAAATCTCTTTTTTTAATACATAAATAGTGAACAAGTAAAATAAATTATTTAATGATTTTCTCTTCCAATCAGAACTTTTATGTATATAGTAAAGCAAACAAAAGGCAGTTTAATTAATTTTAGTGCTCTACTATTTTGAGGTTTTTCCAATAAAAAATGCTTTGTGCTACTATTCTACCGATTCTGTCGATGTTTTCTGAAAAGTAATTTTCGTTTTATTCTTATTCAAATATTGTCCTTTATATATGTGGCTAAAATTACACTTTTTGAAGCATTTAAGTATCGAAGTTTACACAATGTACCCATTTTTTATGATTTTGGATTAAAAAAACTCTTGAAAAGTATCAACAACCCCCTTTCTTCTAAAATTAACCCGATATTTTTCAAACGCATTGTTCCTGATATATAAAAAACATTTCAAGGAAGAAGTGCATGTTTGAAATACCCAGGCACTCTAATACATCACCCGAAATCTAAACATATAATTTAAAATACTACCAAGGTGTGTCCTTTAAGCTTTTTTTGTATCGGGAAGCAGGTGTTCTACGGTACTGCCCACACGGAGAAAGTGAACAAGCGCGGGAACAGAAGGGTGGGGTGTCACAGATGAATATCGTACACTTCCTCGACCCCTGGAAAGAAAGAGCATAAAAAATGCTACCTCGTGGCATTAAGTCAAGGTTTAGTTAAGCCCCTCTGCAACCGCAATTACAAACACCCTCCCTCCCATTCCAGGCTTGTTCGCTCAGTTGGGCAGCAGCTTTCGGAGGAATGGGGTCATCCAGTGAAACTTCCAACACTTCCTTTAACCACTGCCCACAGCTTTCTCTTTTCTACTTTCTTTTTCTCTCTCATCAGGTGAGAGATCTCGGATCCAACCTGTTCTTACCGTTACAGGCACAGTTGGGTAGAAAAGTCTTCTTCCTGGAGCGATTTTTCCTCGCTGAGATATCCGGGCAATCATTGAAAAGGATGGAGGTTAGATCTCGAAGTGTTGAATGTTTTTAACCCTGCCAAAGATGTAAAGAAGCGATAGAATTATAGTCATTATCTTCTTGGTTTTCGGATGTTTTAATTGTGGGAAGCTGCGTGGTGAGATTCTATAGAGCATAATTACTCTTTCAATTAAAACTATTGACACGATGATACTGTCTTTTCTTCGAACGATGTATAGAGAACAAGTTGCTCTTCCGGTATTTTTCAATAGAAAGCAAACAGGCATCGAATAAATAGATTATCATTTTCCTTTCTTTTGGAAAATTTCTACTAAAAGATGTTTGAAATATTATTAAATATCAAGTCTTAAAAATATAATTTCTTATCTTTTTCACTGATATCCGGGTAATTATTGAAATAAATGGAGGTTAGATGTCTAAGTGTTTAATCTTTTTCCTTCTAAAGATATAAAGAAGCGATAGAATTATAGTCATTATCCTCTTGGTTTACAGACTTTTCACTGTAGACACCTGCGTTATCAGAGACTATTGAGCATAATTACCTTCTCTATTAGAACTCTTCGTCACAATGATATTGTCTTTTCTTCAAAATATGTATAGAAAACAAGTTGCTCTTCCGGTATTTTTCAATAGGAAGTAAATAGGTATCGACTCTTGAGGTTATCATTCTTTTTTCTTTTAGAAAGCTTCTGCTCATATTATTCTATTTAAATAAAAGATGTTCGAAATATCAACTCCTGAAAATACAATTCCTTATCCATAACCTTTTCAACGATATACAAGCAATCATTGAAATGGATAGAAGTTATATTGAAGTATTAAATGTTTTTAGCTGTGCTTAAGATGTAAATAGGGGTAGAATTATAATCATTATCTTATACATTTTCAAAATGCTTTCATTGGGAGGATATGTGTAGTGAGACTACTGCCCTATAAATCAAAACTTTTTGGCACATTCATAGCATCTTTTTTTCAAATGATTGATAGAAAACAAGATTTTCTTTCGGTATCTTTTTTATGAATATCAATCAGACACCGGATTCTGACATTATATGATATTATTGAAATATTCTACAACAGCTTGATTTTCATTCATTGAAACATACTCGAAAAACAAGATGTTTTTCCGATATTTTTCAATAGAAAGTAACATACACTAATTCGTAAGATTATCATTTCCCTTACTCTTGGAAAGTTTCTAATCACTAGAGCTGTACAATATCAAATTTAATAACGCGATATATCCCCAAATTGATAATGATATTGATATGCCGTGATATTACTTTAAAGTAGTAGGGTATATTACTATTTTTGAATAGCCTTAGCTTTCTTTCATTCCCAATCTTATTTAATTTTAATAATGGCAATTAACTTTAAAATTACAGTTTGATCCTAAAAATTAAAATTTCTAATAGGTGAAAACAAATTTTTAGAAGTAATTCATTTTAATACTTAAAAGAAAAATACATGTATTGTTCAGGAGTAATTTGTTCAGATACTATGCCTCTTTATGCCAAATTTTATCTCTCCCAAATAGAAATTAAACTTTCATTGATAAACTGATCTTCTGTATCGGGTTTTGCGGGTTCGAATTTTGCTCTCGGCATGGATATGGATAATCAGTATTAAAATTTAACAGATCAGAATTTTAATATTTTTATCGTGATATTTAAAGTATATAAACATTTGACAATATTTAGATAAGTAATCCAGCCCCACAGTATTCTATTTAAATAAAAGTCGCTGAAATTGTTTACATATCAAGCCTTAAAAATACAATTTAACTTTTCAATTGCATCGTCAATCATTAAAATGAATGTAAGTTAGAATGATGTATTAAGTGTTATTAACTCGGACAAAAATATGCAGAAGCGATAGAATTATATTCATTACCTCCAAAAATTTTGGTTTGATTTAGAATGCTACGGTCTACTTTTTTGCAACACGAGGGCTAATGAGACCGGGACCTACAGCTTAAAGCCAATTCCGAACGGCTACGAACATCCATACCACAGTGATATTCGAACCCACAAACTCCGGCACCGAAGACCAATACCCTAACCAATCAGCCGTCGTTCAAAAATTTTGGATATTTTTACTGCAGGACCTGTTTGGTGAGGCTTTATTAAGCATAATTGACGTCTCAATTAAAACCTTTTGAAACGAACCCTTTTTTTTAATGCATAGGAAAAGTGTTATTCCTTAGTTATTTTTCAACAGAAAAAAGATTGACGCCGAGCCGTGATATTGTCATTTTTTATTCCTATGTAATGCTTTTGTTTTCAATATTCTACTTGAACAATTGAAATATTTTTAGATATCAAACCATAAAAATGCAATTTAAGTTTAGAAATAGAAAGGATGTTATGCTTAAAGCCTAAATGATATAATAAATAATCCAGAATCAAGTTAGAGTTAAAGAAAATGCATATAGTTTCCTTAAATTTTTAAAACAGTAGATACTGATTTCTTACTAGACACCTGCCTCTAAAACTACTTATATAGAAGTGTACACTAATTATGTAGTATTCTTTTGAAGAGAGAATTAACTAGTTGTACTTTGGGACATCAAAATTACAACTCTTTTTATGGTATTATTCTATTATTCGATTCGTTAATATACTTAGTTTTATACTTAAACGAGAAAACAAAGATACAAAGAGAAAACGCTAAATTAAAAAAAAACCATTGTTACTGTTGATAATAAAAACATATATCTACATTAATAAATAAAAGAGACCGTGTGTGTGATTGTCATCAGATTTTCACATAGGGAAAGTAGCATGGAGTCATTACTAAAACTAATCACCTTTTATTATTATTTCCGATACGTTTATGCATAAGTCATCTAGAACGGTCGCTTCTATGTTAAATTTATAATTGTGTTTGGAAAAAGAAGCATCACTCCATTTTTAATAAGGATTTTCTACATGTATGCTATTTTTATTTCTGCAAATACCTAGCATCATTTTAGCAGTTGAATAAGTTTTTAAAAAGTTATTATACATTCATTCGTTATAAGATTTCACTGATGGGTACTTATAAATATTAAATGGAACTGGTATGTTATGAATCAATAAAATAATCTCTAAAATATAAAATTTCATTACGTCTATAAATGTTCGTTCGACAGCAGATTCGAATTAAATAGAAAATCCTTCTCTTTCACACCACCATCTTTTAATTTAATTTCATAGTGGTGCCTATTTTTCTCCACACTCATGGAGTCATCATTAAAACTAATCACCTCTTATTATTTCAGATAAGTTTATGTATAAGTCATCTACAACGCTCGACTCTATGCCAAATTTATAAATTGTGTTTGGAAAAACAAGCATCACTCCATTTTTAATAAGGATTATCTACATGTATGCTATTTTAAATTTCTGAAAATACCTAGCATCATTTTAGCAGTTGAATAAGTTTTTAAAAAGTTTTTATACATTCATTCGTTATAAGATTTGACTGATGGGTACTTATATTAAATGGGACTGGTATGTTATGAATCAATGAAATAATCTCTAAAATATAAAATTCCATTACGTCTATAAATATTCGTTCTACAGCAGATTCGAATTAAATAGAAAATCCTTCTCTTTCACACCACCATCTTTTAATTTAATTCCCTAGTGGTGCCTATTTTTCTCCAAACGCATAGAGTCATTACTAAAACTAATCACCTCTAATTATTTCCGTTACGTTTATGTATAACTCATCTACAACGCTCGACTCCTACCTAGCATAATTTTAGGAGTTGAATAAGTTTTTAAAAAGTTTTTATACATTTATTCGTTATAATATTTGACTGATGGGTACTTATAAATATTAAATGGGACTGGTACAGCCTGTCCCATCAGAGCGTGTAGTCTATTTCTCTGAAAATACAAACGAATTAGTTAAAAATACATTTATACCGTGTAGTATACATATTAAACTGAAATGCATTTCAGTTTAATATCGCTATATGATAGTTTAATATCTATTGTTTTTTATTATGATTTTAATTATGCTTCTTTTTCAATTCTGCGGGGTATTATGTACAATATCGTTTATCGTGTTTCCTGAAATAACATTATTCTATATTGAAAACTCTGCAAGTTATAAGCAAAACACTTCGTGAAATTCGGGATTGCTTGAATAAAAATTTTAATTTCTACTCTAGTGTACGTACTATTCTCATATACTTCAGAAGCGGTCTGGCTGGACTAGACAACCTAATAAGTTGTCTAGTCCCCATTATTATCGATTATGCAAGAATCACTTCATCATTCGATTTTGACATTGAGCGGTGTTTATCCCGTTCTGGCAGGTCATCAAAATTTTGTACCGCTTTATAACGTGCTACCCACTTCTTTTAAAAAATTTTAGTCACCTTGTTTTGTCCAGCATTTCACCTCTTTCACTTAATTACAGTTTTCATGTTTGCTGGCTATTTTGCTCTTTCCTCATTGTGTTTACTCTTTTCGTCGAAACTCATGCATTACTGCCCTCCCACCAGTAGAATTCTTTATTTCGGTTTTCATGCCAACTCACTTTCTTAGCTTTTTCATACCCATCGTTAGTATCCCAGCACTAGAGGGCTTGGCCCAGGAAGTACTGCAGTGTATTCTTCCTGTGAGATCCACTTCTTGACTAACAACTCCGACAGTCTCATGTACCGGGCTGCAGCTGCACAAGACATTTTTGGTATTTTTGGATGGTTACGCAGAAACACTGCCTCAAAATATCTCGCATACGAGGCAGTCATTTTGGAATTGTTGATTTAAACAAACCAAAGCAAATCGATTAAAGAATATAACCATAAAGCATTCTTGTTTAATATTTGAAGAACGCGTGTAATTAAGCCAGTATCTGCGCGGTATCTATTGACGAAGTTACGAGCGACGGGCTCTTATGGAGAACAGACTGTATATTATGAGTCAATGAAATAATCTCTAAATTTTAAAACTTCATTACGTCTATATATGTCCGCTCGACAGCAGATTCGAATTAAATGGAAAATCTTTCTCTTTCAAACCACCACCAATATCTTTTAACTGAATTTCCTAGCGGTCCTGCTTTTCTCCAAACAATGGCCATATAGTTAGAGCGCTGATATTCGGACTGGAGTTCGTACGTTCGAATCCCACTATGGCAGGGATGCTCCTAAACGTTCGAAATCGGCTTTAAGTAGTAGGTCCCGGTCTCATTGGCCTCGAGTGCAAAACAGTAGACAGTAGCGTTCCAACCCAAACCAAAACCTTATGTTGTAATGCACTTACAACACAAACACCAGTGCTCGTTCCTAAAGGGAAAGCACAGTAAAATATACTCTGTAGAATTAAAGGAAAACACCTAATATTTAAACTAAAACACTTATTGTGTGCAATATTTACAAATTAATAATCACTTGGTTAGTTTTTAACATGACCCACAATTATTTGGTTTAGCTATCCATCAATACTCTTGAAATAGTATTCCTTATCAAAATATTATGAGACCCAGGTAATAATTATGAATATTATTAAGTTTAGCACCGGTCATTACATGGGAGCAGGATGGGACTGTCAACAGGCTGGACATCGGTACTGATGTAGCGGCCGTTATTTTGCTGGACATCTATGCCAGCGTGCCGCTCATACGCAGGCAGACTCGGGAATAGATTGCTGGCCAAACCTCTCTGGCTTGCTCACGGGATCTCGATGTCCAGCAACTCTTGAATATCGACTTCTAGTCCTTTTTCCATTTTCTTTTCACACCTTTACACCTTGGTTCAATGCCCCTTTTTTTTCTCTGCCGCTATCATTTGTTGGGGAATATTTCCCACATCCGCATCCCCCTTCGGGAGTGCAGGTAGGATTATTAATAAAATGGATACTTCGTAGAAAGTTGACATTATTTCTTATCCCCTGCTCTCATATCTCACGGCTACATACCTTCCTAGGCTTGACCGTTACACTTGTGCCACTCCGTGAGCTACAACTCCTCCGCACGGGTCCCTACTAAAACTCGAAGTCAACAGCTGCACCTGAATTCTTCTTGGAAATTTAGTCCACAGCTGTGTATGCAAGCGCTGACTATTGTGGAAATGTACATCGATGCACCTTAATAGCAGTTATTTAATCTAAGGACGGTCTCATCAAGGTCGATTAACGACTAACCGCGATTAACCTATGGCACCAACTAATGGTGGGATTCCGTTTAAAAAGAAGTTAATCGTGGTTAGCCGTTATTAGTCCTCGTGTTGCAAAATATAGACCATAGCTCTCCAATCCAAATCTTAGTGGTCCTTTTCAATCTTCATGGATCTTAATTTAATCCTCACGTGACATGTGCGGAAATAAAAGAGAAATCTCATTGCTCTCCATGTTCTATTTTACGATCAGTAACTCTTACCTAATCCAAATAAAGTTGTCTTCTTTCTTTATATAAATCTTGTTTCATTGAAATTGAGTGGCGTGAACATTTTTTTTCTAACATTGAAATATGTAAAGATGAATTTAAAGAAACTTGCATTACACAAAAACACTCGAAAACTTAATATAAGTTTCACGTTTTTATACCTGATTTATTTATTTTTAGCTCATGATCGGATCCACTTCATTGTGTCCCTAATTCCAATACGGTTTTCATCTCCCTCACGAAAATGAATTTTTAAACCAGTTTCAGGACAGTTAAAATAATTTTTTCTAAAATCATGCGTGCATGCTATAATTTTCCTAAAATACCGTTGTCTCAGATATTCAAGAAGTTTTTGCGTGACCAAAAGAAGTGTATTTCTGTAATACCAGTTTTGAAAAATACTAATATTTTTTTTTCTACTGGAAAATGACAAGAATTAAAATATTCCTTTAATCTGTTGAGACTGGTTTTGAAAGTTAATAGCGATATCAGCCATTTATTTATCAACTACTTAATTTACACCTGACCCAAATATCATTTGGGTGCCCATATTTCTTCGGAAATAGAGCTATTATTTTTGGAATGAAATATTTTCTTTATGTAGTTTCAAACCTGTTTCTAAATGGAGAAAAAATTACAGTAGTAGAGGATATGAGGCCTTTAAGAGAAATAAAAGCATTTAAAAACACGATTCGTGCGTATACCTTTTAAATTATTCATTGATTAATACTGTCTGAAATGATGATATGACGCGAGCTTGTTAGCAAGAATTATCCTTTGGCGTTAAAATTCGGTTTATTTCAATTATACCCTGTATAATAATAGTCTAAGTTATCTGTCCGTCTGTCCTGGAATTTATGAAGCGGTTGTACCTGGAATGGATAGACTCATCCATATTGGATTCTTGGTGAGTTAGGGTTAGCAACTTTCAAAATCCTCCCTTTCTCCTTTTCTAGCATTTAATGCCAGTATTTCAATCCCTATTTTTCCCGGTTAAGAGCCGACGATTTAATTTATCAATTTGTCCCATAATAAATAAGTAAAAATAACATTTTTTTCTAGCATTATGACGTCATTCCTTTAACCATCCCATTAAATCATTTTTTATTTTAAATTATTTAAATATCGTCTGCATTATTTTCATACGTTTTATCACCAAACTTAGATAATACGTAAATAATTTTCTTTTATATTTGACTTAAATAATAGATTAGGTACATATGTGATAATTTTAAGTTTAATCATCTATTATTATTTGTTGGAATGATAATTTTATCACCGGTATTAACAGCAAATTCTATCAACCTCCAGGGTGTAGAGGATAATATAGTTCCATTCCTTTACTTCGATTAATTACTGTGGCCAAAAAATTCGGAAGAAGTTAGCGATAATTTCGACTTAACTAAGGAAACTGCCCCCAGGGGCACACCTCCTTTAGGTGTGTACGGGGTTCACGATCCCGGGGTACCTGAGTGATCTTTTCTAGTGTCCTTCTCGGTAGTCCCGAGCTTACCTCTGTAGTGTTTGCTCCTTACCGAGTTGGTCCAAATTAAAATCGGACCATGACGGGCCTCTCGTAGGTCAGCGGTGGCTTGGTAGCCATTTATGGGTCACTGTCGTAGCATGGTCATCAGTAGTTGCTGTTGGATGGCTTCGGCCGGGTCAGCGTAAAAACACACTTAACTAAGGAAACTTTGAAATTTGAATTATCTTTCTAAATGAACTCAACGTGATTCTAAACTGCATTCACAGTATCGGGAGACTTTTAGAGGAGTATGAAGATAAACAAATTATTGAGCGCGTACCAGATAATTCTCCTCCAAAAAACAAACCATTTTTTATTTGCCTCATAGGGTACTTTACAATTTTGGAAAATTAAAAGTTTTACTAATCCCGTCAAATGACGGGTTATATGCTAAAAAATCTATCAGAAACGGCGGAGAAGAAATTCAATCACCATGTCCTTGACTGTTACCGATTTAAAGAGAAATAAATTTTTCCTCCAAAATATGGTTATTGTATGTTGCAACCAATCAGAGCTTCAAAGAGGATTATAAGAAATGCCACAAATAAATCATTAACTATGTAGTCAATTTATAGAAACACATAAGTATATATATTCATATATTACGTTTGTCTGTAAATCGATTCCATTAAAGTTTTTAAAGTATTTTTCTTATTGACATGATAAATGAGAAAAAATTAGGGGCGAAATAAATAATTTTATTGGTTTAATAAAACATCTGTCTAAACTTCCTGTCCCATTTACTTTCAGAAACAAATACAAATAACCTCTATTTCTGCAATCCGTTTGGTTGATTTGTCCCGTGTCTATTTAAAAGTCATGTGACTTCTCATGGAACAATTATAATAAGTTTTCTTGGATTATAAGCAAAGAGTATTGTTTTAAATACATTTATTGTTTATAAAATTTAATTGTTTTTGCATTATACGATTACAGGAATGTTATTCTTCTTCAATGTGATATTTAAAGGAATTCAGAATGAAATAGGTAAATTTATTATAAGATATTTGTTTTAAAAATGATACTTTGCTTTGAGGAGAAAATATTCATGAGATACTTGGATAGAGTTGAGTTTTGTCCTGACAGCTTTTTCTAAAAAAAGATACATGGAGTCTTAACTAAAGTTAGTAAATTGTCAGGTCATGATAACGTGGTAACTACATAGACTTTCCCTTGTTAATTTTCTACAAATGAATTTTCGGGGATTTTGCTAAGTGAAAGTTCATCTTTAGGATTAATTAATTATTTGCCCGAACGATGACCGAATGGTAGAGCACTTCTCTTCGGTACCAGAGTTGGTAGGCTCGAATCCTGCTAATGGCATGGATGCTCGTAGCCGTTCGGAATCGGCCTTAAGGAAAAGTCCCGGTCTCATTACCGTATCGCTCCAAACCAAACAAATTAATTGTTAACCCTTTAAAAGACACTAATATAAATTTCTTAGGATTTAATGAAATTAGTTTATAAATGTTACCTTTGAACCTTATTGTGGTGAAGAGGCCGACATAGCGTCAAGGCCGGCCGTGAGTCTAGTGGTATTTTAAATAAAACTAACTCTTTCTGCTGAATTTTGTTTATTATAATATTAATAAAGATGTGACTGGCATATGCTATGTAACATGGTATTAGGGCTATGATGCAAAAAGAACCACACTAGGTTGAAGATTTATCAAAATGGCTTCTTAGGAGAAAATGGTGCTAGAAACTCTTTCTGAAGATGCCAAGCCCCAAGCTTCTTCCTCTGAGCTCTCTCTCCTAAGGGGTCTGCAGATCATCTAAAAAAAGTTCG
>CM063505.1:137591546-137614046 GCA_032207245.1 Pardosa pseudoannulata
CAAGTCGACTGCAGCATTCCATGCCAAATCAAACCTGATGTTCTCTACTTTTTTATGAATTCCTTCCTTAACATTACATACGCCTTCCTTTTGTTTTTCTATTTCTCTAGAGTAACGTATTGTAACCAATTGCTTAGATTAAAATTCGATTACATGGCATTTTAATTACAATACATTTCATAAGTTTAGAGATTTTATCTGCTTTTATAATTTTAAACAACTGTTTCTATAGACTCAATATCTCAATTTTAGAATAACAGAAGCTAGTCATTATTTGTAAACGGTTGCTTTCCTCCAATCCAGAATAAAAAGATTTCAGGTTAAATTAAGACACTGAATTTTAGACTTAAGTTGATAAGAAGTGTATTATTTTAGCTATTGCATCAAACCCTGATATGTTGAAAAATCCAAAAATTCTAGTTTCTTTTCCAAAAAGTTCGATATAAATATGAAAAAAAAATTGACATTTTAAATGTAGTCCGAACTACATGTGAAACTGGTAATTTGTTCAATTTTGGGTGAATTGTTTTACAAACATTGAGAAAACGGTAACAACTAAACCATTTGAGCATTTAAAACATAAATAGGAATAAATACATATTTTACCTGAAAAGTAGCAGATAGATGCCAAATATAAAATATATGTCCCAATACTCAGAAACAATTCAATTCCTTGATGCTCGTGAACATTAGTAGTAAATAAAATTAAGGAAGAGCCATGGTAACTCTATTCGTAAAGGCAACGATCTTGTAATTGAGACGTTTGCGGGTTCGGAACCCAAGTCGGCCTAAGATCCACTGTGTTCTTTTAAGGTGACTGAGGCACATAAAATATGTTCGTCGTCACAATGTTCTCGACGTTCTCAAATAATACCTCTGGGGGTAGTAGGCCAAGTCTATGGATCTTCTGCTTGGTCCCTGCTTCAAACTTACGCGGACCCACTTGAGCATAAGTCGTACTCTCACCCTGGTGGTGCTCCTTATAAACGAAAAGAACATCCCTTTGCCTTAAAACGAGTAGCCTTTGTCTCAATGGGGCTTCGTTTGACCAAGTGACATAAGTCAACAACAAAATTAAAGAAATCTTTATTATGAATAAAAACTATTTATGTACTAAAAAATTCTTTACAGCATAGTAAAAGGGCAGTATTTGCAAACATATATTTTTTCCAGTTTCTGTTATTAGATTTAAAAATGCACATAAGAAGTTCACTTTGTATAGCTACTTTTATAAAGTTACTACCTAAGATGAAAAATGAATCTATGTTGGTTTAGTATTTTATCCTAGCCCAAAATATATCCCAACCAAACCAGTTAATAAAATAATCCTTGAATAATGTAAGTATAAACGCTGGTACTGTTCTTCTAACAAATTAAAAGTGAAAACAGCAAATTAATAACTCGAAATAGTAACAGAAATTTATTTTGTCTATATCAAAACCATTAACTTAGTTTTCCTTTCAGAAGCTTCATGAAATAATTTCAAATGATTTATACAACGGAGAATCTAGACTTTGTAGTGCAGATATTGTTATCATTGCATATTAATTTTACTTTACGCAAGTACAATGGATTCTCCCTTGTTATTCTTAAGTGTTAAATTTATGAGTCTTTCCGCTAAGCGTGACAACGTCGCTCTTATTTACAGTAATCGTTTCCTGACTAAGGTTACTAGACTTGAAATAATTCTCTATTGTTGTTCGTAACAGATGCAAATTACTTTGACTGATGCCGTCTTTCAAAGGAAAAACTGAATATAATAAAATGATCCAGTGAAGAAACAACCCCGAACACAATGACTGATTTACTTTCTGTCATCCCTTCTTCTCGTCATTATGTTCCTTATTTGAGATGAGTACTGTAAATCTAGATACTAATTGAATAAAATGTAATTATTATAATGGTTTTTGACAATCGTTTCACTGGTAAGACTATAATGCTTTTAAGATGATACGTTTCATTACAATTGTTTTACTTAAAGAGGAAACTTTAAAATAGCCTATCAGAAGGAAAAATCTTTTGTATTCAATTAAAACATGATTTATTGTTTTCCTGGACTTTTATAATTTTAAGCTCTTTTTGATGAGGCAATATGGGAAAAAGCCCGGTACATTTCTTTCGGATATAGAATGCTATAATTTCATGAAATAGACTGCTTAATACAGGCGGATTCTAATTAAAGTTATACTTTTAAAACGTTGTAAAAGAGGAAAAGCTGATCAAATTAAACTGAATTTTCTCCTGGATGTGAATAAAGTAATGTGATTCGGTCATAAGAAGAAAGTAGTTCAAAATTTTATCGATAATTCGTACTGTGCTCGTCCTAAAATGGCGGTTCATTTGCTAACTACAATATCGCTCCATATGATTACTGAAAAAAGTAAGATGCACACTATATGGGCGATAAAAATGCTGGTCACATGCTGTTTCTATATTCTCCGTTATAAAAGCTCATTGTGACTTTATTGATAAAGAAATAGACACTGCATTTTTATAAAAACATGAACTGGGCGCCATTTGCACTTCCGATAACATAGTAACTATTGGTTTTATTTTTCCATACAAATTATCATCGATTCAATTACACTTCGGTTAACGTTCGGGTCTTTGACTTGTGATTCTATTTTTACAGCGTTTTAAAAGTGCAGTTTTAATTTTAATCCCCTTGTATATTAAAACATAATATTATTCTATAAACTATTTCAAAAAATAACATATACTAATTATTGGGAAAGGCTTTAGTTTTATTTTAATTTAACTATATCTTCAATATAAATTTTAATCTTTACATTTTCGTAACTTCTTTGTCAATACATATTCTTCTCTTAATTTTTATTTTATCAGTATTTATTTATAAGAAGAAATTAACTTTACAAAATTATTACCTTGTATGCATTAAGAATACTGTAAGTAGAATATTTCTAAAAAACCAAAGTAATCTCACATTTCAGATGTTACTACGCAATCCAAAAGTGAATTTTATCGTAAATTGCATAATAAAAGGCAAAAATATCAGTGATCTCTTAAACAATTTCTTCGTATGTCTATTTCAAGAGAAAATATCTGCTTCCCGTGAAAGAACGCAAAAATTAGACAATTATTATGAAAAATATCATACAGTCTAAGGAATTAAGTTTTCGCATAGATCACACAATTGGCTGAATAAGAAAATAATCGAAACATATTCTCGATTTCCAATAAAATAAAAAGATCTCCTTGATTAAGAAAATCTTTTTACAAGTTAGAGGCTTTAATAAGTTTATTAAAATTACAATATTTTGTTACATATTTAAAAATAAATATAAAATGTATACACTACAAGAAAAAAATTATAGTTACTTACTCGGTTGTGGACCACTGATATTTAGTCTAAAACAAATGTGTATATCAAACTGAACTAAATATGAATGAACTAATCAAAATGAAACTAAATGTGTATATCAAACTGAAGTTAATATATTTTTTTCTTTAAAACTCTAAAATTATACATGATTTTGGAACTTAAAAGATTAAATGTCTTAAAGGTTTTGAAAGAAAGTTAAAAAAATTAGGATATGTCATACTATAAAATAAAATATATAGTTCTTATTATAATATTTGTGGATACAAAAATAAAAATAATAATCATGTTAATCTGATATCCTAGATTTACTTCCAATATATTTATTCCAAAAATAATCTTGTAAATAAATTTCATTTTTATAATTTTTAGTACTTATTATAAGTTTTTTACAAAGCTACAAAACGAAATAATTTTCTTTTTATGAAATTAGACACTTATTAAAGAACTTGGGAAAATATCACATTAAAAAGACCAGGAAAAAGGATGTTACAATTACGAATTTTTTTCCTTTACATAAAAGAAATAATGTGTTTAATATAACTTCTATTACCCATAAAAATAAGAATCTTCCATAAACTTAGTCACGAAATTTCAAAATGATTTTAGCTAATCTGTGAAAGAATTATAAATATGAAACTGTTTTAATATAATTAGATATTCTTATTAAAGAACTTGTGAAAATATTATTTTTAAAAGACTAGGAAAAAGGATGTTATAATTAAGAATTTTTTTTTACATAAAATGAATAATGTGTTTAATACAACTTCTACTACCCCTGAAAATAAGAATCTTCCATAAACCTAGTCACGAAATTTCAAAATGCCTTTAGTTATTCTACGAAACAATTTTAAAATATGAAAGTGTTTTAATATTATTAGAGATTCTTTTTAAAGAACTTGTAAAAATTTCATTTTTAAAAAACTAGGAAAAAGGATGTTATAGTTAAGATTTTTTTTTCATAAAAGAAATAATGTGTTTAATACAACTTCTACTACCCCTGAAAATAAGAATCTTCCATAAACCTAGTCACGAAATTTCAAAATGCCTTTAGTTATTCTATGAAACAATTTTAAAATATGAAAATGTTTTAATATTATTAGAGATTCTTATTAAAGAACTTGCAAAAATTTCATTTTAAAAAGACCAGATAAAAGAATGTTATAATTAAGATTTTTTTTACATAAAAGAAATAATGTGTTTAATACAACTTCTACTACCCCTGAAAATAAGAATCTTTCATAAACCTAGTCACGAAATTTCAAAATGCCTTTAGTTATTCTATGAAACAATTTTAAAATATGAAAGTGTTTTAATATTATTAGAGATTCTTATTAAAGAACTTGTGAAAGTTTCAATTTAAATAAACAAGGAAAAAGGATATTGTAATTAAGATTTTTTTACATAAGAGAAATAATGTGTTTAATACAACTTCTACTACCTCTCATGATAAGAATCTTCGATAATCCTAGTCACGAAATTTCAAAATGTCTTTAGTTAATCTATGAAATAACTTTAAAATGTGAAAAATTTTAATATAATTAGAGTTAAATTAAAAAAAATCTATGTAAAAAATGAATGAAATGTGATGAAAATATCTTAAAAATAGGTTCACGTTTTTAAAAAGACGAATAAGATTTTTAAGTATAGATGATTCCTATCAGAAAACTATGCTGTACATTTATTAATGAAACCCATCTTTACTTTCATAAAGATAGATAACGAAAATGAAGTTATTTCTTTCCTTTTCATACATGAATACGATATAAGATTACAAATCTGAAAATAGATTCCTTTTGAACATGAAATTGTTCCTTCTCTGAACAATACAATTCCTTTAATAGCACTTTTTACAGATGTAGGCTACAACTGAGATGATTCACATTGTTCTCTACCTTTCATCATGAAGGGAATTTTATGAAGTATGGAGATAAGCAATCCACTATAAATGAAGGTTCTGTTGTGATGGTTGAATATGTATAATTGAGATATATTAATAGTAAAAGAATTAAGTGTAGAATGTTATGGTAAAAGTTCTATTCACGTCAAGTTAATCTGAAGAAACCCATTAACCTATAAATATTATTTACTTGATATCTGTTTCGTTCATGTTCCTTCACATGAAAAAACGAGAGAAAGCTGGTTTGGAGATGCTTTCATTACTTCTGCAGTGACATAGTAAGATGTTTATGTAAGAGGTCATAAACCTTTTCATACCTTTGTTTTTGCAATTTTGTTGTACTTTCAAAAATAATCAAAGTTGTAGGTGCGGCACTGAAGATTATGCTAATTTTTGTTGATGAAACAGGGTGTCTGTACAATTTTAAATACAAGATATCTTTGTAAACCATTTTCCATATGAATATTGTGTCTTTTTATGAGTGCATTTTTGTCTATCATAATTGTTTTACGCCTTTAGAGGTAAAATGAATATGTTGACAGTATAAATAGTGTATTTCTAACTGTTGAGTAATGGAGTATTTTAAAAGAATATTACAAAACTATAGGTTTTTCTCAACTTTGTATTCTTTGGTTGTATTCTTTGGCTGAGAGCTATATCTTTTTTTTTGGAGTGTGTGTGTGTGTGTGTGGAATTGCTGTTTCGGAACACAAGAAGTTCTTGTATAGGTGAAGTGGGCAGCAGAAAATTGACAATATTTATCTCGTTTAGAATATAATACATATAGATATATAGAGAAAGGCATTTTGATTCACTAAATTTTGCACAGGAATTCTATGATGCCTTGAAATAAACTTTATCGATATTCAATTTGTCGTGTATTTTCCACTCGCGATAATTTCATACACACACACACACACACACACACACACACACACACACACATATATATGTATATATATATGTATATATATATATATATATATATATATATACATATACATATATATATATATACATATACATATATATATACATATATATATATATATACATATATATATATATACATATATATATATATATATATAATATATATATATATAAATATATATAATATATATATATATATAATATACATATATATATATATATATATATATATATTATATATATATATATATATAATATATATATATATATATATATATATATATATATAATATATATATATACATATATATATATATATATATATATATACATATACATACAAAGGTATACATATATACATATACTGAGTTTCATACATTCGGTGACCAAAGACATAGTGGAATAAAGATAAAACAAATTTTAGATGAAAATGAATTAGAATTTATTAAATAGTTGTCTGGACCAACAAATCAGAAATTTTAGTTGGCAGTCACATCAGCACGCCGAATACGTAGTTTAAACATCAAAATCTATTTTAGATACTTACACAAAAGGAAGCTTGGTGGTTCAAAATTGCCAAAGTAATAGGGTAAAAAGATATTCACCAAGGTTGCTAGAAAAAGATACTAGAAAATTAATTTAAAATAGACATAATTACATTGATAATTTTTTTAAATTAAAGATATCATCATCATCATCATCATCATACACACACACATACACAATTTTTAATTGAAATCAAATGAAAATTAAGCGAGTTGTGAACATTTTAAAAGGGAACTCCTCAATAATAACAAAATAAATGAAATAACCCATCCTCGCGTAAGCTTTTAGGATCATCCGGTCAGGCGGAAGCATTTTTAAGGAATTTGATGAGTATGCAAACCAATAGTAGACAGTTGGCGCGTAGGCGTAGAGCTGTCAACACAAACCACGCGTGGCTCTGCCACAAATAAAAGAAAGTTGCGCACGTGACGCCTTGAAAAGGAAACTCTATATTAAATAAAGAGATAATTTACCAAGAGAGACTGTTTCGTCCGTTCGCCTTACCACTGGATACGACAATCTCTCTTCTCTCTCTCTCTCTCCCTTTCTCTCTCTCTCTCTATATATATATATATATATATATATATATATATATATATATATATATATATATATCCATATATATATATATATCCATATATATGTATGTATGTTCTTTGTATGTGTAAACATTATAGCATATCTAAACATATGTATGTATACACATTCTAGGTTCTTAAACTATTTTGTTTTTTAACTATAATTAAGATTATATTTACAGAAAAATTTCTAATAATGCATATTCCCTATTATTAGTAGCATCCAGTTACTAATGAACTCAGGGTGAAGGTTACCACATGAATTTTTAGAAGTCTTTCAATACTTCTAACAATTCATGTGGTAACCTTTGTGGAATGTCTTTATATAAGGATTAAAAATCAATCTCTAACATTGCACGTTGTTGAAGTATGATAGTTTCATAATTTCAGTAGTAAATAATTTCACAGTAAATATGTTTATTCGCAATGTTGCCCGAGAACCACTGTGGTATGATGTCAAATACCATGATTGTTTCTGCGATAGGATGCAGCTGCGTATCAAAATCTCGTACCGATGGGTTTAAAAACGTGGATTTGTGTAGGGGGCGTATATATTCATTTTCATTATGCTGGTTGATTTACTTTAGTACTTAATTAAAACAAAATTTTATGAAATAGCACCAAAATAGACTTGCCAAACCCAATGTAGATTTAAAAAATCATTCAATTTCCACTATGCGCTTGACCTCCGAACAATTCGACTTGCTTAAAATTTTCGCAGGGTTGATTAATATTACCACATAATTTTTTTATTATTCAAGATTAATTCAGCCATTTATGGAGGAAAATCGAACATACATACACACATACAAATGATTTCATATCTAGAAATAAAAATAAGTAGCATAAGGCACACAGCATAACCTTTTAAGTATTGCTGTCCACTTTTTAGAGCCAAATCTATAGCAACGACTTCCACTTAAGCGGTTTTTTTTTATGTTTTGTACCTGAATTATTTCAACGTGTTTTCCTTTCTTTCTTTGTTGTATTTTTACATCAGCCGCTTGTTGGCATTTTATCTTTTTTTTTTCTTTTCTCTACTATGTTGCTTCTTGAAGATTTTAAAGCAGGCATCATATTTGTAAAAATGTATATGTGAGTAAATATATATGCAATTAAGGTATTGTTGCAACCTATCAAAAATCGATACGGGATCCAACTTGAGAAACGTTATTGTAGCGTATAAGAAAGTCACCCCTCATAAGTCGTCCAGCGATGAAACAAAGTGTAAATGAAAAGACGTATATTCGAAATTTAAACAAACAACTATGATTATTAAAAATTTAATGCCAATTGAAATAAAAGTAATAATTTCAAAGAATTCTAAAATAGTAGCTATGGTATATTATACATACAATATATTAACCGTTTGAGTGCTGACGAGTTTTCTTATATATATCCTACTAGAGCGGAATGAAATGCGTAGTAATTTTTTTGGAGAACAATAGAAATGGTTATAATTAACACTAATTATTATGTAACTAGTAATTTTTACCAACAAAAATATTCTTTATTGTCACTTATTACAAGAATGTTTTGCTGCACAAATTCCATGAATTTCTTTTTTGCATATAGCGCAAATTAAGTTAGATAGTCTAATTCCATTACCATTTTTTTACTGCATACATCACATTGTCGCAAGTTTTGCCCAGGCAATTTTCTAAAGAAAACTTTGTACTTATTGGTAGTCTTCCTGTAGCATTTTTGCTTGCTAACCATTCCTCCTCTATAGCATCAACAATGATCAGTATAACAATTCTTGAGAAAGTGAAAACAGTTTCTAATTTCTATAATACAATGAAAAGTTTTTTTTTACTACAAATAAATAAATAAATAAAACAAGCTCATTTTGTCTACCGTACCACAATCCACGGCTCTACTGCATTACTACTTACTATTATATTTTATTTTAATTCTCATATTATTAAAAATCACAATTGAGTAAAATGAATGCAAACTGCGATAGATATGAATTCAACTGCTCTGAATAGATACGAAAATTATACTAACCAACATCAGCGTCTCCGCATTTTCGGTACATAACAAGCGAAGCGGGATAGTGGTTCGTGGTTAAAAAAACATAGCAGTAATTAATTTTAAAATTAAGCATTTATAAGAAAATAAGAAAAACCCCTACATTTATTCACTGTTTTAAATAGTAATTATACTATTTAAATGCTTACAGAGAGGTGTTCAATCAAAAATTATCTAATTATACTCTTGCATTCTGCTTGTGAGTACTAAACACGACAACATGAATCAAGCTAAGAGCATTGAATGCTTATCAGTAGTCTGTGGACTTATTTCTAAGCTCAAAGTTTTTCAATAAAACATTTTACAATAGAAAAGTGGGAAATAAAGTATAGCCGAATCTTTGCGTTTTCTAAATCGTATAAACGAAAGACTTTATCATTACAATTGTTTTGAATGCATCGGGACTATGATGAAACGCGAACGACGTATAAATGGTGGTTTGCATAAGAAAAACCTAATTCCTGTTGTTCTCAGTCGAAAGACTTTTTTATATGATGAGGATAAGAACTTTTCATTTTCCAAATCATTGGTAGCACAGTGTCCAAGAAACTACAAATTCCGAATAAACGTATTATAAAAGTAAATGCAATACTATACGTTTTCAGATACACTTTATTTGTAGATGTGTTAAAGATACACGATGAAACTTTTCGGTAAGATTTGGATCATAGTATCAAAGGAAAGTTTCTTTTAGTACAATACCCCGCCACTCATTTTTAAAATTCGAAAGTAAATTTCCCCATATTTTGGTATTCTACAGGAATAAGAGTTTATTTTGAGATAATTTAATATAACTATGTAAAGCTAATCATGTTGACGATTTACGTGTCGGGAAAAAGTTTCCTACTTGTTTTACAGAGGGCTATTATTCAAATTCTGCATGTTTGAGATCAATGAAGCATTTTTGAGAAAATAATTTCACTCGATTCTTCAGTTTTTAACAATATTTGACAATTTTTTACCTGTTTTGGCGACATGTTAACCGACTTAGAGCAGTTTTTCGGAAATGATATAACAATGAAATCAGTTTCTCAAACCTTTTCCGTATGGAAGAAAATCAGAAATAATAATATAGCAAGAAATAGATTGAAAAGGAAGACTAGTTTCTTAGTAGAGATGTCTTTAGAATGAAAAGAGTCAACTATTGAACCAATACATTTCCGCATTTCATGGAAGTCTCTATCTGTTTTCAAGTATCTGATTCTTTAACCGTTAGAAAATCTACCTTACTTTCGGTCTTCTATAACTTGGAAGTCAAAGACTGAAGAAATGTGAATTGAATAGAAACAATTTTGCTTAGAATAACCATGAATCTTGAATTTTGGTTTTATTTTAAGCCAATTAATTATTATAATGTTCAACAGTAATGAGTAATCAATAACTGATTCAGGTAATTGCTTACCTTTTTTCCATCCTTTTGAATTTTATATGCAGGATCTGTAGAAACCGAAATGATGAATCAAAACATAAGTCTGTTGTCAAATGAAACTGTCATTAATGATGAAACACATCACGATGAATTGAAGGTACACAAAATTAATTTTGAATTAGGTTTTAAAACACATATTTAACATTGAATATTAATGGATTCCACGAAAAAATGAATACACACGCACCGAATAAAATGCTAACAGTCATCTTTTCTGGCCTTGAATACTAAAAAACAAACAAAACAATAAAAACCGTTACATGGTGATGCCATCTGTTGAAATACAAACAACCATTAGAACTGAAACTATACAATATAAAATTAAAACAACTGATATGAATTATTACACAATTAAAATTAAATAGTAAGTATTTTATGAAGACTGAACAAAAAGCTATTCCCAACTTCCAGGAAACTAATATTTTCTTAACGGATCTGGTACCTTTTAACTGATAGAAAACAGCCTTACAATGAATCTCCTCTGACTTGGAAATCAAAGATTCAAGTAATGCATTTTATAATTTCACAGAAGTCAATATTTTTTAATAGTCTGATACTTTTAACCGTGGTACTTTTAACCGTTAGAAACTCAACCGTACTTCGTCTTGTATAACTTAATTAATCTGTAAAAAATTATAAACTAATAATTAATGGGTCTCAGATAGCCATGTCTCAAATTAGCAAATTTGCAACGATCTCGTAACTGAAGAGTTGCTGATCCAGGGCTTGAAAATCCACCGTGTTGGTTAATAGTGAGAGGGGCAGGTAAAATATAATCGTGGTCTGAATGTCTCCCAAGTTCTCAAACGATGATTCTGGAGGTAGTAGGCCAAGTCTGGAACTAGGTATTCTGCTTAGTCCCTGCTTCTAAATTACGAAGACCCACTTGAGCTAAGACGTTCTTTCACCCGAACAGCGCTCTTCGAAAAGAAAGGCACACCGGTTCGCCTTAATCTGTGTGTCCTGGGACGTACTTGTTTTGCTCGTCCAAGTGAAATTTGTAACAACAACGAAGGGTGGCAGGAGAATTTATGCTTTAAAAATTAACAAGATAAATTTTCTCAGAAAATTTTATAAAAATCTTTAACACTTTTTTCATTTTGTATTTTCGTTTATATATATATATATATGTATATGTATATATATATATATACATATATGTATATGTATATATATATATATATATATATATATATATATATATATATATATATATATATATATATATACATATATGTATATATATATATATATATATATATATATATATATGTGTGTGTGTGTGTGTGTGTGTGTATAAAATTCTCAAGGGGTTTCAAAACTTAAATCAAGGGCTAAGATTTCCCGCGTTATTTTGCGTTCCCTTTTTTAACCCTTAACCTAAATTGACCACTGGGGTTACAGTTTATGCCCTCAGAGAAGGGGCCTGACCAATTATAATCCTACATGGCCCTAGCAGATAATTTAGGAAATTTATAAATAAAAAGGAGATACACACGATATATATATATATATATATATATATATGTGTGTGTGTGTGTGTGTGTGTAATAAATTAAAAATTTAGCCTAAACATTTCTTAATTATTTTTCCCAACATTAATTCCATATCTTTACAAAAAATAGACCTCAGTACAAGAACACAATATTTTTCGTTTTCTAATCATTAAAACCTTAACACTACCGCAATTTCTCTCTATGTTCTTTTGTCCATTTCCAATATCACGGAATCAGTACAATAGGACCTAGGGGTCTCATTTTGCAAGTTTGAGTGACCCCCTAATAAACCTCAATTGTGCTGAATTTACGAATATGCGCCCTATCCTCTCTGAGGTTGTAGAGTGTCTATAAGTTTTCTGGCAACTGTCTTAGCAGTTAATCATGCAGCAGCAATGAAATGCAGCCACTATTTTACTTTATGACATATAAGGCAAAAATTAGATAACACATATTAAAATAAATATTTTCCGAATGTTTATTCAATCATTTCTGTATCTGAAAGAACGAATGGAAACATTTAGTGCAGAACACTGGATATTTTGAATATTTTTAACTATTTGCCCTAATTTTTTCTTGAAGGTTTGTGATAACAACTAAGTTTTAAGATCTAAAAGATTACATACAAAAAAAATTACCATAGTATATTCAGTTATACTAATTTTGAGTAATTAATAAATACTTAATATTGAAATACTTAACTTTTAAATTTCAGCAATATTTACAAAAATATTTTACTCATAACATTAATATATTACAAACAAAAAAAAAGGGTTTTAAAAGCTAACTGTTGACTTAAAAACTTGAAAACCAAGCAAAATTATTTTCTAAAGTACGCTTCAGTGATTTGTAGTAAAGCAGTCCTTAAAATTTCGATATTTTAAAAGTAGTCCATTTAATTTAGAAAAAATAGGTACTACATAATTAAAGCAGAAAAGAAGATTAACATTTCAGTAAAAGTTTCACTTTTCTAAATAATTTGTTTTTTAAGTTATGGAAGAATGAAAATGAGATCAGAAGTTAAAAAGCACCAGACCGCTCTAGGTATTTAGAACAATAAAATGAATTGCCTAAATGGATCGATTCTGTCCCTTGTACTAAAAGAAAACAATTAGAACTCCCCTTCTTTAATTGTGTAATTATATTTTCATGCAATGATTTCTTACATCACAATATTTTTTATAAGCAGGCAAATTTTTTTAGAAACATGCAATTCTTTTTTTATAAATATTTTTCATAATTTATTTTAATTTACTTAATTGTAGTAATTTACTTTGTTACAATTTCTTGTCCATTTTTAAAAATATTTTTTTTATTGGAATTGACCTAATATTTTTATAAGATTTCCGAAAGAGAACTAGAAAATAAGCACATAACACGTAGTGATATTAGAGTTTTTGATTTCTATAGCCTTTGTTTTATTATACAGGAATTTCAATAAAATTTTAAATATG
The DNA here is from genome assembly GCA_032207245.1 of Pardosa pseudoannulata. Lineage (NCBI taxonomy): Eukaryota > Metazoa > Arthropoda > Arachnida > Araneae > Lycosidae > Pardosa > Pardosa pseudoannulata. The sequence goes on from CM063505.1 coordinate 137,605,257, forward strand.
CATCAATTTTTTTTTTAAATCCTCGGTGGCAAACAGCCTTCCCTAAGGATTAGGCTTTCAAATCTTTACCACGAAACAGTTCACTCTGCAACAGTAGAACAAAAAAAAAAGAAAGAAAAATTAAAAAAAAAAGTTTAGAGAATATAGTCGTGAATTATCATTTAAAAAAAGCCCATAGTTTAAATAACTAAAACGAAACCCTGGAAGAAGGTAACATTATGCTTGCCGTTGATATTAAGAAAAAAGAAAAAAAAAGGTTAAAACTAGCGAAAGAAGATTAAAAAAAAAACAAAACTAGAACGAATCCCTAGTTAGGTGATGTTAAATGGTTTACAAGATAAAATTAGGAACAGGATGCTTTTACATAATTAACTTAGAGAGGGGGGTCTCCAAGCATGGGTCCAGCCCCGGAAGTGATTAAAAACAAACACTTGTCTGTACAGATATTTGAATTTGTGCTGTTGTACCAATGAGCGTTACAAACATCTTGAAAAACATGTACATTAAAAATTAACAAGAGAAAGGAACATAGATTGACAACAAAAAGAAGATTTTGTTGAAATGAGAAATAATTTATAGAAAGTCAATCTATTATTACTTGAGTTATTTAAAAACAAAATTAATTTTTAACAATTTCATAAAAATATTTACAGTACAATAAAAAAAGATGGCTTGACCATTTAGCTGGTGCAAGTGATTAGTTCACAGTTTTCAATCATCCAGGAGATTAGTTTCTGTGCCTTATTGCGCAGGACTTTGTTTGTTTGTAAAAGCTGGAACCACTTCGATTCCGCTCCAATCGGAGGCTCTTTAAAATGAAAATCCTTTGTTAAGTTGCAAGAGAAAAGGTAGTGCAGAGAGTTACCTTCCTGACCACAAATACAATTTGAAGACCCAGTCGTCAAATGAAAACGAGAGAGATATTGAGGGAAGGGACCATGTCCCGTTAAAAGAGCATTTATGTGTGGTGAATTAGATAAGCGGGCTGGGTCGATCTTCTTTAGAAAACGATATAGAGTGCGGCCAGTGTGAATAGAATCCCAATAGCACTGCCAATCCTCTAAAAGTTTAGAATACAGAATATTTCTGATATGTCTGGCTGTTATTGGAATGTTAATTTCAGGTGGTCTTAAGGCCGCATTTTTCGCAAGTTTGTCCGCCATCTCGTTACTCTAGAGTGTGTAGCCTCAAATGCCGGTTAAGTCTTGAATGTCCTTGATGTTGTGTCTTCATAGGATGTAATGCCTACATGGTGTTAAAAGGCGATCAGTGGTCAATCTAGTGGTAAATGTATGAATAAAGAAAGGTAAATAGCTTTGAAAAAATAGATCCATTATTTATACCTCATTATATACTGAGCTGCAAAATGCAAATAAAAATATATCAGTTATTCATTTTCAAGTATGATTTAAGCATAAGCAATATGTGTATTACCTGGTCCTGATTTTAGATTTTGTTATGAACAATTTTGTCAGCAGAAAATGCCATCTCAGCTTCAGCAGATGTTGGAGAAATCACGTACAAAATCTCGCAAAGTTTTAATTTTGTTAAACCTCGATTATCCAAAGTTTCACTTAACTGATCTTATTATTTTATTAATATCTAATGCTATATATTTGTGTAAAGAGGGAGACTGAGTGATATATACATATGTACATATACATGTACATGTAATACATATACATATACATGTACATGTACTACATATACATATTACTACATATACATATACATGTTACTACATATACATATACATGTACTACATATACATGTACGTATACATATACATATACATAGATAGATTTATAGATATAGATATAATAGTTACATAATATGCATAGAGTGATTACATATGGAGATCAATAGTTTCGTAAAAGTTTGTATCTATTAAAGTATACCTCGAAGAAAAAATTATATAAATATAGAGATACAGTTTCTTAAAAGGGAATTATATTTGAAAACTAATTTAAGTTAATATGCTAGATACATGTATATTTTAACTTTAGAATTAAAGTCCAAATTAACGAAATCTGGTATTTTTTTGAATGAACATCGTAAAAGACCATACTTCTTAGCTATTTGACCGTGCTACAGTCTCTTTTGTCCCCAAGCTCCTCACTTCCAGGAAACATAGCATTCTGAGAAATCAACAGCAAACAATATTTGTTTCCAGTGATCTTCGGGTACATCAGGTGACCAGCTGAATCAATGCATTAAAATTTTCAAATAATGAAATATTTTATTCAAATTTATATTGTGTATATACTGAGCTACAAAATGCAAATAAAAATATATCAGTTATTCATTTTCAAGTATGATTTAAGCATAAGCAATTTGTGTATTACCTGGTCCTGATCTTAGATTTTGTTATGAACAATTTTATCAGCAGAAAATACCTTCTCAGCTTCAGCAGATATTGGAGGAATCACAAAATCTTGGAAAGTTTTAATTTTGTAAAACCTCGATTATCCAAAGTTTCTCTTAACTGATCTTATTATTTTTTTAATATCTAATAATATATATTTGTGTAAAGAGAGAGACCGTTTGATATGTACATATATATAGTTAAATGAAGATATAGATATAATAATTACGTAATATACTTAGAGTTATTACATATGGAGATCAATAATTTCATAAAAGTCTTGTATCTATTATAGTATAGCTCGAAGAAAAAATTATATAAATATAGAGGTACAATTTCTTAAAAAAGGAATTATAATTAAAAACTAATTTAAGTTAATATGATAGATATGTGTATCTATTAATTTTAGAATTAAAGTCCAAATTAACGGAGTTTTTTTTCTGAATGAACTTCGTAAAACACCATACTTTTTATCTCTTGTCCGTGCTACAGTCCGTGCTACAGCCCAAGTTCTTCACTTTCAGGAAGCAGCGTTTTGAGAAACCAACAGCAAATAATGTGTTTATTTCCAGTTGTCTTTGGGTTCACCAAGTGCCCAGCGGAATTAATGCATTAAAAAATTTAAATAATAAAATATTTTCTTGAAATTTGTGTTATTTTGTGAAATGAATATTTCATTATTTATCTTACTTTGTGTAGTTAAAAACATTTCACTAAAAAATATATATAGTTTTTATTAACAGAGATTTCCGATATCAGATTGACTAGCGGTATCAACTAGCTAAGATAATCGAGGTTCTACTGTATTTGATGATATTTGTATTGAGCAATCAAATAATTGCAGTTCTTGCTCCACTTTTATGTTCACGCTACAGCTCTTCTTCGTTGAACACTGTGAGACATTTGTATTTGAGTGGATCATTTTAAATTTTCTTTCAACCTTGGAATTTTTTCCCAAAGTAATCCCAAAGTACGAATAGTTGGAAAGTTAAACAGACTTATGAGAAAAGCACTCCTGACCATAAGCAACTATAACTATGAAATCTAACAACGGAGGCAAACAGATTAGCTTGTTTATGAAACAAAATTGTAGGAAATGAATTAAACCAATATTTTTTTGGTTCAGCTACAGTTTAAAGAAGCTTGAAAAATCTTTGAAATTAAAAAATTTAGAAATAAATCTATTGCATTTTTTAAAATTATATTTCAACCTAGATGTATATTAAATATATAGAGTGAGGTTTTCTTAGCCATAATCTATTTCTACCCCCGTTATTTACATTGATTTTACTTGATACCTCAATTAAAAGAAACTCCATTTATTTTAGTGACCCATAGAAATTAATTAGAATTTTTCCCTTTTTCGTTTGCTACTTATTGTCAAATTGTTAGTCGTACAATCAAAGCACTGGAACTCAGAATAATGGATTGTAAATATTTTTTTTCAAAAAATTTAATTTTATTGTAGTAGTTTGTTAAATTTATAGAACTAAAGTTTTTATTTATGCTTCTTGTCATCCACAATGAATCTACTTGGTTGTTTACAAGTTACCTCAACAAAAGAAAAACTCAGATTACTGTGAAACCTGTTTTATTGACTTATTTACCACATGAATTGCCAAATTAATTGTTTATGCTATTCTACTTTTAACCAGTGATATTTTATTTGATTACATTCATGTCCAAAAAAATGAAAAATCTTTCTTTCATATTATTTGTAGTCTTTTTTTAAACGTTTAAGAAATTCATACATTCATTTTAGTAGTGTAATTATCAAAGATAGCAAATATTAGAACAAAAATATAAGACATAACAAAAATCGTAGATCTGTTTTTTAAATAAATGTTAGATTGGGTGAAATTTATAGAATGGTATTTCCGTTGCTATATTTTATTTAAACGTTCTGTCATTTCTACATTGACTTTACCTGATTGTTTTCAGAATATGTCAATAAAATAAAAACATCTTTTGTTGTGGTGAGTCAGGTAATTTAGCTACAAATCTTTCCTCCTGATTCATTTGTCTTCAATGTTAATTAAAATGTGCCTGTTATTCCTCTCAACCAGTGATATTCCACGCGCCTACATTCATGGCCGAAAAAAAGAAATGGCAAAAGAGCTTTCTTCCGTATTATCTTGCTGTCTCTTTCACCTCTTAACCTTGTTAATAAATACACAGATTTCTGATCGAAGTGGATTCCTTATCCCAAAACCACAGCATTCGTTCACACATCCTGTTTGACCGTTTTCCTGACCTTGCATTGTTTTTTTATTACCTGCCTGGTCTCACCCAGTGGTCCAAGAGACTTTTCAAGGCGAGTTGGTTAACGGACGCCAATCGGAATTAATCGGGGTTCTATTTCGGCTTTGTTTTTCTCGGCTCCGTATCTATTCTCTTCCAACCGGTGGTCAATGAAATCTTAGTTTTAACTTATAAGACATTTGTGCCAAGGACGATGTGGTGTTTTTTTTATTATTATTTTATTTCCCTTGATTCTCTCTCTTTTGAGAATCGGAGAGGGGTATTTCCACCGATGAATCCAAAGGCCTTTGTCTCACGATGTGATGATGTGTGAGAAAGTTGAAAGTTTGTAGGAGAGATCATGGGTGAAAAACCTGTTGTTCTCCGACTCCAGTAGAAGAGAGAGGGCATGCTCAGATATAGCACATTCGAGGTATTGTAGTGATTCATGAGTGTGACATAAATAAAATAAAGCATTTATTTAGAGAACAAATTCAAAGAAATAATATTTTGCACTATGTAACCACACAGCTCTAAATTATTAATTAGATTCTGATAAAAACATATAGAGCAATGAAGAGTAATCTTACAAATATGAAGGGTCATTTCGAGTGATAGTATATTAGTCTGTGATTCATGTTATTTATATGCAATTTCAAAAAAGGGTAAAAATCGTATTTTTTCTTTCATTTAGCATTATATCCACTGTTCCATATAAACTATATCCAGAGTATGCATGTAAAGATGGAACAAGAAATATTTAAAATAAATGCTCATTTTATATTTTTGAACTTAAATATCTCAAACAATGCAATATATTGTATTATTTAACAAATATAACATATAGAGCAATGAAGAGTAATCTTACAAATATGAAGGGTCATTTCGAGTGATAGTATATTAGTCTGTGATTCATGTTATTTATATGCAATTTCAAAAAAGGGTAAAAATCGTATTTTTTCTTTCATTTAGCATTATATCCACTGTTCCATATAAAATATATCCAGAGTATGCATGTAAAGATGGAACAAGACATATTTAAAATAAATGCTCATTTTATATTTTTGAACTTAAATATCTCAAACAATGCAATATATTGTATTATTTAACAAATATAACATATAGAGCAATGAAGGGTCATTTCGAGTGATAGTATATTAGTCTGTGATTCATGTTATTTATATGCAATTTCAAAAAAGGGTAAAAATCGTATTTTTTCTTTCATTTAGAATTATATCCACTGTTCCATATAAACTATATCCAGAGTATGCATGTAAAGATGGAACAAGACATATTTAAAATAAATGCTCATTTTATATTTTTGAACTTAAATATCTCACACAATGCAATATATTGTATTATTTAACATCTTTTACCGAATAAGTAAATTATTTATGATCTATTTCAATTTTTTTTATGCACAATTTTACTTCTATCCCTTTCAACAAGTTCAATAGCTTTATTTATTAAACAAGCATTATTTAATAATACATCTATGCTTAACTGGGCATTAAATTATTCATACAGATAATTTTCTACTCTGCCATACATGTAAAAAGTAAAATCATAAGCGGTATATACATTTTGAGATTTCATTGTGAGACCAAAATTCAAAATATTCACATTTCTGCAAGTTAATGGCAGGGAGCAGAAAATTCCTGAGATTCCTGAAACCTGATTTAAGGTACGTGAATATATTTATCAAGTTTAAAGCATAGTAAATTAGGATTGCGATACTTCTACAATTGTGCTTTTTATTATAATATAGTAGGTTATCTCTAGGATTTCGAAAGAGAATAATATAATGCTTGTGAACATGATTATTTCGTCCTAACCTTGTTAGGTTACGGTCAAATAATTTTCGGGTTGTGAAAAATTCCGTAGTGTTTCAAAGTAGACTCTACATGCATATTTCTTTTACCAGGTAATCAGTTAAAGCTTTGTTAAATCTGACCTCTCCGACTTAGAATTAATGAATTACTCGCATTGAGTGCTACATGAATATACTTGAACAGCCCCAATAATTATACAGTTTTATTATACAAATTCGAAATATTTTCGTTTGTATAACCAATACCTCTCTTTTCTCAACTGACTAATCTCAAGTGAAACTCAAAATACTACTGATTGATAATAAATATTTTAAACTGTTTTTCTTAGAAATATATTGATAATAGGAATTAAATCTTTGGTGAAATTAAATTTATTTAAGATTAAATAATATTCAAATTCATAAACACTTTTTATTAGAAAGAGGGAAAACTTCAAATGGTAAGCCTCAAAAACATAATTGTTACTGTTTCTTAAGGTTAACAATCATGTGTGTAACATCTTTAAAAGAGTTTGATTATATGTTATTGGTAATTTAAAAAATATCGCAGTATATTTGGCAAAGGTAAATTTGCTGATGTCTTACGACCTTTAGCATAGGGCTGCTTGCTACATGAAAACATAAATTTCATCAAAATTGAATTTTAAAAGATATAATTTTTTTTAGTAATTTTTACATAGTAAATATATTCCATAAAGAATATACAAATATGATTTATTACGATAATGGTATTATCCGTACAGTTATTTTTACTAGTATTATAAAAAATATCCAAACAGCTGATAGGTGGAACAAATCATTACCTTTATTTTATTAAGTTATCCAGGAAGAGTAGTTGGGTCTCAAAGAATTAACTCGTCATGCTTGCATACTATTTTGCTACATTTTAGGCCCATTCAAAAGAGCTACATAAAATTCAAAATGCTTGGAAACGAAACTAAACTCCTCGGCGCAACGTGGGGCAAGGCATACTGTGCCTATCTCCGTTTTCTAGACCCAGTACCCTTGGGTACGGAGCATATGTTCCGGTTAGGTGGTCAAATTTACGCGGAGCCTCCAGTGTTTAGTTTCCAAACATGCTTGGTCCTTTAGTTATCTACCCACTGAAGAATGAGAGGCTGAGTCAATTTCGCCTATCCCGGGAATCGAATATCGGACCTGTACCGTCGTGGGAGCGCGGAGCGCTACCCAAGCGCTTTTGATATTCCAAAGTGCTTGTAACCAAAGAAAATTTAATACACTCCCACCCCTCCAGTACTCCAGTTATTCAGTTTATGGCCAGGACCAATGTTCAAAGGGTTCCGATAGATGAAGGTAAAGCTCTCTACAGGCCTGTTTCTGTTGGATATGTAACGAATGCCCAGTATACGCCCAATGCTTTGGGCGTACTGAAAAGTGGACGTTACCTATGCAAGGATAACTATATTATTCAATCATTTTTGCGTCTAATGTATCAATAATAATAAACTAATATATTAGTATACATTATTATCACTTTTATAATAAAGACTTTCCCATAAAATTTATTTTAATTAAGATCATTACATTATATTTCTGCCTTATTATTGGAAAATCGACACAAGTCATAGACTATCGCTTTTCTATTAGTTAAAGCAGTAAGATATGATATTATTGGTTTATTATATAAGATTTTATAATACTGTTTAGATTTAGGTTTTATTGAGAACATTTTATATAAGGGTTCACAAAAAAATTATATACTCTTCACAAAACATTATTTAGGAGGGACAAAAAACCTGTATGCAAGCACTCGACGTTCAATAAACGGCACGGGCTATCTAAAGAAATATCTGAACAGATTGTCTCCAGAGATACGAATATTAACAGACTGAGGTAGAGACTGGTGGCTTCAAGACGTCAGTACTAGTTTCACTTGTTGAGATTCCCGGATAGAAACATTTCATTTAGTACTTCCTGAGTATGATCGTATAGGAACAACCCTACATACAGAAGCTCGAATCTAGGGAGGGGGGTTATGTCAAAAAGAAAAGATCGTGAAAGTATCTTTTTATTTGAAACAAAATTGAAGATTTGCTGCAAATTTAGATTTATTAAATGTATGTTATGAACTGAGTTGTTGTCGAAATAAGTTTTTTCGGTATTGAAGCTTTTGAATTTGTGAATTATACTGCTAGTATGTATGTTTGTGTCCGTTGAAAATCCTCCTTATCCAATAGATCAAGTCTCTCAAGCAAAGTATGTTATAAATCGTGCAAATGCTTTCAATCAACCAAATTGTAAGCTAAGAACAATTAAGAGCAATTTTTGCCGTAAGCAATCCAGAAAAGCAGATAATTACCCTTAATTGTCCATATAAGAAAATCAATCAGTG
>CM063505.1:137619046-137654046 GCA_032207245.1 Pardosa pseudoannulata
TGCAAATAAATTATGGACAAACATGATTTTGAAGTAATTACACCAAAATCACAAAATACATTTTTGGTAAGACAGAATACACATTTGGTAATTTCTACAATTACCAAAATAAACATTTGGTAAGACAAAATACACATTTGGTAATTGTAGAAATAAGAAGTTTTAAGTCCAAATTACACATTTGGACTTAAAACTTCTTATTTCTACAATTTACATAAGTTTACAAGCATTTTGTCTTCCACATTACCTCGAATTAGGCGTTTTTAAAGCATTTCGGTAAAATCTACCCAATTTAAAGAAACGTGTAAAAAATATGTTTTCTGATCTCCGTTAATATGGGAAATATGTGATATGGTGACTATTACGGTGTACGGATATATTAATTAATAAATATACCATTATTATAAATAAAATACAGCTCATTATGTTTGAATTAGCTTGTTCTTAAAAACAAAAATGCAAATCGGTTATCTAAAAGTGTATTTCTTTTCGTTGCTAAAGCAAAGTATGATTTAAAAAAAATGAAAAATAAAGAGAAGAAAGTTTTAATTTTTTTTATCTTGTCTGATACTTCTGAAGAAACTTTTCCAGGAAGTAATTCAATGTTTAAAAGTAATAGAAACTATTGAAATCTTTTTATGCTTGCTTAATTTTATAACACAATGGCGAAACAAAGTTTGACATAACAAAGAGTAAGGTCTAAGTGCAGATAAAAGCCCTTAACTGTTATAAAACATCAAATTATAGAGCTATGAAAGGCCACTTTTCACGTTATTATCAAACTTAATTACGAGGCATTTCAATGAGCATCTCTTTGAAAATTACAGTTCATCTTTATTCCCAAACATTCTCCTTAAGTAAATAATAGCCCATTTAAAAAATTGAAGGACTTGATTCCTTTTAAGGATTTATCAAGTTGCTTAAGCCTTACCTTGCAGTCTTGATAAGAACGGACGAAAGTGCGGTAATCCATGCTAATTATTTATTTTTATAAGCTTCCATCGTGAGAACTACTCGTTGCAAAGACCTTTTAACCCTTTAATAATCATATTCCGGTTGCATCCTTGAGCAAAGGGTCATATCACCACCTTACTAACCCTCTTTAACAAATGTTCTTTTTAAATCTACCGTAAACAGGAAATATTCTCGTTTTTTGGCAAGAGCTTTCTGTGAGTGTTTTGAAAGTAGCTTCTTGTATTTTATAAGTAGCCGTATAATAACAAGTTTTAGGTGTTATATTAACTAGACATAGTAGCTTACGAGATTTAAAATTCTTAATTCAGCAGCTTATTTTCGATTCCTCATAAAATAAAAAGCTCTGCTGCTTTTATTTATTTATTTATTTATTACAAATTCTTTAAGAACTAGCATATAGCCTGTCATATGACGGGATTAATAAAATTTTTAACTTTCCTGGATTGTAAAGTACCCTATGAGGCAGGTTAAAAAATGGTTTGCTTTTCGGCTGAGAATTATCTGGTTTACGCCCAATAATTTGTTTATCTTCATACTCCTCTAAAATCTACCGATACTGTGAATGCAGTTTAGAATCACGCTGAATTCTTTTAGAAAGATAATTTAAAATTTTCTTAGCTATGTCGAAATTATCGTTACTTTCTTCCCATTTTTTTGCCACAGTAATTAACCCATATTGGACCGCTGTCCTATAAACAGGATAGCAAATAGAATTCCATTTAATAATAAAGTTATAAATATTTTCTGGGTGGATTTTATTTTAAGACCTTTAAAATAGACACACTTTATCATAGTTACAAAAAAACTGAGAAATCAAAATATATTGTATTGTAAAATTTATTTTTAGCAACCCCTTAAAAATTGTCATTTTTTACTCTTTAATTTTATATTTATTATTTTTTTTCAAGCACAGAGGAGGTTACTTGTAGTACTCCAGACATTGACATTACATTATTGAGTAACGCTAGGTCCAGAAAACGGTATTATGACACCAAACACTTTATCCATTTTAACGATGATTCTTCAATTGATCCACAAGATCGTTATTATAAAAATTGACCTTTTTATGACAAAATCAGCAGAACCTTGAAGCAGTTTGGTATATTTTCTAAAAATCTCACCATCGATGAAATAATGGTAAAATATTTTGGAAGGCACATTTGCAAGATGTTAAGGAAAAATAAACCTGTAAAATTTTTATATAAATTTTGGGTATTAGCACCCTACAACGGATATCCTTTTTCTATTACCCCTTACCAAAAATGTCAGTTCGAGAACTGCAAAAGAAAAACAACAACAGTGTGCTTAAAATGTAATGTTGAACTTTGATTTGAATGTTTTCCCAAATTTCCCCTATGAATCAGCCTAATGCAATGTAAGTGATATTTGCTAAATTTTAGTAATGTATTGAATCGTTGGCCTAATTATAGGACAGCTAATTACTTAAAAAATTAAAATTTATTTTTAAAATTTTGGTTTTATATGCTTAGTTACACCATATTAATGTTATGGATAAAGTTTTAAAAAATTTCAGAAATATTTAGTTGGTGTGGTACAATATGGGTTAATGGAAGTAAAGGAATGAAACTATCATTTCCACTACACCCTGGAGGTAGATAGAAGTTGTTGTTAATACCGGTGATAAAAGTTTTATTGCAACAAAAAATAATCGATGATTAAATTTAAAATTATTACGTCTGTACCTAATCTATAATTTAAGCCAAATATAAAAGAAAATTATTTACGTAATATCTAAGCTGAGTGATAAAATTTGTATTTGTATGAAAATAATGCGAACGATATGTAAGCAATTTTAAATAAGAAATGATTGAAAGAGATGGTTAAAGGTATAAAGTCATAATGCTAGAAAAAAAATGTTATTTTTACCTATTTATTATGCGACAAATTGATAAATTTAATCGCCTGCTCTTAACCAGGGAATAAAGAGAGAAATAACCAAAGAGCAACATCATTTAATGCATAATATCAGAAAGAGAGTTGATGTACTTATCTTTGGTTTTAAAAACAAACTACATCGAAATAGACAATAAAGATTTGTATGTTGTATTCACTTCTTTAGGTGACCTAAAGTAGATACTTTACTAAATGGTTAGCAAGTCAAATTATAAATCGCTTTTTTGTATACTCTGTGTTTACTTGCAAATTTTCTGGTTGGGTGGATAAGAGAATGGTGGGGAATTTTGAAACAGGACATAAGGTAAAATATATCTGCAACTTAAAAACAAACAAAAAGAGTGTGAGAATAAAAAGAACTGGTTGACTAAACAATGACTAATAAATGATGTTTCACATTCTTTCTTGAGGAAAATTAAGAACTATAGTATGCTAATAGCTTCACAATATCTTTGTTCATTCCATGCTTACATTTGGAATTTAACAAGCGGATTCCAAATACGCTAATAAAGACAACCCCGCCTATGAAAGAATGGCAGGACAATAATTCGAACCAATATCTGTCCTTGGGGAAAAATTCTATTTGTTTCGGTTTCCGGCCGTGTCGAGAATTTTTAATAATCTAAAATAAAGGTTGAATCAGATCCAGTACATCCACGAACTGCTAGAAAAATGCTCAAAATAGGTTAACAAAAAAAATGAATTAAAGGGAAATATAATCTAAAAATAGAACTGTTGAACTAGAAAAAAATAATAAAATTTAATGGATGTCAATAAACATAAACATTATTGCCTAAACGTTTTGACTTTCATTCTCGTATAAAATTTGGAGATGGTTTTTGTATTTTTATTCATCTCATAGAAAAAAATTCTTTTATAGAACAATTATTCGTGCCAACATCTGCCCTTGAGGAAAATCCTATTTATTTCAACTGCTGGTCGTGTCGAAAATTTTTAACATTCTAAAACAAAGGTTACATCAGCCGTAGCTCATTCATGAACATTTGTAACACGGAACTATAGGAATTACGAAAGAGTTAACCTTTTACAGGCCGAATTCAGATCCAGATATATTTTAAATTAATTTTTGCATATATTACCTTCTAATGCTTCAGTTAAGGTATGTTAGTCATTTAATTGTGGGAAAAAAATTTCTTTTGAGATTTTCATGACGTTCCCAATTGGGAACATTGACCACTCCTAACTATACACTGGTTTCACAAATTGAGTAGAATGATGTATATATTAAATATTAAATAATAAGAAAAATAATTAGAATGAATTTAAAATTTATTTTTAAATTTAGCTCATTCATGAACATTTGTAACACGGAACTACAGGAATTACGAAAGAGTTAACCTTTTACAGGCCGAACTCAGATCCAGATATATTTTAAATTATTTTTTTGCATATCTTGCCTTCTAATGCTTCAGTAAAGGTATGCTAGTCATTTAATTGTGGGAAAAATTTTCTTTTACGATTTTCATGATGTTCCCAATTGGGAACATTGGCCACTCCTGACTATACACTGGATTCACAAATCGAGTAGAATGATGTATATATTAAATATTAAATAATAAGAAAAATAATTAGAATGAATTTAAAATTTATTTTTAAATTTAGCTCATTCATGAACATTTGTAACACGGAACTACAGGAATTACGAAAGAGTTAACCTATTACGAATTCAGATCCAGATATAATTTAAATTATTTTTTTGCATATCTTGCCTTCTAATGCTTCAGTTAAGGTATGTTAGTCATTTAATTGTGGGAAAAAATTTTCTTTTACGATTTTCATGATGTTCTCAATTGGGAACATTGGCCACTCCTGACTATACACTGGATTCACAAATAGAGTAGAATGATGTATATATTAAATATTAAATAATAAGAAAAATAATTAGAATGAATTTAAATTTTTTTTAAATTTAAGCGCAGATATAAATAAAGTTTAAATATTATAAATTTAAACGAAAAAAACATTTTTCTTAAAGAAATATCTAAAACGTGAGTTTATACCTTTAAGCCGTGACATAATGGAAATCAATGGAGATGCAATTTTTTCTTGCACACATTGCAAGCTAATCTTCCATTTAATTTGCACTGTGCACATCTACCTTGTGTTGTTTGTACAAGAAAATGACCATCACTTTTTCTTTGTGATATAGAGCTGCAAACTTTGAGTCCAGGTTGAGGCTTAACTTTCCTTGCTGCAATTCGAAGAAGAGCGGTTGTAACTTGTAGTTCACAGACAAAATACATTTAACGCCTTTCAAAATAATATCTGAGAAGCGAACGCACTAGATTGCTTATAGAATTGAAATGCCCTTTCATAAAATTAGGGAATTCCCCTTCAATTCCTACCATTTTCAAGAAATGCTCTCCGTAGAGGAAATTATTTCGTCGGAGTATAGCGGCAACAGTCCATTGTTCCCAATTGGGAACATCAATAATTAATAAATTATTCCAGGTACGTTTCTGATTATTAATGTCGAATTTCATATTTTTTAAATAAATTTAAGTTATTTTAAGGATACCAATCGGATTTTAGTAGCATTAGATGATTTTTTTTACATTTATGTGAATTTTTAATATGTGCTATGTAGAAAATGATGAAAAGGGTCATTTTTATGATTTTTTATACATTTTTCTATTAATCATAGAAATATAGCTTTTATTTAAAAAAAATCGAGTAGTCCTTTCACTACATTTGCTAATTTTTTTTTACCAGTATTGATGAAATTTAATTTTAAATAATTTTATTAATATTAATTCCCTTTTGGGAACAATGGGCTGTAAAAGTTAAATCAAAATTAATGCAAAATGTCATCTCATTAGGTATCTTTTTAACACTCATCTAATGTTTTAAACATGATATTTATTTTTTCGCATTAAACATCACTGTTTCCCTTTGTTTCAAAATAGATGTGTTAAAGAAGATGATTGATTTTGCAAGTGTGGCAACACAAACATTTATCGCCAGGTCTACGGCACCATTCTTATACAACTCAGTCACGTAAAGTCAACGCTTGACTGAAAATATTTTAGTACATTTTGTGCTCAATACATTTCCTCTTTTGTAAGAGAATCCATGCCTATTAAGATACTCTTATTTTTTTTCTCGTTTCCTGACAAAGCTTTTTACTTAAACGTTTTTTTAAAGTGTCCTTACTCGGAATGTTTACCTTGTTGATAACCAGCCATTGTTATAGAGGATATGAGAAAAGATATTTTACTTTTCTTTTCGTCTGTGGCAATGGTATGTCACAGGCGATGTTACAGAATAATCTCTTTTCTTTACAATACTACTTCCTTACATGAGTGGAATCACGAATATAGCTATGTTCGTGGATAATGTGTTCATTGCTTGTAAGTTTCGCTTATATTTTAAGAAGTTAGCTATTTTTTTTAATTGTCAAAACAGGAATTTCATTTTATAGTTATATTACACGAAATTATTGTGGTAAAAGTAACAATTTAGTAAATTTTTAGAAGAATTAAGAGAAATTTAAAATGTTTGGTGAGTGGCTAAAACTATCTGAATAATACATATAGGTCTTGTCCATTATCACTTCATTCGCTCTAAATAAGAATCTTGATAGTTATTAATATATTTTCTCTGTACTTCACAGAAAGTAATACCTTTGCCTACATAATAGTTCCACAATATATATATATATATATATATATATATATATATATATATATATATGTGTGTG
This sequence comes from Pardosa pseudoannulata, assembly GCA_032207245.1. NCBI lineage: Eukaryota > Metazoa > Arthropoda > Arachnida > Araneae > Lycosidae > Pardosa > Pardosa pseudoannulata. The sequence goes on from CM063505.1 coordinate 137,625,657, forward strand.
TGTATATATATATGTATGTATATATATATGTATATATATGTATATATATATATATATGTATATGTATATGTATATATATATATATATATATATATATATATATATATATATATATATATATATATATATGTGTGTGTGTGTGTGTGTGTGTGTGAGGTCTAAAAAGGGGGGTTCGGAAAATTAAGCAAGTTGTGAACACTTTAAAAGGGAACTCTTTCGTAGTAACAAAGTAAATGAAAAAAACCACGGTCGAGTGAGCTTTAGGATCATCCGGTCAGGCGGAAAGATATTTGAGAATTTTATGAGTATGAAAACCAAACGTTGTCAGCTGGTGCGTAGGCGTAGAGCTGTCAACACACTCCAAGCATGGCTCCGCCACGAATAAATGAAAATGGCCCACGTGACGCCTTTAAACGAAACTTTACTTTGAATAAAGATATGATTTACCAAGAGAAACTGAGTATTCCATTCGTCTTACTACTGAAACCTTACATATATATATATATATATATATATATATATATATAAATGAGGCTTTTGGCCTTATCTCAACGTGGAGTTCCGGGAGGTTATTGCCACCCTGCAGTCGCGGAACCTTGCGAAGAGAATGAAAACGAAGTAAAGACACACAAAAATCACACTATTGTAGTTTATTCATCTTTCCAACTCAACTGTCGACAGCACGAACTTTGCCGAAATTTTACCGAAACTTAACTCAAACTATTTTCAAATACCATACATCTGCTTATATAGTTTTAGGCTCCAGATAATTAGCAATCACTATATGTCACCTAGATGACGTAACTTTACCGTCAGAACTCCATTTTTGATATGCAACTGGAAGGATTCTATTAGGGAACATTCGAGAACATTCATTAGGGTTCCTTGAAAAGAATTACCGGAAACACAGAATCTGAAACGAAGATGATACAGGTATCATAATAAAAATATAAGTGCATGTATATATATATATATATATATATATATATATATATATATATATATATATATATATATATATATATATATATATATATATATATATGTATATATATATATATATATATATATATATATATATATATATATATATATATATATGTGTGTGTGTGTGTGTGTGTGTGTGTGTGTGTGTGTCAGGTTAAAAAAGGGGGTAGTTGAAAATTACTTGAGTTATAAACGATTTTAAAAAGGGAACTCTTTTATAATAATAAAATAAATGAAAAAGACCCTCGTTTGAGTAACCTTTTGGAGTAATGCAGTCAGGCTTAGAGATATTTCACAGGAAGTTGATGACTAATCAAGCGAGAAGTTCAGTAAGCGCTTGGACATGGAGCTGTCAACACCTTTCCACGTTTAGCTTCGCCACGAATAAATGAAAATAGAGCAAGCCATGCCTGATACGGAAAATCCACACTAAATAAAGACGTTTTTCGACTACGAAGGACTAAATATTCCATTCGCATCAAAACTCGACCATTTCATATATATGAGCTGTTTTCTTTGAAAACGGTGTCCATTTTGACAAAAATTTAGTCAATATTAAAGATGAATATAGTTTACTATGAACTTTATATAAAAATAATTTTTCTATAAAAATATAAAACTAGTGTAATAATATATATCCATATTTTTCAAATTGAAAAACCTTAAATATCTCCATATAAAATAAAATACACTAACACCACTTTGAAAGAAAACCGCTCGTATTATGGATGACTAGTTATATGTTATATGACTATATGTTAGAATTATAACAATTATATATGATTTGAAGTAGTTTAATGGGTAGCAATATGTCTTTTTTCTGAAAAAAAAAGAGTATTTTAGTTTTTACGCCTGTTTTACATACGTTTATCAGTTAGAATAAAAAAATGCTAATTCCTAAACTAAAAAAAGATAAATCGATACTCTTTAATACAATTTTGTGTATGTATGTTACACCAAAATTCTTGATCTAAAGGGTCAGTTAAAAGAGAAACAATATAAACGAAATATAGTTGAGTTGACAAATAAATGATTTTCAGTAATCTTTTTAAAGTAATTCCATAATGATGACGAATGATGATTAGTTTATAATACTTTTGGAACGATTTAAATGTATATTATCAAACAATCAGTGTGAAATATTTCATATCAGAGGTGATATTCTCAAAGGTGTTCAGCTGGAAAATTAATATTGAAAACTATCTACTTTTTACAACATCACTGTTCATCACTGTACAATATGTATTGAGGCTCCATTTAATTAATTAAAATTTTTAGTTCTGAAGCAAAAAAAAAAAAAAATTAAGTATGTCATGATACAATTATTTCATAGCAGTTTTAAACTATATAATCATAGACCTTCTACGAAGCTGTTAAAATAACATACCTCGATTCACTAAATACTAAAAATGTTGCACTTGTATGGATACTTTCAAAAGGTAAATAAGATTTATGCCATGACAATTTATTTAAAATCAATTTCGGAATTCCTTTTTTTATTTTGTTTTGTTTTTCAAATATCTGCTAAAACACTATACGACAAAATTACATTTTGAAATGCAATTATTTAAACAATACGTACATGCATCTCTAAATACTAAAAATGTTGTACTTGTATTGATACTTTCAAAAGGTAAATCATAAGATTTATGCCATAACAATTTATTTAAAATCAATTTCGGAATTCCTTTTTTTATTTTGTTTTGTTTTTCAAAAATCTTCAAAAAACACTATACTATAAAATTACATTTTGAAATGCAATTATTTAAATGATACATACATGCATCACTTAATACTAAAAATGCTGCACTTCTATTGATTCTTTTAATAGGTAAATCATAAGAATTATGCCATGACAATTTATTTAAAAACAATTTTGGAATTTTTTTTATTTTGTTTTGTTTTTGAAATACCTGGTAAAACACTATACTATAAAATTACATTTTGAAATGCAATTATTTAAATGATACATACATGCATCACTTAATACTAAAAATGTTGCACTTGTATTGATTCTTTCAATAGGTAAATAAGAATTATGCCATGACAATTTATTTAAAAACAATTGTGAAATATTTTTTATTTTATTTTGTTTTTTAAAAATTTGACAAAATACCATACCAATAAATTACATTTTGAAATGCAATTATTTAAATAATACATACATGCATCACTAAATACTGAAAATGCTGCACTTCTATTGATTCTTTTAATAGTTAAATCATAAGAATTATGCCATGACAATTTATTTAAAAACAATTTTGGAATTTTTTTTTATTTTGTTTTGTTTTTTAAATACCTGGTAAAACACTATACTATAAAATAACATTTTGAAATGCAATTATTTAAACGATACATATATGCATCACTAAATACTAAAAATGTTGCACTTGTATTGATTCTTTCAGTAGGTAAATTATAAGAATTCTGTCATGACAATTTATTTAAAAACAACTTTGGAATTCCTTTCGTATTCTGTTTTGTTTCTCAAAAATCTGGAAAAACACTATACTATAAAATTACATTTTGAAATTCAATTATTTAAACGATACATACATGCATCACTAAATACTAAAAATGTTGCACTTGTATTGATTCTTTCAATAGGTAAATCATAAGAATTCTGCCATGACAATTTATTTAAAAACAATTTTGGATTTTTTTTAATTTTGTTTTGTTTCTCAAAAATTTGGCAAAACACTATACCAATAAATTACATTTTGAAATGCAATTATTTAAACGATACATACATGCATCACTAAATACTAAAAATGTTGCGCTTGTATTGATACTTTCAAAAGGTTAATCATGAGAATTATGCCATGACAATTTATTTAAAAACAATTTCAGAATTTTCTTTACTTTGGTTTGTTTTTCAAAAATCTGGAAAACTTTATACTATAAAATTACATTTTGAAATGCAATTATTTAAACGATACATACATGTATCACTAAATACTAAAAATGTTGCACTTGTACTGATTCTTTCAGTAGGTAAATTATAAGAATTCTGCCATTACAATTTATTTAAAAACAACTTCGGAATTCCTTTCGTATTCTGTTTTGTTTCTCTAAAATCTGGAAAAACACTATACCATAAAATTACATTTTGAAATGCAATTATTTAAACGATACATACATGCATCACTAAATACTAAAAATGTTGCACTTGTATTGATACTTTCAACAGGTAAATCGTAATAATTATGCCATGACAATTTATTTAAAAACAATTTCGGAATTCCTTTTGTTAATTTGTTTTGTTTTTTCAAAAATGTGATAAAACACTATACTATAAAATTACATTTTGAAATGCAATTGTTTAAACGATACGTACATACATAAATTTTTTATGCATATATCGTTTCTTATGCAACGAATACTCTTTATGCATGCAAAGTTTATCGCTTTATACAAATCTATCTATAAACACAGTCCTTATTATTCTCATAATGAATATGAACAATAATAGTGCACTGTCGTTATTTTTAATTTGAAGCAGCGAAATGGTTTCACTCTACTGATATGTAATTACAGTCGATTTTCATGGGTGAGTAACGTTTACGAAATCTGAGGAAAAGAGAAAAAGAAATCGGGGAAAAAAAAGTTTATTTCATTTTATTACGATGTAGCAAACTGCTGATAGTGTTCTTGCCACGTAATTACAGACTATAAAGAAACTAATTCCTAATGACTCGGTAAGTTAGGAAAAGATGATAAAATCTAATCTCTATATGCATCTAGTTGAATTGCAGATTTTTGGGCAATAACATTCCTTATCTTCTTAACGCGTTAGTAATTTTATAATTCTTCTGCAATTTTACATGAGTGCCCCACTAATTTCTTAAATAATTGCACATTTTAAAAGTCGGAAATTTGTCAATCTTTGAGTTTGTAAATTTTTGTTCTGCCTTTCAACACATAGAACATTTTGGCTTCCCGGTTCTTGCTTAAAGTGTAAAAAAATTAAAATATAATAAATAATATTTTAATGAATTCATGAATCTTAATATTTCATTTTGCTTCCTTGTACAAAGTAAAGGAAATATTGTAAGCGGGAAGGTTTTTTTGTGATCAGCTTTCAACGGAGATGCCCATTTTGACCATTCCTGAATCTATTACAAGTTTCAGTGTTACATCTGTACGCATGCATTAGTAAGCATTAATTTTTAAAATTCAAACATTAATTTGTATCATCTGAAAGTGTATTTATAACAGTTTCAGGATGATATCTGTACGTAAGTATGTATCAGGCCATGTTCAGAATTAATCAGAATAAAAACAAGTACCTCAATCAGTTGCCGAACGTTTATTATGTGCTGGCCTTTTGGAGTTTTGGGTTCGAATATTCTTGTTCTGGTCAATTTTAAACTGTAGGTCTTATTATTAATTAATAAACCAAAAAAATCAACTGAATCCTTATTTTTCCAGTCTGTTGTTGTACAATAGACAAAATTTGTAAATTGCTGTGATGATTTTTCTTTCATAAAATCATTTCAACTTGATTATATTGTAGAAAAATCAATATACAAGTTTCAGTGTTAAGAACTATTCTTGATTATTAGATATATAAACATTAAAAAGTAAAATTTGTCAATTATTTTCAACTAATCATTTTTTATCAAAGTTTCAATGTCTGTATAATAATTTAACCATTTTTATTACTTACATATTTTATAAATTATAGTTATTTATACCTTAACAGTTTTTTTTCATGTAGTTTGTTCAAAATTACTATAAATTTTTTCTATACATTTTTTATGTAGACTATTCATGTATTTTTATTCTCATAAATTCTGCTTTGTTTTATTATAAATTTTATTTTAATTTAATGTTGATGTTGGTTTGTGTTTTTGGGTTTTTTTTCCAGTCATGTTGGAGGATTCTTGATTAATTTTTATATACGGAATTCTAATATGTCAAACTGCAAAGTATGGTTGCCTGCATAACTTCCTCACAACGATCAATGTTCTTCAATGTTCTCGAGTGAGAGGTAACGGGAAGAATGGATCACAGTCATGATAAAATTGGAAATTACTTTTATTCTTGATTAAATACGGCTATATACAGGGGAATTCTAATCTCCCAAACATGTCAAACTGCAAAGTATGGTTGCCTGCATAACTTCCTTACAACGATCAATGTTCTTCAATGTTCTCGAGTGAGAGGTAACGGGAAGAATGGATCACAGTCATGATAAAATTGGAAATTACTTTTATTCTTGTTTAAATACGGCTATATACAGGGGAATTCTAATCTCCCAAACATGTCAAACTGCAAAGAATGGTTGCTTGCATAACTTCCTCACAACGATCAATGTTCTTCAATGTTCTCGAGTGAGAGGTAACGGGAAGAATGGATCACAGTCATGATAAAATTGGAAATTACTTTTATTCTTGTTTAAATACGGCTATATACAGGGGAATTCTAATCTCCCAAACATGTCAAACTGCAAAGTATGGTTGCCTGCATAACTTCCTCACAACGATCAATGTTCTTCAATGTTCTCGAGTGAGAGGTAACGGGAAGAATGGATCACAGTCATGATAAAATTGGAAATTGCTTTTGTTCTTGATTAAATACGGCTATATACAAGGGAATTCTAATCTCCCAAACATGTCAAACTGCAAAGGATGGTTGCCTGCATAACTTCCTCACAACGATCAATGTTCTTCAATGTTCTCGAGTGAGAGGTAACGGGAAGAATGGATCACAGTCATGATAAAATTGGAAATTACTTTTATTCTTGATTAAATACGGCTTTATACAGGGGAATTCTAATCTCCCAAACATGTCAAACTGCAAAGTATGGTTGCCTGCATAACTTCCTCACAACGATCAATGTTCTTCAATGTTCTCGAGTGAGAGGTAACGGGAAGAATGGATCACAGTCATGATAAAATTGGAAATTACTTTTATTCTTGTTTAAATACGGCTATATACAGGGGAATTCTAATCTCCCAAACATGTCAAACTGCAAAGTATGGTTGCCTGCATAACTTCCTCACAACGATCAATGTTCTTCAATGTTCTCGAGTGAGAGGTAACGGGAAGAATGGATCACAGTCATGATAAAATTGGAAATTGCTTTTGTTCTTGATTAAATACGGCTATATACAAGGGAATTCTAATCTCCCAAACATGTCAAACTGCAAAGGATGGTTGCCTGCAAAACTTCCTCACAACGATCAATGTTCTTCAATGTTCTCGAGTGAGAGGTAACGGGAAGAATGGATCACAGTCATGATAAAATTGGAAATTACTTTTATTCTTGATTAAATACGGCTTTATACAGGGGAATTCTAATCTCCCAAACATGTCAAACTGCAAAGGATGGTTGCCTGCATAACTTCCTCACAACGATCAATGTTCTTCAATGTTCTCGAGTGAGAGGTAACGGGAAGAATGGATCACAGTCATGATAAAATTGGAAATTACTTTTATTCTTGATTAAATACGGCTATATAAAGGGGAATTCTAATCTCCCAAACATGTCAGACTGCAAAAGGATGGTTGCCGGTATAACTTCCTCACAACGATCAATGTTCTTCAATGTTCTCGAGTGAGAGGTAACGGGAAGAGTGGATCACAGTCATGATAAAATTGGAAATTACTTTTATTCTTGATTAAATACTGCTATATACAGGGGAATTCTAATCTCCCAAACATGTCAAACTGCAAAAGGATGGTTGCCGGTATAACTTCCTCACAACGATCACAGTCGAAACAAAAGAGATTAAATAATCTCGCACAACTTGGGAGACTTTTCCAGGGTGCAATACAAACCCAATTTATCCCCCGTTCGGTATCAGAGACTCTGCCGCTCCCTATATGAACGGACTTTGCGAATCTCCCGAACTAGAAAGCTGGCTCCGGTCAAAAAACGTGAAAGCCTTCACGAGGTCAAAGCACCTACGTAAAAAATTTCGAAAAGACCTCAGTCGCAAAATTGTAGGCTTTTTATACCTGGGGGTCAGTTACGGTCCCGCCAACTGTTTTTTTTGGGGTCAGTTAAGATTCCAGTTGCTGGAGAACTCCAGCTAAGACTACAATTAGATTTTTTTAGCTGAATTCTCATTCGCTGGATGTCCCGATTCCGGAATTCCCGAGGATTCATTAACGTGATCCATCAGGGGCGTAAAGTCTATTCAATCCGATTGTCACGATCCCAAACTCTGCGACGCGACGCTATTGTCCTGGTAAACAGGTGGAATCCGATCAGCTACTTTGACGAGTGCTCGGAACAAAGGGGAATTTTCCCAATATTACATATTTGGCCAATACACGTAAGGTTAGTTCTTAGATACACACTGAAATATTAATGTATAGAGTCAGAGAAGATGGTGGTCAGGAATAGCTAAAAAAGCATGCAAGGTAGATGCAGGTTTCGCTTACGTTGATTCCGTTTTTATCTCACCTCTGCCGTGATCTGCTGCTAACTATTGAGGGGACAAACATACCGATTTTCATTCCATTTATGGGGTATGGTGGTGGCAAACTCGACCTATCCAGCCAGGGTGGAAGCAAGCTAGAACGCTGGAATCACTTCCGGTCAGTTTCTCGGTCGGAAGCTGGAATGGCAGTGACGGGGTTTATTAATTTAACCGTATCTTACACCATGTGCCTACGTATACCATATAACTTAAAGTAATTAGCAGTAGGATTTTGAAATTTTGTTTTTAGGACTGCTATAAGAACTAACTGGGCATCGGAATGTCTTATTGCAAATCACACTATAGCTAATTAAATGTCTTAATTAGTGGTTATTAATGCCACCAGTCACCACAAAGTGCATTACTTGAGGTCTACTGATTAGTGAATTTATATGGGTAGTGTGGGGGTTACTCTTCAATACCGGAGTTCGTAGTTTCAAATTCCACTGCGGAATGGATGTTTATGACCGTTCGGAATTAGCTTTAAGAAGTAAGTCTCAGTCTCATTAGATCTCGTGTAACAAAAAATAGACATTAGTGCTTAAATTAACCACTCAACCATTGCTGGATTGTACAAAATGAAAAAAATGTAATGGATTGTACAAAAAATATGTTAAATTTTAATTAGTTAAATTTTATTTTAGTTAAAGTGTAATTAAATTTTATTAAATAGATTTTCTAAAAAAAATTAATGTGATCAATATACTTATAACTCAATTTATATGCGTACAAATTTTTGAAATTTTGAGTTAATAATTTAAAAAATACTTATATAATTCAAAAAAGTCAAGCTTATACGTTTTTTCAAAGTAATTAAAAATTCAAAACTGATAAAAACTTTACTTTTATAAAGTCTTTTAATTTCTTTGTCTAAACATAATCTCCTTTTTTGTGTAAGTACATAAATTCCAATTTAAATTAATTTATGGATAGATATAAGAAAGAATTCTGTTACGAGTATTTGCTCTTGAGAGATTTCAATATTTTCTTTAAGTATTTAGCGAAAAAGTATTTTGCTTTTTTACATACTTTTCAGGAAATTCAGGATTCGTGCAGTTTTCTAGGAATTCATAAGGTGACGCACATTGGGTTTTCTTTGATTCCTCCCAATCCTAAATGATTCTAAATGGGAATTCACCCTTCCCTTACACTAAACGTAAAACCATGTAACGCAAATACAAATCCTGGCAACTCTTGTGTAACGAATAGTCAAACCAGTAAAGCCCCTTGCTTCTATGAGTGGACTACCGAAGGAGAGGCTAAGTGTTTCCAGCATCGTATTTTGCTCCTATCTTAGTTAATCAAATCGAGTTTGCCACCACCGTCCATCTGAGAGAATGAGTGAGTAAGACCACAGGTGTGTTTGTCTCCTTAACGCAATTAGTAGATTATTGCAAAGGAAGACCATAAAAAAAGGAATCAGCGTCGGCGGAGATCGATTGCAAAAAAGTTTTTTACCATTTCTTGGATCCCATCTTTTCTGACATCATGACCCTAGACTTGCAGTGTATAATCAGTAATTACCATTACGTGTACTGGCCAAATTGACAAAATATTACAAACTACAATAATATTTAAGTTTTAAGCTATGTTTTAAAATAAATTGTCTTCACCGGTGAGATAGAAAAACAATTTCATAGGCATCTTCTGAGATTCAGATTCTTCATTTCTCTTTTAAGTTGAGTTTTGATTTTTTTTTTTTTGTAAATTATTAATTTTGTACATTTCAGGTATGGGTTTTTAAAAATTCCTTATAGATTATTTGTTTTTGGAGTAAGCTAATGCATACACATTATTTAGGATAATTTTTTATTATGTTTTAGAATCTGTTAAACAGCTGCAAATGGCGGTGAGCAAAAACGAGGCTGACAGAGAGGCCGAGTCTATGTCTCAGATATGATTTACGTTTATACTCTCTGATGTTACTAGTCGAGGTAACCAATATCTATTAAAACAGCAGCAGGTATTGATAAGACCGTCTGTAAATCCTGAAAGATTTCTCAACTCAAGATCTGGAGATGATTCGATATTTAACCTTGTAGAGAAGTACTCCTGAGGTGAAGTGAAATGTTCCCCTAGAGGAGTTCCATGCATTATTGCTCAGACTGTAAGAAAATTGTTAATTACCGCAGCCGTAACCACATGATACTACTGAAAGAGTAAGAGAAGTCCTTATGCTCTTGTGATCGGAGCCATCTACCAATTATTGAGACAGTAAAATGAAATCATTTGAAGCTAAAGATTTGTTAATTGATTCTCTTTAACTTGGGTTGTAAATCTGATATTTAGTTAAATATTACGAACTTTAATAATCAGAAACAGATAGAGTTTTTTAAGAAAAAGATGAAATGCAAAAAATGAAATGAAATATCAAAAACTTAACTTAGTTAATTAAGCTTTTGAAATTCTAAAGCAATTACTTAAAAGTTTCTAGTAAATGAATATACGGCAGGTTAAACGGCGTCTACAACTTAAACGTAATTTTGGGTCACTGAATTAGAAATGTTCAAGTTGAATACAAAACTTTAAATTTCAGAAAAGAAAATAAAGAGTAAATGTGTACCTTGGAGACAACTATACATATATTTATTCCTTACACACACACAAACATATATATATATATTCAAGGATTTGTTTTTTAGCTGATGAACCTTGGACTTTTCAACATAAAGAGAGTTTGGTTTGGAATTTCTATAAGGTAAATTATTTGCTACATGAGGGTTAATTATTACATAAACTCGATTCTACGTACGAAGTGGAATTTCAGCCCATAAATTATGGTACTAAAAAGCAGATCTTAAATTTGATATCATAATGAAAAACAATTTTTTTATTCCAATATAGCTTTTTCTAAATAAATTGAAAACCGTTGTCAAATAAAGTGTATGCTACATACTCGTATAGATAGCAATGATTCTCAGTGATTTGATTTTCCATTTCTTTTTCTTGTTCTTGTTTCTAATGACACTTGGATAAACCAAACACGATTGAAGCCATACACCTTTCTTTTTAATGAGAACAGCTAGGGTGAAATAATAACTTTGCTCAAGTGGATCCTCGTAACTTAGAATTTCATGATCCTCACCCAAGAAAAAAACCCATATCTTGACCTTCAACCTCCAGAGATATTGTTTTAGAATGGGTATATTGTGACTACGAACATATTTCATGTGCCCCAGTCACCGTTAATGAACACGGTTTTCATTCTTTTGCAATGCGAGATCTAATTAGATAGACCGGTGTGCACTGTTTATTAATGTCTATTACTAACAGCTGTAAACATGTTTGCTAGTAGTGAGTTTGGAATCCAAGAACTTAGGTAGGAAGTGTACTTATTTAACAACAATTCGATCCTAAGAGGTAACTACTAAATAGTTTTATAAAAGTGAAACATTGGTATGGAAAAAAAAAGTTGTAGATGGCATATTTCCATCTTGGAGACAGTGAAGTCAGGAAAAAGTTCTTGAGAGTATTTTTTTTTATCTGAATATCACAAATAAATTAATTAATGGTTATTTTTCCTTTTAAAAAGAGGATATACAATTTACATATTGCAGAAGCAATACAATTTTCTTACGAGAGCTGAAAAATATGATCAGTAGACAGAAAATTAGCGGTTGTCCCAGAGTTAATTTTGAGAGATGGGTAAAAGTATTTAAGTCGAAAAACACTCCTTTTTCTAATATTTTATGATTAGGAAATTAAGTATTAAGAAATGATAAGGGGAAAAGAGGAGAATTTTGGATATCTATTTCAAGGGTAATATTTTTGGTATATTACATACACATATATTGTAACAATCTCTCGTTACATTAAATTTCCAGATACAGACTTATCTACGACCGTGAGAAAAACCAGCATAACGTAGAAAAATAGCAAACGTGCTTTTTGTGAGCACTTGAACTGAGCTCTTCTTTACCTAGTGAAAGGACGTTGTTTCGCGCAGAATGGGATGCTGAATGGAGGATTGTTGACACCGAGAACCATCTCAATCATTCTGTCGGAGAAATTCATTAGGAGACTGGCGAAGTGTTCGCAGTGTTAGTTTCAATGGCATCCCGAAGAAAGAGTTTCACACTACAGAAATCCTCTACATTGTAAGGGAAGCAGCAATACTTCCTATTTTGTTCTACAAAGGTTTGTCCAGGGACATCGATTAATGATCGGCGAGATTGCTCATTGTGGCAAACTTCCTTTGCACCTATCTGGCGAGAGCGAGTCTACGTGCGGTTTCCCCACCACGTCATCAACCATCTGTCCGATCAGCTGAGATGGACATTTTGCGGTCAGATGACGATATAAAAGAGCAGAGTTCGAGGCCCTGAGAGGAGTTTTGACCGATCGAGTCTCCTGTGAACTCATCGGCCGATAACGACGAGGGAGCGACTGAGTGTCCTCCCCCTCCTTTTTTTCTCTTAGGAAGCCGATTCCTGCATCGATCATCATTTTCATTTGTAGATATTCATCGTTTCATCTGTATTTATCATAATTTCACCCTTGTGTTTCTAAATAAATATCATTAGTCTGTACGTAGGCTCCGGCTATCCTTTTTCGGGCTCACTTAGAGCCCCAGTAAGCTACAATATACATAGTATAATGTATACATATAAAGACGACTGAGTGCTTAAGGGACAACTTGTAATTAAAAAACTCAATTGTTGATTCACACATAAATAGAGGTATCACTATAGATAAGAGAAGATGAATGTAGAAGACTTCAAAGTACTTATATTCTTCTTTTTACACTGAAAAAAGTTAGAGAAACGAGAATAGAGAATTTAAAATACTAAATTGGAAACCGTTAATATTCTACTTCAAATGTGAAAACTGAATAACATATTATATATAAATATTAGGCACCATTTATAAATTTAATTCTAAAAATGTAAGAATGTTTTGTTTTGAGAGGAATTGATAAAGATTGTTAAAATGAGGATTTTTGATCTAAAAAGGTATAATGTCCCCACTCCTCTTAAAGGAAAGGTAGACCTTACAAAGAGCTATTTTCTGTAAGTTGTTAACTCAATAAAATTCGTCTTAGAATTTTTATGATTAGCGGTACCCTTCGAACAATATGATCCTACAGGAGGAACATTATACCTTTCTCCGAAAGTATGTACATGTTAATTAGATTCTAGTTACTTTAGACAACTGTTGCTAGTAGATAAATTGTTGAGGCACACATAAAAGAGGTATCACTTTAGATAAGAGAAGATGAATGTAGAAGACTTCAAAGTACTTCTATTTTTCTTTTCACACTGAAAAAAGGTAGAGAAACGAGAATAGAGAATGGAAAATACTAAGAGAAATTCTGATCCTCACGAAGTGAACCGGTTACAGTTAAATTATGTTAAATACTTCCAAATGTGACTGCAATAATCAATTACTGGTACTCTCAAATCCCCCGTCAGTAAGAAAAAAGTTTATTTGAAATGACATGGAATTAAAGAATGCAACATTTCATTTTCGTTCTTAATTCTGTATGCAGAATGAAATATGCTTAAAATTTGCTTAAGTGGTCACAAAAAATGATGAAAAATGAGCTCTTAAAAGGTCTTGAATGCTTGATTAACGTCGCATTGTTGTCTGTTTACTCATAATTCTTTCTGACATCATTTTATTCACTGTATGTCTGCCCGGGTCATGTTTTTTATTTCCAAACCAACTCTTACTCATCAGATCTAACGTGATGTTAGATAAAGCTATCTTGAACCTTGAACTCAATCTGGGAATGTGTGTGCAATTTTCGGCTGTAGAATATAATTGCAAATACTTTTCAAAAATACAAACTTGAAAAATAGTGAACTTATTGTGATATTTTCATTCTGTGAAAAACAGTCGCCATTTTATTGTATTATTTAATAAAAACGAGAAGAACAAATTTGATTGGAATATAATTGAAAAGTGGTGTGATAGAAAATGCAATCTTTCTTAGAAAATTTTATATTTTCATTAGTCTTTTGCTTTATTTTTTCTTTTAAAAAGATTATCTATTAAATTTTTTTAAAGTTTTGACTCTTGCGTATTTTTCAAAAATTGAAATTTGAGAAGTAGTGAACTTATTGTGAGTTTTTTTTTCTATGTAAAGCAGTTGTCATTTTTATTGTATCATTTAATAAAAAGGAAAAGAAAAAATTTAATAGGGATACAATTAGCTGAAAATTGGTGTGTCAGAAAATGCAAACTTCCTGAGAAAAATTTATATTTTCATTCCGGTTTGCTATTAGTTCTTTGTTTTATTTTCTCTTTTAAAAAGCGGTCGTATTCATTTATTCAATGTCTGGATTCAGAAAAGACAAGGTTTTGCAGCTTTCTTTTTAAATTTAAGATTTTGTTTGAAGGTACTTTGTCTTTTAAAGGTCTTTTGTTTCTAAAGAACAGATTCATTCCTCCGAGATTTACAAAAAAAAGCTAGTAGATAAATATGGCATAGAGAAAGAACAGTTGTGTATATTTAATATGTGGTTACCTCGATGGCATCATCAGATTTTCGTCATAGATGTGTGTTTTCGCTAATTTTGATAGATTGGTGAGTACTGAACCTGGATTTATTCAAATATAAATGTACTTAATGTAAAGAATAAATTACCTTCCTCGGATAGTAACAGCTATATGCACAAGGAATTAATTTTTCAGGCCTGAGACAAATATACTCCTAATATTCTTCATTGGGATTTACAATTGGTCCCAGGCTACATTAAAAAAAAACTACTTTGCAAGATAAATTCCAAACAAAAAATAGGCCTTATTTAGAGTATATGTATTCTAATAATAAGGTAGGCAGGGTACAATAAAATAATTGTAGTCAAAGTTTCTAGAACAATTAATTCGTAGTCAAATTTTCTAGAACAGCCGTTACTTTTTTAGAGTTTAGAATACATAGAATAAATCATTCCTTAACGGAAAATGTACCAAGAAACTTGTGAGTCATACACTACATCTGAAGCTACCTGAAAATAACATGTATACATTTTGATTGTTTGTTTAAAAATAGGCAAGCGTTCCCATGTCACTAGACATGATGTAAAGATTTCGTGACAGCAGTGACATAATTTTTAATATAATTTATATAAATATGATAACATTATGCATAATATATTAAAATCTGCTGCAGTACCCTTCTTTATCTACTAGCAACAGTTATCTAATGTAACTAGAATCTAATTAACATGTACATAGTATTGGAGAAAGGTATAAGGTTTCACCTGTAGGATCATATTGTTCGAAGGGTACAGCGAATCATAAAAATTCTAAGACCAATTTTATTGAGTGAATAACTTACAGAAAAAAGCTCTTTGTAAGGTCTACCTTTCCTTTAAGAGTAGTGGGGACTTTCTACCTTTTTAGATTAAAAATCCTCATTTTAACAATCTTTATCAATTCCTCGCAAATTTATATAAAATCTGCTGATAATTTATATAAAAAACAAAAAAAATTTTACATTTTTAGAACTAATTTTATAGTGTCTAATATTTATATATAATAAGTTATTCAGTGTTCACATTTGAAGTAGAATATGTTTATAATTACCGTTTAAAATATACACTAAAGATAAAATGAAACTCGCTTACACAGAAGAAAAATTTTGAAATGTATATTAGATACTAAATTTTTAAATTCATATAAAGTAAAGTATATCTTTTATTCTTTGAATTTAAAACTTTAAAGGTATATGGGATTTTAAAATAAAAGACTAAAAACTATTAAAAAATTAAAAATTTAAAAATTAGCATTGATTATGGTTTAAAATATAATATATTGCTCTCATTAATACAATTGAGGTTTATACAATAAAAAGGGTAATTAGCTTTTCCTTGATATAAAATTTTTGTTTGTAATTTACAAATCTCAAAAGTTACATTGCGTGTAAATCTATTTCTACTTTTTTGACAAAATGTTCATATTTTATGTTTTATTTTGACGTATTGGTTGCTTCACAAAAAAAAACTAAATAATTTTTACAAAATTAGAACAATATAATTAATCAAAGGAAACTTTATTCTAAACAGTTTGGAACATTTCATTTTATATTGAATAAAAGAAAAATAGTCTCATATATTGAAATCTTTTAAGAACTTTAAAGGGCTTAAATATTTTTAAAGGGTCAAGGGACCTACAAAATGATAGTTTTTGCCAAAAAGGGCGAAAAGGTTTATGTCCTGAAAACATTAACCTAGGCAAACTCTTCATAATTAAATCACATTTTTTTTCAATGAAAAGATTATTTAGTTTCGTCAAAACTTTTCGTAATAGTACATCCTTTATATTCGTACAAAAGTTTCTTCAAACTTCAGTTTTTATATCTTAGTTGTATCTTAGGTGAATTCAGAATATCCTATGGACGTTATTCTTTTCTCAATCTCTTAAATTTCTCAACAATGTTTAGTAGTGTATTTGTCGTAAAATTGGGTGTTTTAAAAATTCTGAGCTATTTCCTCGAGTTGATGATTTTACTACGGTGAAATAACATAACATTACTCAAGTTAAAAAATTGTTTAGTATACATTTTATTTAACCTCTGCTCACTCAGTCGTTTCTCTGAGTATTCACAACCAGTAATCTCTATTTTTCTGAAACAGTTTGTGGTCTTTTCAGTTAAATTATTAAGAATTAAACTAAAACGACGTGTTTATCTTTTGTAATGAGATGGAAAAAAGTATTTTTGGTTTTTCTGATCTAAAAAATTATTAAAATTTTAAATATTTGATAATATATTCTGCATATATTCGAAAACGCATATATATAATATAGTACGCATATATTTTCTTTTAACTGAGAATTAATTCTTAGATTTAAGATTGCCCGTTGATCGGAATCAATAACTTAGTAGAAGAAAAAGTGTGGAAATAATGCATAATTAGAAATTATGAAAATAATTCGAATGCCGATAAAAAAGATTGGCTACGCTTATCATAGAACAATTATAGAGGTCTCGCATATCAACAGGTTGAGTGGTATTGAGTAATATGGGCACAGACATGCACCGAGCTAGCAGTTTTATACATATAAATTACAGACTAAGCATCCATATCTGGGCATTCATATTCAAATTTTCAAAGTCACAAACCAGAAAATACCGTTAAACATTAATTATAAAAAAGCTAATTAAAATTTGAAGGAAAGGGATATCCAAAGTCAGTTTTTAACCCTTGGAGCTATTTCTGAGAGATTCATACATTTTCTCCAAAAATATTTATTTGTTAGATGTTGTTTACAATATATAGATGTTTATAGTGGTGATGAAAATCAGAAAAAAAAACAACGCAGCAGAATTTAAAATTTGGAAATTGTTATTTTGTTTACCTGAATAATAGCTTAACTTATGCTGATGGTGTCACTAACTTCTACACCATTGCGTCTAGTCATTGGGATGTGCTTGCATTTCTTTTACACAGCAATCGAAATCTACCTCTATAGGTGTTTTTTTAAGGCGCACTTTGAATTGTGTATTAAGATTGTTCCGATATTTCAACAGTTTTTGTTGCCACATATGTTGAAAACGAATTTTCACGTAAATATGTTGTTCTAAATGGTATGACAACAGCAATAGATCTGCTGATAACTTTTGTTACCAATACAGCTATATACAATGTTAAGGCCCAACTAATGTAGAATTTTACCTGCCGACACAAAAATCTTTCTTGCATATGTCAAGATAATTGCATGCATTATATGGATTTAATATATGACTACAATCTCTTTTTTTTAAGTAATGTGCTCATGAAGACGATCTGGACTGCCATTTTATTCCTACCAGATGAAGCAAAATCGATGCCTCAGTTACAATCATTTGTTTGTATTCTTTTAAAACATTCGTCATACTCCTAGGGTTCTGCCTCCCGCAGTTTCAAGACCACTGACCTAAGAAGATACCAGAATTACTACAAAGTAATTGAAAAAAAAAAACTTCATCAGGATCCTATTAGTAGATTTCACGCAATGTGCTCATGAAGACGATTTGGACTGTCATTTTATTCATACCAGATGAAGCAAAATCGATGCCTCAGTTACAATCATTTGTTTGTATTCTTTTAAATCATTCATCTTACTCCTAGGGTTCTGCGGCCCGCAGTTTCAAGACCACTGACCTAAGAAGATACCAGAATTACTGCAAAGTAATTGTGCGGAGAGCATACATGTGGAGTGTATAAAAAATAATAAAGATAGAAAATTACTAGTTGTAATTGTTTAATGCAGAAGAAAATGAAGCTTGTTGCTTCCAACAACAGATAGCACCAGCGTCCTCTTTTTGTTTCTACACTGGCTCACACCAGGGTTTCAATATTAAAATAAAGAGAGAAAACATCTCGCCAAGTGCACAGCATCGCCCAAGTGGCGATGTGTCTGAACAGTAATTGAAAAAATCCTAATCTGGATCCTATTAGTGGATTTCACGTAATGTGCTCATGAAGACGATTTGGACTGCCATTTTATTCATACCAGATGAAGCAAAATCGATGCCTCAATTACAATCTTTGTTTGTATTCTTTTAAATCATTCGTCATACTCCTAGGGTTCTGCGACCCGCAGTTTCAAGACCACTGACCTAAGAAGATACCAGAATTACTGCAAAGTAATTGAAAAAAACCCTCATCTGGATTATATTAGTAGATTTCACGTAATGTGCTCATGAAGACGATTGGGACTTCCACTTTATTTATACCAGATGAAGCAAAATCGATGCCTCGGTTACAATCATTTTCAAAGAAATAAATCTCTGCGTTCTCTGACACTGACGCAGACAATTAACTTGTCATTTCATCCGCATATCTTGAATGCGTTCTGTTTCAATAAAAGGTCGGAAGCGATTATTACGTTTATTTCCTTCAACGAAAATGCTTCCGAAAGCAGTGATAATCCCGATGGGAAGTCTTAAGCGTTTGCGGCATTAATCAATTAATCTTAAACAATATCGCGGAAATATTTGTACGATTCGTTGAGAACTCGTGATTTGCCCATGGCAACGATCTCGAGCAGAACTACTAACGAGGAGATGGGCGAGTTGCTCGACTCTCACGTAATTAGAGCAACGGGCTTACTTCAATTTCTCCCAAAATACATCAATCAACTTCAAGTTTCTTAAATAAAATAGACAGTTTTTCAATTTCGAGCATACCATTTATTTCAATAATAGTGGATGGTATCTTAAAATAAACTTGATATTCGAGTATATTCTTCTTTACTTCCGCCAGGCATAAAAAAATGGAGAATATAAACAAACGATAAGAGTTATGGCAACCTCAATATAAAAATAGGAAATTTTGCAAAAACAATATTTATTTATGTGTTATCGTTAATTAACGGTTTCTTTCTTTTGCTTTTGTATGCGTGAGTGGATACACAATATTATAAAGTATCAAGTTTTTTCCCCTCGTGGCTAAATGGATGGTTTAGGTTTTTCTACTTTTTTCCACAAGAGGATAATTTACAAAAACACATACCAAATTCTATTTATGTAGCAATTCGTATATTTGAGTTACAGGGCTCTTAGAGATAAAATGCACACAAACTTTTAAAAATGTATTTTTATTGGACTTTTGCAGGTCTAGACTGACTATATCAGCCATACAAGACTATAAACTGAGCATCAGCACAACTTTTAGAATAATCAGTTTTTTAAAAAATTTATATCTTGATCTTATTGCGTTTTAAAATTAACCAGTTGTAGACATAAATACAAGATCTAACTACACACACACACACACACACACACACACACAAACATATATATATGTATGGGTATGTGTGTGTACATATACATATAAATATAAATGCATACATGTCCCATGCCCACAACATATACATATACATGGATATGTATATGTATATGCTGTGTGTGTACATACACTTATATACATGTCCCACGAGTTAATTTTTATAATTTTTTTGTATTAAAATACAGAAAACAGGCATTCTAAAATTAAAGTATGAATTACATAAATAGAAATATAAAGTATAATTATCTTATATGAAATTTATATAAAAGTATGTCTGATAATTCTTATATGCTATCACTAGTATCTTTCTTCAACATTGATTTTGACTTTTTTTTTTTAAAACGTGAACAACAACAGTGAAACGTAAAGTTTTTTTAGATAATTTAAAAAATGAAAGCAAAAAACAGCCGTTTAGGAGGAGTTCTATTACAAATACATAGAAGAATTTTATGTATAAAGATAAAAGTCGAATTTTTGTAAGTCAAATGCAATTCATAGCTTTATATAAATTTAGTGACTATTACAATAATTAATTTTATTAAAGTGGCAACTTAATTTTCGTAAAGGAATTACTTAGAATGGAGTGGAAACAACATTCTTTATAGGATAAGACCCAATAGATAAGTCCTTAAATTGCCTCATTTTAAGTGTTAGCTTTATTGTTGACATTATCTGCTATCACTGCAGTAATAAATCTTTATCAGGAAAGGCATAACACGCTTCTAATTAAATATGATCTCACGCTCTTCCTTCAATTTTTATTTCATGTGGTATTATATGAGCAAGAATGGCGAATTTTCGTATCGAATTCTTCAATGATAAATTGTTTTCCGAATAGATGGCCTCTGGTCAGTTTAAGCCTCTGCTAAGTAAAATGGGTCAAGCGTCCACTTATACACATGATCCTCCTATCTCAAAAGGGTATTTAAATGCCGGCGCACAATAGATTTTTCGCAATCATCTGGCAGACAATGGATTACCCAAATAGAACTAGATGGACATTGAGAGAAGATTAAATAAATTCCACCCTCCCCCTCCGATACCATCTGATTGTCGATTTGAAAGTAATATCCTGCAGAGGGTTATCCGGGGTTGCATCAGATTTCGCCGGGACCAGAGGTCAACTTGCGTGTCACGCCGAGTATCGAAAACATAAGATAGTTATACACTATTAATAACAGTGTGACTTAGGGAAATTTTGCTTTATTTATCATGTACAGAAAAAAATGTTATATGAAAAGAAAGAGGATATATTTTGAAATCAGGTCAAGTAATTTTTATTTATCGATTGCCTTTAGTTAACAATGGCTTATTTCTATTTTAGAATGTATGCGCGGAGTTTTAAAGGATGGTAGAAGATGAGGAGAACGTTTTTGCGGAGGCTGAGAGGAAACTATTCTTACTATTTTAACACCAATTGTGTTATTAAAGCCAATTTCATTTCTATTATTAAACTAAATAACGGAGGCAGTTAGATTTTACCGGGGAAAACAATATTACAAATGACTATATTTTAAAGTAAAGTCATCTAGATACTAGAAAGATACCGGAAACGAGACAAGGTGTAAAGACGCCTTTATGCTGGAGATTTTCTCATTTCAAACAACGTACAGTTACAGTAAATGACATGAAAAAAAATAATAATTATAATAGTCTTCTCACGTTTTATGCTTAATATTTAGTGTCTCAGGCTGAAGAGGTGGAAAGTGATGAGAATTTTGTCACGATATAATTTAGTATGTAAAGGTGTCATGTTAATCGTGTTTTAGTGTTACAAAAATATTTTAAAAGTGTCAAGACATATTAAATGGACATTTAAATTTGAAAAACCTTATTCTTCTTTTTTATCAAGGTTGTTTGGTGTCACGAGAAAAACCTTCGTCTTGTTATATAATGACAAAGGAGTTAATAACTTTTGTATTATTTTCAAACCAGGACTAAACCATCTCAATATCTTAGCCACATAATTTACTGCTTGAAATATACCAATATTAATATTCGTATACGTATTTAGAGAGTGAATATTGTTTTTTGTTAAAATGTTAGCATATATGTATTTTAGTTTTCTTAATTTGTTTTTTGGGGGATATATTTAGTTTGTTTGGTCGTAGAAGTAAAGTTGTAAGGCCTTGAAATGGTTGAATAAATTTTATTACTTTAATGATTAGTAGTCGTTTAAATTAAACGACATTGAGTTCATTTTACTTTTAAAGGCATGTTTTGCATGATCACATATTGTAAATTTTTTACTGGACATTAAAAATAGACGTAAACGAATAACAATGAAACTATCAGTGCTGGCTTGTATTAAGAATGGTGGATGATTGGTAATACCAAGAAACAATATCTTTGTTTATAATGAAAATCTATTATAAAACATATATAATAACAACTTGAGATTGCTGAATGCTATATAAAGAAAAATATTGTTAGGATTACCTGAACTTAACCAGTGGTTAAGTGTTGGTTTGTTAGTTTGTATCCCATTTTGGACGTGTTGAAATGCTAAACAGTTTTTAATTGTACTAGTTATCATTTATAATGATCTTTTCTTTATTTATTTAATGTGTGTATTTTTTTTGCATGTATTGTTTCCAATTTTATGTAAGTTTACTCATGTATCTGGTCAGCCCAGTAGTATACAAACAGTAATTTTAGTTTCTGTGGACGACGGTTGTTTTGATGCCCTGTGTGGGTGTTACAATAGTCGAATTATTTTATTGCTCGGGGAGCAAATTTATAATGTTATTGTTTTTTTTTATTTTAATTCATGTTCAATAAACGGCGTATTTTTTTAAGTTTGCTTTTTTTCACACACCATTCTCGCCACTCTGCTTTAAATGTCATATGAGACTGACAAATATAACCACAAACAATGATAATAAAGGGCTTGTCACACGTAAACGTGTATATGTTGAAAAACAAACGGATTTAGCTTAGCATTTCTTTTCCCGATGTAGAAGCCGAACGATGGCCGAATGGTTAGGGTGCTGGCCTTCGGAACCGGAGGTCGTGGGTTCGATTCCCACTATGGCATGGATGTTCGTAAAGCCGTTCGGAAATCGGCTTCTTATGTAAGCAGTAGGTCCCGGTCTCATTAGCCCTCGTGTTGCAAAAAGTAGACCGTAGCACTCCAAAACCAAACCAAACCCGATGTAGAATACGTGGATTTCTCGTGTGATTTCAAAACATTTCCACCCGATTAAAGGCCTTGTCACAAGTCAACCTGAACCAAAATAAAAGAGTTAAAGATATTTTGTTATCGAAATATTCGAGAAATTTTAAATTGAGTCCGTTGTTTTTTCATTGCGTACAAGTTAACTTGTGATAAGGCCTTATAAATATGTAACTCGAACTAGGTATAAGTTTATTTTTCATTTATTTTTTATTTACATTTTCCTGAATCATTTTAATCTTTAAGGAACTTTTGAATTACATGCATCTGGACAGATTAAACGATTTTTAAAGCATACATATCAGGACCTAAAGATAAGGCATGCATATTTTGCAGAATTCCAGCTCATAGATTTCCGAAATTTGATTATCTAAGGCTAAACTTGGCAAAATTCCACTAGTGCACGTTGGTTAATTTTTTGGATATTATTATAAAATTATTATTGCATATATATAGGTATATATATATATATATATATATATATATATATATATATATATATATATATATATATGTGTGTGTGTGTGTGTGTATATATATGCATACATATATATATATATATGTATATATGTATGTATGTATATATATATGTATAGATATATATACATATATATACATATATATAATATAATATAATAATATATATATATATATATATATATAATAGATATATAATACATTGAAAAACTTTCTTTTTTTGGGGGGGAGGTAGGAGTTCAAGGACGTAAAATTACTATTTAAGTTAATCAATCTTGTAAAGATAAAGATTCTTTAAAATGCTTTCATTTTTTAAAATTATATACATATATATATATATATATATATATATATATATATATATATATATATATATTACATATATATAAACATATATATAAATATATCTATATATAAGTATATATATATATATATGTATGCATATATATGTGTATATATACATATACATATGTATATATATATATGTATGTGTGTATATATATATATAATACATATATAATGAATTGAAAATCTTTTTTTGGGGTGGGGGTACGAGTTCAAGGACGTAAAATTACTATTTGAGTTAATCAATCTTGTAAAGATACTCTAAAATGCTTTTATTTTTTTTAAGTTTTTAAAAAATAGGTAAGTTGAATTTTTTAATTTTTAAAAAGGAAATAGATTTATAATCAGACTAGCTAAACATCACTAAAAAGTCATAAAATGTTAACACTACATCTTCTTGATGTATGAGTGCTAAAGTCTTTTAACAAGATTTATTCAACAAATTGAATAAGATTGAGATTTAGAGAGCTTGTCTAGGCTGAAGACAAAACATCTATTTTGAGCCTAGAGTTTTATTAAAAGTTATTTTCATCAAAGGCGATTACAACTAGAGTCAAATTGCGCATTATCTTCTTTTTTATTGTTAGAAGAAATTACAATACTTAGGGTAACTTTTTCCTCACTGAAGATCATATAGGAAAATGGTCACAGATTTTGTGGCGCTCCACACAATGTGGGATTAAACTTCGTTAGCAATTTTAGAATCTAAACACCGGGTATGTACCCAGA
The DNA here is from genome assembly GCA_032207245.1 of Pardosa pseudoannulata. Classification (NCBI taxonomy): domain Eukaryota; kingdom Metazoa; phylum Arthropoda; class Arachnida; order Araneae; family Lycosidae; genus Pardosa; species Pardosa pseudoannulata. The sequence continues at coordinate 137,650,520 of CM063505.1, forward strand.
CAATGTTAGTAAACCATTAAAAGAATGGAGGAAACAATTAACTATAACCATTAAGATTTTATTGTCTTTGTTTTTGTTTAAAGGGAAGGAGGACAGAAGAAGAAACTTTTAAACCTTAGAGTGGTGACTGAAGTATGTATTTAAAACATACTTAAAGCTTAGGACTGCTTTTTAAATTTTAAATTTTGAACAATATTCTTATAATGGTCCTATATAATGCTGCCACATGAAACATATATGACAATAAAATACATTTGAAAATAATTTTTAATTAAAATGTGAGACTCTTTATTAAAAAATTTGTCATCCCTCAATATTTCTAAAAGATACTCCTAGAGCATAGCCTACAAACCAATTTCTCTTATTTTTTCATTTTATCTTTAAAGTTTATATATATATAAAATTTTAAAAATATATAAATTATATAAATATGTAAAGATATAAATTATATATAAATATATAAATTATATATTAAATATATATAAATGTATAAATTATATATAAAATATATGTAAATATATAAATTACATATAAAATGTATATAAATATATGAATTATATATAAAAAATGTATAAATATATAAAATATATATAAATATATAAAATATATATAAACATATAAAATATATATAAATATATAAAATATATATAAATATATAAATTATATATAAATATATAAAATATATATAAATATATAAAATATATATAAATATATAAAATATATATAAATATATAAATTATATATAAACATATAATATATATATAAATATATAAAATATATATAAATATATAAATTATATATAAATATATAAGAAAAAATATATAAATATAACATGAAAATATATATGAATATATATCTAAATATAGGCATATATATAAACAAAATTATCTATTTCCATTTCCATTAAATATTAATTATATAACACAATAAATTTAAAATATGGAATGTTTCATCAACTGCTTTTGGCCGGTTTACGGTATTAAATCCCCCATAACTAGAGAAAATATTTGTATTGCAATTTCCAATTAAATATTAATTATATAGACAATAAATTTTAAATACGATATGAATGTAACTGCTTTTGGCCGGTTTACGGTATTAAATCCCCCATAACTAGAGAAAATATTTGTATTGCAATTTTCAAAAGCATACCTAGGTTTGTGACAAACACATTAATAGACAATGTCCAAAATTTTAAATACGATATACATAAAAGTACCGCACTTGAAACATTTGGAAATTATAGATTCAATACAAAAATTTTTAATATAAAACAAAAAAATTTCAAGTTTAAAATAACGGTTTGTGACAGAAAACATTTTGCAGTTCAGTAATACCATATATTTCTGCTGGGGAGGGTTAGAAGTCTGTCACAGTTCTGTCTGTAAAGTTGTGTCCATGTTATTAAAAATGCCTTTTGATAGAGAAAAGTAAATCTAACATAATTGTTTTAGAACAAAAAGTCAATTCATATTTTTCACCGAATTCTGTCATTTTGAAAGATTTTTGTTAACTTAAATGAAGATTGCATACCGATATATCGCGTCTTCTAACAGGACATAAAACATACGAACAGAAATTACATTCAGTAACTGTAAAAATAATGTTACTTTCTGTGAGAGAAAGTATTTCTCATTAAAAAATATATAAAATGTCTTGATTGAGAAACGCATATCTAACTTGATTCTTTCAGAGCAAAAATTATATTTTTTATGTGTCGAGGAGTTCTATGATTAACTTAAATAAAGATCGCATCGTTATTGTCTGCTGCAGGACATAAAAAACATAAACAGATATTATAATGTAAAAATAATAAAGCTTGTCAAGTTGAAGAAAAATAAGAAATATATTAAAAGTACAAATAAAAATATGTCTTGATAAATTTTATATATTTTTAAATAAAGATTTTTTTGGAATAAAAAACATTGTTCATCAAAAGAATACTTCATAGGTTCAAATAAAATGAAGGATTTTGTGCTTAAAGGCGCATTGATATATATTTTGTCTTCTAACAGACTAACATACACAAAATTACATTTAGTAATGTAAAAATAATCGGACGTTTGTTGGAAAGAAGAAATTAAAACTCATTAAAAAACACATGGACAAATATGTCTTGATTAAATAATTTTATGAAATTAAATGCCTCAGGAATACAGCTGGAATACAACTTATCATTTGTAGATATCGAAGACTCCGCTCGACTAGACGTCAGCCCTGCAAAATGGCGTCTCCATTTCTTTTACTCGTCTCGCTCCAAAAAAATGTCTATCCCGCAAGCAGCGGATACCAGCAGCGTTCACTCTCTTCTCTTCTCTTGTAACAACCTTGGCCCCTAAAAAAATCAGAGAGCTCCGCGGAGAAAAAACAGGAGTCCACTCCCGAACGGATGGGTCAGAATCCCGAAAAACCAACGGACCCTTCTATTGGCTTCCGTAATGTGAAGCAAAACTAGCTACTTTCTCATTAGTTCTATTATCATGTTATTAAAAAATAACTTTTGATTAAGAAGCACATATCTAACTTGATTTTTTCAGAGCAAAAATCATTTCATATTTATGGTCAAATTCTGTCATTTTAAAGGATTTTTGTTCCTTTAAATGAAGATCGCATGCCGATATATCGTGTCTAAAACATACGAACAGAAATTACATTTAGTTACGCTTCCGTAATGAGAAGCAAAACTAGTTACTTTCTCATTAGCTCTATTATCATATTATTAAAAAATATCTTTTGATTGAGAAGGGCATATTTAACTTGATTTTTTCAGAAGAAAAAACCATTTTATATTTATAGTCGAATTTTGTAATTTTGAAGGATTTTGTTCCCTTAAATGAAGATCTCATACGGATATATCGTGTCTTCTAACAAGACATAAAACATACTTACAGAAATTACTTGGTAAAGCCTCCGTAATGAGAAACAAAACTAGCTACTTTTTCATTAACTCTATATCATGTTATTTAAAAAATATCTTTTGATTGAGAAGCGCATATCTAACTTGATTTTTTTTCAGAGCAAAAAATCATTTCATATTTAAGGTCAAATTCTGTCATTTTGAAGGATTTTCGTTCCCTTAAATGAAGATCACATGCCGATATATCGTGTCTGCTAACAGGACATAAAACACACGAACAAAAATTACGTTTAGTTACGCTTCCGTAATGAGAAGTAAAACTAGCAACTTTTTCATTAGTTCTATTATCATGTTATTAAAAAGTAACTTTTGATTGAGAAGCGCATATCTTACTGGATTCTTTCAGAGCAAAAAATCATTTCATTTTTATGGTCAAATTCTGTCACTTTTGTTCCCTTAAATGAAGATCTCATACCGATATATCGTGTCTTCTAAAAGGAGATAAAACATACAAACAGAAATTGCATTTCCGGAATGAGAAGCAAAACTAGTTACTTTCTCAGTAAGTTTATTATCATGTTATTAAAGAACAACAAGAATTTTTTGTTGAATTCTGTAATTTTGAAAGACTTTTGCTCCCGTAAATGGAGACCCCAAACACATAATATCG
>CM063505.1:137659046-137669046 GCA_032207245.1 Pardosa pseudoannulata
CAGAATGATCCTTTCTAAACTAGTATGCAGCATCCAGTCTCAAGTCCTACTAATGGATCATCAATTTTTGAAAGGGTTTTGGACTCTACATTACATTAATATTTATATTAATTACTTAGTCTGATCTAAACACTCAGCCTAAAAGATTGATTCATTTTGCTATAAAAGAGAAAAACGAGGAAATTTTTTAAAGTAAGTGATGGACAGAATATCATGCTGTTGAAGTAAATCTTACAATTGACAAATGATGGAAAAGTGTAGGTAGGATTAAAATTGGGAGAAAAATTAAGAACTGTGAGACCAATAGGTTCTGTCAAATTCCACATTTTTTCATAATTCACAATAATACATTTAAAAGAAATACAAATAAAAATAACATATGAGTGTGTAGAATTTGAAAATTCGCATATGTAAAAAAATTAAGAAATTTAACTGAATGAATTATAGAAAGTTGTGCTCCAAGTAATAACAAACCAGTTTCCCTGTTCTTTCCCAACTCAGACATTAGAAAAATTCTATTACAAAGTTTATATCATACTATTGTGATTTTCTGCTGTATCTTTTGACATCATATTGCTGCTTCAGTTATTGGAAGAACTCGGTGTTTCAAAGCTTTAAACTTTCAACTGCCTTCCAGCTGTAATTTCACTGTCAGGGTTTTATTTCTAACGTATATCACGCACGTGTGTAAGAGTGTAATTTTATTGCTCAATCCTTGATTTAAACAAAGTTGTAATCTTCATGATAAGCTTCCCTGTTCTTTTACAAATGAGCCATTAGAAAAGCTCCACTACAAACTTTTCTTCATACTGTTGTGAATATTGTTTACCGAATCCTTTAACTTCACACTACTGCTTCGGTTACCGGAAGCACTTGTGGATTCAAAGCTCTAAACATTCGTCTCTCATCCAGCCATAATTTCAGCTCAAAATTTTATTAATTACGTTTTTCATGCACGTATATAAGAGAGGAAACTTTTCAGACAATCTTTGATTTGAAGTTGAAATTTAAGTAATAACAAAGCAACTCCCTTATTCTATCACAACTCAACCATTAGAAATACTCAATTAAAATATGTCGTTCTTATTGTTGTCAATATTGTCTACTGAATCTTTTAACTTCATGCTGCTGTTTATGTTACCGGAAGAACCTGAGGATTCAAGCTCTAAACATTCGACTATAAGCCAGCCGTAATTGATTGTCAAGATTTTATTTATTACATTTTTTATGCACGTGTGTAAGAGAGGAAATGTACTACATAATCTTTGATTTAAAGTTGATCTGTGATTTGAAGTTGAATTTTAAGTAATAACAAGTAACTCCCTTGTTCTTTCGCAACTCATCCATTAGAAAAACTCCATTACAAAATTTCTTCCTTATTGTTGTCAATATTGTCTATTGAATCTTTAAACCTCATACTGCTGCTTCGGTTACTGGAATAACCTGGGGATTCAAGCTCTAAACATACGACTATCATCCAGCCGTAATTTATTGTTAAGAGTTTATTTATTACATTTTGTATGCACGTGTGTAAGAGAGGAAATTTTCCACACAATCTTTGATTTGAAGTTGAAATTTAAATAATAACAAAGCAACTCTCTTATTCTATCATAACTCATCCATTAGAAAAACTCCATTACAAAATTTCCTTCACATTGTTGTCAATATTGTCTACTGAATCTTTTAACTTGATACTGCTGCTTCAGTTACCGGAAGAAACTGGGGATTCAAAGCTCTAAACATTCGACTATCAACTAGCCGTAATTTATTATCAAGATTTTATTTATTAAATATTGTATGCACGTGTGTAACAGGAGAAATTTACCACACAATCTTTGATTTAAAGTTTATCTTTGATTTGAAGTTGAAATTTAAGTACTAAGAAAGCAACTCCCTTATCCTATCACAACTCATCCATTAGAAAAACCATATTACAAAATTTCCTCCTTATTACTGTCAATATTGTCTACTGAATCTTTTAACTTCATACTGCTGCTTCGGTTACCGGAAGAATCGGGGTATTCAAGCTCTAAACATTCAACTATCATTCAGCCGCAACTTGTTGTCACGATTTTATTACTAATCGTGACAAGAATAATTACTACGTTAGATAATTACTACGTTATTTATACACGTATGTAAGAGAGGAAATTTATAGCACAATTTTGAATTTGAAGAAAGTTGAAATTTAAGTAATAACGAAGCAACTCCCTTGTTCTTTCGTTTGGTTTTGTGGTTTTGGTTTTGTAGAGCTATGGTCTATTTTTGCAACAAGAAGGCTAAAGTTCTTTCGTAAATCATCCATTAGAAAAACTCCATCACAAAATTTCCTCCATATTGTTGTCAATATTGTCTGCTGAATCTTTTGACTTCATACAGCTGCTTTAATTACCGGAAGAGCCTGGGGATTCAAGCTCTAAACATTCGACTATCATCCTGTCGTAATTTCTTGTCACGATTTTATTACGTAATTTATGCATGTGTGTAAGAGAGGAAATTTATCGCACAGTTTTGGATTTAAAGAAAGTTGAAATTTAAGTAATAAGAAAGAAACTCCCTTGTTCTTTCGCAACTCATCCATTAGAAAAACTCCATTGCAAAATTTTCTTCATATTGTTGTCAATAATGTCTACTGAATCTTTTAAATTCATACTGCTGCTTCGGTTACTGGAAGAACCTGGGGGTTCAAGCTCTAAACATTCGACTATCATCAAGCCGTAATTTATTGTCAAGATTTTATTCATTACATTTTTTTATGTACGTGTGTAAGAGAGGAAATTTACTACACAATCCTTGATTTAAGTTGATCTTTGATTTGAAATTGAAATTTAAGTAATAACAAAGTAACTCTTTTGTTCTTTAACAACTCATCCATTGGAAAAACTTCATTACAAAATTTCCCCCTTGTTGTTGTCAATATTGTCTACTGAGTCTTTTAATTTCATACTGCTGTTTTGGTTACCGGAAGAACCTGGGGGTTCAAGCTCTAAACATTCGACTAGCATCCAGCCGTAATTTCTTGTCACGATTTTATTACGTTATTGATAAAAGTGTGTAAGAGAGGAAATTTATTACGCAATTTTTGATTTAAAGAAAGCTGAAATTTAAGTAATAACAAAGCAACATCCCTGTTCTTTTATAACTGATCCATTAGAAAAGGTCCATTACAAAATTTCCTCCATAATGTTGTCAATATTTTTTGCTGAATAGTTTGACTTCATACTGTTGTTCCATTTATCAGAAGAACCTGGTGATTCAAAGCTCTAAACATTCAACTATCAACCAAGCGTGATTTCTCTGTCAGATTTTAATTTCTTACGTGTCTTAAGCACGTGTGTAAGAGTTGTAGTACATAAATATGTCTCTGAGCAATATGAAATTGAGCAAACGGGATTAGAATTGTTTTAAAGATTTGCATAGAAATTGTTTTCTTTGGAAACCAGATACAATATACCAGACCCAGGTGCTACAATCCTGTAGAGGAGCAACGATTTAGGATTCACAATGTTCCATCTAGAAGTTGTCGTGAACGGAATATTTCAATGCAAATCAAGATTATGGTTAATTACCGTTGAGAACTGTGAAATAAATTCTTAGCAGAGATCGCAATCTTCTCACGCTCTATGTTTAACAAGCAAATGTGTCATGCTTTTATTTTGTAGAAATTTGATATAAGTAGTAGCTTTCCTGAATGCCAATGAATCTTTAATAAATGCTCCTCTCGCATAAAGGCATTATTTCACAAGTGAACTGCCTTGAATTTTGAACTGAATGGCCTTCATTTCAAACACAGTGCTTGTCATAGAATGAATTGTGCTGAATAGTTGAAGTCATCGTATAAGAAATAATTATATTAGGGTTTGTTTTATCGTATACAATAGTTATTGAGATAGAAATGGACGTTGATTATAATTTTGTAAATATTTAATCAGCTTTGTTTGATTGGACTTTTGAATGGATAGGTGAGTATCTATTGCTGTGTTTTATGTGTTACATAAGAAATTGTTTTATTAGGGACTTACTACTACAAAGACGATGGGTACAGTAAGAAATGTGTTTATGTAATTTCTTAATGCTAAAGCTGCGTCACTGACAGTTTAACAGTTTATGTTTCTATAATGCTTGCCAAATTTTCAAAAGAAGTGTCATGGCGACAGCCAAAATATACATGAAAAATTGGAGAAATTAAAAGAAATATTTATGTTCTTTATTTAAAGTTTTTCTCCTGTTAGTAATAATATAAGAAATTTTGTTTTTTGCGTTTGAATCTCTTTCTACTTTAACAAAATTTCTAATAATTCATGTAAGACTAGACTATTTGAAGAATAACAAATGATAATTTTGACACATAACATGTTGCCTACTTTTATTATACTATTATTTATCTTATGCGGAAATAGAAATATAATATTTAAAAACAAGTTATCTTATTATACAATCTAAAGACAATTTATTACTGTCTGAAAATATTGTCCACTGTGAATCTCCTTACCAACGATAAATCAAACCTTCTTATTTCACCACGTGATCGCTATGAATATCATTTATAATGTGTGGTCAGTTTGATTTAGATCGCTACGGTCTACTTTGTTTGCAACACGAGGGCTAATGAGACCGAAACCTATCGCTTAAAGCCGATTCCGAACGGCTACGAGCATTCATGCCACAGTAGGATTCGAACCCACTAATTACGGTACCGAAGATGAGTGCCCTAACCATTCGACCATCGTTCGGCATAATGTGTAGTCAAAGGGTTCAAAAGAAAGTTTCTTTTTTCATTTATTTGCTTCTTTTTCCATTGTGTATTCGAGTTTTTAATATTAAATGCTAGCCCTATTGTTATGATACATCTACAGTATCAAGACTTGGAAAAGTGCTTTAGACCCATTTGATTTAAGTTTATAAATTTTGCGCCAAAATCTCGTGACTCAATCTACTGGTCAGAAGAGGTATAGTTACACATATTATGCCATGTTGTGGTAAAGGTTAATAAAAGTATAAAAACGCAATTTTATATCACAGTACATGCGAAGCTAGAATCAGGTCTGTTGAGAAACTGAAGTAAAATAGACAAATGAGAGAAGATTTACTGTTGACGATAATTTATTTTACAGCTTAAACTTGTTGCAGATCCATTTATCATTTTGTTAATTTGACAAGGTGTTTAACGCTTGTTCTTGGTTAGATATTGCAAGACTAGTGTTATTGAGTCAGAGAAGATGGTGTCCAGAAAAAGCTAGAAAAGTGCAATCTTTCTGCCCCTTATTCGTCGATAGCTTTTATATGCCCTTTCTTTTTTTGCCGTGATTTCCTGCTAAATGCATTCCCTCCATCACTCAGGGGAGCGGGAGTGGAAAACTCGACCAGTCCAGCCAGGGTCCGAGCAAGATAGCTGAGAGAAGAGAAGACGCAAAAATAGTTCTGAAAGAGCAAATAAGAGTTGTAGAATATAAATGCAAATATACAGATATGTTAGCTAGAATCAGGAACAGCAGTTGTAGAACCAAGCAAGATATTTATTCCTCATTTCTATTTTATGAAATTATATACTGGACTTAAAGCCATCGTAATGATGGGGATGGGATTATTTCGCTTGGTTTCACGAATGCGTAACAACCCTCGAAGTACGTGACTCGTTGAAAGCTATCAAATAAAATGACAAAAAAATACACGTTGCAAGCATTGTTCTTACGTTGGAGAGTGCGTAAAAGTTTAGTAAATAATTTCTGATATAATTTTAATCCTACAAGGGTTATCAAGAAAGTAAAATTTCCTAGTTTTGTAAAAAGAAACAAAACGTTATTAGACCTAGACAGATTAATTGCTAAAAATGCAGCAATATTTCAGCTACTTTTCAACATGATAACCGCAGTAATTGTAACACTAGCCAAACCATGGGATACGATTTTGTAGATTGCAGTCATGAAAGTCTGGTAACTGGAAGTAGAATCACCATGTCACAATTGTCTGCCGGTATTTGCTTGTCGTGAATCAACAGGAATTTATCAAGTGTAAGAACAGGTGGAAATCTTTGGGAGCAACATCTGGACTATAGGGTGGAAGGCCTCGTCATTGATGACAGATGGTTAACCGAAATGCTGGACTTTTGCATACCTTTGGAAAACCCACGACACCAAAGTAGAAAACTCTTCTCGCTCATCCCTATTTGGTCCACAGCTAGACATAACTGTCGACGGATTTTCATCTTGCTACCTGTTGTGCCTGGACTACAGAAACTTGTTATGTTGAGAAGTAGCTGAAATATTTTTGTATCTTTTCTAATAAATCTTTCGAGGTAAGAATATGTCTTGTACACGCCTTGGGAACCTTTCCTTCTAGAGGATCATTATATATTACAGCTATTGAAATTTAGAGTCAAAAATAAAAACAAACAAGCAAAGTAAAGATATGTATAGGAAATGATAAAGTATTATTATAACACGTTTTTATAATTAAGTTTAGGTTTGTCATCCATATTTTATGAGATTAAAATAATCTGATTGAAGAGAGTAGATAAGACAGATAAAGCTGCAAATAAGTTAGTTGTCTACGACACGGTCTACTATGTAAATCCGTGTCGAAGAAACTTACGATTCGCGTGCCAGAGAAGGCACGTATGAAGGTTTTACTGGCACGTGAACCTTTTACAAACGATAGCATTATTGTCTGCACTTCACCACTTTTGTTCTTTTTTAAGTTTTTGCACATGTAGTATTCTAAGTATAGAGAAAACACTGTAACTATAAAAAAAATTTGAACACAATATTTGTAGGGATATTAAAGTTTTAGATCTCCTCAAATCTGTGAAAAAATATGTGTCATTATGTTTGACTGTTTATCTTTATGAGAACAATGTGGGGAAAATGCATTATTATATGACTGTACGATATACTAGAAATTTATTTTTTATTTCCCCATGCCTTTTATTTTTACAAAAAAAAGTAGTTTAAGCTCTAAAATTCTTTCCACACACTCTGCAAAAAGTAATTTTTCTAAAATGTGTCCATCAATAAATTTGTTCTAAAGCAGCATCAACCAAAGAATTGTGGTAGACAAAAGTAAAATTTGTGTAAGACTAATGCAAAGTTCAGATCGTATAATAACTTAAATTTTTCAAATACATATTTTTATAATCGAATCCTACCCTATATGTATGTGTCAATTTTGATATGGAATATGCATCTCTTGTGTCATTTACATCAGTTACCTCAGTTTTTAGTTTTATTACGTATACCACTTTTGCTTCTTGGTGCCTCGATGGTCAGCTTTTGTACCTGTTGGAAAAATTTTTCGCTTTCAGTAATCATATAGGAAACTCAATTAGTTTTTCATGTATATATTCTTTTATAATCGATTTATATCCTATATGTGTTAGTATAAACATGGAATATGCGTCTCTTCTATAATATGCAATAGTTATCTCAATTTTTATTTTTGTTACTTATACCACATTGCTCTTTGGTGCCTCAATTGTCATATTTTGTACTTGTCGGAAGACTATTCCGCTTTCGGTGATCTTAAGTTCTTCTAAGTGTGTGAATTCTCTATATTAGGTCTGTCATAATGTACATGCTTAGACATCTAATCGTAACACGGAGCTATCCTTAACAATTAATGTAAGTGGCAAATATCACTTAACAAAATGATTAAATTCCTTTCTATGATAAATTTGCTGCTGACTTTAGTATAGAAGGAAGTAAATTAATGACTTACTCGGATAATACTTCAGGTACGGGCGAATTTCAGGCACGGCCACGATGTGTGGTGAATCCCGAGAATTTATGAAAATTGGGGTGCTTGTCTAAACATACGAAACAGGGCGTCATATGCGGAACTTCTCCATATCAGCTGAGACATCAGACGAGCTACCTCCCTTTAAACAGCTGGGATGTCAGACGAGAGACTTCTCTGGAACCCTGTGTTCCAATCAGCACAATTCTTTCCTTTAGACCAGAAAGATCCCAACTCCACTTTCCTTCTCTCCTTTTCACTCCTCTCCAATTTCTGTTAAACTTCCCTTCCTTTCATTTACATATCACCCATTTATTTCTTATATCCATTTTAATTTCCAATAATAATATTTTGAAGATGTAACCCTTTTTCTAGTCACTTACCCTGAGCATTCAGGATCCTCCTGCAAATGTATCCTAAGATCCTGTATTAATTTCTCATGGGAATCCCTTTAAGTTGCTATTGGCCACAGGTCCTGAATATTTGCCTTTACATGACCGCAGTACACTGCATTTTAACTTACCACTCATCAACTTGTCAGTTTGGGTTTTTCATAAAATAAATTTCCCTCGGAGTCCGTCTATTGTAACTTATCCTTCTGCCTTCCCAATTTTTATCTAAAGCCACCACCTTCTACAGACGCATTTTTACACGTGTAACATTATTAAAGTTATTTATTATTTAATTTATTTTTTTGCAAGGTTAAAATGCCTTAATTAACATGCTAAAAGGCCTTTTATTAAACATTAGAAAACATTTCAGGAAACTGAAGATTTTCCAAGAGAAAGTAACTAGAGTAAGAGCCAAAAAATTCCCATCCTTAGCTTTATTTTTCTGTAAACAATACTGTGTTTTCAAAACTTAACAGATGTAACTGAATAATTTCTGAAATGAGAAAAGTATGCTCAGAGATTAAAATTTAAATTACACAGTTTTAGCTTAAATACAAACCATAATGAAGTTTCGGCTACAATTTTTAAAGATGTTCCCAAACATTAAGCATTCTCATCAGATATACTTTTTAATTTTATCATTCCCGATCTATTTAAATCTGTACAGGAAGAAAGCATATAAATGTCCCACTATACTAAGTTTATAGCTGTACGCATTAATCTTCTTCTAAACTAACTACCAAGTTAAATCTAAATATACTTTGACATATTCGTCTATATATTTATGCGTAACTTTTATAAAAAAATAACCATTATCACCTAAAACTACTGAATGTTATATATATAAATATAGACAGAATGAGATCGTGTCATTCACCTCACATTAGTTATTAAAATCAATTTACTTTAAAAGACGGTCACAGTTTTCAAACAAGTTGAGTGAGGATTCAGTTCGTAGTAAACTTTTTTTTACTTCTCCTACCTTGTTAGAGTGGGCAGATGAGGAATTGAAACGTTCATCATTCAACTTGAGCGATTACATGCAGTACCTCTGTCATTCGTTCAGTTACGTCATTTTGTCCCTGACTAGAAATAAATCAGAAGATGAGAGCGAAAGTGAAACTTCCTCATAAACAAATACTGTAAAAAAAATAATCTACAATTTTTATGCATCTGATGGGTCTTCGATTTGTTAAGGTTTTGTAAGCAATAAAATTTTCTAATACTTTCATATCAGTGTCGAGGCGTTAGTTGAAATGTAGAGGAAGCTCTGTACTTCAATAATTTGATAAACTCACACTATATATATGTATATGTCATATATAAAAAATAATGTCCCTCCAGCTCCTCAAAATTCTCCTAATTCGCATCTCACTTTTCATGATGAAGCCGCAGTAGCACAGTCAGTAAAAACATCGATCTCTCAGGCCTGTCTTACCAAAGTCGTTTAACGCTAACCGTGAATAATCTATGTTGTAGAATTGCTCCCTACCATTGGTTGGTGCTATGGACCAGCCCTTAACCGGAGGGTAGCTGCATAGAACCGACCGAAGATTCGTCGTGTTCATGATAGTGACTTCTGATAGTGGCACTCTAAATTCGAACGTATTTGTGTTGAATTGAAAATATTGGAGAAGAAAAAATGGGATCTGAGTTCTCAACACAAGTGGTCTGCTTTGAATGAATTGGAGAAGGAAGACATGATCATTTTCAACACTTAGAATAGTATTCCTGACTCTTACGTTCAGCTGAAAAAGCTCGCGTATGCTGTTCTTTCCCATTTCGGTTCTACATATACAGGGTGTCCCAAAAGGTCGTTTACAAACTTAACATGCTGGTATGTCATATCACGATGAACAAGATTTACATAGGAACTT
>CM063505.1:137674046-137706546 GCA_032207245.1 Pardosa pseudoannulata
TCAAAATCAAAAACACCAAATTTTCATTTTACGTAATCATTATTATCTCTGTTTAGCCATGCTAAACATTAAGGACTTTTAAAGACCTATAGTAACCCACTTTTTTATTTTTACCTTGTCACACTCACAAGCTCTGTGGTGCAGAAAATAAATAATAATAGAATTAAAAATAATTTAAATTGATGAGATGATTTAATGGTTTATAACGGTACGTTGCTAATAATCTGTCTTATAAATATGCAATAACCCATAGGATAAAAAGAACACCAGGTTCGTTGAGGGAATTAATTATCAGGTAAATAACAGTAAAATTAAAGTAAACAGGAAACAATATAGTTCATGTCAAATAAAATTACCTCGTATGATAATTTATTAAAACTTAACGATGGTAGCGTATGTTTGCAATTTTCCCCACATAATATGTGTTTCAAACAATCGACTAAATTTTCGTGCCCCCTAAAATTTTCGTGCCCGTGCAATAATCAGGTCCTGCTTCAGCCCTGAAAGTTCCTCCCTCAAAGTGAAACTGCATATAACCTTTAGCCAACGACCAGTCACATATTGTGACAGGCTTTATTGGACCTGGTGTAGGCTTTTCTACACCAGGGGGGTGCGTAACAACGACAGTCGTCTTTTATCAAGTTTTGGGTTACTGCAAGCAAGCATTCTTAGCAATTTACCTACTACAGCCGATTACTGAATAACCACTTCCACTTGATATGCAATTCTCAAAGCTGTTGTGTAAGTTCATAAAATAACTCGTATCTAGAACCGCGGTAGCTCAGTCGTCAAAGGCAACGGTCTCGTAACTGGAAAATTGCGGGTTTGGAGCCCGAGCCGGCCTAAGATCCTCCATGTTCGTTACATGTGACTGGGGCACGTATATGTTCTTGATCACAATGTCCTACATGATCTCAATCAATACATCTGGGGGTGGCAGGCCAAGCCTATAGGTCTTCTGCTTGGTGCCTGCTTCTAGACTACGAGGACTCACTTGATCATAAGTCGAACTTTCAACATTGTTGTGCTCGTTAAAACGAAAGGCGCACTCCTTTGCCTTAATACGAGTAGCCTCCGGCTCAATCGCGCTAGGTTTGATCAAGTGGCATACACTGTCTAACAATAAGTATTTGGACACCTATGCAAATGACGAAATCTGTGGTCCTAAGATACGTCACGACCTCCGCCGGTATACATCGTGTAGGAAACAGCATCGGCATTAGTCGCATGCAAGATGCCGCGCAGTTCGGAGCTCTCTGATTTCGAGAAAGTTATAACTATCGGGTATTACAAATGTGGCCGATCCTTAAGGGACATGTCTAGCGATCTGAAGTACCCAAAATCGACAGTGGCCTATGTGATTAGGAAGTGAAAGGAGAGCGGTGATTGTCGTGCTGCTGCCCATAAGACTTTAATCACAAAGTATAACCGTGCTGCTCGGTTAATGTGGTACAAAGCACATCGAAATTGGACCGTAGATCAGTGGAAACGGGTTCTTTGGAGCGACGAATCGTGGTTAACCCTTTGCCGTTAGGATGGCAGGGTCTGGGTCTGGTGTCTGCCTGAGAGATATCTCCTGCCTGAATGCATTGTGCCAACAGTCAAGTTCGGTAGAGGTGCAATTATGTTGTGGGGGGTATTTCTCCATGGTATAGACTGGAACCCTTGGTCCCCATTCATGGTAAGCTCTACGCTGATGCCTACTGCACTACTTTGGATGACAATGTGCTTAAAAAGTTGTGGCAGTTTAACGGGTTGGACCCCAGTGACTTTCAGGACGACAATGCCAGTTGTCATGTTTCGAGGTTAACCAAGGCTTGGTATGGTGCCTATGGAGTTCATCGAATGGACTGGTCTGCCCAGAGCTCAGACCTGAACCCTATCAAGAACCTCTGGGACGAGTTGGATCGCCGAATTAAGGGGTGCACTACCCGTCCAAAATCGGTGAAGGAACTTGTATGTCTACTCCAAGCCGAGTGGAAGACAATACCACTAGCTGTAATACAAAGACTTGTGGAAAGTATGCCCCGGAGAGTTCACGCTGTAATTGCCTCTCGTGGAGGCACTACCAACTATTGATTTTGAATAAAGTTAGTTTTTCTTTTCTATAACAGGTGTCCAAATACTTATTGGTAGACAGTTTAAGACACCAACTAACCAACTCTGTATCTAAAAACAGATATTATTTGTGTGACAGTGTTCACGTCTTTTGTACAAGAACAGAATCATGACTAATGAAAATAGTTACTTTTCTATATTATGAATATAAAAGAAATGAGGATATTTCAGATTTTTAATGAAAGTAAAAGACAATCCCTTACACCTTTAATGCTTAGCATCCCATTTTTAGGAAAGCTAAAAAGTAGTTTGTAATATTTTCTTTTTCTCGGAGCGAGTTTCTCTTTTCAAATATATATGGCAATGCTCTAAACAATTCCCCAAATTTTAGATTTTGTTTTGGATAACCCTGTAAAAAGTAATGTAAAGATAAGCGTTGAAACTATAGCACATGATTAGGGTGCTTCTTGTAATAATATGTGCTTATTGTAATAAGAATAGCGCAAGGATACTCCTGGAGAAATTAAGGTTTTTTAAAAAAACAATCCCAAATTTCTCCAAGTGTTTTGTTTATAATTTGCAGAGTTCTCAATATCAAATAATGCTATTTTCAGGAAACATGTCAAACAACATTGTAAGCAAAACCTGCAATGAGAATTAAAAAATAATAAATATTTGATGAAAGATGAGCAGGTTTACTAAATAATGTTTCACTGCGCTGCAATTAATTAAAATATAATGTACACAGTGAACTAATTAAATGTATAGAGCAACTATTGTGAAAGTCCCAAAAACATAGCTTGAAAATTCTGACAGTGATCGTCGATAGAATAAGCTAAAAATCCGTTGTTTCCAAAAGGAATCAAAAAGATGAGGGGTTGTATCCAAATATAGTATTTTGTATAAATACAAAATATACATACAGTATACTGCGAACAGCAGTGTATCATTGTTTCTTCTGCAGCCAGAACGAAAATTCACTTTTATGGCAGCCTCAACTTTAAAATATCATGCAGTGAAAGAAATATTACATATTTACCCATTTACTCGCCACTGAGATTTTTAATACCATATGAAATTTTGGATACAGCCCCTCATCTTTTTGCTTCCTTTTGTGAGCAACAGATTTCGAGCTTATTCTATCGACGATCACTTTCAAAATTTTCAAGTTGTGTTTTCGGAACTTTCACAAAAGTTGCTCTTTACATTTAGCTAATACATTATTCACATTATATTTTTATTGCATTCGTGCATGTGCAGTGAAACATTTAGTAAACCTGCTCATCTTTCATCCAATATGTATTATTTTTAATTCCAATTGCAGGGTTTTGTGTACAATGTCATTTGACATACGTACTGAAAATAGCAATATTTGATATTGAGAACTCTGCAAATTATAAGCAAAACACTTGGAGAAATTTGGGATTGTTTTTATAAAAACCTTAATTTTTCCACGAATATTCGTGCTAAGCTCATTGCAATGAACTCATATTATTACAAGAAGCATCCTAATCCTGTGCTTAAGTTTCAACGTTTTTCATACATTACTTTTTACAGGGTTATCCAAAACATATACGTTTTTCTTCAATTTGTTGAAGATCCCCTATGGTGTTCGGGAAAAATTCTTAGCTGAAATATATGATGTGTACCATCTTGTTTACACGCCTGAGGTTTCAGGATAATTCCTAGTGTATTTTTCTAGATATTCAATAAAATGTCTAGAAAAATACATACAAAATAAATGACGTGTACCATCTTGTTTACACGCCTGAGGTTTCAGGATAATTCCTAGTGTATTTTTCTAGATATTCAACAAAATGTCTAAATTCGCTAGTGACCGGTCATAATTCGCAATTTAGTGTATTATAATGGGTTTTGCACTTCCCACAGATGTATTTTGTAATATCATGTAGGAAGTAATCTTCCACCATATTCGAAAATTAATTTGAAAAAAAAAAATTGGAGAACAATTTTAAAAATTATCTACATCATACGGAACTTTACGAAAAAAATATCGTTGCATACCGTGAAGACTCCCCTTTGTTCAGAGCACGAGCCAAAACCAGCTGATCGGAAAATTCCTCCTGTTTCGAACCGTCGACAACTGCATGGGGACACCGTGTCCGGGATGTTGACAGTTCGTTTGAATAGGCGTCACGCCCCTTGATAGGTGGCGGTAATGAGACCACAGTATTGCACCGAGTTTCCAGAGTTGGAACAGCCAGCGAATGAAAATTCGGCTAAAAAAAAACTAACTGTAACCTTAGCTGGAGTTCTCAAAAAAAAAAAAAAAAATATTGGCGGGACCGTAACTGACTCTTAGGTATAAAAAGCCCAGAATTTTGCGACTCTGGGCTTTTCGACATTTTTTGATTTAGATGCTTTGACCACGTGGAGGCTTTCGCGTCATTTGACCGGAGCCAGTTTTCTAGTTATTAAGTTCGGGAGATTCGCAAAGTCCGCTCACATAGGGGGCGGCGTAAAAGTAGGGAGGCCTTTACAGAGTGCAATGAAAATCCAATTTATCCCCCGTTCGGTATCAGAGACTGTGCCTCCCCCTATAAGAGCGGACTTTGCGAATGTGGGAACAAGAAAAAAAAAAAAAAATATTGGCGGGACCGTAACTGACCCTTAGGTATAAAAAGCCCAGAATTTTGCGACTCGGGGCTTTTCGACATTTTTTGATTTAGGTGCTTTGACCTCGTGGAGGCTTTCGCGTCATTTGACCGGAGCCAGTTTTCTAGTTATTAAGTTCGGGAGATTCGCAAAGTCCGCTCACATAGGGGGCGGCGTAAAAGTAGGGAGGCCTTTACAGAGTGCAATGAAAATCCAATTTATCCCCCGTTCGGTATCAGAGACTGTGCCTCCCCCTATAAGAGCGGACTTTGCGAATGTGGGAACAAGAAAAAAAAAAAAATATTGGCGGGACCGTAACTGACCCTTAGGTATAAAAAGCCCAGAATTTTGCGACTCGGGGCTTTTCGACATTTTTTTACGTAGGTGCTTTGACCTCGTGGAGGCTTTCGCGTCTTTTGACCGGAGCCAGCTTTCTAGTGATTAAGTTCGGGAGATTCGTAAAGTCCGCTCACATAGGGGGCGGCGTAAAAGTAGGGAGGCCTTTACAGAGTGCAATGAAAATCCAATTTATCCCCCGTTCGGTATCAGAGACTTTGCCGCCCCCTATATGAGCGGACTTTGCGAATCTTCCGAACTTAATAACTAGAAAACTGGCTCCGGTCAAAGACGCAAAAGCCTCCACGAGGTCAAAGCACCTAAATAAAAAATGTCGAAAAACCCCGAGTAGCAAAATTCTAAGCTTTTTATACCTAGGGGTCAGTTACGGTCCCGCCAACTTTGTATGAGATTATTTAATCTCTTTTTCTTTCGACTGTGATCGTCGTGAGGAAGTTATGCAGGCGACCATCCTTTACAGTTCGACATGTTTTGGGAGATTAGAATCCCCTTGTATATAGCCGTATTTACTCAAAAAATAAAAGTGATTTCCAATTTTATCGTGACTGTGATCCTTTCTTCACGCTACCTCTTCACTCGAGAACATTGAAGTCACAATACTTATTTAAAAGCAATGAAAATGAAACAATAAGAGATTTGAAAAAAAATTTTCAATTTTACAACTCCTCTTCAACCTCCACTCAAAATACAGTTTCTTTTAAGTCAAAGAGTTTTTAAATTAATTTTACAATTTACACTAAATCACAAATTTGTGATGAAAATCACACTCAGTTTATTTAATTTGTGATTAAGTGAATGTTTCAGTCTATTTAGTATGAATGTTATGTGTTTCCTTTGTGTTTTCTTTGTTAATTCAATTAGATTTTAAATATTCAATTTTTGTAAAATTTTTCCTCAAAATGTTGTTTTTGTTTATGTATCAATTTGTTGAGTTACGATCCCCTCGCCAGATTTCAAACGCCACGCTGCAAGCACGCCACGCACGCAAGCTGCAAGCACGCCAATTTCGCCAAATGTGGTTGAAGCACCAACAAGATCCATGATTAGAAACAGGAGAGTGGGCTAAGAAGAGGAGTTGAAAAACCATACACTATGAGTATTCAAATACTCAAAACTGTATACAAAAATTTTATACACAATTACAGTCTGAAAAACATCGGGTTGCCCTATGTAAGAAAACTTGCAAACTTGGCGGTGATATAGATTAAATATCAAAATCAAGGGGCATCTAAACTGCAGTGAAGCCGAATTTAAAAGCAACTGAAGAAATCATGATATACACATATTTATTTTTTTATAATAGTGAAACTTCAAGCATCAAAAGACAAAAAATAATAAATCGTTCGTGGGAAGTAAAAACATGAAAAAACTGTTTACAAAATTTCGAATTTTCTTATTTTAAGTTGTATATACTAACAACGTACAGCACTGTAGTTTTATTCTTCTGATAAATCTTTAGAAAAAAATTTCTCTTACTAGCAAGCGAAGTTTTATTCGAATAGGGATATAAATTCGGAACAGTGGAAATGCAAAAATATACTTGGCATAATGAAGCCTCCATAAAGGGCCTGGAGAAAAATCACAATGTATTAAGGCGTCTAGCATCTTCTTTACCTGCTGTAAAAGTCAGCCTCATTTTCAATGTTCCATACCTTAAAAACTATTTATTTCGAAATATTGAAACTGTTACCGAAGGTTCAATATTTTTGTATATTTATTATCCCCTATATAATAACAGCCTAAGTTATCTGTCCACGTGTCCTCGAATTTATGAAGCGTTTGGACCTAGAATGGATAGAGGCATCCATATTGGATTTTTGATGAGTTAGGGATAGCCAAATTTAACCCTCTAAGCCGTTCGCACGTACAATTCCGCCAAACCGATGATGACTTCAAAACGTACAATTTTCGACCTCCAAAAACACTTCGAAAATGGATATAATGTACATTTTTGCCAGTGCTTTCCCCAATGGAGTTTTGAGGTAGGAGGGACAGGTCGATTGGTTAGGAACTGCACCCCTCTTTCACTGACATTTCTTGAGGGATGCACCTCTACCTCCCGAGGCACAAAGACGCCAATAGCTTTTCATGGCTTTGTAAATCTCTCTTTCGAAGTATTTCGAAGTTTGTGGTACCAGATGCATCTCTAATTGCACCACTTAAATATCTTGGATGACTTTCGTAAAAAATATAAATAAGTCTCTCAAAGAATATTTTTATTTATACTTTTAGAATCCATTATTTCTTATGGGATAATATTCCAGACTTGACGAGCTTTATGTGTATTAAAAATTAACAATCTATAATATCTATTTATATATCTATTTATAACCAGAAGTAAAGAGTCAGTAACGAGGTTGGGTTTCCCGTATTCCATTTTTGTCGACAAAGGGTGAAAGAAAAAATCATAGAACGCTTTGGACACTGACACAGTAAACCTTTAGCGTATTTTTTGGAGATATTTTTCCTCGATGTGTTGTTCCACTCGGAGGGTTAAAGCCAGTCCCAAAACGTTAGAAATCTACCCCTTCCCCGCTTTTCGATAGTTTAATGCCATTATTTCAAACCCTATTTTCCTCGTTTAAGAGTAAGTATGATTAAACACAACAATTTTTCACATTATAAGTAGATGAAAATAACATTTTTTCTAGCATTATGACGTCATTCCTTTAACCATCTCATTTAATCATTTCTTATTTTAAATTATTTAAATATCGTCTGTATTATTTTCATACGTTTTATCACTGAGCTTAGATAATTACATAAATAATTTTCTTTTACATTTGGCTTATATAATAGATTAGGTACATATGTGATAATTTTAAATGTAATCATCGATTATTTTTTGTTGCAATGAAAATTTTATCACAGGTATTAACAACAAATTCTATCTACCTCCAGGGTGTAGTAGAAATGAGAGTTTAATTCCTTTACTTCCATTAATTATTGTGGCAAAAAATAAATAAATAAATGAATAAAATTAAAGATTAAAAAAATGGGAAGAACTTATAGGTACTTTCGACGTAACTAAGAAAACTTTGAATTATCTTTCTAAGGGCCGATCCCACAAAAGTCGTTTAACGATAACCGCGATTAATCTCTGTTTAAATGAAGAGTTGCTTTCCCCCATTGGTTGGCGCCAGGGTTAATCGTGGCTAATCGTAGTTAGCCGTTAAACGACTTCGGTGGGATAGGCCCTAAATGAATTGAATGTGATTCTAAACTGCATTCACAGTATCGGGAGATTTTATAGGAATATGAAGATAAACAAATTATTGAGCGTGTACCAGATAATTCTCAGCCAAAAACAAACCATTGTTTTTATCTGCCTTATAGGGTACTCTACAATTCTGGAAAATTACAAATTTTACTGATCCCGTCATATGACGGGATATATGCTAGTTCCTAATAAAAGTTAAATCCTGTAGAATCGTCAAAGAATTAACCACATAGATATCTGGCTTTTGATCCAATATTTTTACACTTGTTTTATGAGACTGTTGGGACGAATGTTTATACCCATCGTACCTTCCCTGCTATAATCACGAGCATTTTCCGAGCATGTCAAAATAATATGCAAAAACTTCCGTATTCCCATTTCTCTTCTAACTGATTTATTACTCTTTCGATCGGTGAACACGTATAAGTGGAAAAAAATACCCCTTCCTGAAACTAAGGCGTAATAATATTGGAGATGGCAGAATTGACAGAAACATTCTCCGGTTTCTGTGTCTAATACTAGGGTATAATTTGTTCCCTGTTTTATGGTACCGAAGGGAACCATTGCCAAAGGATTTCTTTCACTGATAAGTTTTTTAGCATTCACTCTAACGGTCTTCTTGCCTTTTGAAGGGAATGAGTCTGATATAATGGGGTTTACACCCCGACCCGTTATCTATAAATGTTTCTATATGCTAGTATATTAAGATATAGCAGACTGAAAATGAGGCTGATTTTTATACCAGTCAAAAGGGTACCAGACCACTCAATAAACTTCGTGATGTTCATTCAATCCTCTTTCTTCGCCACCCTGGTGTCAGGGTCGTGTATCGACGTGTTCCTAGACAGAAATCCCATCTGTCCTCTGAACAGTGTTTCAGATATTAGTCTTTCGGAAAGCATCTGCATAGGTTTGTCCATCTTTTTGAGCTTCGAAGCGACGTACTGACCAAAAATTTCGTGACTGTCCGTCACGGGCGGAGGAGGTACGTAGGAATGGACTGCCGATTCTACTTTGGGATACCATTCTTGTTCTGGGGTGTAGTTCATGTCCCTCTTTCTTTTGAACCCAGAATGTTCCGGCAGCATCATGGCACGGCGACCGTCTATTGGTACTCCAGTCTGTTGACCGTGAACTGAGGCATCTGCAGCTTTCTGACTTTCCGGACTGGATACTTGATACTACCATGGTAATTAGAAATAAAAACATACGAATTAGTAAAAAATGAAACACTGAATTCTCATTTTTTTATTGGTTTGTTAGTTTGTTTGTTCTTTAATATTTAAGAGGACAGTGAACGTTAGAAAACCTTTTTAATAATTAGTGATGCTGTAATGTACTTACAACCTATACGCCATTGTTCGTTACAAGTGGGAAACACAGAAAGAATATAATACTTTATATTGAGATTCAGATATTTATTATGTACATTCATTTACAAATAGATCCTTGGTTATCATATATCATAATCATAATCATCAATTACTTATGTCTTATATTTACAGCATGATTACTATAATTCTCTTTATAATAAACTAATTATTCAATTACAAGCTTAAATAATGAATAGAGGCCTAAATGACTGTAAATATTATTTTATCTTTACCTCTAGTACAGGCACAGGTTAGCAGGCAGGGGCTTTTCTCATGCGATACGTCGGTCTACAATTGGTGCAGAGGGTCAGAAAATTGATAACTTACTGTGTTTTTGATGTTTTGTCATTGTTCAAGGTACAGAATGATTATTTTTAATCATTCAGCGTGTTGTTTTTCACATATGCATTGTATGTGAACGATTTTTGCACCTTACAGCATTTTTCTTCCCTCATTTTCGGAAGCCGCTGTAAGCGTATTAAATTTCTGTTTGGCTTTCTGTTTTTCTATCTGCACCAAAATTATGTTTTTGATCTTTTATCGTTCGGAGGTTGAAGCGGTGACTTTCGTCACCGCTAGGTACTCCGTAAAAACCCATTACCTTGACCTTGACCTAGAGGCTTTCTTCACGCGGTGAGTCGGTCCGGGTGTTCGGGCGCACGGTACGAGTTGGTGCTGGTGGATTCTTGTCCCACTTCTCTAGAATCCCGACTTCAACTCCTCTCCTTAACTTCGTTTCCAAACTCCTCACTTTGGTCCCAACGCCCCTTTTTTCTTCCAATCCAATCGCTTCTTTTCGGGAATTTTTCTCACATCTGCACCCCCTTCGGGATTACAGGTAGGCTCATTAAATTAGCACCTTTTGTGCAAGCTGACATTTTTTAGCCCCTGCTCCCATAACTCACGGTTATATATCTGTGCGAGCTTGACTGTTACGCTGCCATTCCGTGATATATACCTTCTCTGCAAGGTCCCTAAACTTGACGTGAACAATTGGACTCCTAAATTCCTCTAGGAAATTTCTTCCACGGCTATGCATGCACGTGCAGATCACCGTGGGAAAGCACTTCGGTACAAGTGAAATTACATGAAACTTTGCATACAAACACACTAAACAAATCGCATTCTAAAAATTTTTACAGCAAATCACTTTAAAAAATTCAGTTTTAAAAAATATTTTGTGGATTTTTATTAAAATGTTTCTTTCAAATTAAATTTCAATTTTTAATTTCACATTTTATTTATTACGTAACTTATATCTTTTGAACACATTTGATGATTGGCTGAACCATGATGACTGGTTGATGATTGGCTATTTTGATGATTGGTTGAACCGTTAATTGCTGGTAAATATTTTTACTTGTGCATGTTAGACTTTCATTAAAATTTTGGACGTTGTAAACTTAAATTGAGCTGTGTGTATTGTAATTATTATAATGTGTATTTGAACTGTAATCAAATTTTTCAAATGATATTGAATGTGTAACATTCACCGGCGGGGATCAACAATGTATGTGCTGTAAATGGACTGTATTCTGAATAATCAAAGACGAAAATCATGAACAACACGAAAATTTATTGCATGAAAAAATGGAATGATGCGGTTGACAGAAGGCCTGCCATGTTACACACGACACACTCACTTTCGTTATGAGAAAAACTCTCTCGGAACAAAACTCTGCGCATGCTCAGTGTGCGAGCGTGGAACGCAACATTATGAGAATATAAAATTAAATTTTAAATTTTAAAATGGATACCCATATTTTTTCTAACACATATTAAAAGTAATTGGTAAACATTTTGTAGAATTCTATGAATAATTTAATCTCGGGGAATATTTTAAAAATAAATCAAAGTGTTCATAAAAAAAATGATTGACTCCAAAATATTAATTAATTTTAATAAAACATCTTAATACAATTAATTTACTTATACTTAAATTTAAAATACAAATAACTTAATTTATAAAAACACTTTGTAATACTCACCATCTCTTAACATTCCCATAAGAAATTATACTTTATTTATACTTTATACTATTATCATGAATTAAAAAATAAATAACACTGGGGATAGCTTTACATATCGAGAATCGATTATAAACACTTCAAATACCATTTCTGCGGAAATTGGCTGCAAAATCCTGAGGGAAACTTATGCTATTTCTTGTACCAACATCTATTGAAAAATAAATCGATCTCGGAAGCAATTAAATTAAAAATTTACTTAACGATTATCCATCACGTAGTAACATGGGTATGAGATCTGACTCTGATTCAAACAGATGTAAATAGTTTACGAGCGAAAAATACTTCATTTTTGGTTGAGAAATAGTTCGAAAATATGAACTACTGATGAACTAGAGGCTCTCATCAAACATGAAAACATAATGGAAACAAACACTTACTTCCTCGTCAAAGTTTTCATCGCTCTCGTCCGCTTCAAAGTAGACATTTTCATCTAAGTCCACTCTCAACATGTCTTGAACATCGATGCTTCCATCCAGGTCGTTGGATTTCAAATCACTCTCCTGGTCGGCAATGAAATGAAATAGTTCAAAGTACCACAATGAAGGCACGTAGACGGGCTCTCCGGTCTGTTTGCTTCTCTCCCGGGAAGCTTCCACTTTCCTAAGCTCTTTCCTAAAGTTTGTGCGAAGGGCGTTGATTTTCTTTTTCACGAGCTCTATGTCCGCTTCAGGATACAATTCCTTCAGCTTCATGAGCAGACGTCGATATGCGACGTTTTTGATGGTCTTGTTGTTATAGTGGCACGACTTAACTTTCCACAACGAGGGCTCGCTGCGATAGATTTCGATGAATTCTTGGAGAACTCTTCTTTCCATGTCACCAGTAGAGAAAGGGCAATGCCCTAAAATGCACTTTATTATTATTGTTGCTTTCTTCTAGAAGTTCAATCTGTAAAGATCAAAGTAAAATTATACATACTGCCTGTGCATCACATGCATAGAACATTGAAACAGATATGGAATACTACTAAATATATTGTCAATTTTGAAGCACGAATAACAGTATGAAAAATCGGTAGTGTATTGAGGAAAGAGCAAAAACAGTAAATGCTCACCTTTAAGGCAAAAATAGATTATTTGCTTTTATCATCATTTAAGAATGTTTCTTGTAATTCGTTGCTGTTACCCTGACTACTAGCGAAAATTTAGCAAAATTTTTAATAGGCAAGCTAGCAGAATTTGACTTAGGTCAAAACTATGTTAGTGCATAAAGATATGATGCTCTGGCGCCAGTGATTGGTCGATTTAACCCTTAAATGCCCTGTGTTGCCATACCCAATTTAATCTTCAAATAGATTATTAGATTAATATTGAAGCTCTAATACACTAATATTGCCAATGAAATACATACTGAAGATATTGGACAATTTTCATTATACAGAGGGCACCTCTACAGTTTTTAAGAAAACAAATCGATTTATTCTTACATTTGTTTGCTACACATGCTTTTAATTTTTTTGGAAGCTCGGTCATTTAAGGGTTAATAGAGATCCTAAAAAGTTCATTGCATATAAAATTCATTAAACTTGCTCTTTCGAATACCAGTACTGTTCAACCGATAAGACACTTTATGAGTATTACAGAATATGTATATACCCTCTTTTTTTTTAAATCTCCAAAATGTCAGCTCGTATTCACTCACAAAAAGTTCATAAACACTTTCAAAATCACAGCAAGATAATTTTAGGAATTTTGGTTCATAAGTGATAGATCGGTTTATACGCTACACATGTTTTTTTTTTTTTTTTTTTTTTTTTTTTTTAAAGCTTGGGCTTTTAAGGGTTCATGAGTATTATAGAAAATGTATATACTTTTTTTTTTTAAACTACTAAACATCAGCACATATTAACTCAGAATAAAAATAGATTACACACTTTCAAAGTTACAGCAAGATAGACAAGGGATTTTAGGTTTAAAAGTGATAGTTATTTCTACTTATTTGTTTTTATAGCTATTACTTTTCTGGAAAGACCAATAATTATGTTATTTATAGAGATCGACTAAACTGTGTTGTGGCTACTTATACCCCTTGATCAAGCCAAGGAACTTTATTTATTTATTTATTTATTTAACAGCACCAGGGTGAAAGAATGACTTTGATCAAAGTGGGTCCTCGTAATTTAAAGGAACTTCCTTTTCCGAAGTAAATCACACTTTTTGCCCTTCTACTTCAAACAATTCACTTTGTCGAGATAATTTACAAATACACCAAAAAATTCCATTAATTTTTTAATGTTAACTACTTTTTAAGCTTTTTAGATACGTTACAGTTAAACCCCAAAACTTAACACAATTTCATTAGATTTATTATGTAGCTCCATGAATCTAGAAAATCCTTAGAAAAAGATATTCGAGATAATTTTCTTTTCTTAGCTGAACCAACTTTGAAATCATTTTTTATTCTATATGTGTTCGTTGAAATTTACATAAATACTTTCTTTGTTACGAAAGCGTCGAAATTTTTAAACGGGTCTTGAATTTTTGGTAATGCATTCTTTAACCTGCAGTTCCTATTAACAAACGTGAATTCTATCTTCTTTCACCATCAAATGTTTGAAATTGAAAACGTTATTGCAGTATAATACTCTAAATTTTGATTGACGACGAACACACTAATTAAGATATAAAGTAGCTATAAATGTATATTTTTAGACTTGAAGGTCGCGTATTTTGTTGTTGTTTTTCCTAATACCACTTGGATAAGCCATGCAAGTGTGGCAGAGGCTACACTTATTAAGGCAAAGGCTACACTTTCCGTTTTGCCGAGATCCGTTAAAGTCATAGAACGACTTTTAGAAACAAGGACCAACCAGAAGACCCCAGGATTAGCCTGCCTCCCCCCCCCCTCTTCGAGGTATCGTGTGACAACTTAAAGGACATTGTGACCACGAACATATTTTAGATGTCCTAGTCACCCTTAACGAACAGGGAAGATCTTCGGCCGGCTCGGGTTCCGAATCCACAACCTTTCAGTTACGAGATAGCTGCCAATCATTTAATTACTTCCAAAACTATAAAATATTTCAGAGTAATATCGTACTCTGATCTAATTTACAAAACACCATTTTCAATAGTAGCTCATAATGCATTTTTCAGTTCACTAAATCACCCAATTTTAGGAAAATGAAAGTTCTTTAAGTGATAAAAGCATTACAAATCGTACACAAATATGAAAAAACCTCAATATGGTTGATTTTTTTTATCCCTCAATTTAAATCTCAATTTGGTGATTCAATATGGTGAAAAATTGACATGGTGTCATTTATTACCGATGTAGAGAAATATAAAAATAAATTTAAATTAAGATTAAAAACTTATTGCACTAATAGAAAATTTAAATAACCTTAAAATTTATATTCATTGTATTTCCAAATGCTAACATTATCTATAAAACAAAACTGGCGTCTATAAATAGATAAAAAATGGCGCAGGAAATTAAAATGAAAGAATCATAACAAATTAAAATTGATAAAATTAAAAAAATGAATTAAATGTGATCAAAGAAAAAAAATATTATTTGAAAACACATTTTAAACCTATCAGATGAATTAAGTTACTGCACATATTTCTAAGATTTGAGTACGTAATTAAAAAGAAAATACATCTTTGGCTCCAAAATATAGCCGCCAAACAAAATTTAGGCTTAAAAATAAATAAATGCGTTCTATCTTTACCAGATCTTGACGTCCGAACGATTTGACCTGCCTGAAACTTTCCCAGGGTTGACTTGAATCCCAGTCAAAATTTTGCAAGAAGGATCCAACCATTTAGGAATGCATAGCGAACATACCTATTGCTGGAAAAACCCTTCCACATTTTAGGGTTTTCTTCGCAAATATATAATATGTGCCTTATGGTGTAGAGTCAAGCTACACCTGTAAGGTATAATGCTAAATTTTACAATGACATTCTACAATGTTGTTTACAAACCCCTTTTAGAAACTTAAGGCTTTATCTAAAAAGAAGGAAAATGCGGCATATGTGTAGGTCCGCTACACCTGGTAGATAAAAAGCAAAAGTTATAATAAGAAATGCTCATGCCTCGCACATTCTTATAAATAGAAGTTAGTAGCTAGGTATTATGGAATTAGAGAAAGGACAGTTTGAGTTCCGAATTATATAAAATTATGGTCAATACTTCAAATGAAAACCGGCTCGTAAAACTTACGCAAAACCGCGAGCTTTTGAAAAACAATTTCTCGATTTGAACGGAATTTATATATATATATATATATATATATATATATATATATATATATATATATATATATATATATATATAAGTTCTGTTTTTACTATTTTTTAAAGCAGTGACAATTGAATTAATATTTTGTGTACATATGTAAATTGTAAATAAATTCTTTTTAAATCTAAATTTTCTATGTCTTAAAGAAATTAGTTATTCTGATCAGATTATTATAACCAGTTTAGGTTAGAACCTGGGTGACCGTATGGGTTTAAAGTTAATTAAATTAAAATAAATGATTAAGAATTAAATGAGTAAAATATTTAAAGTAAAGGTTAATTGGCTCAGCACTATACACACGCGTACACATACGCATACATACTGTAACCTCACAACTGTAAAAAAAAAAAAAATGAATTAATTGGTAACAGACGGTGATACTTGATATATTAAAATGATTACGACCTCGGAAAAAACTTATTTAAGAATATCAAGGAGTTTTATTTCTATGTACATTATTTACATATTTTTACATCTAGCGAGCACATCTTTGCTCTACAAAAATCTACAACTGTCTCCTCTCACAAAGAATCTATCCACTTTCAAATCAATCACAACATTTTAGGGAGGAACCAATATATAGAGAGAAGAAAATGATATTACCCCAGTTTCTAAAAGGATAAAGGCTAGGCTAGGGCCTCATAAGAGAAACACTTGAGAGAAGAAAATGACAACATTACCCCAGCTTCTAAAAGGACAAGGGCTAGAGCCTCACTAGAGAAACACTTCAGTTTAATTGCCGCGCCCAGAGTTTCACTGGCGTAAAAGGTTTCTAAATTCCAGGCAAGGGAAAACCACATTTTGAGAGTAATCACATAACATCCCCCTCTCTCTTTGATTGACTTCAGTGCGGACAGATTTAAAAAAAAAAAAAAAACAGTGTCAAAAATTAGGATTTAAAATTGACACAAGAACAAATACATATTAAAATCAAATATTATTTCAATAGTGTGATTTGGTTTGGTTTGGATAGGAGCGCTACGGCTTACTGTTTTTCTCACGAAGGCTAATAAGAACGGGACCTACTGCTTAAAGCCGATTTTAAATGTCTACGAAAATTCATTCCCGCAACGAGACTCAAGCCCGTGAACTCCGGTACCAAAGAGTTGGGAGATGGCCATGTCAAAGAGATGGCCCTTCAATTCGGCCATGGCCAATTGTGTGATGCCACAATATAAAGGATTTTATTTAAAAAAAGATTAAGTAAATAAATAAAAAATAGAGAAATCTAATGCTTACATAACTTAAGAATACCTAAGCTGTAGAAAACATTACGAACGACTATCTATTCCATGGCAAAGAGATGGCCCTACCATTCGGCCACCACCAATAGATGCCACAATTCAAAGGATTTTATTTAGAAAAAGATTAAGTAAATAAATAAAAAGTAGAGAAATCTAACGCTTACAAAGCTTACGAATATCTAAGCTGTAAAAAACATCACGAACGAATATCTAATCCATGGCAAAGAGATGGCCCTACCATTCGACCATCGCCAATAGATGACACAATTCAAAGGATTTTATTTAGAAAAAGATTAAGTAAGTAAATAAAAAGTAGACTCAAGCCCGTGAACTCCAGTACCAAAGAGTCGAGAGATGGTCATGGCAAAGAGATAGCCCCACCATTCGTCCATCTCCAATAGTGTGATGCCACAATAGAAAGGATTTTATTTGGAAAAAGATTAAGTAAATAAATAAAAAGTAGAGAAATCTAATGCTTACAAAGCTTACGAATACCTAAGCTGTAGAAAACATCACGAACGAATATCTAATCCATGGCAAAGAGATGGCATTACCATTCGGCTATCGCCAATAGATGCCACAAATCAAATGATTTTATTTAGAAAAAGATTAAGTAAATAAATAAAAAGTAGAGAAATCTAACGCTTACAAAGCTTACGAATATCTAAGCTGTAAAAAACATCACGAACAAATATCTAATCCATGGCAAAGAGATGGCTCTACCATTTGGCCCTCGCCAATAGATGCCACAATTCAAAGAATTTTATTTACAAAAAGATTAAATAAATAAATAAAAAGTAGAGAAATCTAACGCTTACAAAATTTACAAATATCTACATCCTTGCTAAAATTTAAAGAAAAGAAAAAGAGTAATATTTTAAAGCTTGTTTTGTGTGTGTTGAAATACTACGGTTAATTATTGACAACACGAGGAAACGAATACAATTAGACTGGGACCTACTACTTAAAGCAGATTCCTAACGGCTTCGAACATACATGCCAGTAGTGGAGTTTGGAGTCATGAACTAACGTAGTCTTCGGTACCGGAAGTCGTGGGTTTGAATCCCACTGGTAACAAAAATGTTCGTAGCTCTTCACAATCGGTTTTAAGCAGTTGGTCCCGATCTCATTAGTCCTCGTGTGGCAAAACAGTTGACCGTAGCATATATGTGTATGTATATATAAATATATGTAAGATGGGCGAGATTCATCAAAAAAGAACAATACAGTTTATTTCTGATAACGATTCATCAATCAATTCAACAGACAAACACTTCCAGAACATCGTGCACACACACTTTTTAAGTCGGAATTTCTCAGATAAAATGGCTACGAATAATCCTTAAGCACATTTGATCGCGTGATAAAAAAGAATCCCCATTCTAAAGAGAACGCGTTTACTATTGGTTAAAGAAGTACAGACAGAGGCTGGATTAAGTCTGTAGCGTGTTAGGAGGGAAAAATCAGAATTACCGAGCAAACCCCAATAATTTAATTTATGAACAGAAGTTATTAAATTAATATTAAAATATGTAAATATGAGATTTTAATATTATATATATATATATATATATATATATATATATATATATACATATATATATATATATACATATATATACATATATATATATATATATATATATATATACATATATATATATAAACATATATATACATATATATATATATATACATATACATATACATACATATATATACATATATATACATATATATATACATACATATATATATATATATATATATATATATATATATATAATATATATACACATATATAAATACATATACATATATATACATATAAATACATATAAATATATATATATACATATATATATATATATATATACATATATATACATATATATACATATATATAAATATATATATATATATGCATATATATACACATATATATACATACATATATATATACACATATACACATATATATATATATATATACATATATATACATACATATATATATATATATATATACATATATGTATATACATACATATGTATATATATGTAATGTGAGCGAGACTCATTCAAAATCACAACACAATTTATTTCTGGTAATAAACATGAAATCCGTACAACAGGTAGACAGCTTTACAGCTTCGTGCAAACAATGTGATCCCGCACATACCTTTTCAAGTAGGGATTCCTAAGGTAAAAGACTATTAATAATCCCTAAGCACAATTGATCACGTGATACAAAATACCCATGTTTAAAAAGAACGCTCTAACTATTGGCTAAAGTAGTCCAGACAGAGGCTGAACTAAGTCTATAACGTGTCTGGAGGGAAAAATCAGAATTACCGCGCAAACCCCGAATTCACTTTATGAACAAAAATTATTAAATTAATATTAAAATACGTAAATAAGGGTTTTTAATATTACATATATACATATGTATATACATATGTATATACATACATGTATATACATATGTATATACATACATGTATATGCATACATATGTATAAACATATATGTATATACATACATGTATATGCATACATATGTATAAACATATATGTATATACATACATGTATATACATACATATATATACATACATATATATACATACATATATATATATATATATACATATAGATACATACATATATATACATACATATATATATATTCTTATTTTCTAGTATAAATATTAAGACTGTTTTTACTAATTTATATTAATTTCAATACAAGTTGTTGGTGAGGACCGCTACGGTCTAGAGACGGTTACTAGAGAGACCGTAGCAAGGCTAATGAGACCGTAAGCTACTGCTTAAAACCGATTCCGAACGGTTGCAAACATCCATACCAGAGGTGGTATTCGAACACACAAACTCACGTACTGAAGAGCAACGCCCTACCCATTTGACCATAGTTCTCGCTTGGGTTAAGTCAAACAAATTATGTTCTCAAAACTGAATAATTAATATAGCTTGTATTTTTATAAAACATTTTTTTTTTCTAGGAATAAATAGGAACTAGATGAAAGCATAGTAACTTATTTTTCAATTAAACATCCCTAAAAAAATGCAATTTAAATTCTATCTGTAGTCTCCCACAGAGGTAGCAATACAATTTAAAAATTACTAACATTAGAGCCATTTTCCTGAAAACATTGCGTAAGTAATTTTGAGAATCACTAACTGTATAGAATCTAAGAAAAAGTCAGTATTCTGCCCCTATGTTTCAAATATTAATTTTCTTTACGTATAAAACAAATTTCCCTATTTAGTAACAAGTATTATTATAACTGTCTTTAATCTTTAATAATATTAGTGGAATTTATTTAATAATTTATTTAAATCAAAAGTTTTGTTTCGGAGGCTTTGCAATTTATCTTTTTGAAAACTAATTTCGAAAACAATCTTTGTGGTAAAAAAAATAAATAAATAAAAGGCTATTTTGCATCTAGACGCGTAGGCGAGTTTTCGATTAAATATTCGCAGCGCGCCTCAGTCATACAATCGACGAACGCCTGAAATAAACGGAGGCCAGTCAAGTGCTTTACTTTGTCGCTTTACGATCGATATATTGAGCAATCCTCTTTTCATCAATAACAGTAAAATAACTCATTCTCTAAATATCCATATATACAGGAAATATACACGTTAATAAACAATAATATATCATTAACTTACGATAAGAACTGGAACGCCTTCAGTATAGACTTGTCAATTGGCTTGACAAGTCTTCAATAAAAGAGCCCGCCCATCCGCCCGTAACCCGCCTTCCCCATTTGCAAAAATAGATTCGCCCGCGATCTACTGCGCAGCCGCGTAGCAACCTCTACACGTAAACAGCCTCCTCAAGTGCACTGACAAGTCTGACAAGTGGCGCAGCCATCAATGAGCTAGGTGATTGATGCAGCCGATAGACACGCTCTAGCGAAAGCGCGAATCCGGTTTCTGCAGATGACGTAAAATGAGATTAATAAAAGAAAAAAAAAAAAAAAGATTTAAGTGTCTGCATCAGCACTCACACACACTCCCTGACTTGGCGAAAAGTTTCTCCCTTGCTTTCATTGAGAGGTAGAAAAACGATGTGGAAAAGCGCCAATTCCAGTCTGAACTGCGACGAAACTAATGGTTTTTCGATTTCTGGATTGGGAATGATTGCGTTTTTCAGGCTCGGATTGGATGCGTTTCCTCTTTAAGTTAAACCACTCGTTAGAATAATAGCCGGATGTTCTCAAACTCTATTTAGACGAATTTGAGAAGAGATATGATAACATTCGATTTGCATTTATAAAGAATTTAAAATAATGAGATAGGGAGGCAATCGTAAAATTTAAAGAATTAGTTTAAACGAAATTAATAAACATTTACTAAACGAATTTGAAAGAAATAGAAATAGTAAAAAACTAGTTTACGAATTTAATAATACTCTTGTAGTTTGTCAAATATTAGATTTAGTATTAAGTTAAAATTCGTAAAATTTAAAGAAGTGTATGAGCTTTCGTTTTAAGTCTATAAATAAGTCCAAGTGTCTTAGAAAATGATATTTCTTAGAAAAGAACCTGAAGATTATGAACTTCTGTCACACGGACAAAATCAACATTATTTTCAGGCTTTTATTTTTTATATTTCTTCCTTAAATAATATAATCTACTAAACTCTAAATAAATTATTCAACCAAATAATTGTTCTTTAACTAAATGATTTATTTAAAAAACTGAAAAATTATTCCATGCTTGTCTTTTTTTCTTTTATTATGTGGAAATATAATTTTTTTAGGCTGAACAACAAACTGAATTCATTAGTTAAATACTTGAATTAAAAAATGACTTTTAATTTTTTGTTAAAAGAAGAACTGTAAAATGTATTTTGTAGTTCTCCATTTTAACTAGGCATTGTATATCTTTAACTTCACTTTTACAATTCTTCATATTCTGAAAAGTTTAATTCTCAGTGTTATGCTTATCGGATACCTTAAAAACTAACAATATTGAAACGTTTTATATTATAAACGTTTTCTGTATAATCTCGAAAATTCTTCATTCTACGTAATGAAAGAAAAAAATGACATTTAGTAGATATTTCTGTTTTCTTAATAAATAGCTTTTTTAAGTTATAGAATATTAGAAGTTAGGTTGATGTCAATTTTTGTAGTAAAAATAAAGTCCAATGTTGTGCTTATTGGATAACTTAAAAATTAACAACTATTAATTTTTTTAGATTTTAGATTTTAATAATCTTGAATCTTCTCGATACTACGAAATAAAAGAAAGATAGTATAGCATTCAGTAAATATTTTCGGTTTCAAAATAGATAATATTTTGAGCTATAGAATATTACAAGTAAGGTTGATTTAAATTTTTGTAGTGGTTAATTAGTATCAGAGCCTTACGAAACCGAGGCAGAGTATGGTAAATTATTATAGATGTAATGTTCTTTAATTGTCATTTTTGATTAATTGTAAATTATAAAATGATGCATTCGGCCATATGGAAACTATTAGGATAAGATAAGTACAGTTCATAACATAATTTATTTCAAATAATATTTTTATGTTTAAACAAAAAGCTAGAGCCAGTCACTGCCAGTCCTTCATGTGTAAGTCCATTGAAATCATTTTATTTACAAAACTTTCACAGTTATTTCATATTAATTAAGCAATCCGGAAAGACTGGGAAAGTTTAGTTTTCTTTAAAGGAAATTCAAAAGTGAAATAGCTTCTTTAGCTTCTCATCGATAACCATAAAAAAAAAATCTATAATATGTGTGCGCACATCCACATAAACATAGATGTAATATATAGAAAATGTTTGCCCCTTAGTTCAAAAGTTTCCCAATTCACGTTCTTCATCCTTAATCTTAACTTTTGCAGCCAATTAAAATAAGTCAAGGATAAGAATTGTTGAGACTTGCATTCCTTCCATACTTCCTAAAACTAAAGCTCAAATTAACCCTTTCGTGAGCCGTGGGGAGATTACATCCCATCTCACTGATCTTACGAAATACACCTTGCGGCCAGGGTAAAACCAACTATACAACTGCTAACATTCTGTACAGAATTAGTTCTACAGCTAATAAATGGATATTCCTCAAGTTAATAGAAAGACCTCTGTAAAGAATTTGCACCCACGACTTGTGTTTCGCATATGTGTGCCTTTCATGATATCTGCAAAATCACCCCCATTGACCACTTCTACCCGGCGTTTCTTAGGAGAAATGAGAAGCCAGCCGCAAAGGGGGGACTGATAAGGTTTTTCGGAAGCGCTTGTTTGTGTTTTTGCAGGCCGGCAGTACATCTGGAAGGGAGGGCTTCTCTTTTCGACAGGGATCAAGTTTCGAGAATGCTGATGCCCCCCCCCCCTAGGAGGAAGAGAAGATCTGCAAGAGGGCAGTTGAACTTCAGCTGAAGGAGTCGACACAGAGCCCGCTACCTGGAGACATCATTCTGTTTGGTAGCGAGAGAATTGTATTCTGAATATGACACTCTCAGCCATATAATCTGGATAGAATAGGCTCTGAGACTCAGGGCTATGCTTATTTTGCTATACACTTTAATTTGATTAAGTTTTGTAAATAAATGTTATTTGTTTTTCTAAAAGCTTTCGGAGGTAATTTAATGCGACCCAACGACGGTCTACGAACATACCTGCCCCAGTAAAAGAGGTGGGCAGGTCACACGCAAGTATAGAGCCCCAGAACAGTGTGTTATTACAACGTAGCCCCCGGAGGAGGTCGTTATTACAGCCTCCCTGCTAGCTGTAAAGAAAAAAGCTATCTGTCAAGCAAAGAAACGTGCGTTTCGGATGGTGGGCAGTCAGCAAGAATGGAAAATCAGCCAGAGTTGGTTTCTAACTATAAACGATGAAAGAAAATAGTACATTAGTTCATGAAGAGAGGACCCGTTATTGTGTTCAGAATGTGATTGCAATAGGTTTCTCATCTTTTAATAGTAAATAATCGCCATTAAATTGAATTTTCCCTACGATTATTTATGATTCCGTGGGAAATATACATCCACATCTAGAATTGAAATGTAAATATAAAATTTGAAAAAAAAAATAAAGCACATTCCCTTACATTCTATTATTTATTTGATAAAAAAAAGCACGAAAACCGTAAGAAATTCAGAAGAGAAATATATGTCATATGAAAAAGTTTATGATTGCTACATTTGGCTCTTACTTTCCCTTCTCTAACACAGCTGTCACTATTCCAAGGAAAAACTGAAGATTTTTGCAATTTTAATATCGTTGTTTGGATTTTCATCACTAATGTTTAAACAGGCCACAAAAGAAACGCTGATTTAAAACTCTCTCTCGTGGAAGGTTATCCACTTGATTTTCTCTTCTTCATGACTTAAATTTCAGAGCTCAGAGTTGTATCTTGTCCGTGTTAGACGCGTCCATAAT
The DNA here is from genome assembly GCA_032207245.1 of Pardosa pseudoannulata. Taxonomy (NCBI): domain Eukaryota; kingdom Metazoa; phylum Arthropoda; class Arachnida; order Araneae; family Lycosidae; genus Pardosa; species Pardosa pseudoannulata. Next base: position 137,698,609 of record CM063505.1, read on the forward strand.
TTCTACTTTATTAAGCTGAAATTAAAGAATTTTTCTATTTCACTTGGTCTTGAGTTTTGGGTGAAAGTCTTCCTCTTCAAAGAAAGATCCACTGCATCTGAGTTATATTGCCAAGTAAGCCCAGGCAATTAAAAATATAGGTTATTTCTACCGTATAATAGATGGACAATGTTTTTACCGGTTACATTGTTTCTCTCTATATATATCTATATCTATATAGCTCTATCTCTATATATCTCTACCTCTATATCTATATATCTCTATCTCTATATCTATATATCTCTATCTCTATATCTATATATCTCTATCTCTATATCTCTATCTTTATCTCTATCTATCTATATATCTCTATCTCTATCTATCTATCTATCTATCTATCTCTCTATCAATCTATCTATCTCCATCTCTATCTATCTATCTCTATCTATCTCTATATCTATCTATCTCTATATATATCTATCTGTATCTCTATCTGTATCTCTATCTATATCTCTGTATCTCTCTATCTCTCAATCTATCTATCTGTCTATCTATCTGTATCTATCTATCTATCTATATGTTATTTTAGAGCTGCTAAAAAACTGACATCTTTACTAGTCAACGACAGACAAAAGAAAGACGCAAAAATCACTCTGTTCGAACAGAGGTGCACCCAAGAGTGAAGACAGAAAGAAGTTTCCCAAGGGACAAGAATCTTTATCAGCGAATTAAACTGTTAAGATCAGGAAAAAAGCGAAGCCATTTGCCGGCGACAGCTGGAAAACGTGTTGAATAGATAGAAAATTTACATCTATAGGACAGAAAGCTTTGGGAAATGTATCGAAAGAATTTTAAGTCGAGGACACTCCTTTGATTAAGATATTTAGAGGCTGGGGAAAAGATTTTAAGGAGTTAGAATGGGAGAAAGGAGATCTTTCAGGAAATATTAAAGTGAAATAATTTTGATACATTACATACATATATAAATACACCACAGACACATACACATATATACATAGATAAATAGATAGATATATATTATTTAGAACATTTAAGAGAGATAAAAAAGTGTGTTCGTTTTTTTGTTTCATTTAATTCCATGCGTTGTATAGTTACTAAAATTTGGACATACATTCTTTGATACTGCTAGCCACTAACTGTTGCTATTAAAACCTTTTCCAGCCATTCTATTACGTTACATAACAGTATAACGAATTTTAAGTTTGCCAGTCGACGAAAGATGGCAGTACATTAATGTTGTTGTATTTTATCACATGAAATAATACGTTAGCTAATTTGTAACTTAGTAACTAGTAATTTATACAAAAATAAATTGTTTGAAACGTGTTTTAAAAATTTTTCTTTCTAATATAATAATAAAACAGGAAAAAAACGTATTTTAAACCTTAGTATAATGAAAAATAGGTCAAAATACCTTTTTAAGCGGAAGATTAATTAGTTTAATTCAAAATTTTCGTTCTTTACTCTGCAAAAGTTTTTACATCTACTTGACTTTAAACACTAACCTGCGTTATAATTTTAGCATTGGTTTTAGAAAATCATCATGAGAATTGAATATGATTCTAATATACAAGTAATGAGAATTTTAAGAGGCTAGTTGTAGTGGTGTAACTTAAAGACAATGGCACGTTAAGTGCAATGACAACGAGCAAAGTTTTTATCTCTATTTAGGCTGACAATAAACAGTGATTTCGTTTGATTTGGTAGGTTTGGATCATGTGTTTCCGTGTAGATCTCGTTTATATTTAGGTATTAACTAATGATCAAATGTATAGTGGTATTTATTTTGGTTCGTCACAAAAACTAAGGATTATTTAAAGACAATGGCACGTTAAGAGCAATGACAACGAGCAAAGTTTTTATCTCTATTTAGGCTGACAATAAACAGTGATTTCGTTTGATTTGGTAGGTTTGGATCATGTGTTGCCGTTTAGATCTCGTTTATATTTAGGTATTAACCAATGATCAAATGTATAGTGGTATTTATTTTGGTTAGTCACAAAGACTAAGGATTATTTTGGTTGCGTTGTGTAAAATATTTAAGTACTAAATTCAACCACAGTTTCTGAGAGGCTACAGACTTAAAATAAGAAACTAAACTAAAAAGCTAAATTAAAAGTAACTGAGATCAGCATAAAATAAAAAAAAGTAAATTTTTTGTAATGATATATATACATCTATATACACACAATCTGATTCTATCTTCATAAAGTTTACTTTATCAACATTTTCAAATTAGGTGCCACACTAATTTAGGTCTGAGAATAATTTTCCATCAATTATATATATAAAAGAGAGAGGACCTAATTTCAATTTCAAATATATGTAAAAAGATGTACCTTTGTGGGTTAATACGGTGTGCCAGAAACACTGCTGGTTGAGAGCTAATCAGGATTGGGTAAGTGTGGTAGCAAATTTCAATCTTCCGTCGATGTGGTCAGGGGCTTCCTTCTGAGTATTTGAGCTGTGGCGGTAATATTTGACACAGGAACACTGCTGGTAGTCCCTAGATGTTCCAAACGTTTCTGGAGTCTCTGTCGAACTCAAAGCTATTCTCCTTGGACTCCCGATGTCTCCCTGTCCCAATCGTCTCCTCCGAATTCTGACTTCTCTGCTCTCCTTGATTCGACTCCACTCTCGAACACCCTTTCTAGACATTTCTTATTTTATATTAATTTCATCTTTGTCCCCTCTTCCTTCTTTTCGTCCAATCGGGATAGTTGTAAAAATCTAATTGGTCTCCTTAACCCCGCCTTGAAACCGCCAACGTGGAAAAACCTTATCCCTTCAAATTGGGCACTGTCCCTTAGGGACTCATAAATAACTCCACAAAGGTACATTCTTATTTAGTGTCATGTACGGAGACGTGATTCTAATCTGGGACTGGGATCAGAACCCCGTCCGAGACTACCGCACACGACGAAAAAATCCGTTGAATATATTTTATGGTCCTCTGTCCTTTACAAAAGATGTGATGAGGTCAGATTTAGATCCCTAACATTTTACTTCTCGTATGAATTAATCAATTAAATTACTGATCTAAATCGCCTCATCACATGTGTAACATTAAAATAAGGACTGTTTCTTTTTATTAGTATGATCTTGGTTTTATTTGAAATCGGAGGTTATACATACAAGTAAAGTTTTCTCACTCGAGGAACCTGGTAAATCATTATGTTGCGCAATGATATTTAAATTTATGACGATAATAAAAATTGTTGTGTCTTAGTAATAAAATAAATTTTCAAACTTTAAAATCTGGCACCATCAGAAAAATAGAATTGTTGTGTGTTTATTTTTACGATAAAATAGAATTGAAATTTTAAAAAAATTATTTTTCCAACATATACTGCTAGATGTCTATGATTGTATTCAAACACATACGGACAGACATGCAGACAGACTGGATTCATAATTAATTTTGTCATGCCAAAATTCACTTAATATAAATTATTTTAATATAAAATGTTTAATTATTTTATTTAATGTTATATTAAATGTAATTATAATGTTTTATTTTATTGTTCAATTATTTTAATTAGTTTTTTAACTTTCAAAAATATTTCGAATGAATTTCTTTTGCCGGACCAAAAAAGGACAACAATGTAGAAACGTTTAAAAAAAATGTAATATGGTTTACAAACTATCCCAAACCTTTATATTAAAGAGTTTGTTTTTGGTGTTGTGAAGACTCTCATTTTTTTCGAGCAAACGCCAAAACAGCTGATCGGATCCCACCTGTTTACCAGGACAATAGCGTGGCGTCGCAGAGTTTGGGATCTTGACAATCGAATTGAATAGACGATTACGCCCCCTGATGGATCACGTTAATGAATCCTTGGGAATTTCGGAATCGGGACAGCTAGCGAATGAGAATTCAGCTAAAAAAATCTAACTGTAACTTTAGCTGGAGTTCTCAAGTAACGGGGATCTTAACTGACCCCCAAAACAGTTGGCGGGACCGTAACTGACCCCCAGATATAAAAAGCCTTTTTTTACGGAGGTGTTTTGACCTCGTGGAGGCTTTCGCGTTTTTTTTTACCGGAGCCAGCTTTCTTGTTCGGGAGATTCGTAAAGTCTGCTCATATAGGGAGCGACAGAGTCTTTGATACCGAACGGGGGATAAATTGGGTGTGCATTGCACCCCTAAAAGCTTCCCCACTTGTATGAGATTATTAAATCTCTTTTTCTTTCGACTGTGATCGTCGTGAGAAAGTTGTACAGGTAAACATGCTTTGCAGTTCTACATGATTTGGGAATTAGAATCCCCTTGTAAGTAGCCGTAGTTAATCAAGAATAAAAGTAATTTCCAATTTTATTTTGACTGTGATCCATTCTTCACGTTACCTCTCACTCGAAAATATTGACGTCGTCACAGTGTTCAAAGATAGCGCGTAAATCGAGATAATAGAATTCCTCGTTTTATACCCACAGAAGACGTGCAAAAAACTCGTGAAAAAGAGTCCATAAACAAAACATTGATTTGAACATTGAGAAAAAAAAAGATTAGCTCGGTGCCAAATAGAATAATTGAAATAAAAAATCCATGCATCTCGTTTCATCATTTCTACGGAAGGATGTTTATATACATCTACATACGATTGTGTTAAAAAAAAAAAAAAAAAAAAAAAAAAAAAAAACATGGACAGGTGTAGAGATAGTTAATTTCATACAGACATAAGGTTATTCAAAGCAAAACTCGTCTATTTTTATCTTTCCGTTTATTTCAGATTTTTAAAGGGGAAAATTTTAATATATTCTAATTAGTTCGAAATATATTATTTTAAAGACAACAGAAACACCGTTTTAGTTATGTAGTACAGTCATTTTAACTTGACTTGAGTGAAAAACAATGACCATATTTTCATTGTTGTCGTCGTTTTCGCCAGATATTTGGTAATAGAATTGACATTAATGCAGAACAGCTATCGCCTATCCTGCCAAACCGTTGTTTGTTTGGAAAATTTGAACTGCGGCACATTTTGGTATTTTTTTAGTGATTTATTATATTTTTGAAGAATTTTTCAAGACCTTCCTTTTGATATATTTCTTTATAATATATATATATATATAATATATATATATATATATATGTATACCATTAAGATTCGAGTGTAAGTAAATGCATTTATAAACATAAAAACATTCGGATGCATTACTTCGCCCAATCTGCTGAATGCTTAAACTCTTTCCACCATTAAAATACCGCAATTACAATCAGTTAAAAGTATATTAATTAAAATATGTAATGAGTTTTGCCATTTATTGACTATAGTTACAACTATTTGTCATACGCAATAACTTTTTCTTTTTGAAATATCCCAGTATCAAAATCATTTTATTTGTAATAGCTAAATTTTTTACTTCATCAAAATATGTAAATCTTTATTTTACTTTCTCAAATTTTTTAAGAAGTTAGTATTTTTTCTGTTATATCTTGGCAGGATTTTTATTTTCAATAATTATAAATTCGCCATTTTCTATCAAATTTGTTTTTATTTCACGATTGCCCTTTTTTAAAGAAAAAGTTATCGTCATAGATTTTGTTGTTTAAAATTTAATTTTTACGTATGTAAAACATTAGAACTAAAAGACATCCAATCTTAAAAATGAGTTATCCCATTCAGAAGAGTACATAAATATTACACTCCACAGTATTTTGAAATTTGACTCCTACATTAAAAAAAGTCTTGGAATTGGGAATTATTATGCTGCTGCTCACGGGCAACACAGAGCACTTACTGGACATTCAGCTATTAATAAACTGTTATAATCGTCATCAATCTGAAACATACGAGATTTATTCAGCATTTCTATTAATACGTCTTATTATCTTTAATAGTGGTTCTAAACCTTTCATTGAAATATTTTAAAGCCCAGACCGAAGGCTGGGTGCGAAGCAGCTAGTATTTAACTTAAATAACAACTAAAACTATTAATAAATATTTTTATACAAAGGACTAATTTTATGCCACATTTAAAAAACGTGGCACTAAATTTAAACAATGTGGCAATGTGTTTAGAGGGATATAGGAAATACAGATCCAAAGTCAAACTCGTAAGCTATACAAATTTCTCGATTTTAGAAGATTTTAAAATATGATATTTTTAGTTTAGTACTTTATCGGGTATCATCTATGTGTTCTAACGTTTGTTTGTTTTTTGATTAAATGTGTTTCACTTTTAGCTCTTTCGTGGGCCTTGAAAGAAAGATTATTTCTCATCTACATGTGCTTACACAATACACCTGTGGGAAGCACAAAACCCGTTATAATGTATTGTCTTGCTATTATAACATAAGAAGATTAATTCCCGCTTCAGTTTTGTGGTGTCATCTTTAAATAGAATTAGCACTTCTGTTTTGAAAAATTGATAACGTTGTGTGAGAAATAAATGGCCGACGAAAGAGTTAAAATATCAGTTTGAAAAGAAAAAGCGTAGTGTACGAGTTTTACTTTGACTTAGCTACAAAAATGTTTTTACTGCTAAAGTGAAGAGATATTTATGAAAATTTCGAAGGCAAAATTTTGGGTTAATTACAAAATGTTATTGGGGTAAAAAAAGCAGAAATTTCCAAATAAACCTATAGATTCCTAATCAATATTTATTGCACTACGTTAATTTTCAGTTTCGAAAATATTTTGAAAAAACTTTGGATTTCCTCTTACATAAATTTTATTTATCTCTCTTGTTATTTGTTTCAGACACTGTAAAGTTAAATAGAAATAAAACATGAAAAGTCCAACATCATTAGCGCGTTACTTCACTATAAGTTTTCTTCTGACGTCAAACTGGAATGACTTAAATTGCTATGAGCAGAAATAAAATCATTTCAATTAGGGAAAAGTGACTGAATGATGAATTAATTCACTAGGTCGGGGATTTTCAACACTTTACACTCTTAGGAACCCTTTCAACTTATCGTCTTCTTTAAGAAACCTATTGACCAAAGAACAGAAAAAACAGGGTACCAAAGTTTAATCCTGACATATTTACAAAATTATGATTGCATTTTTATTTTTTCCCAATCTAAACATCTTAATAAGGTATTGAATGGTAATTTAGATAATGTTTCTCTTTCTTTTTTTCTAAATTATATTCTGTAAATAATAAAAAAATAATAGTATTTTAAATTAAAAGAAATTATCAACAAGAAAATTCATTTAGTGACTTGACTGTGTGACGTCGCGACACCCATTAGCTTCACAAAGAGGTTTTGTTAAAACCCATGCCAAAGCGACGTTCTGTCTGGGAAATTGACACTTAACGACAAAGGATTTTCGGTTCGACAAGTCTTGAGATGTCCCAGGTGATTAGAAGGTCGGACGCGACGCGGAAATGGAAGACTCTCAGACGCCAACGAAAGGAGCAATCGAAGGCTAACAGGACTGTGACGCGGGGAGGAAAAGCCAATATGAAGAGGGAAAAGGTGACGTCAGGCGGCTTGAGTTTTCGCCGGGAGAAGATTGACGAAGGAGGAGAGAGAGATGGCAACGGAAGGTTGCGTTTTGGAGAGCCGATCTCCAGTTTTTTTTTTTTTTTTTTTTTTTTTGTGTGTGTGTGTGTGTGTGTGTGTGTGTGTGGGACAGAAGGACTCCCAGTTGTACCCCTGTCCAACCGCATATCTGTCGGGCACCTGACCTCAGATTTCTATTTAGATTCACCTCGAACCTGGGACTTTTGGGTTCGTACCCAGCTCATTCTGTGCCCCTGTGATTTCGGAAACTTTGTAAATAGTTTTATATTTAGTCCTGAATTAAAGTTGTTATCGTTTTAAGCCGTACGTCGGGTCACTACAACTTCGCTGTCTAAGTTACAAAGTGTACAAAGAGCAGATACCAATTTAAAAAAAGTAGCTGAGCAACTAGATACAATAGTCCTTAAATATAAAGTTAAATAAATATTAAATTAAAATTTTATATTATCTAATCGTTTTTG
>CM063505.1:137711546-137714046 GCA_032207245.1 Pardosa pseudoannulata
CATGAAAGAAAAAAGACCATGTGTGTGTGGGTGTGTTATCTGCCTAGCTGTGCATAGGCAAGTGTTCTTAGAACAGTGATGCTGAGTTAAACAGTAGGTGCAAATTATATTCCACAATTAAGAACAGATTATCTAATACTTTTAGTAACTCATCACAATATTGTTGCACAATCCGAAAAAATTGTGAATTTTTGTCGAAAATTTCAAATAGAGCATATTTTATAACATATTGGTAAAATTTTGAACATTTTCATTTTCTTTCAAAATTATTCTTTTTCTTTGGTTAAACTTCTGCTTAAAAAATTAGAATTTAATACCCTGTATATTATATATCTTTTTAATGCTAATTTTACTGTTAAATTTATTGTGTAGTTACTATATTACTTATTCAAGGCTATAGATTTGTTCATTATATCATTTTTTAATCATTTTGATATTTTAAAATCTCATTGTATTGTAATACTTATTAAGAGTGTACATACATAAGAAAACCTGTAGTTTTATTGAAGTATCATTCCCAAAAAACAATATCCCCCTCCGAATATAATTTCTGGCTACGGCCCTGCTATTATTATTTATATTTTAATTTTTGTTCTTGGAGAGGCGGATTATAACGCTTGCCTGTTTAATCATTGGACCACACCTATTCTTTAAAATTTTAGAGAGAAGACTTGCTAAATTAATTGAACAATTTCGAACCATAACTTGATTTGCCGACGTATTGTCTACTTGAGCCTCTATCATTTAACCACGTGTAAATGAATTCACCCAATCTGTCGTCAGTGAAAACAGACAAACCTACGCATGCGTAGATGAAAGTTGTTTAACCCACTGCTACTTTACTCGTAAACATGTCCATTACGACCATGAAACTTTTTACTTTGAAACCTCGTTCTTCCTGTTTCATCTAAAGCCTCGTGCTTAAAGCTAACTCTCATGTTTCCAGAATCGTGGTAATTTTGTGAAGAAAAGAAGACAATCATAATAAAAGGCTATTGAGAATTTTACGAGTGGTATGTTTCACAATTTTTGCATACAGGAAATATAATATTTGTTTTAATGTTACTATCTAATGAATTAAAAAAATAAATCAACCTAAAAGTAATACCCTACTAAAAAGAATTTTAGTTTATATCAAATGACCTGGGATTACCAACATGTCTGTTTTGATGTCAACTAAGCTGATCTAGTTGTTACTATCTAATTAATTTTTTTTTAAATAAAATCAACCTAAAAGTAATTCACTACGAAAAAGCATTTTGGTTTATGTCAACAAACCTGGGAATACCAGCTTGTCTGTTTTGAGGCCAACTAAACTGATCTAGTTGTTACTATCTAATTAATATTTTTTTAAAATAAAATCAACCTAAAAGTAATTCACTACTAAAAAGAATTTTGGTTCATGTCAACAAACCTGGGAATACCAGCTTGTCTGTTTTGAGGCCAACTAAACTGATCTAGTTGTTACTATCTAATTAATTTTTTTAAAAATAAAATCAACCTAAAAGTAATTCACTACTAAAACGAATTTTGGTTCATGTCAACAAACCTGGGAATACCAGCTTGTCTGTTTTGAGACCAACTAAACTGATCTAGTTGTTACTATGTAATTATTTTTTTAAAAATAAAATCAACCTAAAAGTAATTCACTACTAAAAAGAATTTTGGTTTATGTCAACAAACCTGGGAATACCAGCTTGTCTGTTTTGAGGCCAACTAAACTTATCTAGTTGTTACTATCTAATTATTTTTTTTTAAATAAAATCAACCTAAAAGTAATTCACCACTAAAAAGAATTTTGGTTCATGTCAACAAACCTGGGAATACCAGCTTGTATGTTTTGAGGCCAACTAAACTTATCTAGTTGTTACTATCTAATTAATTTTTTTAAATAGAATCAACCTAAAAGTAATTCACTACTAAAAAGAATTTTGGTTCATGTCAACAAACCTGGGAATACCAGCTTGTCTGTTTTGAGGCCAACTAAACTGATCTAGTTGTTACTATCTAATTAATTTTTAAAAAATGAAATCAACCTAAAAGTAATGCACTACTAAACAGGATTTTAGTGTATGTCAATAGACCTGGGAATACCAGCATGTCTGTTTTGTTGCCAACTAAACTGATCAAATTGTTACTAATTATTATTTTTTTTTTAAATAAAATCAACCTAAAAGTAATACACCACTAAAAAAAATTTCTCAACAGACCAAGGAATTCTAGGATGTCTGTTTTGATTGCAACTAAAATTATCAAGTTGTTTATATCTGTTTAAGGAACTATACATTTTTAGGATTAAGATACACAAAACACTAGCACTTCGTTAACGTTGGTTTTACGAAACTAAGGCTAAAGGAAATTTTCTAGGTATAAAATTAACGAATAACCGTACTGAAGCGAGATTCCGTATTAAGTTCACATTAAAATTAAAATACAAATTTAGGATGTGTATGAAATGAAATTTTGATGTTACTACATAAAATTCTTATTTAACAAATAT
>CM063505.1:137719046-137744046 GCA_032207245.1 Pardosa pseudoannulata
AGCTTATTTTTTTCTTAAATGTAATTTTAGGTAAATGTGAGTAAAATTACGTAATATGTACCCATCTGTTACCACAGAATTACCTGGCACGTGCTATCTATTGCCAAACGTGCTATAAGTTTGCCATCTTTGACTTAGATAGTATTAAAGTAGACGTTATGAATAAATGTAATTTTTTCGCTGTATATATATTGATATCACTCTTTGAAGAACAGTATGTGATATTAATCAGTATAAATGTTACACCCTTATTACGTAACTTCAGAATAAGATATAATGCCTCTTATATTCTGAAGGGTTTGTTTCTCTCATATCAATAAGTACACAGATTTAAAACAAACAGGGATTGCAGATATGAAGGACTGCTAACATCTTCAGTTTACCCGTGTATGACAGTTACTCTTTCTGATAATATTTTTCTTTGGGGATAAGACATCCACACTTCCCCGATTACTTACGAATAGATTAGAAAATAAACTTCAGTTTATGGCTGAATAAGTAAGGCGATGCTTTACGATATGGGAGTCAATGAGTTCAAGCCTTATTGTGTGTATGAATATATTTAGATGTTAGGAATCTTGTTTAAACTGTAGATGACTTTCTAATTAGTTCCCCACGTTTGGCAGATGCAATAAAGAAGACTCGTTCAAATGATGGAAATACCAGTTACTCGAGCAAATTTGTCTTTTCAACTTGCTCGAGTAAAGACTAACAACTATTGTCGAATGCTTATTTAAAAAGACCCATTAGAGTAATATTAAAATCAGTAGAGAGAGGGTAATATTCAACGCATTGGAACTAGTCGTGCTTCAGTATTGAAACTAGTATATATATATTTATAGACCTGTAAAGCTTTTAGGACCTCCAGAAAATGTTTTCTATCTCTAAACTGAGAAACTACAACACGTTTCAAACTTTGTCCTATTTTTAAATTGAGCAGTCTATAGGTCATTATCCAAACCACATTTATTTTTTATTGTCTTAATATTTTTTTGTCCAAATTATTTTTAAGGTTGAACGAAATTGTACAAATGTAATTCTTTCTTCACTGTAACATCGTAGCATACTTGTACCTCTATATTCGTAGGGACTTAGCAAATATAAATAAACAGCTTTAAAACTAACATCTAAACAGCTAAGATATTTTTATAGATTAATAAAGGGATTAAATTTATGCAATTAAAATTAACCAAAGATACAGATTATCCTTAGGAAATTGTCCATTTTCGATTATATTTTGAATAAGGATGTAATACTGAAACATCGAGAATGGTATTTTATAGTTATGTAGTGAATGTCCAAATGTAGTAACAATTAATAAAACTGAAACTTTTGTAGCTAAATTTTTGTTCATTATGAAACCTGAACTTTCAGTATATTTTAATTTACGTAAAAAAAAGAAATAACATAGTTTAATTAAATTTACTAAATGTCATGATGTAATTTATATTTTTTATTGATAAAACTTAGAACATGGGTGGTGCGGTGCTGCATTTCGAATTTGAGATTGTGGATTCGAATCCCCTTTTCGGCATATTCATAGTTGTTGAAGTCAATTTAAAGCAATAGGTCCCGATCTTTTACACTTCAGTCTGTAAAAATATTTTTCAATTGCGCTCACAAACTTAGCAAATATAAATAAACAGCTTTAAAACTAACATCTAAACAGCTAAGATATTTTTATAGATTAATAAAGGGATTAAATTTATGCAATTAAAATTAACCAAAGATACAGATTATCCTTAACAGATTATCCTTAGGAAATTGTCCATTTTCGATTATATTTTGAATAAGGATGTAATACTGAAACATCGAGAATGGTATTTTATAGTTATGTAGTGAATGTCCAAATGTAGTAACATCATTAATAAAACTGAAACTCTTTGTAGCTAAATTTTTGTTCATTATGAAACCTGAACTTTCAGTATATTTTAATTTAACGTAAAAAAAGAAATAACATAGTTTAATTAAATTTACTAAATGTCATGATGTAATTTATATTTTTTATTGATAAAACTGGTAGAAACATGGGTGGTGCGGTGCTGCATTTCGGAATTTGAGATTGTGGATTCGAATCCCCTTTTCGGCATGCATTCATAGTTGTTCGAAGTCAATTTAAAGCAATAGGTCCCGATCTAATTACACTTCAGTTTGAAAAAAAATTTACAATTGCGCTCGAAAACAAACTAATGAAGCCTTTTATTTATTACTACTTAATTTACCAACTGTGCATATTCTTCCGATCGTGTGATTCAGTGGTGTTTTCGTCTAGGTCTCGTGGTATTTTACACCTTAATTACACAATGACAGCCAACGGGTTTGCCATGCTGCTTTATTTACACGCGTAGACTATTTACATACTTTGGTACAGGGGGAGAGCCTATCGCCCATCCTTTCCCTTCGAAGGTTACGTTCGATCTCACCGTCCAAGCGAGGTTACAAATATTCTCAGTAGCGCCATCTAGTATAGTACTAGTGGGCTATGGATTTCTTACACCAACTACGCGTGTTTCTCAATTTCAAAATCAATGAAATCTTAAAACAAGTTTTTCCGGAAGCCTCCTTTCTCGAGCTATGCCAGTGTTGTAGTTCATAAGCGATACGATGAATGTTAATTTATAAAAGGTGAGAACAAACTGAGACTAACCAAAAAAATATGCTTTAACAAGAGCACACTTTAAGACATACCAACCACATTGGATTCCTCTAGCTCCATGTACATGCTTCAGTTCTTAGAATTGCAATTTAAAATGGAAGCATAGAGAAATGGTGTCCAAGTTTTTGGACCACAAAATTCTTAATTTTAAGTCACTTGGATCACTGATACGAATTACTGAAATGAAGAACTAGTTACTAGGTGTCAGGTGGAGGGGGTATTAACGAAATGTACTAAAATATGGCACAAATCGTATATTTAATGCTATAAAAAGGCGAAAATTGTCATTAAGTATGTAAGAGTTTTAGATTACTTATTTTCATTTTATTAAAGAAGAATGCAAATGTTCCTTACTGTAGAGACCTTAGAAAGGTAACATTAGGTAATTCCTTACTGTTATATCTTTTAAAATATACTACTTGGTTAAACGTCTTTATTGAGCGATCGAAATTTCATCTCTATTGCATCTGTTTGTAATTATTCCTTTTATCTGAGATTTTAGAGTAACACAAAGGCTGGTTTATCGTGAACGAAAAAGACATTTTTATACTTAGGTTACATATCAGCACCTTTCAAGTTTCACCTTGGGTCATGAAAGTTTGTCTTCATATTCAAAGGTTTCACAGCATGTTCATCTAGTGTTGTAAGATAACTTTTTTTTTAATTGAAAGGATTCCTAAAGGTTTCAGTGTCTTGCATAACTGCATGTTTACAGAATTAGTCTTCTTTCGTAACGCACAATGTAATGATGGAAAAAGATTAAGGGGACTAAATGTGTTGGCAGCTTCTCAAGTCTTTCCTCGGTGTTTTTAAGTTAAGCAAACAAAATCCCGTTTGATTCTTCTTCGCTAATAATGTGAAGAAGATAGACGAGGTGAATGATAATGACAAAGACTGTTCCACTGTGGAAAGAGTATGACACCTGATCTTAAACATCATCAGTCATTTCAGCTTCACTTCTGTTAATATATTTGCAATATGACAGTTTTGCAATTCTGTCAGTACATATCTTATGATTTTCTGGATATGTTACAGGATTAAGAAAACTGTAGAAAGAACGTCTATAAAATTTAAAGTATCAACGATTTAAAGCTTTTGGTGAAAGGTAAATCAGTTTCATACCTAAATCTTTCATATAACACTTCTTATCATCGTAACACCATTAAAAGGCATATATGAAACTAAGTAAATCAGTGTGTACTTTTGAAACCTCTAGAGAATTAAAGTCGTATAGACGAAGTATGTTCTAAAAATACGCGAAATGCCTTATAATGGTATTCAAGGCGTTGGCAAGCATTTTATGTTTGCGGATCAGTCAGCCAAAATGTTTAGTATTAAGGCATTTCAAATCAGTGTTATTTTTATTTAAGAAAACAACATAAACTCAACAGAACAAATATAAGAATGAAATACATAGAAAAAATAGTAAATATCATAATTATAATAAAATCAAATATACATGAATCATAGTTGAATAAACTGTATTTATATGTATTTTCTTCAATATCAGTAACTCCCCTAGTGCTGAACTTGTGATATCAATTTATTCAAGCAGCTTCGTTAGTCGTCTTAACACATTGTGTGTGGGTACATTTCGCAACGGAACTGTACCGGGAGCGCGTAAATTTACTTATTCAGTTAAATCTCAATAGATCGAAAATTATTTAATTTTTTAACCAACTTTTCGTATTTTATATTGATATATATAAGCAAATATATAAATAGAAATATATAAATAACAAACATAAGATTTTTGTAAAGAAAAAATATATATATTTAATGGATAAATTTATAATAGTATCGTAAATATGAAAAATCGAATAGAAATAGTAGTATGTAGTTTTAATTTTTTCCCGTTCTGTAGTTCCGCATCGACTGGTGTGAAAATAGTTTTGTCTAAATTATTTCAGAATCTATGTAGTAGACAAAAACATTCGGCTTCGTTTTTCTGTATATACCGTTATTTTTGTACCCAGAAACAAACCATGTTGTTACAGTAACCCATACTAGTGCGTAACCTGCGATGAACACAATGTGTTAAGACAAATGTAAGCGTCTAAATTTTCGGTAGTTAAGCTGCTCCTATTCTTACTTAAACTCCACACAAAAAAGTTTACTTTTGGAACTAAAATGGATAACTTGAAATTTTTAAGTGGGTCACGTGATAATTTGCGGGTTATAAAGTAGTGGACACCAGGTAAAGTCATATAAAAAAGTGCCGAACGATGGCTGATTGGTTAGGGCGCTGATCGTCAGTACCGGAGTTCGTGGGTTCGAATCCCACTATGGCATGGATGTTTGTAGCCGTTCGGAATCGGGTTTAAGCAGTAGGTCCCGGTCTCATTAGCCCTCGTGTGCAAAACAGTAGACCGTAGTGCTTCAAAACAAACAAACATATAAAAAAGCAGTTATTTCACCAATTTTCTTTAAATAAGTAAACTGATTAAAGCAACTAATTTTTAGAGCCGCGGTAGCTCAGTCGGCAAAGGCAACGTTCTCGTAACTGAGAGGTTGCGGGTTCGGAACCCGAGCCGACCGTAGATCCGCGTATTCGTTAAAGGTGAGTGGGACATGTAAAGTATGTTCGAGGTCATAATGTCGTCCAAGTTTTCAATTAATACCTCTGGAGGTGGCAAGACAAATCTATGAGTCTTCTGCTTGTTCCCTGCTTCAAAATTACGAGGACCTGCTTGAGCATAAGTTGTATCACAAGGTACAACTTATGCTCAAGTGTACCTTGTGTGGTACTCAAGTGTACTCTTGTGGTACACTTGGGTACCAAAGGCACAATTTAACTAAGTTGTACCTTTCATCCATGTGGTGCTCGTTATAAACGAAAGGCACACCTCTTTGCCTTAATACGAGTAGCCTCCGGCTCAACCGTGCTTGGTTTCACCAAGTGGCATAAGTAAACAACAACAGCAGTTTTTTAAATTATATCTTACTGTGGACATATGTATTCGTTTAGTCTGTATTCTCAAAATTTGATCATTAATACACCATTATTAATTTAAACTCTTAGAAGTAATATGCATATATTTCAACTTTTTCAATTATTTCATTTTCAGTGCTGTTGATGTTTTGTTCTTTTATAATATATGTATTCATCAAAATTTACTAGTTATTTCAATAGCAACATAAATCTTTTTATAGCTTTACCAGTGGAGATCTTACAAAACATAATTATCGCCCCTGTATCACTTTTTACTAGACTATTTATTATTACTAATAAAATGAGATTTTTGGACATTCGAATTCGATAGCAGACTTTGTTATTTGTAACCACTGAATGAACTTTAATCATTGACTGAGTCTAATTAGTTTTAATGCAGCAAAAGTTACATATAGGATAAAATAAACGCAGCAAATAAGATTAGTTCCTTTGTTTTAAATCTCCACTGAAAGCAATTACGGTTTATTTGTGTCTGTCTCTTGTCAATAGAACTAGGTTACAAATATCTTTTATTTAACCAAAATATAATAAACTAGCATATGGCCCATCATACGACGGGATCAGTAAAATTTTTAATTTTCCGGAATTGCAAAGTACCCTAGGAGGCAGGTGGTTTGTTTTTTGGCTGAGAATTATTTGGTAGACACTCAATAATTTGTTTATCTTCATACTCCTCTAAAGTCTCCCGATACTGTGAATGCAGCTTAGAATCACATTGAATTCATTTAGGAAGATTTCTTAACTACGTCGAAATTATTGTTGAGTTCTTCCCATTTTTTTTGACACAGTAATTAACCCCTTAAGGTGCACGTTCGAGTTAACTCGAGCGCGCTAAACTGGCCAATCTGTGCACACTCGAGATAATTCGAGCGGCTTTGTACTTTGTGTTGCTATAATTTTTCACACTCGAATGCAATTGAGATTTGAAAATAACAATGTAAAAGAAGTCGATGTGCGTGTAATATTACAACATTCGACTATTTTCTGCAATGTTATCAAAATCCAAAATTACAATAAAAATTTTGATTTTTTAAAACATTTTCTTGACAACGTTCTAAATTGTGTTTTTTTACATTAAAAAATTGATTTTTTTTGGCCGGCCTCTTTTATAAAAAACTGCATTAAGGGGTTAATGGAAGTAAAGGAATAAAACTATAATTTACACTACATCCTAGAGGTATATAGAATTTGTTGTTAATACCGGTGAAAAAATTTTCATTGCAACAAAAAATAATCGATGATTAAATTAGCACATATGTACCTAATCTATTACTGAAGTCAAATATAAAAGAAAATTATTTGCGTAATATCTAAGTTCAGTGAAAAAACTTATGAAAATAATGCAGACGATATTTAAATAATTTAAAATAAAAAATAATTAAATGAGATGGTTAAAGGAATTGCGTCATATGATAGAAAAAAGTTATTTTTGAAGGGGTTGATTTCGACCATTTTTAAGACGGCAGTATTTTTTGCTGTGATATGAAGCATATTTATACCAATTTATTTTAGAATCGGATTGATAGGAAAAGATAAACTTTACTCGCTTGGAATTTTGCTAATCCTAACTCATCAAGAATCCAATATGGATGCCTCTATCCATTCCAGGTCCAATCACTTCATAAATTCGAGGACAGACGGACATATAATTTAGGCTATTATTATATAGGGGATTTTTAAAATTTATAATAGTTTACTTCTGTATTTGAAAATTAAATGGAAATATATGTTCATTTTACTTAAGGTGTGACAACATATTTTTGATGAACTGTACAAATTTATTCTTTCAATATTTTTTGGAGTGAGGTAGAAAATATATTAATGATATTCAACATCAAAATTGTCAGAAAGTTTTTACCTAATATTTCAGGTCTCATATCTAGTTGCCAGAACACAGCTTTCGCCATCAGCAAATTTTTGGCAGGAATCCTCTCGGATCGTCTCAATCCTCAGTTGCTCTTTGCCACGGGACTCTTCGTCAGCGGTTTCGCAACAGTCATCTTTTCTTCGTCATCCTCTATAACGACGTTTTGTTGCCTTTGGTTTCTTAATGGACTCGCACAAGGGTGTGGATGGCCATCATGTGCCAAGATTTTGAGACAGGTACGGCTATTTAATTCAATATCTATGTAGATTAAGGTGTCGCGGAAATAATTCTCAACTTCTATGCATACTTAAAGAACATTTTTTTATCAAATGCAAAGGCTGTTCAGACATTTTTTAGACGATGTATGCTGTAGTCACAAATCTAAATTACATAAAATTCTTGTGTTTGAAATGTTCTATTTGATAGCCCATATTCTGAACTATCTATAATACCGTAATTTCCAGAATAATAATGCCTTTTGAAGTGTCAGAAGGGGTATTTTATCCCATTCCTCCTGAACAGCTTTCCAGAGTGCTGTAAAGGTTGTGGGTCGACGTTTGTATAATGCAGATTAAATCCGAAAGCACAAAAATCCATAGGGTATCCATCGGGAGATTTAGTAGGGATATCAGTAAAGGGTATGGTCTTGATGCCGGTTTTTGTTCCATTTCTTTTAGGAAATTTACAGTTAGATTTTGATGTGTGCTGCTAGCTTTGTCTTGAGTTCCACAGATTGATGGCGCTGCGGATAAAGCGATGGTATTTCATTCAGAAACATTGGCGATAAAATATGTTCCTGATAGTATTTGGAGTTAATCATGACATTTTTTCAACTCTTTTTATTTTTAACTTGCCAAGCCAGCAACAATACTCTTAGAAAAACTTTCTTTCGATTCTTTGAACCATGTAAATTTTTTCTCTACTTTTATGATAATAAATGGATCTTTTTTGTTTCAATCGTTTAAATACACCCATGATTAATCTTTTGTGACAATTTTTTCCCTTCTTCTTTGGATAAATGTTTCTCACACAGAATTCCGCAGCGTGTCCTGCGTTCAGCGATATGCTTTAGAGAAAGACGATGCACATTGAATTTTTTCGCTTTGTTAAGATTTAAATCAATGTTTATCATTTTGTTTACAGTGGACACCGAACATTTTCATGATTTTGCAACCCTCCTATGACTAGGGGATTTTCTTTTAACATTAAACAACGTACCTTTGCAATAGTCGAAGATGTTCGTTTTTTCCTTAGATACTTGTTTGGAATTTTTGTCCCCCTTGAGGCTCCAATTTGACGTGTTTTCCTTTCCTTTTGACGATATTACCTAACTCAGGTTTAGATATCACAAAACCAGGACTCTAGCATCGTTTTTCGATAACGGAATATAAATACTTCTCTTCGGATAGAACATAAATATAGCCTTCGAACCCCTGCTTCGTTAAAAACGCCGTTTTGAATAAAAACAAACCTCTCAAGCCGCAGACCATAATTTTGATTTTTAAAAACAGTACAACTGCAATTATTTATTTTGCAATAAAAGATTTTTTAATACCACTAACAAAGAGTTGGATCCATTGGACTCGAATGGTCTCGACCAGCGCTCTCGCGCTTACTTCTACTTCTGCTTTTATTTAAGTGTGAATGAATAAATGTTTATAAACTTTAATGGAGTCAGTCATCATTCACTTTAATACTATTCCCGCTACTACAAAAAAAAATGAAATTCAACGAAACAGTGTACTTTGTGTTTCCATAAAAGAAATTCCAGAGGTAAGTAAAGTGAATAGAAATCCATAATATAACAATTCGAAGTGATCAAGTCTTGAAGAAAAATTTCATCGGGGTAAATTTCGGTAGGGGGTGTGGCCCATGTACTCTGCTACTGGAGAGTAACAAAAGTAATATTTACTTCAGTAATCATCATAAAAACACGCTGTTTCCATTATTTGGCTTTAAGGTATCCGTCTACATTCGGAGAACTTTTTTCTTTAAACGTAGAAACTAGTTCGTTTTTTTACAGTTTTAGATTTATTTTTTATATTATCATAGAGAATTGCACTTAAAAAATTTATTCCACGAGAAGTTTTTATAAAATTTCTAATAAATAAAGAAAATTTAGTAAAAAAAAATCGGGTTTTTTCAAAAGGTCTAATTTTTTAATAAATTATTTCAACATTTTTTTGATGCAACACATTTCTTATACACTGTACTAGTGAATCACCTAAAATCTGCTTAATTTTCATTTGGTAAAAATTTTTGGTTCTTCAAAATCATACACATTGAATTTTTAACAATTTTTTATTACCTTTATATCGAACTATGAGTGTAACATCATTAAAAATTATCCAAATTTAAAGCTTTTAGGTCATTTACTAGTAAATACCATCAATAGCATTCATAACAATTTTCAAAAAAAAAATATTTTAAGAACTTTTTGAGAAATCGCATTTTAAGTTTCAACATTTTATTAAAAATACCGTTCTGGGAAAAACGCATTTGAATTTTATGAAAGCAATTTTAACTATTAAAAAAATTAAAATTCATGTTTAAAATTCCCCACACTTTCTTGCTTCAAAACTTTCTAATTGCCAAGTTGCTAGTTATTAAAAATACTAGAAAAATGTTTCAACTAATCTCCATAAAAATTTAAAAAGTTTTGTCCAAAAAATGCTCTTTAAAAGGCTTTAAATTCACAACTTCCGGTTCCGAAGTCGCTACTTCTGTTTTGTTTTGACAGCTGTCACTGATGTTTAAACAGCGGTAACTTTTCTTTAAAAAGTCATAGAGACAAAACAAACACAGATTTAGAAGCCTAAAAGTTGAAATTTTACAATACAGAAATAAAAAAATATGATTTTTGGCAAAAAATGACGTTTTCAACGTAGACGGATACCTTAAGAATTTTGTAGTACTCTTTAACTTTTAAATGCTGTTTTGCGGTCTCGTAGATTTTATCCCTAAACATTCCCTGTAATTCCTAATTAATTTTTGACTTTCTTAGTATCTTCCTGCAGCTTGTTCTCAAGATTACTTATCCAGTTTGCGTGTAGGTTAAAGATTATTCGAAATGAACAATGACAGAGTTTTCTCACAAAATAATTCATATTACTTAGGAGTTTAAATTTCTTTTTTTTTCTTTTGGAATATAATGTGCCCCCACCTTTTAAAGCAGATGTAGAACAAAGAATATAATGGTTTAATATTTAATTTTAATTAGAGGATCATAGCTTTCGTAAAATAAACGATTGACTTTTAGATATGCAATCAATAAAACAACTCCTACATTAAAATTTTTCTGTCCTTCAGTTTGAGATTTTAAGGAGACACATCACCTTAAAGCAACATTAAATGGAAGATTTTTTCTTATTTGTCTTGTCATATCATTTATAATTATCATATTGAGATTTTAAGGAGACACATCATCTTAAAGCAAATTTAAGTGAAAGATTTTTTTCTTTTTTTTTGACGTGTCATATCATTTATTAGCCGAACGATGGTCAATTGGTTAAGGAACTGACCTTTGGATCCGGAATTCCCACTGTGGCACGGATGTTCGTACCCTTTCGGAATCGGCTTTAAGCAGTAGGTCTCGATCTCATTAGCCCTCGTGTTGCAAAAAAAGTAGACCGTATTGCTCCCAACCAACCACCATGTCATTTATTATTATTAGATTTTAAGGAGACACATCCCTTTTAAGCAAATTTAAATGGAAGATTTTTTGTTATGTCATTTTTAATTATTATCATAAATACATAGAACTTTCAGCATTTGTTCTCTATTCTTATTTAATTAATTTTACTGAATTTAGTTAGTTCCTTAAATTTAACTATTTTAATAAATTAAAAGTCAGAGCTTGTTAAAAATTATAAACTTTCCTGACATACTTTGCTCAGGCTAACAACACAAGTTATGAATTTGATTAATACTTTTTGCTTTTTTTGTAAACAATAATTATTAGGTATAATTCTCCAGACATTAAAATTTTTAAAAAACATCAAATATTACACCAGAGAATTTAATTTTCAAAAAAGCTAAAAGAATGTTTGAGAATTTCACCTCAAACGCCATAAAAATCAAATAAACAACAAGGAAAAAAGTAGGTAGTGTTTCATTTTAGATCTGTAATTTAATTACGGTGAAAATTTGAAATCGGTATATGTATGAGTTTTTTATTTAGATTTCACAAGTTGGAAAAACAATATTTTGAGTAAAATGCATTTAAAGTTAACACGTTTCATATTTTCATTAAAGTTACCTTAAAAGGTATGATATTAAATGTAAAGACTGAATAGTTTTATAGATTCTAACTCAATCATTTCAATGGTTTTTGTTTTAAGCAATTTTAAAATGTCCAGACATTTTTAAAATGTTTTTAAAAAATTAAATCTTTGAAAGTTTAAAGGCGGAAAGCGAAAATTTAACACGCACACAATAGAAGCGTTACGAAACGTAGATGATACCTAATAAAGTATTAAATTGAAAATATCATGCTTTTAAGTTTTCTAAAATTGAGAATTCTGTATAGTCTACGTACTTTACTTTAATCCTGTTTTTTTTTTTTTTTTTTTTGTCATCTAAATAAGTGCCATGATGATTAAATAATGTATTAGGCTAAATTTTTTTTTGTGTGTAAAAGCATTTGTGATAGTTTTTATTTCTTAGTTACATATAAAAGTGTGAATAATTTCCCTTTCATAATTTTAAAATGAACAGAAAAATCTAGTGTACGAGTTTTATTTGATTGATTGTAGTTTTGTTTGGATCAATATAATCAAAGCATCAATAAGAACTTAAATATCAGTAATCTCATAAGCCATCCAGACCGCTTAAGACCGCACAGATCTATTCAAGCGTTTATAAAACAAATATTTGAGCAAAATTCTTAAGACAGATTAGTATAGAAGATTGCTTATAATAAAGACATATTTAAAGCATAAGTAAATTAAAAGCATCGAAGGCAATTGTTGCGATACATTCAATCTTCTATCACTTATTATCTTTATTCTCGAGAAGATGCTTTTAAGATACTAGAAGAAACTGAAATAATGGGCCATTTAATGCTCTTATTTTATAAATTAGTCTCTTTTTATAGTTTTACCGTAAGTAGCTTCACAAAGCATGAATCATGTTGATCACATATAATTGAGTCGTATGTCATTAGTACATAGTCGTAGGAATTAATTTTCCCTTTTAAGGTTAAAAGAATGAAGTAGTCATAATTTACAGAAATTACAAAGTAATAAATTTGTAAAATAGGTTAATTGCGATTCCAGAATCACGTAAGTAAAACCTTTAACCGAACGAAGGTCATACTATTAGTAAGTCTTAAAAGTAATTACCCTTAAGATTAGTATCGTAAACTTCCGCAGTTTTAAATCATTTATATATTCCATTTTCATTTAGTTCTGACAATTTCTGAAGAGGAAAATTTGGAGAACTATGAACAGAGTGATTAATTAATTATAATTTCAGATATGAAAATCAAGAATTGTGAGAATAGTATAAAAAATAAAACATTTCTTTTTTTTTTTATAAATATCTTTGACATAATTTTTTCAATTTCAAAATTAACATAAAAATTACATTTCACGTGGATTACACAGATTCTTATTTACAGATAACAGTTGGTACTTTTATTCACGGCCAGAACAATTTAAACATAATATTTTAACATTTTTTTTAGACTTATTCAATTTTATATTTATTTCTTTTCTTGATATTGTTTTTTTTGCCATATCCTCTTTAAAAAATTATATATTCAATTTTCATTTATTTCTGAAGTTTCTGCCGAGGAATATTTAAATTATAACATTCAGATAAGTAAATAAATTAGATAAAAATCAAGATTGTAAATAGTATATTTAAAACATATTGTCTTTTTTTGTATAAGTATCTTTAACAAGTTTTCATTTCAAAAAGTAAGTGTGCATAAAATTTACTCTTTCACGTGAATTTACATTCTTATTAAATAAGTTTGGTACTCTTTATATCTCAGAGCAACAATTATCAGGGAGTTAGATTTTATCAGCATATGTCATTGTTTCATATTAGATTGGATTTTCTTGTGGTAATCTTTTTGGAATTTTATTTAAAAGAACATTACAAATTAATATAAAAATTTGTTTTCTTTCCTAAAAATAAAATAAAGTATCATTTCATAAAAAAAATCTGATGTGAATAACACATTTATTAAATTAAACATTTTTTCAATTTTTAATTGTATGATCTCAAAATTATTTGCGCATTTACTTAATTATTTTGTTTAAATCAATAACGAGATATAATGAAAATTCTACTCTTTTTATCAGGATTATAATTTATATTTCTCATAAAATGATTTATATTTTGTTTTGTTTTAAAAATATACTTTATAAAAAAAAAAAAATAAATTGTTGTTGAGTAGAGTTATTCTTCAGTCAAAATAATTATTTAAATTTTCTAAATTAAATTAACGCTACGTATACGAGTACAATTAATATAAATGATATAAAAAACTATTATTGAAATTTAATAATTTTATTTAAGAATTTTTATATACTTGTTCAAAGGAATTGAGACATTTCTTTATAGATTATCATTTTTACTAATTATAATTTCTACTTGTCCATAAACTCCAAATTTGTATATCATTACGATTGTTATCATGTTTTATATAACTTTTATTCAGATTCACTAGTGAGAAGATACAAATTAATAAAGAAATGATAACCACTGTAAAATCAAAAATTTACATTCTAATGGTTTTAAAAATTATATTCAGAGGAGAAAGTCATAAGTAACTGCAGAGATACGAGTTTTTTGGATGAACCTCAATCACAAATATGCAATGTTAAGAATATTTTAGATCGTTTAAATTATCACTTATTGCCCAAGAAATCTGTCATCTGCTGTTGAAACTAAATACTGAATACTGGCCAATTTCATGAAAGTATTAGAATACATTATATCTGCAGAAATTGTATAGACTATTGCTCCAGATTTCTATAACAGCTAAACATTGTATCTCTGATTTTATGAAGAAATTTTAAATACAGGAAAATTTGCTATTAACTTAAAGTTTCTTTACATTTAATTATAAAAGATTCAACTTATTTTATAAAAGTTATAATTCATCAAAAATAGCTCTTAACTTCCGTTCTTCTATTACAAAAAACATTTAATACTCTGTTTTATCGCTCTAGAAAAAAAACTAAACAATCATTTACTATCAAGAAATATTCAAATTGTTATGCGAAGTTAGTGACTCGATTGCTTTCGGTCGATGAATTATTGAGTCACAGAAGATGAAAGCACAGTGATGGTGATAATGAGGACAAAGTTATCTCACCAACAGATATTATGGAGAAATATGTGTAAAACTGTACGCTACTTTTTATGTGCCATGATACGGAACATAAAACATCTCAACACATAAATGCTATCTAAAATACCTTATTAAATGTTAAAGAAATGTTTCTCAGCGATCTAATTTTCTGATTTCTTTAAGCCATACATACTACTATGTGAAATTGTTAAACTTATTTCGTTTTATATCCATTTTGAAACATTAACGCATTATAAAATTCACCTAGTTTATATATTACAAATTATACTGTACAAGTATAGTAATATAACATATGCTAATGAACCGGTATTGTGCAATCTGCAATTTCTAAGAAAAATTTTATTTATACTATTTTTTCTATAGTTTGAACAACATAAGAATGGTATCCAAACATATTTCATTTGCACGCTTCTTCATTTATATTCTTTTTTTTTATGTAGGCTTCTTGTGAAAGGTATAAATTTAGCAAGCATAGACAAGATAAAACATCGAGTAGCGAAGCTTTGAATGTTTATTTAAAAATGTTGCCTAAAAATATCTTAAAGTATTCTTAAGTTTCATGTTCCGGCAGTATCTACTATTAGAAAGAGTTAACATTTATTTTATTGATTGATTGTTGTTCAGAGAACTACGGTCTAATTTTTTGCTACAAAGGGTAAATTTCCAGACCTACTACTTAAAACCGATTCCGAATGGCTACGAACATCCATACCATCAGAGGGATTCGAACCCGCAACTCCGGTACTTGCAGAGCAGCGCCATTCATTTGTTGAAATATACAGTAAATGCAATATTTTTAAAATCAATTCCTTGAATTATATATATCCAATACGATCAATATTCTTTGCTAAATATTATGCATTCTTTCCATATGCCTTGCATGAAATTTATATGTTGCTTCATCCTATTTTAATATTTTAATGCAATCTAAAAGGATATACTTCATTCTGACTTGCATGTCGAAACTTGATCGGTCGAATAAATATATAAGGATATCGTAAAGTGAAAAATATTTTCCTGTAATTCTTCTATAAAATATAACTAATTAATATTGTTACAAGAAATATTCTACTAAATAAAAAAAAAGTTATTTGTATTTCGAGTCAGTTTTAAAAGATGATTTTCTCCTATTTTTTCATTTCATATCTCTCTGTGCAATGTTTCTTCTTACTACCATTTCTGTCTGAGCACCAAATAAGAAGAAATCCTCTGCTCAAAAACATTTCAAAGATAAAAGTAAGTTAAAATTTGAAGTATCATATTTTTTATGAAACCTAAAGTAGTCACTTTTCAATAGTCAAATATTAGTAATATGCATATTATGGAACAAATTATAATTTATTTTAATATTATAGAACTAATTTACTAAAATTTGTCTACATACGACTGAATTGACGCATATCCGTATATATACCACATAGAAAATTTCAATATTTCAACACTTTAAAGAAATAGATTCAATATATATATTTATCGGTTAATCGATAAAAGTCAACAAGAAATAAAATAAAATTGAAAAGGTTTTTGTAATTTTTTTATAAAATTGGAAATGCGTAAAATGACGCGTCCACTAAGCATAGTGTTAATAATAGAGTACTTATAATCAAGGCCTTAGGCAAGATTTATACCGGTCCCTCCGCGAAATTCCAAAATTCTAAAATACCGTTTCGTGGAAAGAAAATTTACCACATGTGTCGAACGATAATGGTAGAGCGCTACTGTTAAACCGGAGTTCGTTTCGAATTTGCTGCGGCATGGATGTTTGTAGCCGTTCGGAATCGGCTTTAAATGTACCCGGTCTCATTATGTGTCAAAACAGTAGACCGTAGCTCTCAAAACCAAACCAAACCACATGTGTGTCATCTGCCGAATTGTGAAAAGACAACAATGCTCTCAGAAAGATACCGCTTCGGCCATAAATGTCTTGCGGGACCGCAGGCTTTTATCTACCCCTATACCATAGGGTAATTCATCTCAAGATCCTTTTCCGTAATCTATTGCATTTCGTCTTCCTGTTTGAGGTGATCCATAATGAACAATTTGACAGATTCTAAAATAGCTTCAACTTATGACGTTAGACTAGATTTTGGTATATAGCTAAATGAGAGATAAATTTAATTGGATAAATGTAAAAACGGTTTTTAATGTTAATTTTACTTTCAAATGCATTGAGCAGATGCTCCAGTACTTATTCTAACCTTTAATATTAAACTTTTCTTTGTTCATTATATTATTTTGTTATTTTAAAACCACATTGTGTTATGGTACTCATTAGGTATATACATACACATAAACATGCAGTTTACTCAATATCATTTACAAAAAACAGTCTTTTTCGGTGTCCAAAATAATTTCTAGCTAAGGCCTTGCTTATAATAAATTACTTAAAAATTGTAATTTATGATCTTTCTCTAAATTTGAATAAATTTTAAAATATCCCTACATTTCAAGAAAAGATTCTAAGGAAAAAAAAGTGTAATATATACAGCGATTCGTCATGTACAACTCCGTATAACGTTTGGGAGAAGAAAAAAAACGCGCTACAGATTTAAACTTATCCTCGGTGTTATCTCATTACACCATACAGGGAAATTCGATGTATAAACTAGATTAGAATTTATGGAGTTATCCAGTGACTTTGTTTAGTCTGAATCTCCTTTTTATCATGTTAAGATACACGATGCACTTCTCTTACATCAGAGATTTTTACAGAGCGATTCTCTTAAGACAAAAATGTAAGTAAACAATGTTACACTGAAAAATATAGGCATTAACCTAAAACTCAAATTGAACGGTCTCGAAACCACATCATTCTATAGAGTAAATTAATGATGAAGAAATATTTTTGATACAAATTGGAAAATTCCTACAAGTTTGAACAAAAGTAGGAAATGAAATTATAATAAATTATTTTTACTTTAATTTATCTGAATGATATAATTACATATAGATAATAAAACTATATAACATAAAAAAATATTATATAAACGAGTAGAATTTTATTACAGATTTATATAACATAATTTATAATTTAACATTATTGTTCGTATCAATTTAATAAATTAAAAGATGTCTAATTATAATATTATAAATATAAAAACAATATTTAAATTATTAAATTTTATTCTAGGCTATATGTAATGTTATATAAAGTTATAAATATTATAAATTAAAATAAAATTCTGATTTTTATGATTTTTTAGTAAGAACTAAATTAAAAATGAATTTTTGTATTACATAAAAATTTCTGTGATTTATTATATAACCATTATATAATAATATAAATTTTCTTTATGTAAATAGTTAAAATATAAAATATTTTGTTTGTTATAATAATAAAACAATGTCTGAACGTATATAATAAATCCTCAACTGAATGCTGAAAATAATAAAAAAGGTTTCTTGGTCGCTATATATTAAGATGACTAAACAAAAGTGTGAAATAGCGCCAATAGATTTTTACATATATAGTAAAATCCTAACAAATGAAAATTGATAATAATCTTATACAAAATATAGAACAAAATGACGAAAAGTTGATTAAAGATATATTAAAAAATGATTTAAAACAAAAAAAAACTTACAATATTTAAATGTAAATAACTTTATTTATAATTAATAAATAATAAAAATTTAAAAGTAAAGTTTAGAGTAAAAAAACAATAATTTTTATAATAGTTGTATAATGAAACAATATTTATTAATTATAAAAATGGTTTATACTTTAATATTTACATTTTATTGATCGCTTTTATTTATGTTTGAAAATACAGTTTACCAGTGAAAATATTTAATAACTCAAAGATATTTTGATATATGTACATAAATTGTGATTCAAAAATATAGAATCATGATTATTCGCTCGCTTTATTAACCCATTAACGCCCAAATTATTTTATTGTGACATAATGACGTATAATTCATAAATTGGGTGTCTTTTACCATCAACATGAATATTATTATCGAATTTTATCAATACGTACCTTAGTTTTTTAAAAATGCTGATCTAAAAATAGATCACTGGGCGTTCGGAGGATATATTTTAGCAAATACACAACAATCATTAGTACTTCAATAACGTGGTAAAATCGAACCAAATAGATAAAAACTAATGCATTTTCTTTTAAAAAACGTTTATTTATGCAGAATTTCACAATATTACAGAATGTACTTAGTAAAGTTTAATTATTTTAAAATAATAAAATTTCAATGTTTCTACAGTTTAGTGTGGAATTTGAAGAAACACTTCTTGCATAAAGTTTCATCGAACTTCACACAATATATTAGGGGACTTCCTTGGCACCCTACAAGTCGACAGCGTCTTTTGCCCTTTCTTTGTCCCATATTGTGATCCCTTTTATAAAAGCGAACATCATGACTGAGATTAGCTTTTGAGGATGAAGGAAAACTGTAAGGTCGACCTTTCAAAACTTTTTTTTCCGATTCCCAATTTTAGATATTTTACAGCAACAGCTCTTCGAAAATCTTACATGGGCATAGAATCACCTTTATGAATATTTCTGTGCAGAATACTTGCATTAACTACAGCCATATCAATTATTCGAGTGAATAGACACCAGTACCATATTTTACCTCTTATTCTCTCCAAAAGGAGTTTTATCTTGATTTGTCATTCTTACGTTCATCTGCTTTTGAAATGTCTTGGAAATGAATATATGACTTTATTTTTAGGTAAGCATTTTTTATTAAAAGAGTCCTGTACAAGACCTATCACTAAATCTTCTACATCACTCCAATAATATCTTTCACTTGAAAGAGTAAGATAGCCAAAATATATCAAAAACCCTGTAAATATCTTTATATCTTCTTTAGTGATAATTAAATCATGGTCGTTTTTGACATTTTTAGCATAGAAAATAGTCTCATCCACAATTACGTTATATACTTCATCAGAAAAAGTTTTTCAAAGCAATGATGCAAGATGCATTTGCAAGATCATTTTCCATTGCCAAAATATTATTCTTATACGTTTCCCCTAATTCCGACCATTTGGTATAATTCGGGTTTTTTTTCCAAACAATTTTTGGCTTTTCTGTTTTTAATATTTTAGGCTTCCTCTCAAACGTTGAAGGTAAATCTATTTAATCACACTCATATTTTGATATTACTTCTATTTTACCAACAATATCATTTACAAATGGAGCATGTAACTTATCATCTATTTTCTCTTCATCTGTCAGTTCATCTACATCAGTGGATATGGCAATAATATCCTCTTTAATTTGTTCAGAAAACAGATAATACACTGCATCCTGAAAGCTATTAAATACTTTTCAACTCATATTTTCATCTAAAGGTGAAAAAACGTAATATTACCAGGGTCAGGAAAAAAAAACGCCCGAACGCCCAGTGATCTATTTCTAGATCAGCAGTATTTTGACACTAATTTTTACTATTTATATTTGTTTTAAGATAACATCGGTTTATATTCTGATAGCTACATCTATGAAGATATTAAATCGCCAAAAAAAAATTTAACTTTCGCTTATTACTTAGCTGTTTTCAGTGTTTATGCTAAGAAACGTAGAAAAACGGCGGAACGAAAGGGCGATACAAACTTTTTAAGTACATAATTCCGACGGTACTTTTTGCGCATGTGATGCCGGGTAAAAATAAAAATTACTCCAGAGCTCACGTATACTGATATATTCTACAGTTGTAATACCAAGTTTTTTCTGGGTATTAGATACTCTGCGCATGTAATTTCGATGATATTTTTCTCGCATGTGATGCCGGAATCAAATAAAAATTACTACAAAGTGCACTTATATTCTGCAGTTATAATACCATATTCTTTCTAGGTATGAGATACTCTGCACATGTAATCCCGATGGTATTTTTTGCGCATGTGTTGCAGGGTTAATATAAAAATTACTCAAGAGCTTAAGTATATTGTTGCAATCTACAGTTGCAATACCATATATTTTCTTGGTATTAGATAAACTGTGCACATAATTACGATGGTACTTTTCGCGCGTGCTCTACTGAAATAAAATAAAAATTACTCCAGAGCACACGTACCCTGATAAATTCTACAGAAGTATTGCCATATTTTTTCTGGGTATGAGATACTCTGCACGTGTAATCACAATGGTATTTTTCGTGCTTGTGTTGCAGGGATAAAATACAAATTACTCCATAGCTCACATACACTGATATATTCTACAGTTGCAATACCATATTTTTTCTGGGTATGAGATACTCTGCACGTGTAATCACAATGGTATTTTTCGTGCTTGTGTTGCAGGGATAAAATACAAATTACTCCATAGCTCACATACACTGATATATTCTACAGTTGTAATACCATATTTTTTCTGGGTATTAGATACTCTGCACGTGTAATCCCGATGGTATTTTTCGTGCTCGTGTTGCAGGGATAAAATACAAATTACTCCATAGCTCACATACACTGATATATTCTACAGTTCTAATACCATATTTTTTCTGGGTATTAGATACTCTGCACGTGTAATCCCGATGATATTTTTCGTGCTTGGGTTGCAGGGATAAAATACAAATTACTCCATAGCTCACATACACTGATATATTCTACAGTTCTAATACCATATTTTTTCTGGGTATTAGATAATCTGCACGTGTAATCCCGATGGTATTTTTCGTGCTTGTGTTGCAGGGATAAAATACAAATTACTCCATAGCTCACATACACTGATACATTTGTAATACCATATTGTTTCTGGGTATTAGATACTCTGCTCGTGTAATCCCGATGGTATTTTTCGCGCTTGTGATGCCGGAATAAATTAAAAATTACTCCATAGCTCATTTTACTGATATATAATATACAGTTGCAATACCACATTTTTTTTCTACTTTCAGATGATGAAACGACCATAACAGATTTGTTTCTAGATCCTTTCATTTGGTTGCTTTCCATTGGCTTCATGATCGTGTTTTGTGCTAGAACGGCGACTATTGACTGGGGTCAGATGTATCTGATCGAAGAAAAGAAGCAGACCCAATATGTCGGTCAGACTTGTTCATTGATATCTTTTTAAACTATAACTTTAAGAAAATCGGATTTAACGTATTTTATAATCAGTAATGAAATAACATATCTTTATCTTTTCACAGCAAGTGTCTTTATAAGTAGCGTCGAGACTGGAGGATTTATCGGCAGAATAGCAGCAGGATATTTAACGGACTGGGTTATTCGAAGAGATGCCCTTAAGCAGGTTCGTTTTTAGTATAAATCATATCCTCTTAAGAAAACTTCGAAATGATATATTTTGACCAAAAATATGAAATGAGTAGCATATAGCCCGTCATATGACGGGATTAGTAAAATTTTTAATTTTCCAAAATTGTAAAGTAACCTATGAGGCAGGTAAAAAAAATGGTTAGTTTTTTGGCTGAGAATTATCTGGTACGCACTCAATAATTTTGTTTATCTTCATACTCCTCTAAAGTCTCCCGATACTGTGAATGCAATTTAGAATCACACTGAATTTAGTCAAACAGCGTGGTAATGTATAAAAAAAACTCTCAAACTTCTTAATTTTCAAAGATATATAACTTAAACGCTAGATATTTATCAATCTGAAATAGACTCTTAGACTTTTATGAAAAGAATTTGTTGTTAATACCGGTGACAAAATTTTCATTGCAACAAAAATTAATCGATGATTAAATTTAAAATAGCACATATGTACCTAATCTATTATTTAATACAAATATAAAAGGAAATTATTTACTTAAAAAAGTTCAGTGATAAAATATATGAAAATAATCAAGACGATATTTAAATAATTTAAAATAAGAAATGATTAAATGAGATGGTTAAAGGAATGATGCCATAATGATAGGAAAAAAAATGTTATTTTTACTTATTTATTATGTGATAATCTTAATCGCCTATTGTTAACCGGGGAAAATAGGGCTTCATATAATGCCATTAAACGCTCGAAAAGAGGGGAAGGGGTGGATTTCGAACGTTTTTAAAGACTCGGTTTGAATTTTGCTAACCCTAACTCATCAAGAATCCAATATGGATGCTCTTATATATTCCAGGTCCAGCAACTTTATAAATTCGAGGATAGACAGACAGATAACTTAGGTTATTATTATATAGGGGATTTTTGTTCTGAAAAATTCAAATGAAGTTCAGTAGAATCTCAGTAATTTAATGTGGACGAGACTGGACACATGTCAAATTATTGAAAACTGGAATTATCGAAAATGATTAATAAAATATAAACATGAACACGATTTTTAAATTTCAAAGTGTATTTCAGTAAAAAATGTACTTACATAATATTATTTCATTAACTGCTGAAATTAAGTTAATTACATCTTAAAGTAAGTGTCAATTTTTTTTTTTTTTTTTTTTTTTTTTTTTTTTTGTATAAATACATTATTTTACCTACCGTAATACCAGGCTATCTTCTGATCACAGCAATTGTCGTTTGGAGTCGTCCCAGATTGTTGTTCTACGTAACTCTTGTAGGGGAGCAAGGCCCTCTCTGGGACTCATACGCAGTGTGGGTTCATTTGTTAGGACCTCCTCCCCACTAGGGCTGGACGATATCAGAAATTTAATATCCCAATATATACCCAAACAGATAATGATATCATTGATATATCGCGATAATACTTTAAAGTAGTAGGGTATATTGCTATTTTTTGACATTATTTCAGATATTACTATTTGTGAATACCCTTAACTTTCATTCATTCCACACCTTTCTTTTTTTTTTCTTGATAATTAAAATTTTTGGAAATACAATTTGATTCTAAAAATTAAGATTTTTGAATGGTAACAACAGCTTTTTAGGAGTAATTAATTTTAACACTTAAAAGAAAAAATACATATATTTTACAGAAATAATTTGTTCAGCTACCAAACATATGCAGAAAAAAAAAACAGTCCATATGCGAACATTAGAATTCCCGGTCTTGACCCGAGTGCTTTTTTATCAGAATATTATTGGGCTATATTACCGAAGATCTATACAAAGACGATAATCTTAAAGACCGAATTTTCTAACTTGTGTTTGTATCTAGTACGTGGGTAAGTACCTAAAACGAATGTAAAAAGTTTTAACAAAAATATCACTTTCATTGAAACATGCGGAATATTAAAAATGTCTTTTGACAATCCACGATATCGCGCATGGAGGAAAAATAGTTTCTATGACGAGTGTTATATCAGAAAAGCAGAATTTTGATATTGTTACTTATCGATACTTAAAGTTTATCAACATTTGACAATATATTGATAAACAATCCAACCCTATTCCCCACTGTCATGCTTCTCTACTACATTAATTAAATCAACGATAGCTGCATTCGTAAATAGTTGTTCATCATTGTTTTACCATTCTTTCACCATAGAAATACTATGTGTATTCTCTACCTGCGGTTTTTAAAATTAAATTTAAGATAGGCGAATTAAATTCTGCATGCTGGTACCGAACTAAATAAAAAATTAGTTTTACTTAATAGTTGAGTACCAAAATTTGTATTTATAATGTCTCAAATAGAACCAAAAAAGCTTAGTGTATCAGTTTTACTTTAATAGACTGTAAATTATTACGCAAATTAAAGGAAATATTATTGCACAAAATTTTGAAAAGTAGTTTTTTTTTCTTTTTTTGCAAAGATTTGTTTCAAAATTTTGTAAATATCTGAATCTTCAGTTTCCATTTTTTTTTTTTTGTTTATTTTAACTTATATATACTTTAACAATAGAAATATACTCTAACAATAGAAAATCTCTTTTGAAATTCTACTATTTTTAGTAAAATTGCGAAATTTATTCATTAATTTTTTAGCACTGGGCGATAAATAATCAAGAAGACTCTTAAATCGTCCTTTCTAGTGCTGCCCTCTATAACATGCATCTGAAACATAGTATAGTGCTGCCATCTATGTATGAAGTTTAAAATTAAAGTTAGCATATCGGGATAAACTGTTTTAATTTGCTGTTGTTGAGCCGACTATTTCGTTCGTTAGCTTGCCTCAAAGTTTACCTGAATATTTATCAATATAGGCATATAATAATAAATTAGTATTGTAATTTACATTTCTGGATATTAAATTTAAATATTCATTCAACATAAGCAATCTAATTGAATATTACTACAATATAAGTATAGCCCGATAATAATTTTTTTTTTAATTTAGCTTTCATCTATTTAGATTTAAAGAATA
>CM063505.1:137746546-137796546 GCA_032207245.1 Pardosa pseudoannulata
AAAAACTCACACCAACGTGTGATTGGACTTCTAAAGCTCTAAGCAGTGACACCGTTGAATGTTTCATGTCATTTAGAATGAAATGTTGAATTTTATTTTTCCTCATTTGTTTGTTTTGCA
The DNA here is from genome assembly GCA_032207245.1 of Pardosa pseudoannulata. Lineage (NCBI taxonomy): Eukaryota > Metazoa > Arthropoda > Arachnida > Araneae > Lycosidae > Pardosa > Pardosa pseudoannulata. Next base: position 137,746,667 of record CM063505.1, read on the forward strand.
GTTTAGCTTGTCTCTGGAAAAAAAACGAAATTAAAATTTCTTTTCTGTACAAGTTGTGTATTTTTATCGTCTGAAAAAGCCATTGTATTTTTCTTAGTATCTAAATTAACACAATCCTTCTGAAGCCTCGGTGTATTTGACCGTGAATAACCTGTTTTCACGATTCGTGACTGAAAACAGTGCAATGAAGGCATCTTATCCCTGATGTTTAACTGTGATCTGATGTAGTATGGACACAGCGATAAAATCGCAACGTCCGAGGGAGAGAGTTTAGGATTAGTCTCCTGGATCATTATTTGTGAAATTCAGTTTTATCTCCCATAGATTACTTATTGTATAGGAAAGATAACCGAAAACAGATAAAACGGTCATTGTTGTCAGAATATTACTTTTACTATTTTTAAATGAGTCATCCCTTCTAAAAATTCCTTGAGCATGTGTTTTTAATGTGTTTAGCTACACGTCAGTATTGGTGGAGCGTTTTTCCGAAACAAGAATATTAAGTATGGGATGAGTGAAGGATCATTTCTCACAGCACACGAATCCTCTATATAATAATAGCCTAAGTTATCCGTCCGTCTGTCCTCTAATTTATGAAGCGGTTGGACTTGGAATATAGAGGCACCTGTATTGTATTCTTGATGAGTCAGGATTTGCAACGTTCTAAATCCACCCCTTCCCTCTTTTTCAGCCTTTCAAGTTCTATTTTCCCTGGTTAAGAGCAGGCGATTAAATTTATCCATTTATCACATAATAAATAGGTAAAAATAACATTTTTTCTAGCATTATGACGTCATTCCTTTAACCTTCTCATTTAATCATTTCTTATTTTAAATTATTTAAATATCGTCTGCATTATTTTCATACGTTTTATCACTGAACTTAGATATTACGTAAATAATTTTCTGTTATATTTGGCTTAAATAATAGATTAGGTACATATGTGATAATTTTAAATTTAATCATCGATTAATTTTTGTTGCAATGAAATTCTTATCACAGGTATTAACAACAAATTCTATCTACCTCCAGGGTGTAGTGGAAATGATAGTTTCATTCCTTTACTTCCATTAATTACTGTGTCAAAAAAATTGGGAAGAACTCAACGATAATTTCGACGTAGCTAAGAAAACTTTAAATTATCTTTCTAAATGAATTCAGCGTGATTCTAAACTGCATTCACAGTATCGGGAGACTTTAGAGGAGTATGAAGATAAACAAATTATTGAGCGTGTACCAGATAATTCTCAGCCAAAAAATATTATGACATCATTTTACGTAGAACAGCAATCTGAGATGACTAAAACCGACAATTGCTCAGAAGATAGCGTGGTATTACCGCAGGTAAAATAATGTATTTAAACTAAAAATTGACAATTACTAAAAAATATAATTAACTTATTTTCAACAATTAATGAAAAAATATTATGCAAGTACATTTTTTACTGAAATATACTTTGAAATTTAAATATTGTGTTCATGTTTATATTTTATGAATCCTTTTCGATAATTCCAAGTTTTCATTAATTTGAGATAGGTCCAATCACATCCACCTCGAATTACCGAGACTATACTGTACTTGATTTTTGAAAATGACTTCAACATGATTCTAACTGCATTCACAGTATTGTGCATGTGCCAGATAATTCTCAGCCAAAAAGCAAACCATTTTTTTTTTTACCTGCCTCATAGGGTACTTTACAGTTCTGGAAAATTAAAAATTTTACTGTTCCCGTCCGTACTGACCGGTTAAATGCTAGTCTCTTATTAAATGGAGAAAGATAAAAAAGACCACAGAAATCGAGGTTCTTCGGTCTCAGTTGGAAAATATATAAAGTGTGCTAGAATGTAGTTGCAGAATATAATATACTGTGCTAATTATTTTTATTCATTATCTTTTCAGACAGCAAGACAGCCGAGACCTGTGCTGCGCATGTCGGTAGCAATAATGTTCGTGCTTGGAGGCGTTTTGTCTATTTACTTATTCCGCTTTGCCATCTCTGAAACTTCGTCAGCTGTAAGTTCAATTCAAACATTGCATATGTATATATCTGCGAAATATAAATCAGTACATATGTAACATTCCATAATCTTTCTAAATTGTTTCTCTTTTCTACCTTCAAATTCTAAAAGCTTCTAACTGACAGGCTCACTTTTCAATTTTATTAGGAGAAGGGGTGTCAAATAAGACAAATATCTTCCAGTTGGCTGTCTGACGCTATATTTTTTTGGGTCTCGGAAAACCCCAGGATGAAAGAATTATTTTCACGAATCTTCTAGCTATAACCATTGTTACATATTTCAGTTTAAATAGATGCTAGGATATTCCAGTATTTTACGACATTTTGAATTAATTGCACGTTTATTATACAGTTATACGATTCAAACTGTTTTATGTCTTATAAAGTTCAGGAACATAAACACACACACACACACACACACACACACACACATATATATATATATATATATGTATATATATGTATATATATGTATATATATATATATCTATATATAAATATATATATATATATATATATATATATATATATATATATATATATATATATATATATATATATATATATGTATACATATATATATATATGTATATATATGTATATGTATATATATGTATATGTATATATAATATGTATATATATATATATGTGTGTGTGTGTAATATAGGAAAAGGAATAATATTGCAATATGGAATATTGTAGTATAGGAATAACAGATCTAGCAATAAGCCCCTCCCCCCGAAAACAAAGTAATAAGAGAAAATACCCTACAAAGATCCTAAGTGTGGGAAACAAACAAGACAACTCCAGCAAAGACACAGATGTGAACCATCTGTGGACCATGAAGACGCCATTTTAATCCCCCTTTGATGTTACAGAATCGTTAATTCAAACTGGTTAATCCTCTCCCCAAACACACCCTCGCAAATTTTAAATGGTCAGCCACAAAAACACCCCCCAAAACCCCATAATGTAAGATTTTATATTTTCAGGAAAGAGTTCACATTCTCTATTCCGCCGTCATGTCAGTAGCTGTTATTTTAGACTTTTTATCGATACTGCTTCGTATTTAAGATGTCTCATGTCTGGACTATCAAAAATAAAGATTTTAGGAGGACAATTATGGACTCTTCGAGATTACTTTATCAAAGACATGACATATATATATATATATATATATATATATATATATATATATATATATATATATATATATATATATATATATGCACACAGACATTCAAATGTAACCAAATCACACATGAAAAAAATATTTAAAAATAGTATTTTTTTAAAAACTCAGTATTTCGAAATATTTTGGATTTTTAATCAAAGTCCTTTGCACGTATTGATTTTACCCTTTTTTAGAAAAAAAATTGCCTTATTAATTGTTTCTGGAACATATTTGGATTTTATTTTGTAGAGAGAATAATATATAATATATAGGAAGTAATTTTATCTGTATGTTGGATTTTAAAGAAAAATTCGAACTTTTTGACTATTTAATTGAGTAAATGAAGTAGAAATTTAAAACAAGTACTCAAATTTATTTTAATAAAAATTTTTCATTAAAAAAATCGCATTTCTAGAAGGAAATGCGGTGCAAATAATGGGATTGTTTTAAAATTTTTGTATAATGTTTCATAACTGTAATAATTTACTAATAATTTACAAAGACGTTTTGTTACGTCCGCTATCTCCTTACACGCAGTTTCAAAGCTGAAAGTCGGGGAACATTTTACCATATTTCCGAAAGAAACGCTTGATTTAGTCTGATGAATTAAATTTGTCCCTACCTCCTTCAGCCATAAAGGAATTCGTAATGTAGAAGACCTTTTTCAAACCCATTTTAATTTTTTATATTTTAGATTCTTTAGTTTAGTGTAGCTGATTGTCAAACTAGCTTTAGTTTTCAAATTTCTCTTTCATGCGTAAATATGTTACGTTACTGTTACTCGGGTTGTCATGTTACCCGATATTTTGGGGTATAATTGTAGACACAGAGACTATAGTACGGAATTATCTTCTTTATTAAATACGCTGGTTGGAAGGTATATCGGCATTCAGGCTTTTTTCGAACGGGTTAGCTATTGCTCTGCAGTATCGGAGCTCGCCGTTTGAATCCCACTTCTGGCGTCGATGTTCATAGCCGTTCGAAGATTGCTTTAAGCAGTAGGTCCCGGTCTCATCATCCCACGTGTAGCAAAGCAGTAGACCGTAGCCTTCCAAACCAAACCAAACTAAACCATATAAATTCATGAAAAGTTCAGAGTGATCTGATATCGGGATTAATCTTATCTTTTCCAGATTATCAAGATGTAAGATTTTGTCATGTTTTCGAGGGGGCATTCCTATTTCTTACATCTTGTCTCATTAAATGTAGGGAGCACAACCTTCGCTCCGAGTTCCATCAAGGTATGAACACTCGTCACAAGATATCTGAGAATTTTAGAACTTTTTAACTCAAGAGGGAGGGTGTCTAGAGAGGATTACTCTGTTCGAGTATAATGTTTGTATGATTTTCTTAACGTCAACAACTTAAAACAGTTTTCAGTCTGACAGCATACAGATCATAATATTTATTTCAAAACTAAATTCCTACTTACTCACTGTCATACTAACTCAATAGTTGTTTATGATTTGCTCTGGTATTACCTAGATTTAGCAAATACAAACCTAAACCCTAACCCTAAAACAAATGCAAAGCGATGACTAGCACATTTGCAGCATAAAATACATGTGATATAATTACCTGATGTTATTTGCAACTCATTGTAATTTTCTCCTAATTTTGAAGCGTACGTGTCGACTCTTAAAGTCTGTTATTTTTAACGATGTTCAGAGTATGGGGATATAGATTAATTCAAAGTTTATTATAATGGCAACTCTTTGTAAACAATTTTGAATAACGTGTGAATTTAAAGCAAATGTTTTTCTATTGACTTAGGAAATATAAGTATTTATCGGTACAAGGAGGCTAAGGTATTAGTAGTAGTTTCAATCTCTAAATCTATTTTTTTTCCAAAAAAAAAGAAAAGATTGATGTTAAACTAACGATGCGTTGACAACTTATGTAGCCAGAGTTATCTCTCTCGAAGAGAAGTGAAGAAAAGTGAAATGTATTTACGTCTATTAATCATTTTGGCGATATAAATCTTAAAATAAACCAAATCCATGCGGAATAAATCAATTATCGAGTACAGAGACCATCTTTTGCATTACAAAGAGTTTTTTATTTTTAAAATCTTGCTGCTCCCATTTCTTTTTGCTACTTTCATCATTTCTTGCTTTATACATTCTGTGCGTGTACTTTTTCTATTTCAGTATTATTAATTGTTTATTGTATAACGTTGTACTTTTTCATCTTGCAACTTTTCCTCTCCATTCTTTACTTTTAAATACTCACTTTTTCTTTCTTTTTCTTTACATTCTCTTTTATATATTTTTTATTTATTTTATATTCTATTCATTCATTCATGTTTAGTATATTGGGATATATATATATATATATATATATATATATATATATATATATATATATTTACATTCTATTGAATTTATGTTAAGAATTGAGGTTCTTGTCTGCTAAACTTCTTCAGTAACAGCATGATGTGAGATATATATATTTACATTCCATTGAATTTATGTTAAGAATTGAGGTTCTTGTCTGCTAAATTTTTTCAACAGTATGATATGAGATATATATATATTTACATTCTATTAAAATTATGCTAAGAATTGAGTTTCTTGTCTGCGAAACTCCTTCAACAGTTTGATGGGGGATATATATATTTACATTCTATTGAATTTATGCTAAGAACTGAGGTTCTTGTCTGCTCAACTCCTTTAACAGTATGATGTGGAATATATATATTTACATTCTACTGAATTTATGTTAAGAATAGAGGTTCTTGTCTGCTCAACTCCTTCTACAGTATGATGTGGAATATATATATATTTACATTCTATTGAATTTATGCTAAGAATTGAGGTTCTTGTCTGCTAAACTTCTGCTAACAGTATAATGTAAAAATTACGCATGGACATTAGTGCTTTGCAAATTACTGATGTTCTTAAAATAACATTCGAGAATAGGGAACTTTTTTTCGTTTGTACTTTTTCTTCTCGGCGCAAAGTTATAGGTTTTAAGAGAACTTTGTGTCACTTACAGCTTTTATTATTTTTCAAGCTGAAATCTTGAACACGTATTACATTTATTTCGAAATGCAACAGTTATAAATTGAAACTCGTATATAAATTCGGCGCCATTTTGTAGTATTTAATACCTAATTTGTAGTTTTTACATTCATCATTCATCCATGCATTTAGTTCTGGATATGATATAGCCGTTAGGGCTTCGAGTTCGGTTCTCGAGATAGGGAGTCGATCTTATATATGAGACTACTCCAGGCAGCAGACACCCTTTAAAGTACCCGTGACTGCGCGAGAGCCAAAATCGGGTAACAGCAAAAGAGTAACATCGAGAGAGAATTTGGAATAAAAACAAGTTACTCATGGGATCATTTTGTACACGATGGTGAATTAGGTAGTGGCGCAAACATAGCGAAACTAAAAAAAGTGCTTAGGAAAATTAACTGAATTGAATTATGATAGTTCAGTTCAATGAATTTCACCCAATTTGGTATAAAAAATAACTGGGAAATTTTGAGAGGTGGCAAATGTAGCCCTGGGCACGGTCCCGTAGCTCAGTCATTGCAAGTAATCACTAGCTTTCCTTATTAACACTCCTGACAGGCATATTATGAAAACGTACCCTAAGGCATCGCTAGAATAATTAAAGACTAATAAATGCACTAAAAGTCACCTAACTAGAGAGAGTGATAGCTTACTGAAAATTTAACGCAATTTAAGTTTTCGCCGTTTCCTTAATGAAGAGGAATTATAACCTTCCCATACTGTGAAATGTAGAAGAATATTGTAATAAAAAAATCAAAATCGAAATTTTTAATGGCGAAATTTCAGACGCTCCTATGTACTGAAGAATATTTTGTAATTATGCCTGTATGATAACTATAATTCACAAGCGCAAAGGAAGTTGATGAGATTTGGTATGGTATATATGGTATGGTTTAGAGTACTACAGTCTATGACTTTTTCTTACACGAAGGCAAAGATGTTTAGTACGCGATTTTCTTTAATGTCGTCAGACTTACCGTGTTTATTGAGTGTCACAATTTAATTTAATGAAAAATGGCAAATGTTTTAGTAATTGTTTTTTCCAAAATCGGAGTAATGGTCAAACAAAAAGTCAATGCCTTTTATACCTAAATTTAAGGCTAAGAGTTAGTGTCAGATTCTTCTATAGGCTGGACGCCGAACTATGACCAATTGGTAGAACTCTTCTTCTCTTTGGAACTGGAGTTCGCTGGTTTGAATCCCGCTGCTGGCATGAATATTCCTAGCCGTTCGGAATCGGCTTTAAGAAGTAGGTCCCGGTCTCATTAGCCCTCATGAACAAAACTGTAAACCTTAAAGCTCCAGACCAAATTATAAGCTGGACAGACTACAGTCTAGCCTAAGTCTGCTGAAAGACTCAAATGTCCTTAAAATTATTTTTTGGAGAAATTTCTTAAAATAAAATTTTAGCACATTGAAGTAAGAAGTTTAGGAATTTTGTGCCTCTCATTATAGATGTTCTGTGACTTATCTTTTGGACATTTTGTCTTACTCAAAAGTAGGCATCGTAATCCCGCATAGATATTATCAATGGAGTTGATTTTTTATATCTATACGAAAGAGACCATAAGGATCAAATTCCGATGTATTTAATCTACGTGCAGAGACAAAGAAACGATAGCATGCCAACACTAAACCACAGTTATACCTACGCATAAATTTGTATAGAACTATCCCTAACTAACGACAAGATATTACATAATTTTCTGTAGTAAAGACTATTTGATCATTCTGCATGGTAAAGGTATAAATTTCTAATATTAGGAGAAAAGTTTTAAATCAGTTTTTTTTACAGTCTTTTATTTTAGACCAAGGTTAATGGTTGAGTATTATGAATAAATTTTCTATTTTGTCGACAGCTTTGGATAACTCTCGTAGGAGCCTTCATGGGTATGAGTTACTACGGGCCTGTGGCTATATTTGGAATAGTATCATCAGAATCCGTTCCATCCCATTTAAGTGGATCATCGCACGCCATTGTAGCACTATTTGGAAACAGTTAGTATGCTATTCCTTTCTTAACACGTTAACTGCCAGACACATTTTCGATGATTTGCCCAAGCATTGTAGCACTATTTGGAAACAGTAAGCATGCTGTTCCTTTCTTAACACGTTGACTGCCAGACACATTTTCGATGATTTGCCCAAGCATTGTAGCACTATTTGGAAACAGTAAGCATGCTGTTCCTTTCTTAACACGTTGACTGCCAGACACATTTTCGATGATTTGCCCAAGCATTGTAGCACTATTTGGAAACAGTAAGCATGCTGTTCCTTTCTTAACACGTTGACTGCCAGACACATTTTCGATGATTTGCCCAAGCATTGTAACACTATTTAGAAACAGTAAGCATGCTATTCCTTTCTTAACACGTTGACTGCCAGATGCATTTTTGATGGTTTGCCCAAGGCTCCAACGTGAACTTTTCATTATGCGATTTATATTATGCTGAAATATTTTCAGCAAATGAAATTATTTATAAAATCATGCTTGCATCAGTTTCAGTCGTGGGGGTCATCAGTGACCCCCATGGCAGTTAATGTGTTATGTGCTTATAATATTTGCTGCGTCGCCTGTCACCGGTGGCCCCTATGACAGTCAACGTATTAAACATGTATAAATGTGCTTTAAGGACACATGCCATGAGCATTCGTCCAAAATTTTGTATTTTAATTATTATCGAAACATGAGAGATTAAAACTATGTCAAAATACAAATTTCACAAAGGTTTTAAATATATAAAGACTGATGATACTACCATTGAATGTATTCAGATATTTCATTCTCCCAAATTTATTTTTTCAAATTTGAGATACACTTTGAAAATACTGTAGATAGTGTTCAGATTTTCCACAATTGTAACATAAAAATTATTTCTCCAGGAATACAAAGTGTAAAAACTTTAAGCGCAGTGATATCGAAAATAAAACGCAAAAATTTACTATAAAAATTCTCATTTTTGTATTCCACTAAAAATATTTATTTCTGATAGAGAAGAAACATACTTTTATTTTCCTATGGCGTAATTTAAGAAACCGTACTAAATTTGCCAAAAATGAATTAGTTTATAGAAAAATATACTTACACATGATCTGTTTTATCAAGCATTGTGAAAACAATTTAGTCTACTGACAGCTAAATGATTGGTCTTATACTTGAATTTACCCTAGATATAAAATTCGTGTATTTACTACTCTATAAATATTTACTAATATAACTGTTCTGAAATAAAATACGTATTCAAACGCATTTCACTAAAACACTCCATTTTCACTGTCGCAATCTTGTGTGTGATCTTAAGATTACAGTAAATTTTCAAATAGATGAAGTTTGGTTGGGAATTCAATATTTTTATCTCTTTGAATTGCGACATATAATTAACCCGAGGCAAGTACGGTCGGGATAATTCCGTCCTACTGAGATAGTATCTAATATTATAAGTATATATTCATTCAATTTCAAAATTAATTTTAAAGCAAATAGTTGTATTCAAATAGTAAATCTTTGATTTTAAGAACCTCTTCATCCAAAACACATCTAGCATCCAAAACGTTGGATAGTAATTTTTGCGTTGACTTTTTCCTGGGAAAGTAAAATATCTACCCGTTTAGGATTAATAAGAAGCAAATTTTTTAGATAATCACCTTTTAACGCAAATAACTATTACCAAAATGTACGATTATTACACATAACTTGAAGAAATCTTCTTTTAAAAATAATTTATTTTATCAATATTCGAACAAACCCAGGTATATTTCCTATTATATCCTTTTGAAAATTTCAACTATTTACCTTATACCAAAAGTACTATGTCTCCTTAACTTTTCAAGCAACGCATAATTATTAATTCATTAAAGTTGTTAATTATAATTAAATATAATTAAAATAACTTACCGTGAAATTTATACTTAGCCCCTTGCCTGTGAAATGTATTTGAGAAAAACGTGTAAAATTTATTTCTCTTTAATTTTGTTCGTTATTATTTTCAAAATGTTATTAAAAAAATTTAAAACTAAATAAATATTTTCAATATTTTTATATGCGAAATGTTAATGGATAACAGTAAGTTTTGTTTAAATTACAGCCAAATAAATCAAAGGAAATAACTGTCTTGAATAATATAATTAACTAATACAACAATTTTATTATCTGTATCAACTGTCATGAATTCCATGTCCCTCAGATTCCTTTGAATTTCACAAATCCTTTACAGTGCCCCAGAAATAGCTACAAATGGCGCTAAACTGCCGAATCTTTCGCAGAAAAGTATCTCTATTGGGAAAATGTCAAATTAAATATTATGCATTGGACGAACCGATTTCTGGCTTCAAGGAATTGTAATACCATTTTTTCTCTAGCCCGAACTCAGGTCGGACATTCCAAAATTGGAGTGTCCGAACAGAGGTCGGGCGTCACAGGCAAGAGGTTAAATGTATTTCCTATTAAATATAAAAATTTCAAGCATATAAATATAAAAAAATAAAGTTATCTATCACTACAGTATTTTTAAAATAACATTACGGCTAGTTAAATTACATGTTACTTTTTCTAGTTGGTGCCACTGTAGCTGGACTGCCTTTCAGCTATATAGCGAAACATTACAGCTGGTCAAGTGTGTTCCTATTACTGGAATTTTTAATGATAGGAACTCTATTACTCTTGGTATGGTTCAGGAAAAAGACGCCTCGAGTTGCAATAAAAGAAGAATGATTTCATTGCTGTTTGTTCAGTAACTTTTCTGTAAATATAAAATACTTATGTATAAAATATTTTATTTTCTTATGCATGTCTTTCATTCTTTCAGTAATTTAGTATTTGATAAAAAAATTTCTTCGCTAAGAATTTCTGAAATTATGAGAAAGTATAATATATACTTAACTAGATTCGCTTGTACCATTGTCAAATACTTGAGGTGGGCCGAACGCTGGCCGATTGGTTAGGGCACTGATCGTCGGTACCGGAGTTCGTGGGTTCATATCCCACTATGTCATGGATGTTCGTAGCCGTTCGGAATCGGCTTTAAGCAGTAGGTCCCGGTCTCATTAGCCCTCGTGTGCAAAACAATAGACCGTAGCGCTCCAAACCAAACCAAATCAAATACTTGAGGCAGCTACGTAAATATAACCCTCAAAGTCTTGTTTCTGATGATAACAGTTCTTAATCTTATGAGATGTGGAAAAAAATAACCCATTCCTAATCTGTTGATGTCTTGTTGACCATCTGCACTATATCCCAAATTGTGTGTCATTTCAAAACGAACTTTTAAAAGACAGTTTTGGGGGCCGTTCACAAATGATGATGTCACACTTTCCAGGAAAAGGGGGTTTCTTGAAATTGTGACAATATGAGAAAATGGTGGTAGGAAGGGGGAAGCAAAAGGATCTGCGGCATTGCATATTTTATTTTTTTTAAATGTTTAAAATAAGCAAATTAAATATTAAAGTTATTTTAAGCCCTTCCGGGTTTTTCTCGAGCTGAACTCGTGCAGGCGAAATGTGCAATCCTAACTCATCCCGAGTGTTGCTCGGGCACTGTGAAATTTTACACTGTGTAATCAGTCATTCCCGAATTATCTCACATGTGCTTTTTATGGTTTTGAATGCTTTTGTTTACTTTTCTGGCTACTACATTATTTGCTGCTCAAAGAGAGACAGCAGAGGGAAGAAGGTAAGGAGAGAAACAAGGTTCTACTGTCCAAATTGCGATGTTGGACTCTGTGCAGTACCATGTTTCCGATTGTATCATGCGCGATCAAATTTTGATTAATAATTTCATAATCAGTTATGTATATGCAAAGGATATAAATAAAACTTAATGCAAGATGAAAGCTAGGTATTCTAAGCTTTATATTTATAGTTAATGTGAATTGACTCCAAAGTCTAAAGATTTCTGATGCACAGAAAGCCAGCTATACAGAAAAAATTACTCATTGATTTTTTTACATTAATTTTTAGGAAATTTTGTATGCAAATGATGCTATTATGTTTAAAAAGATATGTATGTATGTGAAAATAAGCATAAAAAATTGACATTTTCTGACCCATAATCCCGAAATAAAATGAACCTGGAAGGGGTTAAAATAACCAAAATTTGAAAATATTTCTTAATTAGACAAAAAATTTCATGTGATTTCTTTTTTCATTTGCATATCTTTCTTAAAAAAATACATTTAGAGAATATGATGGCAGTAGACTTTTTACTTAGAAAACCTCCCCCTGTCACACCCTTGAAATGTTTAATAAAAGATAAAACTAATATATATACATTATGTTTTTGTTCTAAACCTTTACTCTTGTATTCCACAAAATAAGTACATGAATATTATTTTTGTTATATTTATAGGTGTTATGTGATTATATATGTCCTATGTCATTAAAACAGCTAAATTTAAAAAGTAAAATTTGAAATGTATATCGTTTGAAATCTTTGAAATGTTTGATATCTATATTGTACTGCTTTGCGTCTGAACTTCAAGTGTGTTTATGTAATATTGCGTGAAATGTGACCAGGGGAAGGGTGTCCAAAATATTGAAAAAAGTCCGACACCATTTATGAGCTGCCCCATAGTGTTATTCTGTAACTTTGAAACTAATCCAATTTTCTAGTATCAATTGTACCAAATAAAATCTTAATTTTAATATTAAACTTTTTTTCATCGTTTGATCGGACGCTCATAATTACTGAAATAAACTTTAATTCGTGAAATTTAAAAAAAAATATGTAGAGACTACAGAAGTAAATTTTTCTCAAAGATAGTTTCAAATTCTTTATGTAAAAATGATTTTTGTGTACATTAATATACGGTATTTTTAAGAAATATGTACTTTTCAAATGTAAAAAATGCACTTATTTACACTCTATTTTTTCATTGTTATGTTTTAAATTTTTTACTTTTTTTTGCATGTTTGAAATAATGTATTATAAAAATTAAGGAAATATTGCTTAATTCGCGGTAATAGATATACAAAAGGTTAAAATTGATATAATTGGTTAAGATGAAGAATATTAAGTCGATGAAATTCGATGAAATATTGCTGTTATAATCCGTTTCCCATTAATATCTAGACGAACTTTATATCGCTGCTCTTCGGTACCGGAGTTATCGGGTTCAATTCCCGCTGATGGCATGGATGTTCATAGCCATTCGGAATTAACTTTAAGCAGTAAGTCTTGGTGTCATTAGCTCTCGTGTAACTAAAGCTGAAGACAGTAACGCACCAAATCAAACTCTTTAACTTCTACTTTAAAGTTTTGCGTCCTTGGTATGTCGTAATTCATAATATCAAAATTTCAATAGCTTCCAGGAAGCTAATTCGAACCTATATTCACCAAATAGTTTGAAAAAACTATGGTTTAGGGTATGTACATTTTAAAGATCGTTTCATAAATGAAGGTATAATTAGAATTATATTGAAATGTATGGCGGTAAAAATGAAAAGAAAGAAATTTATCAATGGCAATGAACAATTTTTCCAGGACAATGAATGAGATGGATTTTCACTGACTCGAAACAATCAAAGATCTAGACTGTGAGAGGGTCAAAGGTTTCTTTCTCCAACCGGTATAATCGTGGTCATTGAGAACACCGAAATACTTAGAATAGAAGAAAGATTATGGTTTAGAAGAGTAGTTTAAATCAAATTATTCATAATTATTTATTCAGTGACAGGTAATACCGGAAGAAGTCTGAATAGCTAGGATTTCAATCTCTAGTTATTCAGTCCCTTTTGATATAGTACCTAGTCTAATTTTACCATTAGTCTGATTTCGACTTTATTTTGTCTTCGATACCGGAATTTTCATAATTGAACTTAAACTGTAGACACGCATTTAATGATCTCTGAAAATTGAAAAATTGATCGTAGGTCAACCAACTCAAATAAACTATAGTTAAAAAGATATTGTAGAATTACAAATTCAAATTGGAAGTTTTTCAAAAACCAATGGTTCAGGTGTTTAATTTGCAATTTATACTTAGTAATTGAAGCATCGATAAAATAGCATTCTTTTATAGCTATAACTTGCGTGATGTCTTGTGTATAAAAGCCAATATTTAGTTTGGTCTTTAACTTTGAACTACAACAACCAACATAAAATATAAGAAGAAACATGTCGTAAAATCCTTTGGGATAAAATACTTTTCATAAGAAAAATAATAACAATAATCAACTTGTAATACTAGACTCAAGATTTGAGCTGGTGTTACATGGGCCCCTGTTTTTTGTTTCGGCGGCCGAAGACTGACACCCCGAGGTAGGGTGGGCAAGGTTCAACAGGAGGGGGGCGATGGATGCCATCCCCGCGCCCGCCAGCTGCAGAAAAGGACATTTTTCCCGTGGAGGCGAAAACTTGACCGAGGGGGAGGGATTCCCCCCGGCCCTCACGAAGAGGAGTGAAAAGGAGATGCCCGGTCGGAGCGACGGGGAACGGACAAGATTCTTGTGAAAGGAGTTGAGACCGAGGGAGGTGTTTGTCCGCTCGGCACAGTTTATTTTTGTCCTCGGTCTTATTTGAGCCCTGTTCGAGTATGAATTGAAGTGTACTTATGTTTTTTTGAAAATCTTCTTAATAATAAATGTTTAGTCAAGAGTTTTGTCGCTGCTGTGATTAATTGTCGGTCACATAGGCTTTAAGCGAACCCAAGATACCTGCTCCAGTAAAAATAGGCGGGCAGGTATAGAACGAGGCGTGCAGACTTCCGAAAGTGCAGCCGGAGACGCGCGAGGCGTTTTACACAACTGAGAAAAAAAAAATGTAATTTTTTATGCATTTAAGATATCCGTGTACGTTCGAAGAACTTTTTTTCTTTAAATGTAGAAAGTAGTTCAGGTTTTTACATTTTTAGATTTATTTTTTATATTATCATAGAAAATTACACTTAAAAAAATTTATTGGAGAAGTTTTTATAAAATTTCTAATAAAGAAAATTTAGTAAAAAAATCTGGTTTTTTCAAAAGATCTAATTCTTTAAAAAATTAAATTATTTCAGTATTTTTTGTTGCAACACATTTCTTATACACTGGACTAGTGAATCACCTAAAATCTTTGCTTAATTTACATTTGGTAAAAAATTTTGGTCCTTCAAAATCATACACATTAAATTTTTAACGAATTTTCATTACCTTTATATCTAACTAAGAGTGTAACATCATTAAAAATGATCCAAATTTAAAGCTTTTAGGTCATTTACTAGTAAATATTATCCAAAAGCATTCTTAATAATTTCAACAAAATATTTTAAGAACTTTTTCACATTTTAAGTTTCAACATTTTATTAAAAATATCGTTCTGAGAAAAACGCATTCGAATTTTATGAAAGCAACTTTAAATATAAAAAATCAATATACATGTTTAAAATTCCCCACACTTTCTTGCTTCAAAACTTTCTAATTGTCAAGTTGCTAATTGTTAAAAATACTAGAAGAATGTTTAAACTAATCTTCATGAAAATTTAAAAAGTTTTGTCCAAAAAATGCCCTTTAAAAGGCTTTCAATTCACAACATCCGGTTCCGAGGTCGATACTTCCGTTTTGTTTTGACGTGCAAACAACTGTAATTTTTCTTTAAAATGCCGTAGTAACAAAACAAAAACAGATTTGGAAGCCTAAAAGTTGAAATTTTACAATAGAGAAATGAAAAAAAAATTATGATTTTTGGCGAAAACTGACATTTTCAACATAGACATATACCTTAATAAAGTAACAATTTGTGAACAACATGTGCAATGAGTGAGTGTGAACTTTACAGTGCGAGCTGAATATTTCGGCAATTAATTTTTCATCAATTTTAACTGTTAATGTTGATTTATTTGTAAATTTTACCCTGTATAAGTGTATAGAAGTTTTATTTTCTAACCAGAAGTAAATAGTTAATCTAACTGTAGAAATGCTTTCGTCAACAAGCACTATAAATGAAAAAAAACTATTGGTGTTTATCTTTTTTATTCAAACTGTAAAATTATATTAGTCTATTATGCTTCTCCAGGATAAATAGAGTGAAAAGATTAAATTTCTTTAGTCATTCTTTGAAACTTAGCTAGTGTAATAACTTGGAATATTCCCTTACGCACCTCTAATGTAGCCTCGACACTATGGCCAATTGTTCACCACTACCTGATGGTGATCTTGGACGATGATTCACGGGTTGTATCCACACGCTGGGCTACTAAATGAGCCGAGCTCGTGGATTCGTCCTTAGGGTCTATTGCGCACTTTAGTTGCGCATATGGATGTCTTTGATCTTTGGAGAAAAACCGCCTGAGAAGCCATCGTCCGCCAAGGCTATTTTATCGTCTGTGACCATCGACCACGACAAGCCATACCCCCTCCAGACGGTGGTAATGGCTTACAGTGGACCATAGTGTGGAAGGGTCTTAAGATTGCCGTACCATCCATCCGTTGTACTCAGTTTATTTACATTTCAATTTCCCTGACAAAGGTTTCCACCGGTATAAGTTTCATTTTCTAACCAGAAGTAAATATCTAATCTAACTGTGGAAATTCTGGGCTTTCTTCAACAAGCACTAGAAATAGGAAAATAAACTACTGGTGTTTATCTTTTTTATTCAAACTGTATAATTATATTAGTTTATCATGCTTCTCCAGCAGAAATGGAGTGAAAAGGTTAAATTTCTTTAGTCATTCTTTGAAACCTAGCTAGTGTAATAAAGAGGACTATTCCCTTACGACACCTCTGAGATTGCAGTACCATCCATCCGTTGTGCTCAGTTTATTTACATTTCAATTTCCCTGACAAAGGTTTCCGCCGGTATAAACTCTTTTTCAGTGTCTGATACTTTACATGACAAAGCTGTGAATGTTTTAACCCTTGCTCGACAGTGAATAATTGTTGCATATGGCTGATAAAAATCAAAGCATGTTCCCGTGTTGTCGTCCTCCCTCGATTTGAATACTTCGAAGGAAATAAGTATTTCGTGCACTGAAAACTGAATACAAAAAGAATGTTTGGGGACGAGTATCCGTAAGGAGCGATTTATGCACCGCCTGACTTTGTTCCAGATAGACTTCGAAGAAATGATCAAAATAAATAGTTCAAGAGCATTTTCATATATTTAGAAATTCTAAGTTTCCTGTCGTAGCGTGAAGCTGTTTATGCGAATTTCATCATTGCAACTGTCACGAAGTGTCTGGGAAATAAATCCTCGTGGGGAAACTTTTGATTTTTTTTTCGAGAGTATTTTAACTCGAAAACGTCATTAACAAACAAAATAATGCAGGGAAAGTTTCTCATAAATATTTCCAAATTTAATATCTCCAAACAATGAACCAAAATATTCACTAATCGTCGAGTTAAATTATGAGGGTCCTTTATTTATTACGTTTTTAGATTTTAATTCGTGTAAAAATATTACTTTCATGCACGCTGCTTCTGTTGCGAATTCAAGCCATTTATTTGCAAGGTTTCAAATTTCGACTTCTTATCGTTAATCGTTCTGTTTTGTGGATAGTTATTAAATATTTAATATGACGCTGTCGAAAATTTCCTCTTCTTATTACTCATGTTTGATGCATTGCCCAACATAACTTTCCACAGTCAAACATAAAACTCTAGGTCAAACGGTTAGGATGCTAGCCTTCGGTACAGAAGTTGGTAGGTTCGAATCCTACTCTAGCATGGATGTTCGTAGTCGTTCGGAATCGGCTTTAAGCAATAGGTCCCTGTCTCATTACTCCTCGTGTTGCAAAAAGTAGACAGTAGAGATCCAAACTAAACCATGGTCCTACAATCACGTTAAAAGCCAATAGAAATAGACTGAATATTTTTATTACTTATATACTAGCACACACACACACACTATGTGTGTGTGTGTGTATATATATATATATATATATATTCATATACATATATATATGCATATATGTATATATACATATATATACATATATATACACATATATATATATACATATATATAAATATATATATACATATATATACACATATATACATATATATACATATATATATAAATACATATAAATATATACACACATTTATATATATATATATACATATATATATACACACATTTATATATATACATATATATATATATATATATATATATGTATGTATGTATATATATATATGTGTATATATATATATATATATATATATATATATATATATATATTCATTCATAAATAGTATTGAGTCGTTAAAATTCTCCGAGGAAGGATAATAGACTTCCAAATATCAAGAGAAATAAATATTGCAGTGGAACAAGCTAGGAACATGCTACTCAACATTTTTTTCCCATTAAATCTCCTAAAATACGTAGAAAATGTTGAATGATAAAGCAGCAATAAGTACTAAGACTATTATTTGAGAGATCTATATGGCAGAGTTTATGGCCGTAGCTCTCCAAACCTAACCAAACATTAAAATTCAACAAATAAAATTATAGAACACTTTAATGAATCACAACTTAATAAAATCCCACCAACGCGTCATCGGTCCTAACAGCTCATGAACACAACGCTTATCAATTCGAACACATTCTACGACAGTAGTTGAAATAGTAGTTCTTTTTAGTCTAGTAGAGTTGCTCGTTCTGTAGAAGGCGTAATTTATTTTCTAAAGATTCAAAGCAAAAACTCCATATGTACATTGCACACAGAATAATCTTTACTGCTTCCTGTATCAAATGATATGCGTATAATAAATATAAGTAATTAAAGAAGAAAATAAATAAGGTAAATATCTTACTTAATCAGTTTACTATCAAATCTATATTTAATTTCTATAGCATTTCCTTTATACGATAGTACTAGAAATACAAATTATTAGCTTTGAGCGTGGAACTTTCGACTTGAAGCTCAGCTGACATTTTTTTTTTTTTTTTGCATATTGCACAAATTTTAACTTGAATGCTGCAGTATAACTAGATCTCTTCTCCATCTTATTCGCACGTTGTCACAAGCATTAATTTACTTATTATACACAACTGTCCAACAGAAAAGTGAACGAAGTTACATATATATTCAAAATAATAGTTTGACAGGATCCTTAAAAAGAAACAGACTTTGGATATTAGCCTCATTTGTCTGTGCAATAACCCGTTCCTGCTGGGACTTACTCTCTGTGCTGAAGGGCTACGAGCATCCATCCCTAAAGCGGGATTCGGTACCGTGAACTCCGCTACCTAAAGGCAGCACATCACCATTAAGCATTTTTTGGATAGTTTGTAAATAAGAAAGACTCGAGAATTTATTTTTAAAATGAGAGATAGAGAGCATAAAAATCATACTTAACCCTTTAACTGCAGCAGCCGTATATATATGTCTTACGCAGTCAATGCTTTTACTGTTTTGGGAGTATATATAAGTCTTCCTCCAATACGTTTCTTGGTACTTTCCTGATTGTCATTAAGTATTCGGGAATATGCGTCATTCTTTTGCTTTTTCATATATAATAGTGGTGAAACCCAATAATTATTAAAAATTGATTCAAGAAAAGATAAAACAAATTTTTATATATATGAAATAATTTTTAAAACACTTTACTGTCAAACAAAAAATTATTTAGCGTTAATCTAAGAATTTCAACCTTTGGCATAAAGGATTTTAGCGCAGCGATTCTCAAACTGTGGGGCGCACCTCCTTAGAGGGGTGTGATAACTCTACGTGGGTGGCGCGATCATATAGAAAAGTCAAAATTAAAATATTATTTAAAATAATTTACTGAAAGGAAACAAAACAACATACATTCTGAGATAATAAAAAATTAAATACACCTTTACTCTGATATTGTATAAATGTATTAGAACTACAGAATGAATTTGAAAATTCACTTATCAATAATGAATTGAGAGATAGTTTAATAATTACTAGTGACTCCCAAGGCCTTGCTGAGCAAAGTTTTTCAAAGGAAGGTTAAATATTATAAATTTGCACTCTGTCAGTAAATTTAATACTTATCTTGATATTTTGTTGCTGTTGTTGTTTGTGATGCCACTTGGTCAAACCAAGCACGATTGAGCCATACGCTACTCATAGTAAGGCCAAGGGGGAGGGCGCCCTTCGTTTTAACGAGTACCACTTAGGAAGAAAGAACAACTTATGCTCAAGTGGGTTTTCGTTATTTAGAAGCAGGAACCATACAGAAGACCCATTGGCTTGGACAGGCGCCTAGAGCCTGGTATTGCATTCGGACTGTGATTGGCTGGTAAGTACATTAGCAGCGATTTCTAAAATTGGCGAAAGGTCTTGCAAATGTTTTGTATATTATTTCAACAATCAGAAAGAGACACGATCGTACATAGAATTGTTTTTCAAAAGGAGGGGGGCAAGTATATATTTAATGAAAGGCTTACTTATATTTAATTAAAGTTAAGTTACAAATTAAATTAATTACAGTTTAACCGAAATGAGAAAATTTACATGCTTTGTTAAATACTTTTTCTGATAAAACACAGAGCTGCAATATTTACAATTAGAACTTTCAATTTCCATTCTTTGTACGTTCCAAATTCTTCTAAATAAAGGAATAAATGATTGATAAATGAAGATAAATGTATAGATAAGAGGGCAATCTAAATCAATATATAAGGAGCCATGCATGGCCAAGATATTTCGCCAATTTTAGAAATCGCTGCTAATGTACTTACCAGTCAATCACAGGCCGAGTGGAGTACCAGGTTCCAGGCACCTGTTTGGCTTGGCCTGCCACCCCCAGAGGTATTGATTGAGAACGTGGAGGACATAGTGGCCAAGACCATATTATACGTGCCTCAGTCACCTTTAACGAACAAGGATGATCTTAGACCAGCTCGGGCTCTGAACCCGTAACCCTCCAATTACGAGAGCATTGCCTTTGCCGATTGAGCTACTGCGTTTCATAATTGTACGGTTTATAATTAAAGTCGTATTGTAGCTTTAGCGTCAAAGTGCATTATTATTACATTCAATACATTCTTTTTGTATGGGGAAGGGAGCGCAATGCAAATTATGACTGAAAATTGGGTCGAAAATACTGAAAGTTTGAGCATTGGTTTAGTAAGTAAAGATATTTCGCAGTTATCCTGTAGCTACAAATTACTCTAAAGTGCTCCTAAGTGAAAAATAGCGTTTAACGTTCTTTACGATAAATATAATTCATCTTAGTCGCATTTTTATATCAGCATCTTAAAAACAAAAGAGAATCATTTCCTACGGTCTTACTATCCTCCAAACTGTTGTCATTTTACTCCAATGCGTGTATTTCACTTTCCATTGTGAGCCCAATCCATTAACGAAAAAGGGCACAAAGCGAAAATATCCGAATAAGCGACCCTATCGACCTTGCTCATTCTTTCGCTCTTTTATATTTAACAGCGGTGAAGCCCAGTAAATGATAATGATATAAAAACATCCGCGCGTGTGCCTCCAGTATTCACTTAAATAAAATATCTATTGTTGGGTCCACGGTACAAAACATTCGTCCTTTCGATGCCATTTGGAGTCACGTAGTGGCATACGGAATGCGAAACAGACACGACGAGATTCGGCAAAAGAGGACCAAGGATGTTTCGCATTCTTGTGGAAATCGACATTGGTTTCTTTCCGAGAACGAAACGGTCCTTCGAAAGTTCCTCTTCTCTTTCCATCTATCTTTTCATTAAGATTGATTCGTTTTTAATATAATATTATAAGGTTTGCAAACAGAGATATCATATGCAACGAGGATGCTAATTAGAATTTGCTGGGCGTGGAGAAAATGAGTTCTTTGAAAGATGCAACCAACGTATAATGCGAGATAATAGAAAAAGGTAAAATTCACTGACAGATTGGGGACGCAAAAGAACGAACAAAAGCGATGAAAGCTGTATTGTATGTCATTCAGGATATTTTTTTCTTTTCTTCCACTGACTAATATTGTTTTGCTAACTGTTTCAGCAGCTAACGTATGCAAAGTAAAGTTATTTCTATATTAGCATCTATGTAAAATGCCTACATCAACTACAACAGACGGTAAATAGGATTGCATGAAAGTGTCAAAATCAGACGAAATTCAAATCAAGAATGGTAAAATTCTTGTTTGAAAAAAAATTATATCAACCGGATTTTTTTTATTTAAATCAAGCTTTTGGATTTAAATCTGATTTTTTTATTAACATTAAACATTAGGAAAGAAGTTATTTAAGTTATGATTATATTTATTATGATTAATGATAGGTATTCATTATTATATTTATTTTATTAACGTATGCAATATTACTTACATATAACAAACTATGAATTAAACTAATGAAATAGAATTTTTTCCCTCCTCAACAAACTCTTACAAACTGTTCACGTTTTTTTTTATTTTTTACAAGAATAAAAACCTATTTATTTATCAGCTCAGTTTTTAAAGCATTAGTATTTAGATAGCAAAAATAAAAAATTAAGTAAAAATATTATGGATTTGATATTAGATTAAGAGAAGCTCCTGAAAGAAATCAGAACTGGCCAAAAATTTCATTTCAAAAGGAAGGACATTCAATCTTATCTTTCCTTTTTATCGATCTACGGTATTACTATGGTTTCTAATGCTACTAGTGATGTCTTCTATTCTTATCATATTAATATTTACCGAACTAGTAAACTAGTACTTAAATAAACACAAAAAATATAAGTGAAAATGTTATGGATTTGATGTCAGGTTAAGAAAATATCCTGAAAGGAATCGGAATTGGCCAAATATTTCATTATTAGTAATTTAGTACGAAGGATATTTAAACCTTATTTTTCTTTTGCAAATGCTACGGTATGTGTTACTTTGCTTTCTAATGGTACTGATGAAACTCCCTGTTTATGCAATAAAATATCATGGTTAAAATTTCCCAATTTGTGAAAAAGAAGTAATCTTGATTCAAATCATGATTTATATCAAAGTGATATAAATCAACCAACCCAGATTGAAATGCAGTACTTTAGTATCAGTACAATTTAGTATCAGTACTTTAATGTTTGCAGGTGTAGTACTTGTATAACTTTTATTTATTGGTATTTCAAATTATTTAACGTGGCAGGAAAATTACCAAACATGCCGTGCCATGTATTTGCCATCCCTGGATTATAAGCAGTTTTCTTTGAAACATATTTGACTATACTAAAATAGTAAAAATAACTGTCTTTAGCTATAGGGAAATAAAAAAAATTGTGATTAAGTTATAAACAGAGTTGCTTAATTGCAAAATTATTCTTGAAAGCCGAATCACAATTCTTGTGAATGTAACAGAAGCCGATTGTTATGAATACTGCTAAAACAGGCATCTTTCAAATTTGGTTGAGATTCTACTAAATTAGACAGTTTTCGCATTATACGATATTAAAAGAAAAACGATTCAGCTAAAATGAGCAAAAATATGCAATAATTTGGGTTGATGAAGACAAAAGCGTAATTTTATAGTAAGTTTACAACTATAGATAGTGAAGTTTGAATTTACTTTTGAAAATGTTGTCGGTAAAAGATTATTTTTTCTACACATAAAATAAAGATTCTAATGTTATTAGGTTTATGTTTTACTGGCAATAAATTAAAATTAAATCGATCAAGTTTCCATTTAAAAACATCTATATATTAAAATTAGAATTTAAGAACATGAAAATTACTTTACACATTAACTAATGCATTATGTCTTTGGCATAAATCTTTTGGATTTATTTTATTTAAGTTTTTTGATAAATAAAGGTTAATGCCAGCAATGTTTTGAAATTTTGCCTCTCGTAATAACCAAGCATCTTTCAACCACCTTATTATATATTTAAAGAATTTATATGGATACCCATGCCTCGCTACCAAGATTAAGTCAAAGCATTGTCTTTTTTCATTTTTAAGCATTAGTTCCATGCAATTTGTTTTCAGGTAGCATTGCTCACGCTGGCATTTTAATTTTCTTAGTTTTAAAATGAGGGATATACTAGAAACTAATGATTTTGTATTCAATTCATCTGATGATGGTTCTGCAATAGCTTAGTTTATCATTTTCGTCACTGCATTAGCTGCCTCGTATATTTTTTTAATGATGCAACTGCATCACTATCAACACAGTTGTTAGTATCGTATCTAACCCTTTCGTTATCGGCTTCATGTGAACATAATTTAATACTATCCAATTCTTCATGTGACTGCCTACAATCACTCAAAAAATTTCCTACCTATAATTGCCGAATATATAGAACGCTGCTCTTCGTTACTAAAATCCGTGGGTATGAATCCCACTACTGACATGGATGTTTGGAAATGGCTTTAAACAATAGGTCCTAATCTTGATAGTGCTCGTGTAGCAAAATAGTAAACTGTAGCTGTCCAAACTAAATCAAACATGCCTAGTAATTAGAACTCATCTTGCTGAAAATTGAACCTAGTGATCCAAACCATATTAACTCAGCTGAGTACTATCACTACAAAAATCTTCCATTCTTCTAGCCATATCGGGTAATATTAGTTCACGTTATATATTAATAGCATTTTCCTCCTACGTTAAGCGATATGAGCTGCACAGATTTACACAAATTAATTCGAGCTGCTCCTAAAAGCCTGCAAGCCGAACGATGGCCGATTGATTAGGGTACTGGCCTTCGGTACCAGAGTTCGTGGGTTCGAATCCCACAGTGGCATGGATGTTCGTAGCCGTTCGGAATCGGTTTTAAGCTGTAGGTCCCGGTCTCATTAGCCCTCGTGTTGCAAAAAGTAGACCGTAGCACCCCAAACCAAACCAAACCTAAAAGCATCTATGAAAGCTTACTTATGGCTTACACATACTTCTTTTATAAGAAGTTCCAATTGTCAATATTTTTTTTTACCATTGCAACTGGTCAGTCAGTTTGCTTCAGAATATTCATAACAAACTGGACTCGTCATTTTCGTTCAAGAGGTTAATGTTAGTTAATTCTCGACAAAATTTAAAAAAAAAACTTTCTTTACCCATTTTTAAATTATAAGAGGTTTTGTTTGGAACGTTATGGTCAACTTTTTAATAACACGGGGGCTAATTAGCCCAGAGCCACCTGCTTAACACTAGATTGCCCGAGATTTCTTGTATACCTATATTGCCCCAAAACAGTCAAAATGACTGCATTGTGAAAAAATAACAAATATGTAAAGAAATTTGTTTAAAATTAATTTTTAATATTTCTTATATTATTTACAATTAAACAACAAGTTATTAGTAAATATTAACAATAAAAAAATTTAATTTTAAAAAAATAATTTATGCATTATTATTTGTACATTTTATGCAAATGAAAGTGGAAATCTTTTTATGTGTACATCTTCCTCAAACATACTTTTGACATTTTTCACATATATTATTTGTTTTGTTGTTGTGGCAAAGTCGTACTTGACATAATTTGCGTTTGTGAGAATGGGTTGCATTTGATGATGTTGCAGTTGATCTTTGTGGGTCTTCATGTTCTGATAAATTTTTCTGTTTTGCAACTCTATATTCGTTGGAAAGAAATTTCAGAATTTGTTGCATTTGATTCTATAGCGTAGCACTCTTCACTTATGTTCGTTAGCTTTTCCAATAACTCATTTCTGTTCGACATTTTTTTCATAAAGTTAGGGCGCAAAAGAAATAAAATAAACAACTTGTTAGAACAACACTTTATAAAGATTCGAATAACTAGTACTACTTTAGCTTATTGAGCAACTGACACTTATCAAGTATATGCCGAAATCGACAATTTATCATGCATCGGTATGTTACCGTAATCGAAAAAAAATGTTATTTCAATACAAAGCTGGACAGGTCATATAAGAAATTTACTCAATTCAATAAATAAAAATCTTTTGATTATTTAAAATTTCCCAAGCATTCAAAATGACTGCTTCTGGGCAATATAGGTATAACACATATATATATATACGGAAATAAAGGAGGGCGGAAGTAACTACAATTATTCATAAACCCATTTATATGTTATAGAAAAAGTCACCAAATTCTAAGAAATTGTGTCATTATATTTCATAATTGTTTTTCTAATAGAAATTAAAAAAAAACAGTCAAAATGACTGCCTTGGGCAATCTAGTGTTAAAGCCGATTCCAAACGGCTAAAACTTCCATGCCACTAGAATGATTCAAACCTGCGAATTCTGCTAGCAGCGCCGTATTCATTTGACTGAATTATAAGAGAAATCGTCATGTAAGCATTCATCTTGCTAGGCATTATTAATCTTGAGTGACATATGTTATTAGTCTCTGAGTTGTTCTAAGAATTTTATTTATATTATATGAGCCGCGGTAGCTCATTCGGCAAGGGGCTCACGTAATTGGAGGGTTGCTGGTTCGGAGCACGAGCTGGCATAATATCCGCCTTGTTCGTTAAAGGTGACTAGGACATGTAAAATATATTCGTGGTCACAATGCAGGCTTGCAACTGCTGAGGTACTTTAAAAAAGGTGAGAAAAGTGACAAATAATACAGAATAAGTGACTAAAAAGTGACTAAACATTG
Organism: Pardosa pseudoannulata; assembly: GCA_032207245.1. Taxonomy (NCBI): domain Eukaryota; kingdom Metazoa; phylum Arthropoda; class Arachnida; order Araneae; family Lycosidae; genus Pardosa; species Pardosa pseudoannulata. Next base: position 137,773,330 of record CM063505.1, read on the forward strand.
AAAAAAAAGCGATTTTTGTCTCCTCTTGATTACACATGCTATTAAGATTTTTCTATTTATTTTAACTCTAAATCAAATGAATCATGCAAGACATAATTTTAGCGTCGAATACAAAAAGGTTAAAAATTTTGTTTAACACAACTCAACATTGCTTTTTATTTAAGAATATCTATAAATTAGATTTGAATACATTCATTAATTTTATAATCACAATTTTTTTGTATATACAGGGTATCTGCCAAAATAAAATTTTTCAAATCCATGACTTTTCATGACTTTCCCTGATTTAGCAGATAATTTTCCATGACTTTAAAAAGCTTTCGTTAAAGTATATATGAATAAATCTTCTGATGCACATACAAATAAAATATATGCTTTTAGAGAAATTACAGGAATTTTATCATAAAAAACTATAAACTTACTTTATAAGTGTTAATAAACTCACATACAGTTATTAATTCAGATTTTCTTTTTTCAACAACAGACTTTTGCTGTGATACACCATGAAAAAAGTCACTAAAAGTGATTGTTTACTTAAAAAAGTGACTAATCAATGATCAATTTAAAAAAAAGTGACTCAAGGTGAGAAAAGTGACGGAATTGCAAGCCTGCAATGTCCTCCAAGTTCTCAATCAATATTTCTGGGGGTGGCAGGCCAAGCCTATAGGTCTTCTGCTTTGTCCCTGCTTCAAATTTCGCGGACCTACTTGAGATTACGTCGTACTTTCACTCTCGACGTGCTTGTCAAAATGCAAGGCTCATCCCCTTACCTTAATACGAATAGCCTCCTGCTCAATCGTGTTTGGTTAGACCAAGTGGCATATCATCAACAACAACATTTATATCATGAATGTGCACGTCTACTTCACTACGGTTTTATCAGCATGGAATTTATGCTCTTGAAAAATGATACCAAATTTTTTATTGTAATAATGTTGTATGTTGTAATGTTTTGAATGCGATGAGGCGATTTAGATCTGTTATATAATTGATTCATTCATACATGAAGTAAAATGTTCGGGATCTAAATCTGACCTCATCACATCGTTGTAAACAGATAGAGGATCATAAATTTCTTTTCAACGGATATTGTTGTCTTGTACGGTGGTCTTGGGCGGGGTTCTGATTCCAGTCCCAGATTAGAATCCCGTCTCCATACTTGACATTAAATAACAATGTACCTTTGTGGAGTATTTATGAGTCCCTAAGGGACAGTGCCCAATTAGAAGGGATAAGGTTTTTCACGTTGGCGGTCTCAGGGCGGGGTTTGGTCAGACCAATAAAATCCTTACAACTATCCCGATTGGAAGACAAGAAGGAGGAGGGGACAAGGTTGAAATAATAAACTATCAAAAATCTAAAAAGATGAAAGAATTTAATGCGGAGGTCCCAGAGAGATTGGTTCGGAGGTTCCAGAGAAGAGGTTCGGGGGTCCCAAAAGAAGGTGTTCGAAAGTCGGGAGTCCAGTCGGGTCCGACGGAAGTTGTTCGTGAGTCCAGAGGAGAAGGTGCTCGAGAGTCCAGACTAGGAGAGTCCAGCCAAGTCCGACAGGAAGTTTTCCTGCACCAAATAGTACGGCCGCACCCCAGAGACTCAGGAGGAAGCCCCTGACGAGACCAACGGATGATATAGATTCCCTCTCCTGATCAGCCATAGATACCCTTCAACCAGAAGTGTTCCGGGCCCAACATTTTAGACCCACAAAGGTACCCCCATTTTGCATGCATTTTTGAAATCGAGATTAGGTCCTCTATCTATTTACAAAATTTCTTAAATATATAAAATTTGTCAAAACGAAATTAGAAGAGTTTGACAAAACTTACTTATGAAAATTAGCATCATTAAATTAGCATTAGCATTGTTTGTACATAGATGTATATATATGTTAATAAATTTATTTTTTTAATATTAAGCTAGTCTCGGTTGCTGTCAATTTAGCTGTTAGTTTATTTTTATATTTATGTCTGTAGTTTCTCAGAACCTGTGGTTAAATTTAGTACAAAAATACTTAACACAACGCAATTAAAAATAAATCACCACTATACATTTGATCTCAGATTGATACTCAAATATATAACGAGGACTACACGACATTGAACATGGTGGCATTACATACTTTTGGAGGTTTTAAAATTTTTTACACCAACTTAAGTGTTACAATAAACAGTGGGAGATTCTGATTTAAGTGTATCGGAGAATACATAAAATTCAACTGTTTTACGAACTACAACATCTGCATTTATTAATGTATATAGCAAACTTCTACCTAGCAAATCGATAGCTTCTACCAAGAAATGTGATTTATGGCAGCCAGTAACAAGACAGCCATTTTTCCATGGTAACAGACAGTCACAGAGAAGTAGGCGAGAGATATTCTTGTGCTAAACACAATAGTTACATTTCTCTCAGAAATAACTAGTAATATTGCATTTTTCGGCCAATCAATATGGTTTTGAAACCGAAAACACTACTAACGGCACCAAGACAACGATGCAATACTAATAAGACATATTGTATCTGGTTACTTCTGCTTAACTTTTAACTTTAACCCTCCTTTACCTCGTTCTTCATAAGTTCTCTATTTTTTTATTGTATATATTAAGATGAGGTGGTAATATTATTAATAATTCAATATTTATAAATTAATGACCAAATAGGAAATTCACTTTACGAACTTTATATTTGTGAGCCTGATCTTAAAAACAAACATCCTAGTGCGAAAACTACACTATGTGATTGTGTGTATAAATTTAAATGATGCATATTACTATATATAGACATAAACAGTTGGTTACTTCTGCTTAACTTTTAACTTTAACCCTCCTTTACCTCATTCTTCTTAAGTGCTCCCTTTTTTTATGTATTTCAACCAAATAAGTGCAATGTAGAGATGATTAATAACTAATGAAAATGGAAATTCAACTTTGCATACATTTTCTCTTTCTCACAGTTTAGTAAGACACACTGATCTGTGTAAAACGGAAACCGAGAACATTTTTGTATTGAGCCCATCTGAAAACAAAATCCTGAGTGCTCACCTATGTGCATATATATATATATATATATATATATATATATATATATATATATATATATATATATATATATATATATATATATATATATATATATATATATATATATGTCATGTCTGGAATATCAGTCTCTAAATAAACAGTCGGGGCTGTGATTTTTCGTTCCAACTCATCCTTTATTGCTATCCAGACATGAGGCAGATACTAAGTAATCTGTACGAAGCACTGTCATGGCAGATACGGTTAGAGAGAGAGAGATGTCTAACTCTACGTGCTGCCAGACTAGCGAGTGTGAACTTCTTACTTAAAAATATAAAATCTTATCTAAGGGGTTCTTTGTGTCTGACCACTTACACTTTTCAAGGGCATGTTTTGGGCGTTCTTAAATCTCTTCATTGGCCTTTTTTTTTTTTTCTTTTTCTTTTTCTTTGTCTGGCCGAGAGATAGCGTGGGAGACACCGTTTTGTGGCTGCAGGTGCTTCGCGTTAAGTGTAAGTCAATCCACGGATGTTGGGAGACTAAAAGTTATGTGACTGTCTAGTGTCAAAATGGGATTAACTGGTTTAAATGACGACTTCTGTAACGTCAAAGGGGGGTTAAAATTGCGTCTTTATGGCTCACAGGTGGCTCACATGGGTGATCTTGGTTGTTTGTTTTACACTTAGGGTTTTTCTCTATTACATATATATATATATATATATATATATATATATATATATATATGTGTGTGTGTGTGTGTGTGTGTGTGTGTAATCCAGCAAAAAAATAACTGTTGGTCATAATAATTATGCAACCTCTATTATTTGCCCGGGCTACAGGGCAAGGAGAAGCCTAATCAGGTAGACTCATGAATAATGTTGCAGCCAGACACACATTGAAGAGAAGCTTAATTTTGAAAACAACTAATATCTTTATTGAAGAGCTGTTAAAAAAATAATCTTTGCCTGTCAACGGCAGACAAGAGAATGATACGAAAAACATTTTGCTGGAACAGAGGTGTACCCCAGAGCAAGACAGAATTTTCCCTGCGGACAAGAAACTTAATCAGCGAATTTAACTGTTAGATTAGGGGGAAAACCAAGCCATTTGCCGGCGACAGCTGGAAGATGTATTAAATGGACCGAAAATTTTCATTTATTGAACAGGAAGCTTTGGGAAATGTGTTGGAATAATTTTAAGTCGAGGACACTTCTTTGATTATGACATTTTGTGACTGGGAAATACATTTTAAGGAATAAGAATGGAAGAGAGGTTTTTAAAGGGATATTAAAGTGAAATTATTTTGATATTATATATATATGTGTGTGTATATATGTGTGTTATTATATATATGTGTGTAATACACACATATATATATATATATATAATAATTCACCATATGTGAGTGTAATACACACACATATAGCGAATTATTTTAAAGATATATGAGTGTGATATTACTATCCATGAAAATGAGAAGTTTAAACTGAAAAATTATATGAAATTTTTTTTATTACAAAAAAATACACAAAATGAAAAAATACGGAATGAACAAAATTTATGAACACATCAGTTAATGATTAATACTGGTTAGGATTTGGTCTTGGTTATTTATTATTCTTCTGTTGGAAAACTTTGTTGCCCCATGTTTCGGTGTCTTTTAAACAGCCATCTGTATAAAAGAAAATAAGTATAGTTTACTTACTTCAGTAAAACGAAAATTGAATATAGTTATTTAATAGTGTTCAAGTCTTTTGAGAAATATAACAAAAAATTTGAAAAAATTAGAAAAAAAAAAAAGATTCATTGATGTTATACTACTATTGAGAAAAGAGACCTCCAAAATGACAGAATTCGACAAAAAGATTTGTTTACAAAACATCATTCTAGTCGTACAAAACTGAACCAAATTTTTACAGTAGAATGATTACTGTTTTAAAACTTGATTTTTGTTATTCTTGTATTAAAGTTGAAAACTACTTTTTCTAGTTTGAAATTTTTTTAACTGTATAGTAACTTCAATAAGTACCAGGTACATTATTTTTTTCAAAATATTTATGAATTTTTTATCAACCTTTTGTACTCATAAATCATGCAATTGTCACAATACATGATATGACAATTACAATGGGCTAAAATTGTAAAGTGTGTCATGCATCGCAATTTTTATGTCCATGCCATAATTTTAGTATATAGAATCCATAATTTTGTCTTGAAAGATTTGCAACACTGAGTACACACATTTTGCATCTAAACAGTACACAAGTAGAACTGACTACGCACTTTCGTACACGAAAATTTTCATTGGTGAATATGTGAAAAAATAAAAAAACCTTTTAAAGTAAGCATATTAGAAGTATGCATTTCCGTCAAATACAACTTTCAAATAAACTGCAATCAATTCATGACTTTTAGAGCGTGAACCGGCGTTATGAAAAAATTCATTTTACTGAAGAAATTCAAAATTAATATTATTTAAATTTTTACAGATTCTTTATGTGTAATAGTTATGACTGTTTCAAATTTTATTAAAATTTGATATCAGTTTTGAAATAAATATAACGTAAATTTGAGATTCTCAATTATTCAGTCCAAAACACTGGCATTAAGAGTTTACTTTTTACGTAAAAATACTTTCCATTACACAGTTTTATCATTATTTCTCATTTATTAACACATTCGATATGACTAGGTTTTATGTTTATATCGCTCATTCTTGAAAGCCTGAGAAGAAACATTATATAAACGATGGCCGATTGGTTAGGGTGCTGGTCTTTGGAACCGGAGTTCATGGTTCGAATTCCACTGTAGTATGGATGTTCGTAGCCATTCGGAATTGGCTTTAAGCAATCTCATTAGCACTCATATTGCAAAAAGTAGACCGTAGCGCTCCAAAACTAACCATTATAAACATATTAATAAATATAATACAAAATAAACGTTATGCACATACATATATAATACATACATTAAACATTGAGTACAGCAGGGTCGTAGCCAGATGGGATAGTTTCGAACTCTCCTCCCCCTTCCATATTTTCGGTTTGGCTTGGTTTGGAGCGCTACGATATACTGTTTTTGCTACACGAAGGCTAATGAGACCGGGACCTGCTTCTTAAAGCCGATTCCGTATAGCTACGAACATCCATGCCTTAGTGGGATTTGAACCCACGAACTCCGGTACCAAAGATCAGCGCACTAACCATTCGGTAATCGTTCAGTCCCAAATTTCTGGAGTTTACTGTATTGCATTTTAACTTTAAAATAAAAAAAAATCCAACAAATCTTTTAGAAATGCATACTTAATAAAAATTCAAATTTTTAACACTATTAACTACCATTTTAATTTAAAATTTTTTGTTGCAAATAGTTTTATACGTCTAATGAAACATATTAACAACGATTGTGCATGAATACACACACATTTATATATATATATATATATATATATATATATATATATATATATATATATATACATATATAATATAAAACAACTAAACTCATCGGCGCAACAGCCCCTACGGGCCCAGAGCCTACGGTGCCAATCTCCGTTTCCAAGACCAAGAGCCCTGGGATGAGAAGCATATGTTCCGGTTAGGTGGTCAACCTTACGCGGAACCCTGAGTGTTTAGTTCTCAAGTTTTCTTAATCCTCAGTTTGTCTACCCCCTGAAGAGTTGAAAGGCGGAGTCAACCTTACCCAGTCCGGGGATCGAACCTCGGACCTGTGTCATGGAAGTGCGAAGCTCTACTCCCAACGCCACTGGGCTTCATGTATGTATATATATATATATATATATATATATATATATATATATATATATATATATATATATATATATATATATATATATATATATATATATATATATATATATATATATATATATATTATTTTAATTCTAAAAAACGTAGTCACAGTGAAAGTAATACTCTGGGAACAAAACAGTTAATGACTTATACACTATTAATATCACATTCAACTTACATAAATGTTCCTAGAGGCAACAGCAAGAAAAGAGTTGCTGCGAAATAGCAGGTTCCAGGAAATATTTTTATAGTGGCATTAAATATTTTTAGAATGATAGAACTCCCCAACAACGGCACAATTGCTTCACATGTGGCTAAGAATGAGAACACCTTGCCTGAAAGAAAACAACAATTGAGGTTTATTTATATATACTACTGTAGAATAAGATTTAAAATTTCAAACAGAAGATCTATTAATAGTTCTTTTGCCAATTAAAATGTTTTCTTGAACTAAAGTTTTTGAAAGAGCATCTAAATATTCTTAAACACGTGCTGAATAATTTGGTGAAATTAAATGATGGACATTGCAGTCCCAATGTTTTTCTTTTGGTACTTAAATGTTCTGAACAGATTTTAACGTCTTTGAAATCGCACCTCTCTAATTTTTTTAATTTAATCTACGTTTTGCACAATAATAAACTTTGCTCATTACTCGAGATTATTAGATTAATTCATTTTTATCTTAAATAGGGATGGACGAACTTATTTCAAATCGGGTCAAAAAAAAAGAAAAGAAAAGAAAATTCAGCGAAACAATATAATTTAAACTGTGACTTTAACAGCTGAAAAAAAAATTCTTCTTTATGAGCAGGAAAATCGAAATCAACTTTTACGTTTTTTAGTAGCCATTATGAGGTTGAAATATTTTATAAATATCTAAAATCAATCACTCTAAGAAACACTTAATTTCCCCACTATTCGAAATGGCACTTTCAGTCCGCCATCTTTCCTTTTAAACTGTGATTTTAACAGCTGCAAAAAGTAATTCTTCTTTAAGAGCAGAAAGCTCTAAATCAATTTTACGTTTTTTAGTTGCCATTTGGGGGTTGAAATATTCCATAAATATCTATAATCACCGTCAATTTCCACACTATTTGAAATAGCACTATCTGTCCGCCATCTTTCTTTTTAAACTGTGATTTTAACAGCTGCAAAAAATAATTCTTGTTTAAAAGCAGGAAACTCTAAATCAACTTTACGTTTTATAGTAGCCATTTTGGGTTTGAAATATTTTATAAATATCTATAATCACCCTCACAAACACTCAATTTTCCCACTATTCGAAATGGCACAATCTGTCCACCATCTTTCCTTTTAAACTGTGATTTTAACAGATGCAAAAAATAATTCTTGTTTAAGAGCAGGAAACTTTAAATCAACTTTACGTTTTATAGTAGCCATTTTGGAATTGAAATATTTTAGAAATATCTATAATCACCCAAAGAAACACTCAATTTACCCACTATTCGAAATGGCACTATCTGTCCGCCATCTTTCCTCTTAAACTGTGATTTTAACAGCTGCAAAAATAATAATTCTTTAAGAGCAAGAAACTCTAAATCAACTTTACGTTTTTTAGTAGCAATTTTGGGGTTGAAATATTTTATAAATATCTATTATCACCCTAAGAAACACTCAATTTTCCCACTATTCTAAATGGCACTATTTCTCCGCCATCTTTCCAAATGAAATAAGTAAATATTAGAACTTGTGGTGAAAAAGAAATCAATGGAATTTTCTGTTAAGTATTAAGAGGGAAGCTGCAGTTTCCTATTATCTACCTCCCTTCCGGATTAGACATTTTATCAAATATAGCAAAGTAAAAATATTTTACAAGACTACAGTTTCATTCAAATATCGTATTTCGTTGGGACACCTATTTAATTAATCACTTTTTTCCATTATACATTTTTGTAGTATACATATTTTTGAAGTACAGTTTTGTTAATTAATATTGAAATATATATATTCTTATCGCCATCCATTGTCGTAAAATCCCATCCATTGTCGTAAAACCCCTTTGTGTAGAATATATATTGTTGGAGTGAAAAGTAAACATGCATTCATTACATTCTAATAGCTAATTAATTGCCAGCAACTCTAAAATGACAGCCAAACGATCTCTAGATACAGAATATTGCTTTTGTATTGACTTCCTCTTCGGAACTGAACTTCAAAAGTTGGTTTGATTAATTATACGTTGGTAAAAGATAAAAACGTTCCACTGACATCCCACGAGTTCAACTCGCTTCTACAGAGATGCCAGTTAGACGTCAAAGATAAACGCGCATCGCTTTTATATTCGAACAGGGTTTTGAAAGGTCATACGCTCGTTATTTCTATTGAAAAATCTACTGTCACAACCTTTATTTTTATAAAACAAATATTGTCATAAGGCTTATCATTAATATGACAGCCGGTTGTTTCTTGCATGATATTAATTTGAAAGCATAAATAAATACAAACCTAGTTCGTCTTCAGGAACGAGTTTTGATAGCAGAGACCTGACGGCTAAATTTCCCAATCCATTAAGAGAACCTAAGAAATTACCTGAAATGAGAAAGAACCAATTCTATTAATACATGTAAAAGGTAAATGAATCCGTGCAAAGTAATCCTGTTTTAATTTAAAGTGATCAAGGGAACTTAAAATAGTTATTAATGATCTTGTCTAAAACTCAAAATTGTCACTAAAAATTTCGTAAAAATGGTTGGTTGTTTTGGATCAACTTTTTTTTTTTTGCACCGGAGCTAATGAGACCGGATCCTGCTCAAGTTTTGTGCGCACTCTAGTCTAACTGCATAACTGATCGCGCACACACCATTTAAGTGTTTAGTTATAGTTTAAATATTTATTTCCTAGCCTTTTCCTCTGGAAAATAGGTTAATGATATCATATGTGTTAAAATCAACACTCATAAGTCATCACTCTTATAGGAAAGAATACTTAAAAGTTCTATTGTAATAATGAGGTTCTTAAACAATATTCCCACATTTTGGGAGCTGAATGATAGGAAATCTGGGGAGGACACTGCTGTTTGGTATGATGGATTAATGTTTGTATCTAGTTAATCGCATGGATATTCGTAGTCATTCGGTTTCCGCTTTAAACACTAAGTCCCAGTCTCATTATCCTTTGCAGAAAAAACAACAGAACGTGGCGCTCTTAACCAAACCTGCAAAGCATCTTTTGCCTTTGCAATTGAAGCAGCAATCCTTTTTAAAAATGTACATTGCTGTGGCCACATAACGAAATGTGGATTAAATTTTTCAATTACTGTCCTCAAACTAAGTTCTGCAGTATATATATTTTCCTCATCATCAAATAAATATACCTTTTTAACCCTAGAACGCTATCCTGTTTTTAACAAAATATGCTATCATTAGTACATTGAAATACAACTTTACAAAAATTTATTTTAAAGCAAGGAATGGTAAGTATTGCATATGCTTTCATAAAAAAAGAGAATTATTGCACATTAAAATTATTTTCAGCTTATTATTTTAACTATAAAACATCTTGGTAACGTAAAGATAAGATTCTAGGGTTACAATGAAGCCGTTAAATGGCAAAATTCTTTCAGCACCTTAAAAGCCTGGGACTTTAGCTCAATTAGCCTTGTGGTTACGGTGGCAATAAACATTCTATTATTCCGATTAGATATTGTAACGGCGTGATTTAGCGGTGTGTCGACATCAAAAAACTTTGCTTTGAGAGGTGGACTTCGCTTGTGTGGATACAAAATGATTGTTTTCCCCGGCACCACGTTGTCTACACTGTGGTGCCCTATAGTTAGAGGAACAATATACCAGACTACCCGGTACTTCACTGACAGCCAGAAATATGATCTTTGGAACGAAAATGAATTTGCCGCGACTTGGATGTAGCCCCTAAGAATTCCAGGGACCCTGGGTTTGTGGCCGATGATTGTTTAACCCGGACCAATCCAGTTGTTCGAAGGTGAGGTCATCACTAGGTTATCCAATAATGAAATTGTGGGTAAGGCACCTCTCTTGGAGGCCCCTCCCCTAGAAAGAGACGAGAGAAGATTTGTTTTTTAGAGAAGTTAGTTAGCTAGGAACCAGCTAATTCGGAGGTCGCCTTGACCAGTCTCTCTACCCAATTTTTTTTTTTTTTTTTTTTTTTTTTTTTTTTTGCTATAATCCCACCTTGGGATCTTTTCTTTAAAGAGTAGCCCGCATCGGCTAACACGGAGGTCGCTTCGACCAGTCTTTCCATCGGAGAGTTTTATTTAGCGAAATCCCGTATTGGGATATATCTCTTGCTGAGATTGAAACTATACCCTGTGCATTGGGTTTCCTTTTCTAATATAATCCTCTTCGGGATTGTTTGCATTTTTTCCTTCGGAACTCCAACTGTGCTTTGATATTCTACCAGTACTTCAGTGAACTTTCGCGAGAGCTACCGAATTGTTTCTTCCGTCGAATCACCAATATTTCGACAGAGACTGATTTTAGTTTAGGTACCTGTCTCTACTCAGGCCTACGTGTATTAATCACTTACCTGTGATCGGAAATTTTTTTTGTGTGTGTAGTTGTGAGATGATGTATATAGCAGAAGTGTAAATAAATTCATTAATCAAGATACACCTGATTCTTCCTTTTGTCACCTAAAACAGGGACCGGATACGTTACAATATAGTTCCAATTCACTCGGACAGTTGAAGATCAAAAGTATTTCTATTTGTATTAATTCTCGATATTCATTCAACCAGAAAGTACATAAGACAAGCCAACTTACTGATATAGTAAAGCCATAACTGATAAGCGACAGCAAGGAAGATGTTTTTGAGAATAATCGATACACTCCCAAGAATGCCGATTAGCGGATCGCTGAACTTGAAAATACGAATCAGAATCGGCGTCAAGACGATCACGATGACCATTTCAACAAAACTGAACATAGTCCACATCTCAGAGTACGTAGTTGGGTTCCAATCGTACATGTGGTGGGCATACACGTAAGCGATGTCCGTATACACTAGAAGAAAGAAATGATTATTAAAGAGAAGAATTCAATTCAAAACTGGCAACTGAACCGTTCAAATAAAAATTATCAGACTTTTATGTGGGTAAGTACTAGGGATTCAATGGATGTCAATTTGACCGGATAACGGATACCAGATATCTGGCCAGAGTTTCAACCGGATATCCGGCCATATGTCAGTATGTTTCGCACTTTTTCTTTTTAAATTTATTTTAAATAAATCAGCTTTATGTACTTTATTTTTGCAACCAAATTGTTGTATTTTTCTCACCTTTTATATTTTTTAATTAGCCAACTATTTGTACTATAATTTATTTTAATTTTTTTCTTTCAGTTTCAGTACTCAGTATATCAATTCAACATTATTTAATTTAAAAAATCAAATATAAATAAAAGCATTTTTAATAGTCCTTTACCTACCTTCTTTAACGTTTCTTATGTTTGTGTATGAAAAATTTCAAGAACTTATTCCCCCTATTATTTATTCATTTTTTAGTAAATTGTCTTTATTCTTCTATCCTCCAAAAAAGTAAGTTTTGTATTTTGTGTTTCTCAGATGCAAAAACACAATTTTGCAGCTGAGACTGAAAAAAGAATGATTTATGAATTTTTTGTGATGAAATGTATAAATAAACCTATTTTTTTTCCATAAAGCTTTTTGTTTTACATAAAGCTCCAAAATACTTATACGGATTGTTTCATATAGTATATTGTTTAACATTTTGCATTGTTTTTTATATTTCTCTTATTTCTCGATGTATAAATTTTGTACGGATGTACTGCTAATTTTAATTGTAATAATAATTTATAATTGTAATATCCGGCTACTACCAATTATCCAGTATAGTGGCCGGATAAGCAGGATGCAGTATGTTAGCTGGATATCCGTTGCATCCCTAGTAGGTATTAGGCAGTAGTCAAAAAACATAAAATGAGAGTAAAAATGTTGATTATGAACACCACAAAGCAATTAAATCAATTTTACGAAACGCTTAATTTTAAGTTAAATAGAAATAAAGGAAATTTCGAGTTGGTAAATTTCCGTTATAGAAACATCAGATATTGATAAAAAAGAAGCAGGGTTGGCATGATTTAAATCAGTTGATTTTTGTTTTGAAAAAATCATTGATTTAAATTATCTTTTGTCACTTTTAAACCTATATTCCAAAGACAGGAGAATTGGGAATCAGTCAACACAGTAATACCAATTAGTAAATAAGTGTAAATAGATAGCATGTGCTTTCCAACAATTTAGGGCTTGTTATCAGAAAGTATGTAGTAGGGGTTGTACAATAATTGATTATGATTGGTGGAATTCATTTTATGTAATGGGAGGTAAAGAGAGTATTACAGAACTTGAAATCCAGTTTGTCTACCAAATAACAACAGCCGTGGCTTCATCTGCTGGGATGGAAAGACAGTTTTCTTCTTTTGGTATTGTTCATTCTAGCCTTCATAACCATTAGTAATGCATAAAGCATCAAAGTTAGTGTTTTTATTGAAACAATTAAATTCATAATTTGGTGCTTAAAAAATATCGAAATAATTGTGATTTATTTTTTTTAAATAAATAGTTTTCATTAAAAGACTATTTAATTTGTTCTTTAAGTTAACATCTTATTTAGTTTGCACTATCCAATTACAAAAATTTATTAGATTAAAGTTTATATATTTAATTTTAGGTAATTAGTGTGTAGAATATACTAGATAGATAAGATGTTACTTCTTATAACAAACTATTCTATGTATATTGAAAAAACATAAAACCAACAATTAATTTTAACAAGTATTCTATAAAATCAGAATTAAATTTAAAAAATCTGATTTAAATCAAATAAATCTGATTTTTTTTTAATCAAGATATTTTTCCAACTCTGAAAAGAATATAGGGTGACAGACGAAGTCTTTTTTGTCGATGAATTCGTGTTCTCAAATATTGCAAAAGGAATTTTAAAAAATCTATTAAATATGTTTATAAAAAATATAAACTAATCAATCGCAATGATTTCATGGAATAATAAACAAAATCTTCATTATTTCCAAGAAACATAAAATATTGTCTTTACGAAATTGCAATATCTTTGATTTCATGGATGATTTAAAATTCTCTATTAAAATTGTAAAAAATGTGTAAAATTCAAATTCGAAGTGTTTGTTTATAAAAAGTCGTATTTTAATCACATTTAATCATTATTTAATCGCATTTATTCTCATTTTTATCGCATTAAATCACTTTACTCTCAAATCATATATTTAATTTACTTTTATGTACTGGCATCTTGACATTTTGTACTATCTCAATGAACCGCTCCCTCGCAAAATGACGTATCTTACTAATTGGAGATATGCCCTGCCGGGCTAGATGCTCCGAGAATAACCGTACGATGGAGAACGGCTATAGTGGAAATCTCCTGGTATTTCTTTTGTATTACATTTAACCATGTTATGATTTATATAACTTAATGAAGTTCATTTATATACTTTCCAAAAAAGAAATCTTTAATATAAAATTCGCATGGGATAATCAACAAATGAATAACAAGAAAGGAGTAAGAATTAAGAGATAAAAACGTAATGGAAATATAAAATGAATCTACTTCAAATTGTGCTGGTAAGTAATCTGTAACTATACAATTTACGATTAATGTTCTTATAATTTGAAAGCAATTAATGGGGACGGTAATGTAAGTACTAGATATATTTTTCAATGTCTTACTTCTAACCAAATCCATTGTTTTTTTTTTTTTGTTTTTTTTTTTAAGAGAGAGAGAGAGGAGGGGTTATGGCTTCAAACTGAGCTCAGTCCAGTTTAGGTCCCTATTTTTTCAGCATAACACTTGGTAAAACATTATAAAAAATTTAAAACTAATAACTGCATTATAATTATATAAAATTTATTATTATACATATATATGAAAGTTCATGCACAATTTCGTAATATATTTCAGTAAAAGTATGAAACAATTAGGTGAAAAAATATTGAAATTAAAAAAGTAAGATAGAAATTTTAAAAATTTAAATTATTTCAAAACTGAATTTTGATTACGCATGTAGTTTAAATAACTACATTTAAAAATGTACTCTTACTTCATTGTAAAAACGTATTAATCTGTAGAATTTTGGACTATGCATCTAACTACTAATATATGTTAAAAGTAATGAAAACCTACATACCTTCGTATGTTATGGCAATAGTGCAACTGGACAATAACAGCATCCATAACTGAAATCTCCCTCTGTTTTCTCGTTGACGAAGACATGTTCTAAAACCGTCTATGAAATTATGCAACGAGAAAAAATCTCGAATTTTTTTTCTGCAGCTGACGTTTTTATCCAAGCCTTGAGTTTCCGGCACTACAAATATCACCCAAATTATTGCCAACAGGTGCCCTGAAGCAACAGTGGAATAGAGAGTTAAATAGCCGTAGAAATGGTATATTTGTCCACCGGCTAATGCACCTAGAGTTACGGCCAGTCCAAAGGATATTTGAAGAAAAGTGTATTTGAGAGACCTTAAATCACTTGAAGATACTTCGGATGAGTGGCTGTAGATCACTGTCATGACGCAGATAAATCCTCCACTTAACTGAGTAGGTAAATTTGAAAGTATGATGTACCCTAAACTGGCGTCGAAATAGATAGTGCAGAGTATTATCCCGATGTCGTTTAAGAAAAAACCAAACAGAGCTACGATTAATGGAATCTTACGGCTGTACTTGTCACTCCACGGAGCAATGAAAATAACAACGATCGCACCGATGGGTGCCATTAAATTCAGGTATAAATTATAATTGTTAGCAAGTATTTCTACGTTGTCTTTTTCATCCTTGTGATCAAAAATGTGATCGCATATGTTTCGCGAATAATTGTAGTAATACAGACATCCTTTATCCATCATCATATTCGTCAAACATGTTGTATTCAGTATGAATGAAAACATAAACAAGAACATTACTGGCTCTATAGTTAAATTTCTTATGATATCAATACATTTACGCATCCTGGATTTATTTTCCTGGATTTCGTTTATGTTGGTTGGGGAAGTATTTGTTTCCACAGTTCCATAATCGGGAGCTTTGGAGTTTGAAATCTCGTCACGTGCAACATACGCAGCGTCATCAAATGCTTCATCAGCCATCTCCTCTTCCAAATGTGTATAGTCAAAGCTATTCGAACTACAAAAAATATTAATACGTAAGGAAAAAATGTATTGAAATAAAATTAGAAAACATGAAAAACTTTAGTTATTATATATTGTTGTAAAGAGATAATGTAAATAATAAGTTTATTAACCTTCTCGATGACCAGGACCTCATATGAGTTGAGCCTGATTATGGCCTAGGCATAGCAGGCCAAGGAATAAAAGCCTAGATATTTGAGGGTAAAAAAAAACCCAAAGAATGTTTTTATGTTTGATTTTCAATGTGAAGAAGTTGTGTTTGATGGTCGGAAGACATTCATTTATGAATATCATTGCTTCTTATGCAATTTATTATTAATGGAATTAATGAAGCTAAAAGATATTTATGTAAATTTAGGGCCTGATTATGGCCTAGGAATAGTAGTCCCAGGACTAGATCCGTAGATATTTGGAGGCCCACAAAACCCCCAAAGAATATATTTATGTTTGATTGCCAAAATGAGGAAGCTGTGTTTGATAGTAGGAAGGCATTCAATTGTGAATTTTGTTTCTTATGCAATTTATTATTAATGGAATTAATGAAACTATATGATATTTATGTAAATTTAGGACCTGATTATGGCCTAGGTATAGCAGTCCCAGGACTAGATCCGTAGATATTTTGGGGGCCCACAAAACCCCCAAAGAATATTTTTATGTTTGTTTGCCAAAGTGAAGAAGTTGTGTTTGATAGTCGGAAGGCATTAATTTGTGAATTTTATTGTTTCTCATGCAATTTATTATTAATGGAATTAATGAAATTAAAATATATTTATGTAAATATAGGGCCTGATAATGTCCTATAGGAATAGTAGTCACAGGACTAGATCCGTAGATATTTGGGGCCCACAAAATACTCAAAGAATATTTTTATGTTTGATTCACAAAGTGAAGAAGTTGTGTTTGATAGTCGGAAGGCATTCATTTATGAATATTTTTGTTTCTTAAGCAATTTATTATTATTACAATTAATAAAACTAAAAGATACTTATGTAAATTCAGATAAGAATATTTAGCATTTTATATGAAGAATTCACAATTGATATTTAAGATCAGATCTACAATACAACCAAAATATTACAAAAGTATTACGAAAATATATTTTATAGTTCTGATAAGACTTCCCCGACGAAATGTTGCTATTCATGAATACTGATCTAAAGGTTTGATGCTGAACTGCAGATAAAGGCTTTAAAACAATTAAATATTGAGACATATTACCTAATATTGATACATGCATTAGAATATTTTTAAGTATACTATTTCAAATTCTTCGAGTACAAATTATCAGCATTCCAAAGTTTATGCACGAAAATAAAAAATTAATATAAAATAATAAATATTAAATTATGAAAGCATGGGAATATTAAGTACTGTAGTTACAATTCCTATATAAAATATAAATAGATACATGATTGAAAAATTCGGTAATAAAGAATATTTGCATGAAAAATGGTATGAAATTTGAAAATGGCTTATACAGTACTATCTAACGCTAATAAGTGAATCATTAAGTTTTCAACATTATGTAAAAAATAAAAAATATATAAAATATAGGGAATATTTCATCTTCAATATTTGATCTAGTCATAATTATTTTGCCTATATTACCAAAAAAAAAATGAAAGGTAACTCCTGTTTCCCATTTACAACTAATGTAATTGAAAAAGCACAGAAGCTGCCATTTATTAACAGTAAATAAGTTATATAATGCAATTAAATCTATAATAACTATGATATAATAATATGAGCCGGTCCTGAAAACACATTACTAGTTTACGTTTTGCATTGTAACTAAATAACGAGTATTCACAGAAAAAATTTAAGCGAAGGACTCTAAATCACACCTATCTAAATCCCAGTAGTTAAGTGTTATAAAATAAATAACCGGAGAGTGAGAAAACGCGAAATTAAAAAAAAAAATTCCTGTTTAATGATTTTTGATGCTTTATTAGGTTTGGATGAAAATAACGATAGCATCAAATTTCCAACTAAGATTCTTATTCAATAACGAAACAACAAATGAAAATTACAATTTTTATTTACTGCTTCACCACATTCCTTACTTTAGATTCCTATTTTGGTTTATAAATGTAAAAAAAAATAATCATTATTTACATAAAATCTGCTACAAACTGATAAGATAACCTGAAGCAATAAAATCATTTGATGTTATAATACGTTTTTTAATCATTTAAAGAGTTTAGTTGTATTTTTATGACAAAATATAAGTACAATCACTTATTAGATATAAAATGTACAATTGTTTAAAACTAAAATACGAAAGTATTAGAAAAATAGACCCTGATATTAAATAATATGTTCACAGTTAGAAATATGTTTTAATATTAGAATTTCAATTTTAGCAATAAAATACATATATTCAAAATGTTACCCAATAATAATATTCTTAAAGTAATTAAATCACTAATCAGTAACAAGTATTTTATATACAGAAGATTATTACTTTTTCCAGTTTCAATATTAGATAACGGATTTATATAAAAAAAATTAGTGCAGAGACACTAAATTGCAGTAAAAATATGAAAAGAAAAATAAAATACAACTCATTACCTTTTTTACTTTTTAGTTAGCTATAAATGTTACCAATAAACTCCGAGGATTGACTAGAACTAAGGAAACAGATTCATACGCTCTGAAACGCACCTCTAACACAGCACTTTTAAAAATTAATAGTTTACTTGGAAACCGAAATACGACGCGGGATTAAGAGGGAATTTCCCCTTAATGGTCAGTAACTACGCATGCGTGCTTTTTCACTATAAATCAGTGATAAACAACCTTTCAACTTTGAAGAGCCACTAAATGTGTTGAAAATTGTTTGCACTCGTGGGGAGAATAGGTCATACTCAATACTTGCGTGTTGATGATATAGTCTAGTACAGGAGAAAAAAAATATAAAGGCACTCCTCACTTTGCGACTGAGTTTCGTTTCGACGACTACGTCGTTAAGTGAGGAACTTATACCAATAGAGAGGTTATAAAATTGTATCACAAACTTAAAATTTATTCATAAAAACATGCTTATACAATATTATCATTTTTTTATTTGGAGCTGTAGAGTGTCAGGGTAAGGGAGATTTTTTCTTAACAATTTCCCCAGATGATGGCAAACTATTACTTTTCATCAACATTCATAATATTTGCTCTTTACAAATATAAGATAATAAAGTTGCATAATGAATGCTTGTTGAAATGAAACTAATTGAAAAAGTACATTGCAGGCTTTTGTGTATGTCTCCATTCACCAAAATCCAAATGAGTTTTGTGCGGCAATTCGGGGATTCCCAAAATTTCAAGTCGAAACTCGATTTAGTCGGTTTTGGAGCGCTACGGTCTACTTTTTGCAACACGAGGGCTAATGAGTCCGGGACCTACTGTTTAAAGCCGATTCCGAACGGCTACGAACATCCATGCCCTAGTAGGATTCGAACCCACGAACTCCGGTTCCGAAGGCTAGCACACTAATCATTCGGCCATTGTTCGGCCTCGATTTAGTCGGATTTACAAGTGGTTTCAAAGTAAGAAATATTTGAAATGTTCTCCAATTTTCTTTCAAAAGTCACTCTGAAATGAGTGTGACCATCGGCTTATGTGTCACATCGACTCTAGAAATTTTACCACCATGAAGAAAAATGTAAAACGTCGCCCTTTCCCCAACGATAAAAATTACTATTAAAATATATATAAGATACATTATTGATATACACAAATTCACTTTTGAGAAATTCTTCTCTCTATGTACACGCTTGTTGTCAAAGAAAACAAAATATAGAGTTGAAATTAGTTTTAAAACTTCAACTGCCCTTTATTTCTTTGCACATTTAGTGAGAACTTGACACTATTTCATCTAACAGATCAAGTTAGTTTATATCTTTTGTTTTTCCAAGGATCAACATCTCTTTCAAATCTCTAGAGTGTGTAATTAATAACATTTTCTGAGATTTTAGAACAAAAGTTTTTTTACGGGGTGGGATTGTCAACCTCACGCCCAACCAGGAGGGCTACGTCATGTTTAATCGTCTCTTATGACATGCAAGGACTAAATTGAGACTATTCTTTCATACCTCTTCACCACACAGGACTTTCGATAAGGAACAGTTGAGCATACCTGCAATATACTGTCATCATACAATATAGATCTTAAAATTACATCCTTTGTAATTTACTTTACTATCTCAAAAACAGTGTACGAAAATTAATCATAATTTATATTTCTTTCTCTCTTTATTTATTTTTTCTTACAGGTCAAAACTTACTATTTTGTCACAATTGCCAACGTAAGTGATTATACTATAAGTGAGTATGAAATAAAAAAAATATCAATCATTGAGCATTGTTTGGGAGTAGGCAACATTAGGATTGTTAGGATTGTTAGTTTTCTAGTTAATTTTTCCATGCAGGTTTGAAAATGAAAATCATGTGCAGCTAAGTTAGAGCTATTCGACGGGTTTATAAGCATTTCCCATTTAATAAACTGCTTCAGAAGCTGTTGGTTTGCAACAACCTTATGAGGGCGGGCGTTAACATGATGTCAAGGTTTCTGCACTCCAATATCTTTGCCTTCTCAGTGGTCATAATTTTTAACAATAAACCGATGCATTCTCATTCCATAAAATCAACCCTCCTTTTCGATGAGAGTAAACAGTAACAGTAACTTTTTGTTAGTAAAGAATTGTTTGAATTCCTTCGGCTTATTTATAATGAATTTGAGCCCCCAATGGGGGCTTAAATGTTTCCAAGAGATAACACGTGGCATTTATCAATTTTGATTGATTATCTCTATTCGACTACCCACAGTCAATATAAATAGATAATGCTATTATTGAACCCCATTAAAGTTATTTGTTCTTCGTTTGTTGTGTAATCAGAGTTAAGTTTTTATAAGTTTCAAAATGTTAAAAATTTCTTAGGCTAATAACAAACTAATGGAACTTAAAATATAAAATATGAACAACGGAACTATATCTGGGTGTTATTAAAGTGAAACTAAGCGTTAGTGCACAATTTTCAGTACGAATGTCCTTAATTGTATTCCCTAAAGGCGCCTCCACACTATGGTCCACTGCAAGCCATCACCACCGTCTGGAGGGGCTTTGGCTTATCGTGGCCGATGGCGGCAGACGATAAAATAGCCTTGGCGGACGATGGCTTCGGAGGCGGTTTTTCTCCAAAGATCAAAGGCAGCCAGATGCGCAACTTAAGTGCGCAGTAGACACTATGGACGAGTCCATGCGCTCATCTCATTCAGTGGCCCAGCATGTGGATGCGACACGTGAACCATCGTTCGAGGTCACCATCAGGAAGTAGTGAACAACTGGCCATAGTGTGGAGGCTACATAAGAACACAGAAGTTCCACCAGCCATTCTCTCGATATCCTGAATGCCATGTGGATACTGACAGAATGCTAATTAAACTTGTGTGCTATTAGGCATTTCACCTAATTTAAATCCTATTTAAGATTATTATGGTGCAGCACGATTATTTTCAAATTATTATGTTCATTTATTTCTCTGGTTTTGAGGGAAATTAGACATTATCACACTCAATAGACCAGGTTCAATTCATTAC
This sequence comes from Pardosa pseudoannulata, assembly GCA_032207245.1. NCBI lineage: Eukaryota > Metazoa > Arthropoda > Arachnida > Araneae > Lycosidae > Pardosa > Pardosa pseudoannulata. The sequence goes on from CM063505.1 coordinate 137,794,936, forward strand.
GTCTAATTGTTACGGAAATGTATTTACATTTATAGTTTACTTTTCATCATACTGTACAACCAAAATTAATTTAATTTCAAAACAAATTATCTTTAAAGGCCGTTCGACTTACTCACTTTAGTAGATCCTTTAACGAACAGGAAAAGATGTGTTTATACATATTAATAAAAATCTGTTATTATGTATTAACGAAATGACATTAATTGCATTTAACAAATAAAATAGATCCCTTTGTCGGTTTCTTTGTTGCAATGAGTGCATATGTTATTTAAAAATAATTAGATCCATTAAATATATAACTGTAAATAGGTGACGAAGAAAGTGCGAATAATTTTGAAGTTGGTTTATTAAACGAAAACAAAAGAAGTGAAACAACAATTCGCAAATAACTCAGTGTCTGTTATAAATTCAACTCTCTATATAGAAAGAAAAAAAACTTTTAAGTTATAATGAGTGGAGTGAGTTAATGACATAATATTTGATAAAGAATCTGTTGAAGAAACACAAAGAAAGAAATACAGAGCACTGTTCCATTGTTCGTTTAAATGAGAGAAAATTAACTTTTTATTTCATTGATATGAATTCAAATCAATATCTTTGCGTTGCGTTTGGCTGTAGGTTGCATACAAATAAAATAGAAAAATGACTGTATATATAAAATGCGGAAGTATTCAGCCAGTCTTATCTTTATATATAACGCATATAGCGATTATAATGCATTCCTGGAGATGAAATAATAAGCGTTTTCGGAATACATTTCAAAATCAGTTAAGAGTATGCTGAATCTTAATTTTTGGATTTTTAAATTTGTAACGATATTTTTATTATGAAAATACATAATGTTGTTACATGGAATATAAAAAACACCAACTGACCTTGTTTGAGAAAGTAGAGAATTGATCAAATGCTGGAATCATGACGATTTTAAATGAAAGTGTCTCGAATTTTGAATGTGCCTCAGTGCATGATAACAAGACTAGGGCACATGTTTCAAAGGAATATGCTAACCGAAGCCCAGTACTACATAGGCAGAAAATAAAAAGTTCTCGGCGCAACCTACATTCTACGTAATTACTCGACAGCGGGTTTAGTGTTCACAGCCGCCACCGGATTATGATAACATCTGAGATAAAAATTTTACGGAAGCTCCATAATTTTGATCTCTATACCAAACAATCAGCGGTTTGCATTTCCCTCACACCTGCACATAAATACACAAGTTCAAACTTGAGTTTGAAACAGCAGAGGTGGTTGGAACAGTGTACAAGTGTACTATTCAGTGACGAGTTTCTCTATAGTCTGAACACTAATTCTTGTCAAAAGAACAAGGACTCGATTAACTCGTTTTCACTGAGAAAAACGTAATTTTCTTTCAAAAGGAGTTCTGTTATGGACAGGAATCATGCTAGATGACCCCATACATCTCTTTGAGGAAACTTTAAAAGCTACAGAAAGGAAGTCTCATGTTCACCTGTTTCGATATGTTGTTGGATTCGGATTCATATTCATGGATAATAAGGTGACTTGTAATAGAGCAGTCTTGACCGATATCCCTCTTAAAAGTGAAAATAAATCCAGTGCATACAGTGGTCTGCTAACTCTCTTGATCTT
>CM063505.1:137806546-137826546 GCA_032207245.1 Pardosa pseudoannulata
CCCTTGTCATCAAAGCTTTGGGAGGCATTTAGCACGCATAGACAAGACAACTACAACAACAACTTATATCCGAATAATGGCTGAATGGTAGGGAGCTGCTCTTTGGCACAGCAGTTCATGAGTTAGAATCCCATTGGGGCATGGATTTTCGTAGCCGTTTAGAATCGGCTTTAAGCAATAGATCTTGGTCTCATTAATCCTCGTTTGCAAAACAGTAGATCGTACCGCTCCAAACCAACAACTTATATGTCATGAAAGTTACAATTCATGAAAAATAGATCTTAACTTCAGGTAAGGATAATTTATCTGTTTTATCTCTCTAGACAATGACTTTATTACCAAAGAAGATTCAAAATTTGATGCGATTTAGTAACTCGATTACTTTCGATAGATGAATTATTGAGTCACAGAATATGGAAAGAAGCAGTGATGATAATGAGGAGGATAACTTTTCTACCTCCCGAACAAATATTAGTTGGGAAATAACATGTGTAAAAACTATACCATCCTTTTGTGTGTTTGTGGGTCCTGATACAGAATATAAAACATTTCAGAGCATAAATGCTATCCAAAATGCCTTATTAAATGGTAAGGGAAATACTTCTCGGGAATTAAAATTTTCTGTTTCCTTTAAATCATAAATACTACTTTATGAAATCGTTAAACATGTGTTTTATTTTATCTTCATTTTGTGAATTAACACATCATAAATTTGTCAAGTCTATTTATTACTAATATTAAAACTGCTCAAGTACAGCAATATAACATTGGGCTAATAAACTAGTACTGTGCGATCTGCAAAGTCCAAATAGCATTTTACTTATACCCTATTTTTTCGGTAGCTTGTAAAACATAGAAGTACTACTCCAAAGTATATTTCATTTGCACTCTTTTTCCATTTATACTCTTTCTTTCATTGTCCACTTGTAAAACGTATATATAAAGGTTCAACTTCATATATTACTTTTTACAAAAAGTGCTATTAAATCATTTTCGAATAATATTTAGTGTTTATGTATTTATAATCTGTTTCATCTACTTTAAACTGTAAATTTCTATTTAACGAATTTTTCAAATACCGAATTTTTTAAGAATTTAGTAATTTAAATTTCCGACAGTATTTTCACTTTTTGAAAAAGAGACTCGCGAGTAACTCGAACAAAAATAATACTACAAATCAATCAAATTATATACATTTGTTCAAAAATAAATTTAAAAGAAAGCAAGATATTTTTAGATTTTTGCAAAAATTATTTCTTCTAGCCATCTGACTATTGAGCCTATTTTATTCCTTACTGAAAACTTACTAAAAATACATTATGACTTTCACATTGTTTTACAAGTGAGTGCGCCCAAAAATGACTTTAATCTAAGACTCAAATCAACGGAGTAGATATCAGTTTCACATCTGTGTCGCAGGTTTTTGTGTTTATCAAGGAAAATTGTCAAACAATCCAACATAATTATTACCTGCATTTCCTGCATATATAAAAAGGCCTTTCATATTCAGAACATCGAATTCCTTCCAACTAATATTTTAATACTTTCATTTACTCAATTTATTCAGCATTTCACATGACGGCAGCATTTATAATTTACATTATGGATTTATGTAAAAAAAATATATTGGTGGAAAAAATTTTTTTCAAACAAAATTTTAATCAAGACTGTTTTCATTTATTGTTTCAGGGTTTTATCCAGAAGATTTCAAAAATTTCAAAAAATTTTAATTTTTTTTTAATTATAAAAAAACCAGATTTCTCCCCCGAACATTTGAAAAGAATTTACATCTTCCGCTTTAAATAAAAAATATATGGATGAATTTTGAAGATAATCAGAAGGTTTTATATATTTTCTCACCCTTTTTTCTTTTTTGATGAGTTTACAAATATTTTTTTCTACCAAAGAGCAGTAATAACATGTTATGTGATTTTCCTTTCTAAAGCAATATGTTAAAATTTAAATTTATGTATTTAGATTGAGAAATTTTGTTTTCTAGATAAGCAACATACACATTGATATATGTATGTTTGTATTATTTTATACAAAACACACTTATATTTCCATAATAAGGTGATATATATTAAAATATATTAATATTCTGATATTTGGTAAAAGATAAATCACTATATTAAAACTCAGGTATCATTTAGCTCTAGTTTTGACACCCAGAAATTAACATTAATACAGTTTTTATTTTAAATTAGTAGCAAATACATTTTCAGAAAATTTTGTAGGATTATCAAAAAAATTTTTTTACTTAGAATTACTCATGTTTTTCATTACTGGTAACTCGGCAAATGAAAGTTCAAATACCAGTTTCTAGATAATGTTTTATTCTAAAAATAATATAAGAGGTGAGTAATGCATAAAGAAACACATTATTTTTGGTGTGTGTATTTTTATTTCAAAGATAAAATAATGAAAATTAATTAATTTGATATACATTTATGTATTTTATTAAATTAAACTAATTTAATAATTCAATATGATTATTAAAGAAAAATATAAAAGCGCTAAAATCAAAATGTACTTATCTAAGGAATAATACATCTATAATAAATATTTTTTATACTTTAAAAGTTTTTCAATGAGTATGTTGGTAAAGAAATTATTTTATTAATTTTATTCTTAACGGTGAAAGTGGGTTTTAAAACTAATTATTTTTCTTTTAATATGTCTGCTTGATAATGTATCATATTGTCAGCAATGTAATTATAAAATTGTGGATAAAATTTCAAAATTAAATTTCAGAGATAAAATTTCAAAGTTAACTATTTTAAGAGTTGTTAGTGGCAGATTTTTCGTTTCGAAATATATTAACTTGAACTAATTTTCGGTCTTATATGACATAAGGTATATAACTGATATATTTTAAAGGAATAAAATGAAACTCACCTGATGTGTTTCAAGTACTCGCAAAATTCAAAAATAATTATTTTGGAGAAAAAATTATTATTACAGCTATTATTTAAGCTATTATTAGAAATAATTATTTTGTATAATTATTTGTATAGTAATTGCAATAATAATTATATTAATTTTAACGAGGATGAAAAAAGAAGTTTGTATCTCATTATTAGCTAAATTTTTACGATTTAGAAATATCAAATTTTCAGTCGAATTTCGTCCAACAAAAGATCCTCTATCGCTTTAAGGCGTTAGCGAAAGTTGTTATTATAATTATTAAAATAAATTATATCCATTATATAATTAAATTATGTTCATTATAGAGCAATTGATGCAGAAATTTTTTTACCTCTATCTTAGCTGTATTTTGACGATTTCGTGAGATAGAAATATGGAATTTTTAGTAGAATTTCGTCCAACTGAAAATTTCCTTCCGCTTTAAGGAAACGGTAAACGTTCAGCTGGTTGAAATTTGCCTGAAAATTTGATATTTGTATAACACTGAAAAATATAACCAAGAATTAGATAAGAACGAGGTTTATAAAATCTCATTCTTCTTCTTCATAAGCAGAACAGCCCCTTACAGACTGTGGCTGTCTCAACCACGCGAACTTTCTGTCTCCGGCGGCTATTTTCTAGTTTTGTGACTTCAGAACATCTAGGTCTTTTTGCATATTGTCAAGCCAACTGGTTGGGTACTTCCTGTGGTCTGGGTTTCTCACAGGATTTCTGAAACTGGATATTTTAAGGTCACTGCTTTTTGAGCTTCTCTAAACGCGGCCCAACCATCTTTACCTGTTGCTCTTGATGACCAAAGTTATCTGTGGATGCATATAAAGTTGATATAATTCGAAGTTGAATTGAGTTCTCCAGCATCCATTCTTCAGTACTGGACTAAGGATAGATCTAGGAATATTTATCTCAAACATGTTCAGAGAACGCTGAGTGTCAGTGTGGAAGGTCCAAGTTTCGCTTGCATAGAAAATGATGAGCAAAATGAGAGCTTTGTATAGTCTAAATTTAGTTTTTCGGCTGATTCAGCTTGATCTTAATTGTTTATACCATACATAATAATAATATAACAGCAAAATATTCAGCTATTACAAATATCTGCATTCAACATTTAAAATAAACAATTCGAATTTTGTATGTAGATAAAACAATCCATGTTCATTTGTAAACGTCATATATCTTAAAGCCCCTCCACAATGGTCCACTGCAAGCCATCACCACCGTCTACAGGGGGTTTGGCTTATCGTGGTCGATGGCGGTAGACGATAAAATAGCCTTGGCGGACGATGGCTTCCGAGGCAGTTTTTCTCCAAAGATCAAAGGCAGCCAGATGCGCAACTAAAGTGCGCAGTAGACCCTATGGACGAATTCACGCGCTCTGGTTATTTAGTGGCCCAGCGTGTGGATGCAACTTGTGAACCATCGTTGAAGGTCACCATCAGGAAGTGGTGAACAATTGGCCATAGTGTGGAGGCTACATTAGAAATTTATCTACAATCTACCGTGTTTGGTATAAAATAAAAGTTTGTTAAAATAAATACATTTCGCACAGTATAAATATATGCTTTTCAAAACTAAGAAAACATTTGATTCATGATATATAATTACATGATTTGAATGCAAACCATCTACATACTCTAAATCTCATCTGCAGCCAGTTAACGAGACCAGACATTCGTGACGGTGCAAAGAATATCAATAGGCAATACAGTACGGATATTGTATGTAAACAATTCTAATGCAGATTTTTTTATTTAATGATTATCAAGAAACCTTTTCCACTAATTTGCCAGTAAAGAATTTGAGTTTATTTTTGGCAATTTACCGATAAACTGACAGTACAAACTCTAATCGATGTTAGCTAATGCTTAAAATAGGTTTGAGCATGAAACAGAGTAGAGAGAGACGCACTTCAAGTACGCAAATAAATAATTCATTGTACTGAATAAGCACTAATTATGCGGTTTAAGAAAGAAACAGCACATTTAACATTCTTTAGATTCATTGATTGTAAATAAAATGCTTTTATTGTTTGTATGGATGAATGATTTTTGATGTCATTACCTTAATTGCATGAATCATAAGGATGAATGGCAAATACATTATTGGATTTTTTTCTTAATAAGAAAGTAAATGTTTGGAATCTTTATAAAAATATGTATTTATATATAAAATTCCCCACTTTTAATCTTTAATTCAGTCATGCGTATTTCATGCGATTAGTACATTTTTATATGCAGGCACAAAACGAATTTCGTTGTCAACTGTAATTCAGTTTCTAAAGGAAAATTGATCGAAAAAACATATTTAAACAAATATATGTTATTCAGACATAATGAAATTAAAATTGTATTTGTATTACTATATTCATATCTGTATAAGAATTTGCTCCTTTCTGATTATGTAGGAGAGTTTTTTAAAAAAGTCGATATTTTCAATTACAAATAAATTTCGATGTAATCTACTACAGACACATAGTGAAATCATTTCTTACAAATCCTTTTTATACAAACCAAACACCAAAAAACTCTTGGCCGTATGGTGTTGTACACAAACAAACATAAATTTGCAAACGCATGGAGAACAATTTTTAAAATAAATTTTCTAAATTATACGGAAATTTAATAGAATATATGGGTACATACTTTATAAAAGCAATGAAAATTTAAAAAAGTATAAACCATTCGTATTCGAATACTTAACTCTATACAAAAATTGTATACATAATTGCAGTTCTAAAATCCTCGGTTCCCAATATGTGAGAAAACTAGCATACTTGACTATAATAAATATGGTTAAAGAATCAAAACCAAGGGTCACCCTAAACTGAACTGAAGTACATGTCGGTTTTAATTGTATATTTACATTAAAATCGTCGTTCATATAAAAATAACAATTACCTTCCAAACTTATTCCTTTAACCTGAGATGAATACTTGCCTGATAGTCCATAACTGACAATAAATTTTTTTTTTAGAAGAGTAATAAATTGAAGTGAGCTTTAATTCACGTGTACATATTTTATGGAGAAAATCGATTATCTAGGAGAAAACAAATTTTTCAGTTTACTTTAATTAATTCAGTTTTTAATTGAAAAGTATCTCTGAAATATTAGATAAGCGATATTCAAATACAAAATAATTGAAATAGCTATAATATCCATTATTTCTACACATGTTACAAAGCACCCATGTGCGGTGTTATTGATGTATAAAAACTGTTTAAGAAGATCTGTCCAATTCTGAATAAATTCCTATTATTTTTAAGCATATCTCATCTATCTCAGAGACACGATGAATGTGCATCCTGTAGACCAATGATTCTCAAACTTTTAATCCCAAGGAACCTTTTCCTTACCACATAGAGCAACGGAACCCCTGAATAAATATTACTTAAGAAAAAACTAAGGCCTATTATTTATTTAACCCGTTTGCGACCAACGTCTCGTGGACATGACAGAACGATTCCACTCTTATCAGCCAGGCGTCGCCTCCACGCAAAGCGTTCCGGTAGATATTGAGAGACCAGCGTCGCGTATGCGCAATCGGAGATTGGAACGTTTTATTTGAATTTTTAAATGCTAGATTTAATTACAAGATGGGTTAAATGGCAACGGTTTTCACAATAGTCGAGTCGTAAAGTATTTACGTGCTGGTCATCGAGGGGTTAATAATGATTAAAAATAAACATAAAAACTAAACAATATCAAGTAGTTTAATACGTCGATAACATTTACAAAAGCTGACATGCAAGAATTTTTTAAGGAAATAACACATGTAGAATGATACATTGATGAATGCTTCTCCCCTTCTCGTTTTGTAATGTCGCGTGCAGTATGAATGATTTATCCTCCCATCGCTTTTGTTTTCTCTATTTTTGCGTTTCTGGCGCATTATTTACTATTATTAGAGATTAGAGAATAAAAAAAGAATGAAACTACAGATTTTCTTTAAAATTTAGATGTAGTTTAAAAATTTCTCATAGAATTCCTTAAATTATAGGATCGATGCGGTACCCTAGGGTTCAGCGAGTCTTAGTATAAACGGTAAAGGAATATTCAACATCTTTCTTTACTAGAGTAAGAAAGAGTACGCTTTTTTCATCCACGCATATTATATGCAAAAAAAAATTGTTATTGGTGAGAAAATACAAATTTTCCGATTTATAGTAATAGAATTTTTAATTGAAAAATATCTTTGAAACATTTTTTTTAAAGTACATCATATTCAGAAACAAAATAATTGAAATCGCATTGATCTCTATCACTGCCACACATATCACAAAACACTCATTTTCCGTGGCGTAGATATATTAAAATTGCTTATGAAAAAAAAACGGACCTTTCGATTATAAATAAATTCCGATTTCCTTCCAAGCTTATCCTATGTACCTGAGACACGCGGTGAATGCGTGGCTTGTAGACGATAAAAGGATCTTCAACTCTTTTTTTATTGGAGTAAATAAAGAAGCCGGAATGAAAGTGGATCAATAGCGTGGACCGGTTGAAATGTTACTGTGGCCAAGTTCATTGGCACACTTAATAAAAAATAACCTTTCACTCTGATCCAGCCGAGAACACCGCCGATCGAAAGATAGAACTTGGTTATAAATAGAAGTATGTCCTTGAATCCTTTTCTCTCAAAAGAGATTATATGTATCAATGGAAATTAATTGTAAATAAACTCGCTATTGAAACAGCTTTCTTAATAGCAATGAAACTGATGCACAAAATATTAGACTCTTTTTCTGTTAAAAAAGATTATGACATACAGAGTCGTATGAGTTTAATAAAGTATTTTTCTTTTTATAATTAATTACTATATTATTTGCAAAAAATCACTTAATTGTACCAGAAAAAATTAAAAATATCTGAATTTCTTTTAAACAACGGTTTAGATTATTCAGAATGCTCTTGTTACACTGATGTGCAATTGTGTGAATTATTTAACTAAATCATGAAAACTTATTTTCTAATGCCACTTAAGGAACTTAGGACTTTCTCTCTAAGAAGATTACGTATGAAGGAAAATTAATTGTTTATACACTCGCTATTTCAACTGCTTTTTTAATAACAACGATGCACAAAATAATGTACACTTTTTCTGTGAAAACAGATTGTGATATACATAAAATCGTATGAATTTATTAAAGCATTTTTTCTGTACAATCAATAAATGTCAGCTCTATAAAAATTACTTCATTGTACCAGAAGGATAGAAAATTTTTTAAAAATTGAATTTCTTTTAAATAACGGATTAGATTATTCAGAATTCTCTTCTTACACTGATGTTCGACTGTGTGAATTATTTAACTAAATCTTGAAAACTTATTTTTAAATGTTACTTAGGGAACCTGTGAATTTCGCTCTGAAAAGATATGTATCAATGAAAATTAATAACAACGAAACAGATGCACAAAATAATATACTATTTTTCTGTGAAAAAAGATTGTGACACGCACAAAAATGTATGAATTTATTAAAGCATTATTTTCACAATTGATAATTCTCTATTCTATAAAAAATACGCAACTGTAATGAAAGGATAGAAATTATTTTTTTTTATTTAATTTCTTTTAAATAACTTTTTAGAATATTCAGAATGCTCTTCTTGATGTGCAATTTTATGAATTATTTAACTGAATCTTGAAAACTTATTTTCAAATGTCACTTAAGGAACCTGTGACTCTCTCTCTGAAAAGGTATATGTATCAGTGAAAATTAATTGTAAATAAACTCGCTATTTCAAAGGCTTTCTTAATAACAGCAAAACTGGCACACAAAGTATTACTTTTTTTCTGTTAAAAAAGTTTATGACACACAAAGTCGTATGAGTTTATTAAAGTATTTTTCTCTTTATAATTAATTATTTTCTTGTCTACAAAAAAAGATCACTTAATTGTACCAGAAGGAGAGAAAATTAAAAACATCTGAAATTCTTTTAAATAACGGTTTAGATTATTCAGAATGCTCTTCTAACACTGATGTGCAAATGTGGGAATTATTTAACTAAATCTGGAAAACATATTTTCAAATGCTACTTGGGAAACCTGTGGCTGTCTCTATAAAAATATATATATCAATGAAAATTAATTGTAAATAAACTCGCTATTTTAACGGCTTTCTTAATAACAACGAAACTGACGCACAAAATACTGTATTCTTTTCTGCTAAAAAAGATTATGACGCACAAAGTCGTATGAGTTTATTAAAGTATTTTTCTCTTTATAATTAATTATTTTTCTACAAAAAAATAACTTAACTGTACCAGAAGGAGAGAAAATTAAAAAATATCTGAATTTCTTTTAAATAACAGTTTAGATTATTCAAAATGTTCTTCTTACACTGATGTGGAATTGTGTGAATTATTTAACTAAATCTTGAAAACATATTTTCAAATTTCACTTAGGAAACCTGTGACTATCTCTTTAAAAAGATATATGTATATCAATGAAAATTAATTGTAAATAAACTCGCTATTTCAACGGCTTTCTTATAAGCAACGAAATAGAAAGACAAAATATTGTATGCATTTTCTGTTTAAAAATATTATAACATACAAAGTGTTATGATAAATTATTTATTCCTTACAATTAATAATTGTCTATTCTATAAACATTATCTAACTAAAGTTTGAAAACTTATTTTCAAATATCACTTAGTGTCCTGTGGATGGTCTAAATGATCTTAATATAACTGTGGAAGCATAAGTTTACCATCATCAAAGGACTATCAAATTTAGAATTGTACTGCAGTGGCTTTAACTATATTATTACATCCTTTGGCACTGAAAAAGTATTTTAACAATATATAAAAGAAATATTTTCTTCTATTGTAAATTTGAGAAAAATGTTATTAAGTTATACTGTAGTGATTTTGTATTTCATTATCTCTTTCGGCCCTACTAAAAGTACATCAAATTTGATCATGTATTTAAAACATGTATTTCATGATTTTCGCAAAAGACGTTGCTTCTCTGGAAATACTCAAGTAAGATTTCTCTCCTAATGTACGTTTAACGAGAAAGTGCACGTCGAACTCTTGTTTTCTCTGGTTTTCCATGTTATATATTATGGAACCCACTTAAAAAGTTTTCCAAGAATGGTTGATCGAACTTTTTTTTTTTTTTTTGGGGGGGGGGGGGGGGGGGCCTACAGGGGGGAAAAAAAAAAAAACAAAAAAATAAAAAAACATGGGGGGGGCGGCGGTGGGGGCGGGGGTCCCAAAAAAAAGGAAGGAAGCACTTATGAGACATGGACCTACTGCTTAACACTAAACATACCATATAACGGGTCAAATGACCCATAAGGTATATGTAAAAAAAGCGATGGGAAATGAATTAAAAATTCTTATTCTTTGTGTTTATGATACATGACTTTTTTGTATTATAAATACAAAGAATAAGAATTTTTAATTCATTTCCCATCGTATTTTTTACATATACCTTATGGGTCATTTGATCCGTTATATGGTATGTTTAGTGTTAAAACCAATCCCGGATGGCTTCGAGCATCAATGCCAGAAATGAAATTCAAACCCACAAACTCAGATATCAATAAGCAGCGCCTATAATTCTTTAAGGATTTAGAAAATGCATTAATATTTAGTACATTTTATTTACATTAATAAAGAAATTAAGGTGTTTGGTCAGTTTATAGAGTATGATCCAGTATGAGTATAGAAACGAAAATGAAGTCTTTTTGAATAAACAACTCTGGGAATGAAAGGTATTTCGCATGCCATGAACTGGAAAGGTATGAGGGTTCGTGATAACTCATACCAATATATTGGTTTCCTAAGCGTAAAAAACGTAGCTCAGTTTTTTCCTTTTTACATTTTTTATTAGCAATACTACTCTGTTTAGAAAATCAGTTAAATTTAAAAATATAATTGAATAATGGATACAAAATTTAAAAAATCATTAATTGCTATAGTGTTCAGCAAGTGTTAACACAGATTTACAACAAAGCCCATACGCAAAATTCTCAGATTTTTGAAATACGCTGCTTTTGTGCTTAGGATGGCTGTACGGATGTATTGATCTACAATGTACCTCTCATTGTATAAAGTATGAGAAACCTTGTGCTCATTATAAGGAACTTATCGTTACTCATGTGTGAAACCCCAAAGATGTGTACCCCAAGAGTGAACACATGAGAGTGATACATATGTGCACCCCAAGAGTGAAAGGAATAATGTTTTTCATTTTGATTATTTGAAGAAAATATACGAACTTAAACAGTATTTACAACAAACAATAATGTTTTTTCATGGATATATAATATAATATGATGTCTAGTGTTAACTCTGCTTATCTTAAGAACAAAAATCTCTTTTAATTTACAATACATAATCCAATATTAGAACGTTTAAATATACTAATCAATTTTTATTTTCAAAGTAGTATATAAACTTTTATAAATTTAGAGTATATTTTCTGAAAGTATTCAGTAAATTTAATCATGAAATTAATAATTACAAATTATGCCGAACGATGGCCGATTGGTTAGGGTGCTGGCCTTCGGTACCGGAGTTCGTGGGTTTAAGCTGTAGGTTCCGGTCTCATTAGCCCTCGTGTTGCAAAAGGTAGACCGTAGCACTCCAAATCAAGCCAAACCAAACAAATTATTAAGCCATGGAGATAAATGTATACACAACTTATAATAAAATTTAGTGACGTTAAAAACAAAGCTGAAGAGCAAGTATAATAGATTTCATTTGTGAAAACAAATAAGGTCATAGTGCATTACACTCATATCTAATTAAAAGAAATTTTCAACAAAAGGTAAAAGTAAAACTTTTAATTTTATAATGTAATAAATAATTCAAAAGTTACATTTAACGACATATATATATTATACCACCATTAAAAAGTAATCAAAATCTGATTACATTTAAAGAAAAAAATGGTCAAACAAAACAACTGAATTTCCAATTCTCGAAACAATTATTCTAATACATTATAATTTTTTCATGCTTACCACTAATTCACCGCAATGGAGTAAAGAAAACGAAACAAAGTTTTGAATAAAAGTAATTTACTTTCAACTTAGTTCTCCGGGTTGTAAATTGTATGCTTTACTTAATTTGAAAGACTGCTCCAAATAATGTATACAAAAGATGTTTCACTTGGTTTTTGAGAGTAAAATTTCATCATTTCCGTAAAGGAGTATCCGGAACAAAAAGTAATTTTGAGAAAAGAGGCACAAGTGTATAAAGCGAGACGAGATTGTGAATATTTATCTAGATAATCGTAAATATCTGAACGTTATCAACACAAACACAGATGTAAATCTTCCTTATCAGCATTTTCGCTTGTAAAAGGCTAAATTAAATGGGAGAAAACAATGAAATGTAGAGGAATATATTGTCTTTAATATTCAAATTAATGTTATACATGAGAAAGCATTAAAACACTTTACCTTTATCTGGTAATGTAATTAAACTTGCTGAAATTGATTGGTACGGAGTCAATATGCGCAAAAAGTTATACTTAGAAGACTCTAAGTTCAATTAAAAGTGTGATACTTTAAATATTTGTATATATATTAAAATTTATTAATTATTCGAACTTTTGTATTTTGCAGAATAATGATTTCATTCAAAGAATTCTAATAAAAATCCAACTTCGTAGATTTTAGTAATTAGATTATCACTAAATACAGACAGTTTTTGTCTATTATATTGACAACTATATACATCAATAAATAAGACATGGTGCCTCAAATATGGCTAAAATATCGATTTATTGAATGGAGCAAATTATTACATTTTTATAGTATCGATATGACACGATTGTAAAATATAAATGTATACCTGTGTTCTATTAGTTTCATCTAAATGAGACTACTTGTTGAAGGTCTTTACATATACGTTAACATCTTACTTTCTTTTATATATTATAAAATCATTCCCATTATTTGAAATTCTGATATTTTTTATGTTAACTACTCTGCTCTAGTTTTGAGATGTTACACAAGCACACATACACTAACATATTTATGCATAAGTACGTATCTACAACGAGAGTATTAGTGTTTAAAAGTTGGAAGTATATAAACTTCCAACACAGGCTTCCAACATAGAAACAAAGGTTGTACAGTAGATGGATCTATATTCGTGATTCATAGATCCTTGACATATTTGGTGTCTTCGGATTAAATAGAAGTCTTTTTCATCTTATAGTCATGACTTGAAGGAATGTGTAAATTAGGTCTGCACATTACTGCATGACCAACAGAAACAAAGTTGAACACAAGGGCGATGAATCATTTTCAAACAAACTTTTAAGAAATAGGCCACAACTGTAGTTCAATTCTAGTTGGGGTTTTTTATTCCTGTACGTGTCAACGTTTTATTAACCTGACAGCACACATTTTGACATGCATTTGGACATTTAGATCTAGCTATTCTTATTTTATTTAAAATTTCTTGGAATTTCAAAGCACTTGCACTTTGTACTTTCCTGGAATGTCACATGGGAAGGAAATGTAGAATGAAACTTTTAAATAGAATATTGCCTTGTTGGAATTATTTGTAGGAAAATTGAATTAAAAGTGACTTTTTGTGTATGCTAAACTTTTAGAGTTATTTTTTCTTTTAATCATGCAGAAGTACATGCCATACAGCAGAGGATGGGAGATTTTGCGAGTAATACCATGACTACCAAAGCAGATTCTTTTATACGATGAATAATTTGTTATGAAAACGTTGCTATTTTTAATTTACCAGAGTAAAGTAAAATTTTGGAGCTTAAATTAATGTTTAATGTCATTGGCTTTTAATCATGCAGAAGTACATGCCATACAGCAGAGGATGGGAGATTTTGCGAGTAATACCATGACTACCAAAGCAGATTCTTTTATACGATGAATAATTTGTTATGAAAACGTTGAAAACAATACAAACTCTATTGATTTACTTAATGATTATAAATCATCATATAGTGCTATTTTTAATTTACCAGAGTAAAGTAAAATTTTGGTGCTTAAATTAATGTTTAATGTCATTGGCTTTTAATCATGCAGAAGTACATGCCCAACAGCAGAGCATGAGAGATTTTGCGAGTAATACCATGACTACCAAAGCAAATTCTTTTATACGATGAATAATTTGTTATGAAAACGTTGAAAACAATACAAACTCTATTGATTTACTTGAAGATAAGATTTTTACTATTAGTTTTTTAGCAACTTGATTACAGGAACTATGTGACAAGTCTAAAAGTACCGCCAAAATGCTAAATGTTAGTCAAGCTTTATGGGCTTATAGAGAGAATTTACTTTTTTCTGTTTAGTTATTTTATCTCGAAAGTACTTCTTACGTAAAACACATTTCAATGGCTGCTGTATGGGCTAAATATGAGATTTGTTTTTCTATAACACACCTTGCGGTTGATGTTTCCAAAAATGAGACTACAGAGACGATGACTATTTTGTTACACATCTATTAAAAATATTTACTTTTACAATTAGCTTTTTAACAACATGATCATAAGAACTATTTGACAATTCGTTTTCTAAGAATACCGGTAAATTGTCTATTTCGTACCATGCGTCTTTAAAATTATGTTGTTCAAAAACGATTTTTTTTTTCAAAAATGAAAATATAGGAATGATAAATATTTTGTTATAAATCTATTAAAATATATATACATTTACAATAAGTTTTTTAGCAACCTAAATATAGGAACTATTTGACAGTTCTTTCTCTAATGATACTAGCAAAGTATTAATTTCGCACCATATGATTTTGAAACTCTTATACTAAGTGGTTGATGTTTTTCAAAAATGAAACCACAAGAAAGATAAATATTTTGTTATACATCGAATAAAATTTTCTAAAATACACCTTGTGGTTGATGTTTCCAAAAATGAGACTACAGAGACGATAAATATTTTGTTACACATCTATTAAAAATATTTACTTTTACAATTAGCTTTTAAACAACATGATCATAGGAACTATTTGACAATTCGTTTTCTAAGAATACCGATAAATTGTCTATTTCGTACCATGCGTCTTTAAAATTGCGTTGTTCTTAAACGATTTTTTTTGAATGAAAATATAGGAATGATAAATATTTTGTTATAAATCTATTAAAAATATGCCCATTTGCAATGAGTTATTTTAGCAACCTGAACATAGGAACTATTTGACAGTTCTTTCTCTAATAATACCAGCAAGGTATTAATTTCGCACCATATGATTTTGAAACTCTTATACTAAGTGGTTGATGTCTTTCAAAAATGAAACCACAGGAAAGATAAATATTTTGTTATATATCGAATAAAATTTTCTAAAATACACCTTGTGGTTGATGTTTCCAAAAATCAGACTACAGAGACGATAAATATTTTGTTACACATCTATTAAAAAATATTTACTTTTACAATTAGCTTTTAAACAACATGATCATAGGAACTATTTGACAATTCGTTTTCTAAGAATACCGGTAAATTGTCTATTTCGTACCATGCGTCTTTAAAATTATGTTGTTCAAAAACGATTTTTTTTTTCAAAAATGAAAATATAGGAATGATAAATATTTTGTTATAAATCTATTAAAAATATGCAGATTTACAATGAGTTTTTTTAGCAACCTGAACATAGGAACTATTTGACAGTTCTTTCTCTAATAATACCAGCAAGGTATTAATTTCGCACCATATGATTTTGAAACTCTTATACTAAGTGGTTGATGTTTTTCAAAAATGAAACCACAGGAAAGATAAATATTTTGTTATATATCGAATAAAATTTTCTAAAATACACCTTGTGGTTGATGTTTCCAAAAATGAGACTACAGAGACGATAAATATTTTGTTACACATCTATTAAAAAATATTTACTTTTACAATTAGCTTTTAAACAACATGATCATAGGAACTATTTGACAATTCGTTTTCTAAGAATACCGATAAATTGTCTATTTCGTACCATGCGTCTTTAAAATTGCGTTGTTCAAAAACGATTTTATTTAAATGAAAATATAGGAATGATAAATATTTTGTTATAAATCTATTAAAAATATGCACATTTACAATGAGTTTTTTAGCAACCTGAACATAGGAACTATTTGACAGTTCTTTCTCTAATAATACCAGCAAGGTATTAATTTCGCACCATATGATTTTGAAACTCTTATACTAAGTGGTTGATGTCTTTCAAAAATGAAACCATAGGAAAGATAAATATTTTGTTATACATCGAATAAAATTTTCTAAAATACACCTTGTGGTTGATGTTTCCAAAAATGAGACTACAGAGATGATAAATATTTTGTTACACATTTATTAAAAAATATTTACTTTTACAATTAGCTTTTAAACAACATATCATAGAAACTATTTGACAGATCGTTTTCTAAGAATATCGCAAAGTGTCTATTTCGTACTATGCGTCTTTAAAATTGCGTTGTTCAAAAATGATTTTTTTTCAAAAATGAAAATATAGGAAAGATAAATATTTTATTATAAATCTATTAAAAAATATGTACATTTACAACAAGTTTTTTAGCAACCTAAACATAGGAACTATTTGACAGTTCTTTCTCTACTGATACCAGAAAAGTATTAATTTCGCAAAATGTGATTTTGAAATTGTTATACCATGTGGTTGATGTTTTTCAAAAATTAAACCATAGGAACGATAAATATTTTGTTATACATCTAATAAAATTCTGTATATTTCAAATTAGATTTTTTAGCAACTTGATCACAGAAACTATTTGACAATTCATTTTCTAAAAATATCGTCGAGGTGTAAATTTTGTACCATGTGTTTCTGAGAGTTTCAATCATTGACAAATACTAACGTTTCTCAACCCGGAAACCAGTCGAGCCTTATATGCTTTTAGGCAAAAATTTCCCTTTCTCTGTTTAGTTATTTTGTCTCGAAATCAGACCTTACGCAAAACAACACCCGACAGTTACCGCATGGGATTAGCATGTGCCATTTAAAAAGCGAAAACGGTGGCTTATCATTTATCCTTTTTACGGCCCGAAGCTTGAATTGTAATGTGTATCAGATCATATCGCTCGCGCTAATTGTGAATTATGAATGAACATGCGGCTCTCTTTCGAGTCGAATTCACACTTCTTTCCTGAATTCGCTCTTCAGTAATCAGACATGAATCGGTTCCAGAAGTCATTTGCAGCCGCATCACGGACATCTTTCACTCTTCATAATTTCACTTGCTCTCTTTCAAAAATAGTCTCTGTGTAAAACTGGAGCACTGAAATACAGGACCCTGCCCTTTTCATTTCAAAACTGGGTTTTCTTTGACTTCCTCAGCCGCTTTTCCAACTTCTTTTTTCTTTCTCCACGAGTCCAGTCTTCTTATACTGCAGGTGTGTGCCTTAGCTATCCTCTGTCAAGTTCAGGTCTGTTTCAGTGACCACTTTTTTGTGCTTTTGTGTGACAGCGTGGCATTTTATTTCCGAAAGCTAAATTTGGAGAAATTAATAACGGGTTAACAACCTTCGTTCTGACTGCAGGCTTGAACGCGACGTGTATTTTGATCTGAGACAGCTATGAAATGTGCGTATTTTATGTTGCATTACATATTCGTATTTCACGTGCTTGGGTATCATCCATGCGTAACCCGAATAAAAGTATTTATACTCTCTAAAGTAACTATCAGAAATTTAATTCTGAAGGGAAAATGAAAATGTAAAACTAAATTTAAAATTATTTATAAACTTGAATAAATAATTACTACATATTTTGAAATGAATCTCGTACCAATTTTCTTTTTAATTAAGAGTATATGGAAATGAGAACAAAAGTCTACAGTAAAGTTAATGTGTCAACCTACGACAAGTTGACACAAATTTAAAATTAATTACGTCTAGCCATGCTACTCTATTATAACTGCTATACATAATAATATTATTATTTTAAGGTGGTAATCTGTGTTCATTAGGTCATTTCTTTGTTGTGTTTATTTTAATTATTTTTATTTCTGGAAATGCCGTACAAGCAATCCTGTGAGAATATACAAAAAGTACATTCAAAATATACCCGTCAATTTAGCCCAAGCTAAGTACATGAAAGTTTGTAAGAATGATCGCTACTGCTTAATTTATAACATGCTAATTGATCTCTAAACATCTTCATACCTTAATTTAAAATTCCTCTTTGTTAATGGATGTTATTTAACCCTTTAGCGAACAGTGGTTTTGCAGCAAAACCACCTATTAAACATCTTTTTTTAATCTTTACTTTTTGAAGTACTTTATCTTTTTATAATTATTTACGGCTTCAATCTCATACATCTGTGATGTATGGAAGCCAATGATGAAGAATCAAGAGCTTCTGCAATTTAAAAAAAAAAAAAAACAATTGGAGACATGAATGATTTTTCAATTTTTTTCAAGTCAGTAATTCAGTTTATTTCATTTATGACCCCAAATAAAAGTATCTATACAAACAACATTTATAAATTGTTAAGCTATTTATTTACTATACTATTTTAAGGATTCCTATTTACTGTTCTTCCAATATATTTAAACTTTTAAGAAAGCATAATATTCACGCTATATCAGGGGAGGAGTTTTTCAGTTAAACCACTCCTTAAACCCTCCTTAGGTATCCTCTAAGGCAAACCCTCCTAAGGAATTAAAAGAAAATGTATCATATTTCACATTTATAAGTTTCATAGATAACATATATAAACTAATTATATTAAATTCCAATGAATTTATTTTGGTGACCTTTAAAGGATTAAGTGAATTACTTTAAAAATGCTAACTTATATTTTTAATTTAGTTTTTTTTTATTTTAAGGAAAATTTACTATACTTTACTTAAATGTCACGTTGGAGTTTTTCAAGAAATAAACTAATGGTTTAGGTGTGAAATGTTGATGTAGGTAAGTAATGTAGATGTCGTAGGGTAAAACGTGTGAAGAAAATTAATAATTATTCCAAGAAATCTTTAGAATTCAAGTAAGCAAGTAGTGTTCCAAGTAACAATATGTTAGAACTATTTCGGTACTATGTAAAAAATAATATTTCCATTCCAATTTATCTTCTATATGGGAGAGCTTTATTACAGTAATTTTAAAATTATGTACATTATTTACATTACTAGTGATACATAGTTTCCAATTTTAGCTTCCGTGGTGCTTTTACCACGACCAAGAATATTTTTTAAAAACAAGACTTTTGTTTATACATGCATCGCTCACAGAGCCAAAACTCTACATACAAAGAAATCGAAATTATATAAGCAGAACGCTGGGGCTGCACGCTCAAAGTATTCGGTTACAGTGAAAAAAGAGGAGTGGCTGGAAATATTTCCACCACCGTGTGAGACTATTATTTTTAATTCCTTTTTACCAGACACCGGTTATAACACCACTAGTCTTTTTCTACCAGCCCAATAAATCTTAAGGCGCCTCCACACTATGATCCACTGCAAGCCATGACCACCGTCTGGAGGGGGTTTGGCTTATCGTGGCCGATGGCGGCAGACAATAAAATAGCCTTGGCGGACGATAGCTTCGAAGGCGGATTTCCAAAGATCAAAAGCAGCCAGATGCTCAACTTAAGTGCGCAGTAGACCCTATGGACGAATCAATGCGCTCAGACCATTCAGTGGCCCAGCGTGTGGATGCGACCCATGAACCGTCGTTCGAGGTTACCATCAGGAAGTGGTGAACAACTGGCCATAGTGTGGAGGCTATATTAGAATCATAAAAATACAAGCTAAAACCGGTAACCAAAAGCATTGTCACAAAGTCTAAGAACACAGGAGTACAGATGAGACTCAATCATCTCGTAAGTACCGTACAAAAAGAAAATAGAGCCTACCAATCCAATACGGTAAAGATGTTTTTGAAGGCAATCATGTCCAGTAAAAATCAATCAGCACGCACACTTTCCTCGGCAAATACTGTGAAAATGCGAGTGTCCAGCAATCATAAGGGATTATCATCAAAGCATAATACTATCACGCCATAAACAGATCAAACGAAATAAAATTTCAGACATGAAAATTTTTGTTGACTTTATTTCGTGACGTACGAATCGCAATTGGTACTCAAAAAATCAATATCTACTAATCAATTGAAAAATC
>CM063505.1:137831546-137859046 GCA_032207245.1 Pardosa pseudoannulata
TGATGTAGATATCTGTTTTTTATGTAATGATTTTTATAACAAAACTAAATAACTTTTGTAGAGTTGAATATTACCACGAGAAAACGTAGTTGAAGAAGAATTTGTCAGTACAATTTGTTTTATCGCATTTTTACGGTCTGCAAAGAAT
Source organism: Pardosa pseudoannulata (assembly GCA_032207245.1). NCBI lineage: Eukaryota > Metazoa > Arthropoda > Arachnida > Araneae > Lycosidae > Pardosa > Pardosa pseudoannulata. The sequence goes on from CM063505.1 coordinate 137,831,695, forward strand.
ATAAGATTTTCTTCCATTTATTTGTTTTGTATTTGTAGAATTCTTACATACTATTAATAAGAAGGCTCATGGTTGCCTGAACAATTTAAAATGGAAATCGTTAAAAAACTAATTGCTAAAAATAATTGGGACGAATTTCTTGCCAAAGAGAAAAACATCAGCATTATGTAAAGAACTTATTTTTTCATCCTAATTATATCAAGGGGACATAGCAACACCCTTTTTCGGATTCATCATAAAAATCCTTGCAATTATAATTAATTTTATACAACTTTTTTTAACTACATTTAAATAATCTTCATTCTCAGGCTAACCACAATGGTTCGGATCTTTCCACTAGATCCTGTTGTTGTTCATTCCAATAAAAACACTGTCTTGTACCTTTTCTTATTTTAATTTAACGAAACAAATTATTTACAAATATTTACAAAATTATTACTTCTGCCACATGGCAGTTAAATGTTCCCATATCAGCTCGGGTCTAATGCGACCATACCTCACAGAGGCCGTCTTACAACTACTGTGCCTCACATGCAGAGCCACCTGGCGGCAACACGCCGCGGGCGGAGAGGGTCAACCACACTAGGTATTTTCCAGATGTTATACCTGATATTGAGAAAAATCAATCTGACTAGATAATGGGCTCTATGCTACTGTAATAAATATTCCAGACGTAAGTCATTAAGAAAAGAGACTAGATGTGTAGAGTAAGTCAAGTATCCTTTTGTGTAGGCCCTTATTTCAAAACTATCTTACAAAGAGTAATACTTAACTTTTTTCATTTATCTAAGAAAATTCAGAGAGAGTAAATTCATGATAAAACTAAAAGCTTTCACATACGTATAAAATTGAAAATAAAACATATAGTATATTTTGTTTCTATTTCTTAAATTTAATACTAGGATACAATATATGATTTTTGCAACTTCTTTTTCCGAAAAATGTGTAAAGGAAGCGTTTAAAAAGCTTCCAAATTACGCATAGTATCCCCTATATAATAATGGCCTAAGTTATCAGTTCGTCTGTCCTCGAATTTATGAAGCGGTTGGACCTGGAATAGATAGAGGTATCCATATAGAGAAGTTTGTCGCAACGTCACGAACTACTATAATGCCCTTCCCATTCATTTTCACGTTTACAACAGCCAACAGACAAACAATAAACTGCCCTTCCGTTTGAAACAAAAGCCAGAATTGTCATAATTTGAGAATTTGCCCTACTGCGTGAAATCGCCTTATTGGATTCTTGATGAGTTAGGATTAGCAACGCTCGAAATCCACCCCTTCCCCCCTTTTCGAGCGTTTAATGCCATTATTTTAAGCCCTGTGGTTAAAGAGCAGGCGATTACATTTATCAATTTGTCACATAATAGATAGGTAAAATAACATATTTTTGTAGCAATATGACGTCATTCCTGCAACCATCTTATTTAATCATTTCTTATTTTAAATTACTTAAATATCATCTGCATTATTTTCATACGTTTTATCACTGACTTTAGATATTACGTATATAATTTCCTTTTATATTTGGCTTAAATAATAGAGTATGTATACATGTGATAATTTTGAATTTAATCGTCGATTACTTTTTGTTGCAATGGAAATTTTATCATCGGTATTAACAGCAAATTCTTTCTACCTCTAGGGTGTAGTAGAAATAATAGTTTCATTCCTTTACTTCCATTAATTACTATGGAAAAAAATTGGAATAACTTAACGATAATTTCGACGTAGCTAAGAAAATTTTGAATTATTTTTCTAAATAAATTCAACGTCATTCTAAATTGCATTAACAGTATCGGGAGATTTTTAGAGGAGTATGAAGGTAAACAAATTATTGAGCGTGTACCAGATAATTCTCAGCCAAAAAACAAACCATTTTTTTACCAGCCTCATAGAGTACTTTACAGTTATGGAAAATTAAAAAATTTCCCGTCATATGACGGGTTATATGCTAGTTAACTATAGTTCCACACGAATCTTGCCGCAATAATGTATAAGGCGAAGCTATAAAAACGCTTCACAATAAACAAAGCAAGGCATTTAAATACCTCACAGTTTATAATCTGGGACACGTTCTCACATTTTGATGATTATGATGTAACACATTTCTAAAGTTATGAACCTGACATAAAAATCTCGCTTACAGTTTTAGTTCAGTCCTTAAAATACTGCCTCTTTTTAATTGCTTTTTTTTCCTTGTGTGTCATTAGACTACTGCTAGGTACACCCAAAAACTGTTTTCCTCCTGTATCCGCCTCTTACACGATTTATGACCCAAACATATAATCTGCATAAATATTCTTAAACGGTGGTAGAGCGAATCTAGTTCATCCTCTGTATGAATAGATTTCAACCACCTGCACCTCACATGAGTCTCTTCATTTAAGTAACAAAAAATGTTCGAAATAATTTTACAATAAACCCTTTTCAATCAATGTTTTATTTTTGTACAGTTTAACTGCGTAGAATTGTGACTTTTCAAATATTTTGTATATTTGTAAACACCGATAGACCGAAATTTGGAAATTTAAGAACTGTTACACACATGCATATCAGCTGAATCCCATACTAACAATCATGATGCACCTTAACACCTTAATTTAAATGACAAAAAGCGTTTAAATATTTTTTCTACAAAACTTTATAAGTAATGTTTTATTTTTGTACGGTTTCATTGCGTAATATTGTGAATTTTCAAATACAGTGAAACCCGCTTAAAAAGTTGTCCAAGGGCCTAACTGATTAAAACTTCTTAAACGGGAAATCAGGCAATAAGCATTATTTATGCATATGTATATATATTTATATATATATATATATTATAAATAACTTATAATATTGTATATATAGATATATATATAATTTATAACTTATATATATATATATATATGTGTGTGTGTGTGTGTTTATTTATATATGTGTATATATACATGTATATATATATATGTTTGTGTGTGTTATGTTTATATGTATATATATATATATATATATATATATATATATATATATATATATATACTATATATTTGTATATATAAATATATAATAAAACCCACTAAGAAGTTTTTTAAATAAGAAAAACTTCTTAAACGAAATTAATTTTTTTTAAAAACAAAATAATCACATAGCTAATGAAAAGAGGTTTTTTTCTTTATAAAATAATATATAAACAATAAGTTTGGTTTTTCTCAAAAATTTACATTTTTTGCATACTTAAAAAAATCAGCTAATAAAGGAAAATGACATAATTACCTTAGAATATCTTTAATTGAGCTAAGAAATTTTGCTTTAAACACCACTGGATTCTATTTTACTGACAAAATCGGTTATAGTTTTTTGTTTTTGCTTTCTATCGGAAATTTGTAATTGATAACAGTCTATCTGTCTTAAGCTTTTACAAACTTCCTCAGGCATATTTTCAAAACTTTCGATAAAACGACGAAAAGTTTCGAGTCCTTTCACAGCATCCGAAAAACTAGGAATTTCCACAGCCTCTTCTTCAGTTTCACTTATTTCTTCATCTTCTATAACCTCAGAAATTTATTCCACTGTAAGCATTTCACATGACAATACTTCATCATCTGCCGATACATACTATTCAAACTATATATTTAAAACTTCAATATTTATTAATCACTATGAATCAAGTTAATCCCTTCTTTACATTACTTAACAGTTACTTAAGGTCAATCTACTCTTCCCCACAGCATAACTAAATATACAAAGAGAAAACTACAACCGACAGGTGTGAACGTTAGATAAAAATGACAACAATTATTTTCAGCCATAAACATTGACATTTACAAAGACAGAGAGGAGAAAAAAAACAGTAATCGAAAGACAGCTATAAACGCGTTCTGTAAGTAAACTTAGAAATGAAAGAAAACTTTTTAAGCGGGAAAGAGTTGGGAACGAAATTTTATAAACGGGTTATTTTAACATTGTATGAATAGCGGGGGAAATGGGTACCGAAAATATAAACTTCTAAACCGAGAATTTCTTAAACGGGTTTTACTATAGTTTGTATATTTTTAAAAATCAGTACGTGGAAGTTTGTAAATTTAAAGAACTGTTACGCATGTACTAATTCCGATTCTAAAAATCCCGATCTTCCCGATTACAAAAAGGAGTAGTTTATGATAATTTTTCAATCATCTCTTTTATTCTTTTTATATTTTTACAGTTTCATTACTTAAAATTTTCACTTTTCAATAAGTATGTTTTTAACGGAATGCGGAAATTACTAAATTTTAAGACTTCCTACGAACATACAGGCTCATGAATCAGATACTAAAAATCTTACAAATCCTTACGAACATTCAAATGAAGACTAATTTTTTATAACAACTTTATGTATATCTTTATAGTCAATTTTCAGTGGCTTGGGTCTTAATTTCTCTAAATACTGTCATATTATTTGCTGTGGTGTAGAACATTGCTGTTGTTATTTCAAAGTCATTAATAAGCCCAGTTTACTTTATATCGTCTTTAATTATGGTAAAATACCACTGATCTATATTACAATGTTCAAATATAGAACAAACGATAAGGAAATATGCTAAAACAAATATATATAAAAAATTAAAAAGTAAAAGAAGCACTCCACGTGCTACACACTGAAAGAAAAAATTTCCGAAGTTCAAGAGAACGCTGCATTCAGAATCCTTCCTTCTCAACTCAGGCAACCCTCTAGTTTTTCCATTATCCTGTGCTGGTGCGTTCGTTGTTCCATTGTCTTTTGCACAATGCGTCCTTTCCCGGCTCTGCCCAGAAGGACCGGGACACCAAAGATGGTCCTAAGTCGCCTCCTGGAGACCAATCATAACTCTCCAAAACTTGGTGAAGTTTAAGTGCAATCGTTTTCAGTGGCTACACCACACGCTTCCTGGAGTCGCAAAAAAAAACTTGGGTATTCAATCCACAGCTTGTGAGTGCTGCGAGCAAATCAGTTTAGCAAACCTTATGTCAAACAGAGCTGCACTCTCACATTATTCATATCTTTAGAAGTAGCAGCATGAATGACCATTAAAAAATTTATGTTAACTCTCTCCTTCATGAGAACCCCATAGGAAACTACTAATTTAAGTAGTAAAAAAGAAGATTTTAGTGCAATTTTTCAAAAGACATTTGTCTTTAGTGACACCTCTTGTATATCTAGACCTGATAACTTAATGTGTATAGACCTCATAATATTATGTGGCTTTAAATTTGGCTGAGTACCTGCCAATAGTTTGTAGCACAAGATTGAAAAGTCGGCGCTTAAGATATATTGAAGAAGTAAACACATATAAAAACATTATGTTGTGATTGATTTCTGACTCTTTAAGCAAATAATTTTTTTAAAAACCTTTCATAACCATGCCAAATGTTAATATAAAATTTATCATTTAAATGTATTAGCTGTATTTTTTTTAAATAGATGCCTTTGCATCCCCCTCTCCTCATTTATGCCTCACTGAAATAGACTTAACAGTTCCATGATGAACAGATATTTTCCTAAATAATAATGAATACCATTTTATTTAAGTATATCAATTCTCTAAATGATTTTTGTCTTTGATTTTCATGTTGTGAAAGAGATTATGAAGCAGAATATATAAACAAATATCATAAAGTTTTAATTATTACTCAGAAATAATATAAATGTCTGATTTAAAATTATACTTTAATAATTTATCTGTATGTGCATAATGTTGTAAATTATATCTATTAACACATTGTGTGCGGATACATCTCGCAGCGGAATTGTACCGAGAGCGGGCGTTTTGTGCGTAAATTTAGTTATTCAGTTAAGTCTTAATAGATCAAAAATTATTTAATTATTTAACTTTTCGTATTTTATATTGAAATATATAAACAAATATATAAATAGAAATATATAAATAACAACCATAATATTTTTGTAAACACAAAGTATATTTTTGAATGGATAAATTTATAATAGTATCGTAAATGCGAAAAATCAAATAGAAATAGTGGTATATAGTTTTAATTTTTTTTTAATTATGTTATATATAAACATTTTTACATTATAAAAAATGAAAAGAGCAATCATAAAACTAATAATGTAAAAACTAGTTTTTATTTGTCTAAATTTTTCCAGAAAATATATAGTAGACAAGAACATTCGGCTTCGTTTTTCTGTATATACCGTTACTTTTGTACCCACAAACAAACCATGTTATTACACTAACCCGTACCAGTACATGACCCGCGCTCAAGTATCAATCGTCAAAAAACGTATGTGTGCCGCATACAATGTGTTAATTTTGATCTATTTGGTTTAAAAAAATTGTAGATTACTCTAACCCGAAGTATGGTGAAGATAAAGGCGCATATAGTGATTATACAATGGTGGTCTTCGAAAGGTAAAGAAACACTGGGAGACAACTATAACTCTGGATAAGGACTATGTAGTTTTAAGGATAAGAAATAAAAATTTAGTTTTCATCTTGATAATTTATAAATAATTAAAACTTTACGATATGTCCTCGTATAACTGCCAACCAAAAAGTCGTTTACCAATAAGAACTCACATTTCATCAAAACCTTTCAGTAATTTAACACACCGCTGACCGCTGACGGTAATTTACGTCCTTTCAAGCTCTATCCTTACTTGCCTCTGATGTGAATTCACGTCCAACAATTTCTGCTTTTGAATGCGGTAGCATTATCGAATGCATGTCTTATGAGAAAATAGGGATAGGAGAGAGAAATATAATTTGCATAATTCCTTTAATATTTTATTGTAATTTTGTATTTCAATACTTTCATATTTGAGCTTGTAACCATTAAATGTTTATTTTTACCTTAGCGATACAAGTTTGAAGTAACCATTTTCAAAATTTCCTTATTTTTTCCAGTACTAAGAAATAGAAACGAGGAAAATAAAAAGTAAATAAAAATACTACAAAATAAAATACATTGCCAGTAGCTAATGTGTTGTAGTTTAAAAACATAAGGCTAGTTTTTTTTCTTCTATTAAGTTTTTCCAATCACCCATTAGTTTTTATGTGCGTACATTAGAAGAAGGTTTACAATGTATTCATTATAATTAGCTTAAAATTCTAGTTCCGGACAAATATATATTTTTAAAACAGCATATAAAAGTAAATTATTTTGCTTTTTTAACTGATTACTAGCACAAAGAATGCTTTTAAATCGGGTAAAACAATCGTAGGTTTACAATTTAGACTTGACTTATTATTACATATTATTTCACAGTTTTAGTAAAATTAAATATGTTAATTTAAGGGAAAAGTAGTAAAAATTTATGAAACATTATCGCGTTAATTTAGATATTAGCCTTCTTCAAACACATTTGTAAAAAGCACTTGTGAAAAGAATATCATCTTTTCTTTAATTTATTTTCGGAAAAAATTGTTTATTTCCTTACTGCTTGAACTTTCCAGTATATCCGTAAAGAGGAAGATACAGCATTTTTTCCTGCATTTTTTGCGAGATTTGATAGCTTCAAAGATATCCGTATCTAATAATTCACAATCTGTCTTTTTGAACATTTTAAAAACTGTAACATCAATCTGGATTTGAATATTTGTGATATTCGTATCCTATATTATTTGAACACAGATTAAAGAACATTTCCCAAAACGATTTTTCAATGTTTTTTCTTGCCTATTATTTTTTTACCTATCATAGATTCAGGTATTACTGAAGACGAGGAACAAAATCTCATGACACCAAATGATGCATTTTATATATGACACTCGTATGCAAATAGGTTACATAAAACAGTTGAACGCATTTTATACTTTAAGATTTCTGTAAGTACATTCTTAATGCCCCTTACATTTGAGCTTTATAAGCAAGGCCAATGGGCTTGGGGCAATAATTAAATTTAAATATAATAATATTTATAGTCATTATAATAATATTTATGGGCAATAGCCAATGGGAATTTAATTAGTTAAATCTCGCCCTCCCCCATTCACTAAAATTTACACACTAGTTAAAGATTAGGTAATGCAAAAGATATTTTATCACAGAAGTTATACATAGATGTTACACACACACACACAGAAGTTAAAAATATTTTGCTCGATGATTATTTGTGCTTTGTTTTTATCTTTTAAATGCTTCACTGCAATCATTTATTTAAAAAATGCGTAGCATTTTGAATAATTTATTTAAGAAAAAGACGTTAGCAATACTGAAATAGATATATTTTGGGAAAATCATTTACTTAAAGTGAAAAGTGAAAGAATTTGATAAACAAATTTTAATTTACTCTTCATTGTTATTTACCCTCCTCTTGATAATTATTTCAACTGCCGTCCTTTGAAAATTATAGTGTATTATGAATTCTGTATTAAAAAACGATATATCTTTGATAAGTTGAAAAATTATCACACAGAGACATAAAAATTGAACTCCACCTCAAATTTCTTTCCTAGCTAAGTACCTGTTGGTATGCATAGATTTTGGTGTGTTTTTCTGCAAAAGACCGGTGATTTTACTTTAAAATTCTAAAAGCAATATCTTTTTGGTAATTATTTAAACAAAAAGTTTATGAAAAGCATTAAAATGTAATCATAAACTCTGGTTTAGGATTTAAATAGAGAAGAGTTATAAATACTTCTCCAAAAGTATTCTTTGATTTACATTTTTATTTATTTAAAATAATTGTTTAGCTTTTTCATTAAGTGTTTTAACCATTTAAAATTTTTTTCATATTAAAAAAAATTCCAGTTAGTTAAGAATTTTAAAAGTTCTAATATAATACGTATTTTATTCTATCAAATAGTAAACCTATTTCAAAAAAATTAAATGCAGATTTCCCATTGATAAATATCCTTCTTCACTTGCAGCCAAATCATTCCATGATGATGATAGTTTCACAGACACATTAACAGCCGTTTCGCACTGTCAGATTTTTATCTACAGAACCATTTTTATGCATTACCAATTATGTTGTTTTATAAATTAGATTTTTACGTTTATATTCCTATATCAAGTTAAAATAATCTATTCTAAGAACTTTATTTGTCTTTTTAAAACTCCTTTAATATTATAATTTATTCTATTATTTATAAACATGCTTTAATTTTTTATAAAATTTTTAAAAACTATATCTTTATAAAATTAAATAAGCGTTAATATTTTAAATTTTATGAAACTGTTTGATAGAATGTAAAACAGCAGGGGTCGTTATGGCTTTGTGCAGCTTAGCGTTTCAGCAAGTGTAAATCTTCTGGAGAAAATTCTTTCTCTAAATAATTTTTCATGTCAAAAAAAAAATAAATAAATAAATAAATAAACTCACACACTAAATCCATCTTCAATATACCAATTTTAAACAACGCTCAGGTATCCATTTCATCCGAAATGCCAAAATAGATAATAACGTAAAAGCAATCAAAATGAAACCGATACAACATATTTACGACAGAAAACTATAAGTTTCGATTTAAAAAGTCGCCAGTGCGCGCCCGTCCTAACAATAACTATGTGTTTAATTTAATGGATTTTAGAGAAAAGGCAAACAAAAAGGTTCTAAACATTCAATCATCGTTTAGTTTAACCACAAACCAAACTATTTAAGCGGAGTTTTTTCGTTTTATTTTTTCCTTAAATAATTTCTTCCTCATAGATATAATCACTAGTTTAAAGGCGAAACCGGAGAGCACAGGAAACATCAGTAATGTGATTAAAATCTAAACTGATCTGTTTAAACGGAAGTGTTCATGAATCACTACTTCAAAACAGGATTAAATCTGTCACAACAACCAGGGAGGTTAATTCATTACAACTGAACATTAAGTAGAAATTCGGTCACACGTTAGTGAAAAGGGTTAAAATATATCTATTTGGAGGTTAGAAGTAAAGGGCACTATGTCGCAAATTTCAAGTTTTACAGGAGAGCCTAATGTACATTTTTTACATATTTGTTTAAATTGGGCCGTTTTTAGTAAAAGACTTTATAAACGTCTTTTAGGTAATTAAAAGGACTTGTTTGTAAACATACGATTATAATAGGAGTCAGAAGTTTTATGTCCCAATGGAGGTCTATACCTCAAAATCATGTTTGTTCATAGTTCAAATTCAAATTCGCTAAAACTCTCAATTTTAGGAAATAGAGGTAAGGCTTGTATCACAAAAGAAAATAAATCATCATCATTGTTACACCACACTGTTCTGGTACGTTATGCTTGCGTAGGACCTGCCAGCCTACTTTACTGGGGCAGGTATGTTCGTAGCTCGCCGCTGGGATGCATGAAATTAAAATAATTTCTCCAAAAGCTTAAATGGACAACACAATATTTATTTACAAGATTTATGAAACATTAGAGTAAAACAAAATGTCATATTTAGAATCTCGGATCCTGTATAAATCAGAAAGGATTAACCGAACATTGTTTTCAGTCCAAACATAAAACAGTTGTCTTGTTCTCTCTCGAATAGAGAGATGTCTCCAAGTCTCAAATCCGAATTCAATTGTTTTCTTCATATCTTCTCTCCCTTTCCTCGGAGGCTGGGTTGTCCGCATTTCTCGCAACTTGGTCCCTGCCGAAAAGAGAAGTTTTTTCGTCCAGATGGGCTGCAAAAATACAACCGAGCACAACAGAAGAACCTTATCAGCCCCGCCCCCCTCCTTAGCCGGCCATCTCCAGTTTCAAGCTCACAGAAAGAATTGGCTGCAGCACTTCAACGTCCAAGCTCTCTAGTGCTGGGATACTATCGATGACAGTTTCAAGGAACGCTGAGTGAAAATGGTCAATGGGGCGATATTGCCGAAAACAAGAAAGGCATATACATGTGAAACACTGGTCGTGAGATCCACATTCCTTACAATCATCATTCAACAGATAGTGCAATGTGAACCTTTATCTGAGTTTTTGATTACTATGCACTAAATAGTAACACCTGATTGTGTTATTATGATTTTTGAATTCCGTCTATTTTTTATTACCATTTCGTCTATTATAATGCATTTATTGCATACTTATGTTTCTTTGAGAAGGCTAAAGCATTATGTTAATATTAATGACGATGAAGTATTTAAGTCTAAGTTCTGTAAATAAATCTATAAGTCCAGATATAACCCTTTCTCCTTTGAAGTTGGACTACAACTAAGGTTGTTTCGTTACATTATATAAGTATGTATATAAATATATATGTGTATGTGTGTGTTGTTGGCTAGTTAGCCTTTCAAAAAGAGAAACGAATCAACATTGGGTTCGGTGCATTCTTTAGTAAAAACGTATCCGAATGGGAAAAAAAGAAATTTTGGAAAAGAGAAATGGAGTTTATTGAAGTATCATTTCCCAAAGAGTTCTAGAGTGTAAATCCCGTAAATGGAAATTTATACGTATGTGAGCCAGCCAATCACTGATATTAAAAGTTAATCACGTGGAGGTATTTTCGGAAACGTCAATTTGATAAGTAAAATGAAAGATAGTCGAGATTTCCCATAAGAGGATAGAATCACCCGAATATGATTTTCAGATAGACTTAATTATTATTGAGGTTCAGGCCGATAGGTGGCGTTATTGTCATGATACACTAGAAATAGAAATTCTGTGTACGACAAGGGGCGCCCAGTGTTGTATGAAGATGTTGCCCTAACCTATTACAGTCAACAAATACAATATAAATATATATATGTGTGTGTGTGTGTGTGTGTGCATTACACTATCTACCATCTATATATGTGTAATATCAGCGTGATTCATCAAAAAAGAACACACATTTTATTTCTGGTGACAATTCATCCATCAATACACCAGGCAAGAACTTTGAGAATATCGTGCACACACGCACTTTTTAAGTAGGGATTTCTTAAGTAAAAAGACTACGAATAATCCCTAAGCACATTTGATCATGTGATAAAAATACCCATGTCTAAAGAGAACGCGTTTACTATTGGTCAAAGAAGTACAGACAGAGGCTGGATTAAGTCTATAGCGTGTCTGGAGGGAAAAATCAGAATTACCGCGCAAACCCCAATAACGTAATTTATGAACAGAAGTTATTAAATTAATATTAAAATATGTAAATAAGGGATTTTAATATTACGTATGTAAATTAATTGATTTGTCTTGATAGTCAAATCTGCACTACATTTTAATATTTTATTTGTGAAAGTTTTGGCAAAGTTGCAAAGGTTATTAGATCTAAAGTAAGGAGATATGTAAGAAAATAAAACAGAAACATTGTTGCTTTGCCTGATATCATTTATTACCGTAATAGTTATTATTATTAGACATCTATTTAAATCCAAGGAGAAATTGGACGATTTTCAATCAAATAAATAAAAAGAAACAAACAGCATTGTGTACCGATGCTGTGTACCGAATTGTTAAACAGGGGAAACTATTTAATCAGTCGATTCAGTGAAAGAGAAAGGTGACAAGAAAAATACAGAGCTCAATATTTTAATTTCAAACAACAGAAAGGTCCACGCCATTCAAGCTGTTGAAAGTAAAAACTAGACACTGTATCCTATTTAGATCCTTAACAATCAAAATGACCCATTTGCAAACAAGTATGTGTATCTTATGACAAATTCTGGAAACATCGACCCATTTAACTCGCAATTGTAAAGGTCGATGCTACCGAAATTTGTTGTTAAACAGGGGAAGCGATCTACAAGGGCTTTACGTTTTAGAGATAAAAATTTCCCATGAGTATCGAGTGAAAACAAAATTTCCTTTGGCAAAGCATAACAGCAGAAAATAGTGGAATGACCAGCATCCTGTAATTGTATCATTTTCAATAAGGTTACAACATATCGGTTAATAGGTAAGACTATATTTGAAATGAAAAATGAGCCATTCATTATCGTCACTGGACTATGGAATATTGTCGTTTGTATAGTAGATAATGCTCGACAATTCGCATTTTTTTTATTAGATGTCTTGAAATAAGGTTAAATCATTAAACTCAGTTATCGTAATATATATGACAGGTTTCCCTTTTGAGAGTAGTCAAAATTTTAAACATGAGTAAACTTTGTATGAACTTGAGTAAACTTTGTAAATCCAAAATTTCCTTTGGCAAAACATAACAGCAGAAAATAGTGGAATGACCAGCATCCTGTAATTGTATCATTTTCAATAAGGTTACAACATATCGGTTAATAGGTAAGACTATATTTGAAATGAAAAATGAGCCTTTCATTATCGCCACTGGACTATGGAATATTGTCGTTTGTATAGCAGATAATTCTCGACAATTCGCATTTTTTTATTAGATATCTTGAAATAAGATTAAATCATTAAACTCGGTTACCGTAATATATCTGACAAGTTTCCCTTTTGAGAATAGTCAAAATTTTAAACATGAGTAATCTTTGTGTATAATTTAAGTAAAATGAAAATGAAAAAATCTTAACTATAAGAAAGCTTTTTTTATATAAGCGTAAAGTTGTTTACTTTAATAATAGCGTGAAAAGTAATCCTTTTTTATAGTCCGGCTTAGTAAATTGGTAATTAATGTCAAACATCCCACCTTACAACAATAATTCTTGATAATGTAAGATTCTGTTAATTTGAAAATTTAGAACAAAGTTTAATACTTAAACATAGTTAATGTAACATTTATACTTTTATGACAGTTTATTTATCAATAGTTCAATTGCCGAACGATGGCCGATTGGTTAGGGTGCTGGCCTTCGGTACCGGAGTTCGTGGGTTCGAATCCCACTGTGGCATGGATGTTCGTAGTCGTTCGGAATCGGCTTTAAGCTGTAGGTCCCGGTCTCATTAGCCCTCGTGTTGCAAAAAGTAGACTGTAGCACTCCAAACCAAACCAAGCCAATAGTTCAAATTTTAAACAAGGATAAATTATGTTTGAAGCTATTACTTTAATTAGATGTTATCTGTAACATATAAGTGGTATGTATATAAATACCTTAAAACCCGTAAAAAACATTTTTTACATAATGAAGAGGCTATTGGCTTAAATACGAGAGTTAATTACAATTAAAATGTAAATGTAATAAATGTGTCGTGATAATAGACTACAGAATTAATATTATTCAACTAGTAGTAGTATCTGCAGACCAATGTAGCAATTTTAACTTTAGGCTAAATGGTTGACCATTATGATCCACTTTTTCCTCAATTAGGACTAGTAAAATCAGAAATTACTATTTAAGCTAGGAACAAACAACAGAGGATCCTAATAGGCATCATGATTTGAATCCCTTGAAAATGTTGCTTAAAAACTAATCTTTTCTTGTCTTAAAGTCTCATTGAAAGATATGTGTAAGATAAAACGTGTTACTTAACCCATTAGTATAAATGATAAATTAAAAATTTGTGTTCAATTTAAGTAACTGTAAAAAAATGACAAATTTTAAATGCTTAACTGTCGAAATCGATAGCACAAAATGGTCTCGTTAATTTAAGAAAGGTTTCCACGATAGTTATAAGATTTGTTACAATGAAAATTAAAATTTAAAGAAATTTCAGTAAACGCAAAATTAAATCACTTAAGTAAAATTTAATTAATTGACTCAACTATAAACAGAATATTTCAAAATATAATATTGGAAGTAGAAATTCCAGTTTTCTATGCAATAAACATTAATAAAATTGAGCTCAGTATTGATAGTTTCTAGTTATACATCTAAGCCAACTGATACTTATTTAACAAAAAATGTATCATAATCATGATTAAAACAGACCCCTTTTCAGTAATATACTCTGACTTTTCGACATACAGTTGTGCTTTCTTTTCAGTGAAAGAAATATTAGGTAAACGCCATCCAAGAACACTGAATAAACTTTGAAACACGACTCATGAGAGCAATAAAATTAGCAGGATGGTTCTTAGAAAAATTTATTTTCAAGGAACATATGAGCTATAACTATAGTTATAAATCTATTAACAACTATATTATCTATTACAACTATAATATCTATTAGACAAAGAAATATGAAATTTATGCATAAAAATTAATTATAAAAATCATTTCATAAAATAAGGATGACTTCGTGCATTAGGTTGAACTTCAATTCTTTCTTTCTTCCATCGTAATATATTTTATCTCTGAATATATATACGTTAGGTCTAAAAAAGGGGTAGTTGGAAATTACGTGAATTAAAAGCGATTTTAACAAAGGAACTCTTTTATAATAATAAAATAAATGAAAAAGACCCACGCTCGCGTAAGCTTTTAGGATAATCCGGTCAGGCGGAAACATTTTTGAACTATTTGATGAGCTTGCAAACAGATTAGTTTCAGTTAGCGCGTGGACAGGGAGCTGTCAACACCTTTTTTACGCTTAGCTCCGCCACGATTAATGAAAATCGTGCAGGTTTTGCTGTTAGAAGAAACGATTTATTAAACTTAATATTATCAAGAAAGAATGTTTTAGATTCACCTTAACTCTGCACCACGATATATATGTGTGTGTGTGTGTGTAATGAGACGGACTTCCCGATGGGTGGTTGCAGTCATGGCCATAAAACTGATACCGTTTTAACTAAAGACCTTTATTAGAATTACGTTGGAGGATGGGTTCCCACTTCATCATAGGGACAAGTTGAAGGGTCACCTAGCATGTACAAGACCCTTAACTCCTGGGTCAATATCTGTGGGAAAATATCTGCCTCCGACAGCGTGTATCTCCTTTTTATTTGGAAATTTCCTAAATTGTCCGCTAGGGCCATGTAGAGTTATAATTGGTTAGGCCCCTTCTCTGCGGGCGTAAACTGTAGCCCCAGTGGTCAATTTAAGTTAGGAGTTAAAAAGGGGAATGCAGAATGACGAGGGAATTAAGTTTTGAAAACCCCTGAGAGTTTTCCTTACACACACACACACACACATATATATATATATATATATATATATATATATATATATATATATATATGTGTGTGTGTGTGTGTGTGTGTGTGTGTGTGTGTATACTCAGTGCTGTACTCCTCGCCTGAAGCAAGCCCTATGCAGTCTTGTATATATTGCTTTTATACTCTGTTTAGGAAAGAAAGTTTTTAATCGTCTATGTCATTTTAAACATTAATAATAATAAAAAAATATCGTTAGACACTTTTCTTAATGCAGGTGAATCTAAAAATGACATAGCTATTAATATATGCTCGGTAAGCACGGCCTGTTTTAGCTAGTATAATATATTTTTATAGTATTTTATATTAAATATATATGGATAACTTTTAGGTTTGTTCCCAGAATTTTTCGCTTGTTTTTTTTCTATTCGGTTGTTAAAGACAAAACTAAATTTGTTGCAATTTTTTAAATTATTGCTCTGAAATGCCGAATTAATAAAGGTTTGTTCCCAGAATTTTTGGCTGATTTTTTTTCACAAATAATCGGTCAGAAAAAAAAGAACTATTGAATTTTACAACCGATAAAAAGTTAAATATTAATTCTCTTCTGTGTTAAAGACAAAACTAAATTTGTTGCAATTTTTTAAATTATTGCTCTGAAATGCCGAATTAATAAGCTAACAATTTCATTGAGTGATAGGAAAGAAATTTATCCATTCCTAAATATCTTAGTTCATTCATTTCTTCCTCTGATTATTCATTCAAAACATAACCTCAATTTCTTTTCATATTTTTTTTATCGAACACAGAGGTGCTTTGTTTTGGTACTCCAGATTCCGTTTCAACGAATGACCACAGATAGAGAGAAAGAAAACTCTGCTAACAAGCCTATTATCTTCTTTCATATAGTTATCCTATTTTCGCGTTTCAGGGCTACCCAACTTTCTCATCACGATTCACGTGGAAATCGATAGAAAATGTTGAGGCCTAGATATTTTTTTTCCACCGAGCGAATTCCTTCCGAACTGTTTAATCACTTTCGACTAGCCATCTAATCGTGTCTTAAGGTGACAAGGAGCTCTGATTCGACGAAATGCGGATGTGAGACAAATTGAAGCAATTTCCCAGTTGTTGTTTTCGGCAAGGAGAGTAACAACTGAAACTTCGACCTCGTTACGGAGTTACGACGAACCTTATTTATAGAGTCGCAAATCGAAATTAAAAGGATTCGTCTGTTTTTAATGCTATTCTTTTTTTTTCACACATCAACTAGTCGAAACTTAATTAAAAGCTAAAGTATTTTGCAAAATTAATCGAAATTCACGGCTTCGCTAACTTGACACTGTCTCACGGAAATTTTTAATTGGAAAGAAACATGTTGAACTTCTTTTTTGAATTGTAGGAATCATTCAGTTATTTTAGGACAGGGATGGCGAACCTTTTTCTATTAGTGTGAAGGCAAAATTACGGTGTCTTATTTTCAGGTATCCAGTGTGCCACTTGTTACAGTTCTTAACCCTTAATTTGGCAAAGTCCGCTACACCGGACATGTATAATTATAACTACTATATAACATAACTGTCAGTGTTCGCCACAGCGGAAATTAATTATCTCATAAATGAAAAATGATATATTTTTTTGTTTATTTTACAGAGACAGGGTATCTGCCAAAATAAAATTTTTCAAATCCATGACTTTTCATGACTTTCTCTGATTTAGCAGATCATTTTCCATGACTTTAAAAAGCTTTCGTTAAAGTATATACGAATAAAACTTCTGGCGTACATACAAATAAAATATATGCTTTTAGAGAAATAACAGGAGTTTTATCATAAACTTTAAACTTACTTTATAAGTGTTAATAAACTCACATACATAAAAATAAATTGTTGTATCTACATACCTAAGTTTAATCCTATAGCCATTTTTCAATCAAAATGTTTCCAATTTGAATTCAGGGTACTTTGGTATTATCCAGGTGACCATGAATAACAGCCAAATATAACCCTATAATGTTTATATACAATATCCCTAGAGGTAAACTTATATTTTGTGCAAAAATCTTAATTTTTATTAAAAAATAATTATTATATTAAAAAAATATTAATCTACAATTTAAGAAAAAACCAGAATAATATACATTTACCCATCCATTAAGCTTTCTTGCTTCAAATTTCCTTGAACAAATTTTACTTGGCAATAGGGTCAACAAGATAATACATAAATACCAAACTCAGTAACTTCAGCCAAATTACAAGTAAAAATAGAATTAAACAATTCAATGCATTTTTTTAAATCGGTAGTTTAGCGGATCCATGACTTTCCATGACTTTTACTCATTTTACTTGAAAAATCAAGACTTTCCATGACAAAATTAATCCGTTGTCTAAATCCATGATTTTGCATGACTTTCCCTGACTTTTCAGGTGCGCGGAAACCATGCAGAGATCCTAATGTCTATACAGACATGGGAAAATAACAGAAATTAAAATTTAAAAATATTTGAAAAAACATTTTGTCAAATTAAGGGTTAAAAAGTCATTTTAAGCCCCTGTAACCTACATAAAACTGCTTATTTTTTTTAAATTATGGTTTGTCCTCTAGTCACAATGCGAGAATCACAGAAATAATATAAATGTTTTAAGTGAGATTTATTTAAAAATTCAGTTTTTTAGGACAGGAATGGCAAACCTTTTTGTATTAGTGTGCAACAACAAAATTACGGTTTCTTATTTTCAGGTATCCAGTGTGCCACTTGTTACAGTTCTTATCCCTTAATTTGGCTAAGTCTGCTACACCGGACATGTATATTTATAACTACTATATAACAACATAATTGTCTGTGTTCGCCACAGCGGACATTAATTATCTCAAAAATGGAAAATGATATATTTTTTTGTTTATTTTACAGAGATCCTAATGTCTATACAGACATGGGAAAATAACAGAAATTAAAATAAAACAATATTTGATAAAACATTTTGTCAAATTAAGGGTTAAAATGTCATTTTAAGCCCCTGTAACCTACATAAAATTGCTTATTTTTTAAAAAATTATGGTTTGTCCTCTACTCACAATGCGAGAATCACAGAAATAATATAAATGTTTTAAGTGAGGTTTATTTAAAATTTCAATTTTTTAGGACAGGAATGGCAAACTTTTTTGTATTAGTGTGCAATCAAAATTACGGTTTAGTATTTTCACATGCCCAGTGTGTCACTTATATTTCTTTTAAAAAATCATTTTTAAACCCCTGTAATCTTTATAAAAATGCTTAATGTTTTAAAGTTATGGTTTATCCTTATGTCACACTGTGAAAATCACTTAAATGTTTTAAGTAAGATTTATTTAAAAATTCAATTTATTTTGAGAGAGGGATGGCGAACCTTTTTCTATTAGTGTGCAAGCAAAATTACGGTTTATTATTTTCAGGTGTCCAGTGTGCAATTTGTTACATTTCTTTTAAAAAGTCTTTTTTAAACCCCCGTAATCTATATTACACTGATTAATTTTCTTTAAATTATAGTTTGTCTTCTTGTCACAACATGAGAATCACAAAAATAATATAAATGTTTTAAGTGAGATTTATTTAAAAATTCAGTTTATTTTAGGAGAGGGATGGCAAATCTTTTTCTATTAGTGTGCAAGCAAAATTACAATTTATTATTTTTAGGTATCCAGTGTGCCAATTATTATATATTTTTTAAGAAAAAATTTTTATAACCATATAATCTACATAAAATTTACTTAATTTTTTAAAATTATGGTTTATTCTCTTGTCATGATGTGCGAATCACAGAAATAATAAAAATCTCTTAAGTGAGACAATTAAAAATTAAATTTTTTTTTAACAGAGATAGCAAACCTTTTGCTGTAAGTGTGCAAGCAAAATTACAATGAATTATTTTAAGGTGTCCCGTGTGTCACTTATATTTCTTTTAAAAATTCATTTTTAAACCCTTGTAATCTACATAAAATTGCTTAATTTTATTTAAATTATGGTTTGTCCTCTTGTCACAATGTGAAAATCGCATAAATAATATAAATGTTTTAAATGTGATTTATTTCAAAATTCGGTTTATTTTACGACAGGAATGGCGAAATTTTTTTTTTTAAGTGTGCAAGCAAAATTACATTTTATTATTTTCAGGTATCCAGTGTGCCACATTTCTTTTAAAGCCCCTGTAACCTACATAAAAATTGCTTAATTTTTTTAAAAATTATGGTTTGTCCTCTTGTTACTATGTGAGAATTACAGAAATAATATAAATGTTTTCAGTGAGATTTATTTAAAAATTAAGTGTTTTTAGAACAGGATTGGTGAACCTTTTTCTATTAGTGTGCAAGCAAAATTACACTTTATTATTTTCAGATGCCCAGTGTGTCACTTATATTTCTTTTAAAAAATCATTTTTAAACCCCTGTAATCTACATAAAATTGATTAATTTTCTTTAAATTATAGTTTGTCCTCTTGTTACAATGTGAGAATCACAAAAATAATATAAATGTTTTAAGTGAGATTTATTTAAAAATTCAGTTTTTTTAGGACAGGGATGGCGAACCATTTTGTATTAGTGTGCAAACAAAATTACGGTTTATTATTTTCAGGTATCCAGTGTTCCACTTGTTATATTTGTTTTAAAAAGTCATTTTAAGCCCCTGTAACCTACATAAAATTGTTTAATTTTTTTTTAAATTATGGTTTGTCCTCTTGTTACAATGTGAGAATTACAGAAATAATATAAATGTTTTAAGTGAGATTTATTTAAAAATTCAGTGTTTTTAGGACAGGAATGGTGAACCTTTTTCTATTAGTGTGCAAGCAAAATTACGCTTTATTATTTTCAGATGCCCAGTGTGTCACTTATATTTCTTTTAAAAAATCATTTTTAAACCCCTGTAATCTACATAAAATTGATTAATTTTCTTTAAATTATAGTTTGTCCTCTTGTTACAATGTGAGAATCACAAAAATAATATAAATGTTTTAAGTGAGATTTATTTAAAAATTCAGTTTTTTTAGGACAGGGATGGCGAACCATTTTGTATTAGTGTGCAAACAAAATTACGGTTTATTATTTTCAGGTATCCAGTGTTCCACTTGTTATATTTGTTTTAAAAAGTCATTTTAAGCCCCTGTAACCTACATAAAATTGTTTAATTTTTTTTTTAATTATGGTTTGTCCTCTTGTTACAATGTGAGAATTACAGAAATAATATAAATGTTTTAAGTGAGATTTATTTAAAAATTCAGTGTTTTTAGGACAGGAATGGTGAACCTTTTTCTATTAGTGTGCAAGCAAAATTACGCTTTATTATTTTCAGATGCCCAGTGTGTCACTTATATTTCTTTTAAAAAATCATTTTTAAACCCCTGTAATCTACATAAAATTGATTAATTTTCTTTAAATTATAGTTTGTCCTCTTGTTACAATGTGAGAATCACAAAAATAATATAAATGTTTTAAGTGAGATTTATTTAAAAATTCAGTTTTTTTAGGACAGGGATGGCGAACCATTTTGTATTAGTGTGCAAACAAAATTACGGTTTATTATTTTCAGGTATCCAGTGTTCCACTTGTTATATTTGTTTTAAAAAGTCATTTTAAGCCCCTGTAACCTACATAAAATTGTTTAATTTTTTTTTTAAATTATGGTTTGTCCTCTTGTTACAATGTGAGAATTACAGAAATAATATAAATGTTTTAAGTGAGATTTATTTAAAAATTCAGTGTTTTTAGGACAGGAATGGTGAACCTTTTTCTATTAGTGTGCAAGCAAAATTACGCTTTATTATTTTCAGATGCCCAGTGTGTCACTTATATTTCTTTTAAAAAATCATTTTTAACCCCTGTAATCTACATAAAATTGATTAATTTTCTTTAAATTATAGTTTGTCCTCTTGTTACAATGTGAGAATCACAAAAATAATATAAATGTTTTAAGTGAGATTTATTTAAAAATTCAGTTTTTTTAGGACAGGGATGGCGAACCATTTTGTATTAGTGTGCAAACAAAATTACGGTTTATTATTTTCAGGTATCCAGTGTTCCACTTGTTATATTTGTTTTAAAAAGTCATTTTAAGCCCCTGTAACCTACATAAAATTGTTTAATTTTTTTTTTAAATTATGGTTTGTCCTCTTGTTACAATGTGAGAATTACAGAAATAATATAAATGTTTTAAGTGAGATTTATTTAAAAATTCAGTGTTTTTAGGACAGGAATGGTGAACCTTTTTCTATTAGTGTGCAAGCAAAATTACGCTTTATTATTTTCAGATGCCCAGTGTGTCACTTATATTTCTTTTAAAAAATCATTTTTAAACCCCTGTAATCTACATAAAATTGATTAATTTTCTTTAAATTATAGTTTGTCCTCTTGTTACAATGTGAGAATCACAAAAATAATATAAATGTTTTAAGTGAGATTTATTTAAAAATTCAGTTTTTTTAGGACAGGGATGGCGAACCATTTTGTATTAGTGTGCAAACAAAATTACGGTTTATTATTTTCAGGTATCCAGTGTTCCACTTGTTATATTTGTTTTAAAAAGTCATTTTAAGCCCCTGTAACCTACATAAAATTGTTTAATTTTTTTTAAATTATGGTTTGTCCTCTTGTTACAATGTGAGAATTACAGAAATAATATAAATGTTTTAAGTGAGATTTATTTAAAAATTCAGTGTTTTTAGGACAGGAATGGTGAACCTTTTTCTATTAGTGTGCAAGCAAAATTACGCTTTATTATTTTCAGATGCCCAGTGTGTCACTTATATTTCTTTTAAAAAATCATTTTTAAACCCTTGTAATCTACATAAAATTGATTAATTTTCATTAAATTATAGTTTGTCCTCTTGTCACAATGTGAGAATCAAAAAAATAATATAAATGTTTTAAGTGAGATTTATTTAAAAATTCAGTTTATTTTAAGACAGGGAAGGCGAACCTTTTTCTATTAGTTTGCAAGCAAAATTACAGTTTATTATTTTCAGGTATCCAGAGTGCCATTTGTTATACTTTTTAAGAAATAATTTTTAAACTTCTGTAATCTACATAAAATTGCTTAATGTTTTATTTATTATTATGGTTTGTCATCTGGTCACAATGTGAGAATCACTGAAATATTTGAAATGTTTTAAGTGAAATTTATTTAAAAATTCAGTTTTTTTAGTATACAAGATTTTTTTTTACATTTTTTTAAATTTAGTATACATATTTCCTTTGTGATTATTTTAGAATGTTATGTTTAGAATATAAAATCGTCTGAATGAAACAAGGAGAGGATAGCGTTCATTGGTGCTCTCATTTTCAAAAATTATTCTCCCTTACCTCAAAATATTAGTTCTGTTGCATACCACCTTTATATAAAAATGTAAGATACCCAAACCCAAACTATGCCATAATTAGCAGTTGAATTTGGGTTATTTTCTTATAACACATGCCGATCACGTACTTACCCAAGAAAACATCACAGTTTCCTACAAAGACTTGCAGAGTTTAGAGAGGAACTAGTCACCGGTCTGTTCTACTAAATTTTATAAAAGGACTCATGTTAGTGTTCGTTTCTGTACATGCATTTCCTGGCCTGTAATGTTGGAGACACGTTTTTTGTAATGTTGTTTTCAGTAAATGTAAATGGTTTTGGTTATGGAGCTCTACGGTCTACTTTTTGCTACACGAGGGCTAATGAGACCAGGCCCTACTGCTTAAAACCGATTCCGAACGGCTATGAACATCCATGCCATAGTGAGATTCGAACCCACGAACTCCGGTTCCGAAGCCATTCAGCTATCGTTCAGCTAATAAATGTAAATGAATAAAAATATATTTAATATGTGTCTGTCCAGTGCCACCTAGTGACTTGAAGACCCTAGTTTCGCTACCTCTCTTTTACAACTAGTCATTGAGAAACTCTTCACTTTAAGGGTACCAGGCGTTAGAAAATAGATTTTTCTCCTTTTCCCAGTATCTTTAGCTTTGTATAAAAGGTGAAGAACCAATTATTCCTATACATCGTTAATATTAAATTCCAAAAATTGTCTTATAATGAAGTTTTGACATATCGTCTACTATTTATAGATTTCTAGGGGCTACATGGACGCATAGAATTGATGAAGCATGAATCAAATTGGGAATAAAAACAACAACAGGTGTCATTTTGTTAAAGGATAGTCTTGCAAAATGAGTATTTAATTTCTCTGCATTGGTACCTGTCACATTGCATCAAATGTCCTATTTCCAATAGAAATAAAATACAAATTTGATTAAAGTCAAAGACAGAAAGTTTAGTCTGTTGTACAATATTAAACAGTCAAATCAGGATTAGTGTTGGATACAAAGCTGTGATAGTGCAATGAAGCAAGCATCACAACATTTCTACGTTTTCATACGTTACATTTTTTAATTATGGAAACGAAGAGCGAATAGAATGTTGCGGAGAATGAAAAAAAAGTGAAATGCTAGTAATAACTAGAATTTCACTTTTCAGAAAGGTATCACTTACGTTGTTGTATTTCATAAATGTTTTTACTTGTTCTTTACTTTTGATTGTAAGTTAGGAAATAAATACTTGTATTAAAATACTATCTCCTAATAATTTCTACGTTTTCATACGTTATATTTTTTAATTATGGAGACGAAGAGCGAATGGAAGGGTATATTTCTATTTAAGAATTTTTTTTCTTCACAAATCATCTAATCAAAATTTAAATGCTGAAGCGCTGTTTTACAAAATCATTCGATTTTCATAGATTTGTTAACTCGACACTGTCTTGAAAATTTTAATTGGAGTACTGTTATTAAGGAATGTGCATCCAGTTAATTTCCTTTGTTAATTGTAGATATCATTTAGTAATTTTTAGGTTACCTCTGTAAATCTTTACAACTCTTTCTTTACCTCTAAAATTACCTCTGTAAGATCTTTTCAGATAATATTTTCTTATTTATCCACTGGCCACCCAAAGTATCTATTCTTTGTCCACAGCCAAAATACCATCTCCTATTACAAAAGTACAAAACAGATTATTACCTTACAATTCATCTTTTCAAACGTCTAAATTTTCCTTCTTTTATGAAATCTTCGCAAATCTTTTAATATTTTCTGTAGATTTTGGGGAGTTGGTTGGTAAAAACGCTTCAGTCTATTGTTTTGCTACAAGAAGGAAAATGAGACCAGGAAAATTAGGACCTACTGCTTAAAGCCGATTACAAACATCCATACCGCTTGGGGTATTTGAACCCACGAACTCTTGTACCGAAGAACAATTCCTACCCACTCGGCCATCATTCGACAGATATTTTGGAGATACACAGACTTTCAGAATCAATCTAGCCATCTTAAGAGATACGTAGTTTATTTTCTTGAATTGGAGTATGTCAAATTACCTTGTATGTCAAATTACCTTGAAGAAAATAAAATCTCGATCTGGTGATTAAAAAAATGGTTTAACCTTAAAATGTGTGCTATTGTAGTGTATAATTGAGTAGAAAAATCAGAATTAGCGTGGATACAAATCTTCAAGCAAATGAATATTACAACATATTTCCTGCATACATTTTACTTTTTTATTATAAAATCGGAGAAGGAGAGTAGAATGTTTTTTTAATTAGTGATTATCTTTTTTGTTAATACATCATCTAGCCGAAAATTAATTGAAAACCGGAATGGTATTTTACAAAATCAATCATATTTTATTTCTTCGTTAACTTGACTGTCTCACGGAAAATTTTAATTAAAGTACTTGAATAAAAGAATGTCTTGAGTTTTCTTTGTAGAGTGAAAGAAACATTTAGTTAAAGCATTGTCTTTAATCTTGTCCTTTTTAAAATCAACTATAGACTTTAGAAAATCCGTAATTAAATTCTCCGAACTAGTTTATGTCAGGTTACAGCAAATATCTTGTTTTCTAATTAAATAAAAAAAGCGGTATGGCTATTAAAACAATTTAAAGCTACAGTGGACTTTAGTTGGCTGAATTTTACTGGAAGTTTTATAGCTGTTTTCTTGAAATAAAATTTTGAAATACGCAGAATAAAATCTTGAAATAAAATTTTGAGATAGGAATGCGAGGTAAACAGATTTTTTAACGTCATTCATCCATTATACATATAATTATTAATATAACATAAAATACATTTATTACTAAAAAAAAACTAAACTATATTTGTATTTTATGACTATCTGAAACACTTTTAAATGCATTTCTAAAAGTAAAATTCCTGTTAAATTGACCAACTTTTTACTTTATGACATATAAAACAATAGTTCAAATATAATTCAAAAAATAAACTATGCCCATTCTGAACTAAAAAGGACTATTATAAACATTTTGTATATAAGAAAAATGGCTATTTTAAAAATTATTATTATTTTATTTTAATATTTTGCTTTGACTTTTAATATAACAATAACATTTTATTCTAAAATATAAAAGACATCCTATAGAAAAATAATAAGTCGCAAAATAATAATAGCAAAGAGTATTTTTTAAGAAAGCTACATTTGAAACAGTTAATATTTAAGAACTATTAAAATAATTCATTAAAACTACGGAGAGCCTAGAAATGTTAAACCTATCTTGCAGCGATAATAGTCAGTAAAGCCAGTAATATTGTTGCATAGATATTAACAAGTAAAATCAGAATTAGCGGTATGTGCAACAATTCAATTTTGCTACGGAATGAATATTACTTATATTACTTTTTCAATTTATAGTCCTAAATGTATTGACCGAATGATGGCCGAATGGTTAGGATGCTAATCTTCGGTACGGGAGTTCATGGGTTCGAATCCCGCTGTGGCATGGATGCTCGCAGTCATTCCGAATTGGCTTTAAGCAGTAGGTCCCGGTCTCATGTGCCCTTTGAAACAGTTAACATTTTGGAACTGTGAAAAGTAGCCTGTAGCACTCCAAACCAAACCTACATGTATTGATCAAGACGTTGACGAAAGAGAAAATTCACTTATTAAACAAAATCTATATTAAAGATATGAGTGAAACTTAACTCATATTATAAACAGAAGTTTTCTCATTAAGTTAAATATAAACTATCAAAGTGGCTGAAGATAAAGCAGACATAATACTGTAGGACTAAACTCTGTGGAATAATACTAAAATCTGTTAAGTTGTTCACCAAGGATTACTTTCTTAATATATACACTGAAGATTTTGAATGTCTATCATATTTTAGAGACAGTAAGAGAAAAAAATTATTGTTCAAGTGTGAGCAGATTTTTTTTATCTCATTTAATTTTTTTTTTTTTTATTCTCGTACAAAAATCTTGCAAACGTGAATAAACATACGCATGCAAGCGGGTGGTCGTTTGTTCGTTTGAAGCGCTACGGTCTATTTTTATACCCTACGAGGGCTAAAGACAACGAGACCTATTGCTTAAAACCGATTCCAAACGACTAAGAGCATTCATGCTAGTACTGTGATTCTAAATCACAAATTCCAGTAACGAAAAGCAGCCTACCTATGCGGTCAACATTCAGTGTGCCTCTATGTCAGGGGAGAATCATTTATATTAAAGTAGTTTTACACTAAGTATGCATCTTTCATATTTGTAAAGCATTTTGAATCATAGA
>CM063505.1:137864046-137909046 GCA_032207245.1 Pardosa pseudoannulata
TTATAAATTCGAGGTTAACAACATAAAATATGTCAATCTTTTTCCAACGTATTGGTAGACAGAAAAATATTGAGTTTATTTATAGGAACTCTTTTTTATTCCAATTAGTATCAAATTTCTGATATTCTTTTTAGTATTAAATTTGTGATATTCTTTTTAGTAGCAAATTTGTGTTTCATCTTAAATATTAAATTTTAAACTATAACAAATCTATCTGATTATGTAATTAATGATCAACAACCCGTATAGCGTTAAAGTACATTTTACCTCTAAAATTTTCTGGTCATCTGTCCATGAAGCCCCAACAAGACAAATAGTCATATTTAATATCTTAACCATCATCAGTAATTGGATAGCTGGCTATACAGCACGTTGTTATTTTTCTATCGTCGAAGAATATATATTGAGAAGTTGACTATATAAAAGTATCCCTCGTTTAAAGAAAATCATACTTTCTAAATGAGCCTTGGTAAATTCTGAAAGTATGTTTGTTCTCTACGGTCAAACGTATTTGAAAATTTAACTGAATTATAGAAAAATTGTTTCAACTCTTGAAACTTTTCAACTCTGAAATTATGAAATTATTTTTCTTAATTGATTGCAATAAAAATATCGAACAACTCAGGCATTGATCTAGAAAAGAGCCGAACTAATTTATTGCTCAAAAGAATCAAAATTTCAAGGCCAGATGGCAACAGATTGAGAAACGCTTGCGGCTCTTCAGACCCTTGCTTCAGCGTATTGTACTAATAATATTCATACATATAAATAGCCTTCTATATAGCTATATAGTTATTTATAGCTATATAGCTATATAGAAGCTATATATGCTATATAGCTATATGTAGCTATATAGAAGCTATGTAGCTATATGTAGCTATATAGCTATATAGCTATATGTAGCTATATAGAAGCTATATAGCTATATAGCTATATAGCTATATAGCTTCTATATAGCTATTTATATGTATTATATACATATAAATAGCCTTCTGATTCTTTGATATCTTGTTTCAGGAGCAACTTAGGGGTACTCTCCCGTAAATCTGCCAACCCTTGTCCTATTCCAAAAAAGATGAAACCAGTGAAAGTTGATAAACCATGCAGTTTAGTTCCAGTTAAAGTCAAGAGATAATAGCGCCGGTGATAACACAACGGAGTGTGGCTTTAAAAAAGACAGGAAAAAGACTTTGGAATTGACACCCATTTCAATGTCAACATTTCACTTCATATACAAGAAATTAAAATTATATATTTTATCATGATCCGCAAAATTAAAAAATATTCTGCTCAATAGTTAAATTTAGTTTATTTATCTGTGCATATAAATAAATTACTTATAGAAGAATTATTATCCTTCACATAGTTCAACTTTTTGCTTATTTTTAAGGACTGATTAGTTATTTCATTCCATTTCTATATTTCTTTCAGTAGGTGAGTGCTTTAAAATTTCTTATATCAAAAATATTTCTATTATTAATTAATTCTAATTAATGTAGTTTTGAGATCATTTACGTTTAAGCCATACTTTTATACCTCTATTCTAAATTCAACTACCTTATTGAACTATCTAGTTCAACTGCATTGTTTTAAAAATTCTTGTGCATTCATTATTCTACATTTTCATTATAACCATTTTTTTCCTAACGCAGCTGGCAATACAGACACTATATACCTTTATTTCACTACAAGGCTATGAAGCTGTTACCCATTTAGCACCACCCGAGGATCACGTGTAGCTTGGCATCCTATGGACGCGAGTAACATTACCCCTGCTAGATCCTAGTAATTTTAAAGCAGGGACCAAGCAGAAGACCCCCCAGTCTTGACCTGCCAACCCTAGAGGTATCCTTTGAGAACTTGGAAGACATTGTGAATACGAACATATTTTATGTCTCAGTCACCTTTGACGAGCACGCCGGAACTTAGGCCGACTTGAGCCCTGAACTCGCAACCTTTCAGTTACGAGATCACTGTCTTTGTCGACAAAGCAACCGCGGCTCTCATTATAACGTATTCTTAACTCTCTGGTGCTACAGTTTGTGTTGGACTATGGCCACTAACAAAGCGACTCTAAAGTCATCTGCTTTTTGTCTTGTTTCTCCAGTTTGTTATTTTCAAAATGTTTCAGTCTTTCTCTACCTCAACTATCAATCTCTTTCTAGGTCTTCAGTTTTCTTCGACTTTTGCACTGTCCCTTGTAGATCGTCTTTGTGCCTCAACTATCCACATTTATTCGACATGTCCCAGCTATTGCATCCTGTTTGATAGTAGGTAATTAATTACATCTTTTTCTTTGAACAAATCTTGGATTTCAAATTTCATAGCTGTGACGTATCCTCCAAACATCACCCTCTCTGATAGGTCTAAATAAAGTTCTCGAGATCTTTCTTTTCACATTATTAACACCTTCTCCTGCTTTTGAGTTAAGATCCGGATCTCTGACCTATAAGTAACTGCTAGTCTTATTACAGATATATCTATTAAGAGTTTCTATTTACAGGTTACCACTTTAGATCATATTCGTTTCTAAGTTTAAAAATTTAGCAATTTCCTGAATTTTGTCTGTATTTAACTTCCAGCCAAAAACATTATCTTCGGAAACAACCGAACTCAATTTAAACTTTGAACTCAATTTAAATCGACTCTATTTAAACTTTTTAACACTTTCGAACTTTTTCCCCTATCATTATAACCAATTAAGATGAATTATTTTATTATTTTATAACAGATGAAAACAAACCTTACATAAGTCACAACTTTTTGTATAATGCTATTAATTCTTCAAAAACTTATGAACGATTCAGGATAAAAAACGTTTAACCTGCTTTAAGCCTCCTTTTAGAAGGTATGAAGTCCATTAACTATCCCTGCTTATACTTTTAGAAATAAATCATTACTAAGTATATATTAGTTTTAGTATACAACATTCACCTTTAGAATTGACTATTTTTTAATAGTCAATTCGCTTCTATCAAACATTTTATGATTTGATTCGCTTAGCTTCTGATTTCAGTATATGCTATACAATACTATAAATAGAAATAACACTTTTCTAGCCCAAGTCTTTTTTAAACAAAATAAAAAAGTAATGGTCTACAATATATAGTTTTAAAAGATGGCTATAAAAACCTGACCTCTCTCAATCCTTTTATGTTTGATTCCGTTATAATTCATGAAATTCCGTTATAGTTCCTTATTTCATTTTACGCTATAGAGTACAATATACAAAAAATAGAAATTTCTCACCTTAATCATCTCGAAACAAAATGGAAAAGGAAATTTAATTTTGAATAGATTACAATTGCCAAAACACATGCTAATTCAATGAATATGTATCAGTATAAAAATCTTAAAACTAATATTGTGTATTAAAATTATTCTTAACCAAATATTTCTTTAAATTTACTAGCATTTAAAAGAATATGTTTTTAAAACTTAGCGTTATAAGTATAAGCAGCAGAGATATAATCCATACTCATTTCTTAGGGCTTGTGAAGTATTATTAACTTACCCCATCTTGATAATTTAGTTTGTACAATACTGATGTCTAGATTAAAAGCTGTGGACTCAATTTTCATTTCAAGTTCAGTTTCTTTAGAAACCTACAACAAAAAAGAAATATAATATAATGAAAGTATAAATAATAAAAATACTAACATCACTAAATATACAAAAAATATTTTATTTTATCACAGTTTATATAAAAGACAGTTTGATTAATAATTTGTAAATCTAAGAAAACAGAAGTGACGGAATATATACAGAGAAATCAATTTACGAACTTAAATAAATTGTTTCTTCATAGGAGAAAATAAGCATATAAAAGAAAACCTATAGTATTTATGTGTGTGTATGTATGTACTATATCAAAATTATTTAACTTTAATATTTCCTTAAAAACCTCCTCTCTCCCATTCTAATTCCTTAAAATATTTTTCCCAGCCTCTAAATGTCTTAATCAAAGGAGCGTTCTCGACTTAAAATTCTTTCGATACATTTCCCAAAGCTTTCTATCCTATAGATGTAAATTTTCTGTCTATTCAACACGTTTCCCAGCTGTCGCCGGCAAATGGCTCCACGTTTTTCCTGATCTTACACTTAAATTCGCTGAGTAAATGGGAAAATTCTTTCTGTCTTCGCTCTTGGGTGCACCTCTGTTCGAGCAGAGTGATTTTTGTGTCTTTCTTTTGTCTGTCGTTGACTAGTAAAGATGTCCGTTTTAGCAGCTCTAAAATAAAGCTTTAATTAGACTTGTGTAGACTTCTCTTCAATGTAGCCAGACTGCATCGTTGGTTATTACTGCTAGCGGTTTAGCTTTCTCCTTGTCCAGTATCCCGGGCAAGTAAAAGCAATAGGGACTACAAAAATATTGTGATCGGCAGGTAATATAATTCCTGGACTGTATGTATATATATGTATCAATATATGCATGTAATATACATATATAAAATTATTACACTTAAAATAACTCTCTAAAATTCTCATTTTCCCCTTCTATGTTCTTTCAATTCTATTTTCCCAGCTACAAAATAACTTACTAAAGGAATGTCCTCGACTAAAAATTATTTTAGCAGCCTCTCAAAGCTATCTCTGAAATAAATGCTAATTTCCTATACACTCATCCTATTCTTCAGCTGTTCTAGGCGAAAGGCTCACCTTTTCCACTAATCTCTTTTCTGGTTATTAAATTCGCTGACTAAGCAGCCGGTTCCTTGACAAGAATCTCTCCGGCTGTGGAGCCACCATTAGCAAATGCAAATGTGTTCGTGTATTATTCTATTCTCTGCTGTTGAAACAGAAACATGTCGTCTTGTTGGATCAAAAATAAAAGTTAAGTTCCACTACGAACTCTCTCTTTTTATGGAGTGTCCCGACCGCATCTTCAAACTTAGGATTATTAACGAGGCTTCTTATTGTCCACTTAACCCAGACAATCAAAAACAATAGGGGACAATTTCACGTGTAACTGGCGGATTCATTTTCGGCGTGATTGCATATATACTTATATAAATATACATATACACTTTTAAATAAATATATATATATATATATATATATATATATATATATATATATATATATATATATATTCTTACCCAATATTTTGCATTATTATTGTTTTCTTCTCAGATTTCTTTTTAAAGTGTTAAATAAATAAAACAAATAGATATTAATTTATACAAAACAACGTGATTCTTTTTTAAATAATGCATAGTGTTTCTTAATTAGAAAATATGTTTTATCACTTTAAAAGGTTAATCTATATTAAAGAATTTTGATATTTTTTTTGGGGTGGGTGGGTGATTTACCGACTCCGTTGAATAAAAGTTTGACTATATATATATATATATATATATATATATATATATATATATATATATACATATATATATATATATATATATATATATATATATATATATATATATATATATATATATATATATACATATATATATACATATATATATATATATATACATATATATATGTATATATATACATATGTATATATATATATATATGTATATATATATATGTATATATATATATGTATATATATATATTTATATATATATATGTATATATATATGTATGTATATATATATGTGTGTGTGTATTATATATATACATATGTATATGTATGTTTGTGTGTGTGTGTGTTAATATATATATATATATATAATATATATATATATATATATATATATATATATATATATATATATATATATATATATATATATATATATATATATATATATATATATATATATATATATATTTAATATATTAATATTTTTAAATATACCCACGTAAGAATCGAAATCGTACATCCTAAAGTACAAAAAAACTCAACCCAGATGCATAATTTATACAATGTGTTACACATTATATGGAATCTTATAACAAGTGTAATGAGCAGCGGTAGCTCAGTCGGAAAGGCAGCGATCTCGTAACTGAAAGCTTGCGGGTTCGTGGCTGGAGCCGTCCTAATATTCACCGTGTTCGCTAAAGGTGGCTAGGGCACGTAAAATACGTTAGTGGTCATAATATCTTTTAAGTTCTCGAACGATACCTCTGGGATGGCAAGCCAAGCCTGGTAGGGGTTTCTGCTTGATCCCAGCTTTTAAAATATGAGAACCCACCGTGGGTAATGTTACTCGCGTCAGTAGCACACCTTAAGCTACACGTGCTTCTCGGGTGGTGTAAAGTAACTAACAGGTTTGCAGCCTTGTAAAGGCATTAGGCTAATATCTGTATCGCCTGCTTCATTGAAAAAGAAATAATAAGTGTAATGGCATGTTATATTTCGCTTGTTGAATAAATTTGCATGAAAATAAGTCTTATAAAGAGTTTTTCCATGTGCGGAAAAACTAAAGACTTACTGTGCTCGTTAGATTAGTAAATATTTGTTCATGTGTATTCAAAATATTAAACAATTACTAATCAAATTGTTGTTATGAATAAACCAATGGATAATTTTATCGTAAAAAAAATAATGAAATCTTCAGAGATTAACTATCTCTGTTATAACTGCAGTCATCTTTATGTTGAAATGGAATGTGTTGGGTTGAGACACATGTTTACAATATCTCAGAAATTTTTTTTTAACAAATAGGTATTTACATGAGCAATAAAAACCTCTCAAACGTCTAAAAATAACTCCAGTTAGAGAAACATCAAATTTTTTATGCCATTGTATTGAACGAAGCACCGTTAAAACTTGCTTTGCCGGAGGCATCATTGATGAGCCACAACAATTTTAACAACTCAATTTATTGATTGTGTTTTCTCAGAAAAAAAAATCTCTACTACGATTTAGCTGTTTTGACATACTTTTTAACCACAATAAAATCTATATATACTTGTAATTATATTTATAAAGAAAGAACGTGTAATCAGGAAAACATATTTTGTTAAATTGAGATTCAATAAATCAAATGCTTATGGATTTGAACACGACAAACAGATGTGGGGTAGAATGACCTCAGAAATCCTTACCAGTCAGTAAATACAAGGCCGTAACTAGGTCCTTTGGCACAGTTTTGGCAATGCATACTGGGGCATAAAGTCAAGTATTATGAGAACCTGGTATATCACAGTAGGAGAGAAAAAAAATTCGATATGGAATAGAAGCATGGTATGGTTTTCTTAATAGCCATGGAATTAATAAACTATACATACATATATATATATATATATATATATATATATATATATATATATATATATATATATGGAGGTAGGGGCGCAGGCCAGTTTTTTTTTCATGGGTGCCAAAGGACTTAGACTTAAATGACCCACACCCACATCCAACTGAAGAAGTTTATGGATGCAAAAGTGGGTGGGTTAGACTTTTGCATCAATAAACTTCTTCAGTTGGATATGGGTGTGGGTCATTTAAGTCCTTTGGCACCCGTGAAAAAAAACTAGCCTGCGCCCCTACGTCCAAATATCAATACAAAGAAAATTTCTGATAAAAATCCTGCATACCTATAAAACAGTATCAAACCCAGTATTAAACTCATTATCAGGTATCCCACCAATATTCATAACAGCCAAATATTTAACGAAAATTTATGAATTGAAATACAGAGGATCGAAAGAAACTTATCAGGGCAATATATTACAAGCAAAAAATGTAGAATTGAAAAATTTAAAAAAGAACAATAATCCAATAGATATCCCCATAAATATAAAATTATATTACGATAAGATCCAAGATAATATAATAAATAAAGGATTGAAAATCTTTACAGATGGAAGTAAAATGGAAACAGGAACGTGTTATGGTTATGTAATAATAAAAAGAAATAAGATAGTATATACCTGTAAAACAAAATTGCATTGTCATAATACTGTATTTCAGGCTGAGGGGTCTGCAATACTTGATTCGCTCAGAAAGATAAAAGAATTGAGTGAAGACAATATATATTTATATACTGACAGTCTTTCAGTAATCAAGAGCCTAGAACAATTAGTACCGAAATCCAAATTAATTACCGAGATACAAAAAGAATGTAAAAACATGAATAACCGAACAATTAATATAATTTGGATCAAAGCTCATACGGGGAATACCGGTAATGAATATGCAGATATTTTAGCAAAGAACGCCACGAAATCAATAAATTACAAACCAATACAGCTCCCGGTATCAATATTTAAAAAATATATGAAAGAAAACATAAATAAAGATTGGCAAGATTATTGGGACAATAGTGAAAAAGGAAGAGCAACCTATACTATAATGTCTAAAGTAGAACAAAAGTTACAATTCGAAAATAACATATTAAATTA
Organism: Pardosa pseudoannulata; assembly: GCA_032207245.1. Classification (NCBI taxonomy): domain Eukaryota; kingdom Metazoa; phylum Arthropoda; class Arachnida; order Araneae; family Lycosidae; genus Pardosa; species Pardosa pseudoannulata. The sequence goes on from CM063505.1 coordinate 137,872,354, forward strand.
TTTCATAACCGGTCATGGAAGTTTCCCAACCTACTTGTACAGAATTGGAAAATTAGATTCACCAAATTGTAAATGTGGAATGATAGGCACCCCTCAGCATTACATGGAAGTAAGATGTAATCTCGTTCCGATGTTTATTAAAAAATACGAAAACGAAACACAGATCGAATATTTTAAAAAAATAGATAAAAATCGTAATCATACTAAAAAGTTAAAGGAAATTTATAATATATTAAATTCAAATTACTCTTATATACAAAATAAATTTTAAAAATTTTAAAATGAGGGAAAATACTTGGTAAAAATAGTGATAGTGATAAAAAGTGGTTTTTTTTTAAGTTAATAATTCAGTGTATAACATTAAAATGAATAATGACGAAGGTTCCCCCCACCCATATAGCTTTTGCATCCATAAACTTCTTCAGTTGGATGTAGATGTGAGTCATCTAAGTCCTTTGGCACCCGTGAAAAAAAAACTGACCTGCGCCCCTACCTCCAAATATATTGAGAAAATATGTAAGCATGTTTTTATTCCTATATCATATATTCAGAATGAGCTCACAAAATATTTTGTTAATTCTTAAAACGTTCCTACTATGTTGATTTTTAATTTTTTTTTTATTTTTACCTGATAAATAGTTATATTATTAATATTTTAGAACACTCTGGGGGTACTATTTTGTTGATAAACGAAATAGTTTATTTAAGGGGAATATGTTTTATTTGTACGTTAAATTTTCATAAAATATTGACGAATTTCTAAATTTAAATTTAGTTTTAAAAACTTTAATAAATTCAAAATTTATAACGCATACCCGGATTTATATTAAGGCATTTTAGGAGTCTTTGGCAAACATTTTATAAGAATCTATAACAAGTTTAGTCTCTAGAAGCATTTTAAAAAATAAGAAAATTCATAAAAAAATAATTTCTCAAACACTTTGGATTTTATAAATAAAAAAATAATTTTTCAACTTCGGATCGAACCGTCCTCTTTCGGATCCCATTTTCATCACATTCTGGCGCCCCTATGACTGATGCGCCCGTAGCAAATGCCGCCTTCGCCACGCCCTAGTTACGGTCCTGAGTAAATGTAAAGGGATCTTAATAAATTTAATCTTTTCACCTATATGTTTCTTTAAATAGAATAAAAATGTGTCTGATTTTAAACTGGTTTGATGCACGTGGTTAAGTGTTTGCTACACGATCTTTCCACCTTCAAACAAAGTTTGAAATATTCTTAAATTTTATTACGATTATTATGCATGCAGTAATATAAAGTCACATATTACATGTAGTAGTATATTGTAGTCTGAAATAACAATTTCAAGCCAAGTAGCGTTGGGCTAGTGCTTCTCCATCCTGTGACACAGATCCGAGGTTCGATCCTAGAGCTAGGTAAAGATGACTCAAGTCTTTTATCCCTTCAGTGGGTAGACAAAATGAGGACCAGGCATTCTTAGAAACTAAGCACTGGGGGGTTTATCGGGACATATGCTTTGCACCGCAGGGCCCTTCGTCTCGACAATGAAGATTTCACACTAGGCGATGACTTCTAGTTGGACCCGTGAGATTATTGATTTTTTTTTTTCAGAAGTAGCAATTTAATAACATTTGGATTTTTTTACTATTATGTGCTAAGAATTTTTTATAAGGGAAGAATGTCACCTATACGTTTCAACCTGCAAATTCGAAAGGAGGGGACTATTACAATACATGGTAATATCCTATATTGCCAAGTAAAATGTACGTTAAATTTTTATGGCAAGTGCCCAGATTTAGAAAATTTCGGTATGAAATCGAAGAATTTCATTAATTCAGCATTACTTATCTTTACATCTAAATTGTTAAAAAGCAATTTCTTTATTTCGATGTTTTTTAACCCCCCGAGTGGAACACATCGAGGAAAAAAGTCTCCAAAAATACGCTAAAGGTTTACTGTGTCAGTGGCCAAAACGTTCTATGATTTTTCCATCACCCTTTGTCGACTAGAATGGAATACGGGAAACCCACCCTCGTTATTGTCCCTTTACTTCCGGTTATAAATAGATATATAAGTAGATAGTTATAGATTGTTAATTTTTAATACACATAGAGCTCGTCAAGTCTCGAAGATCATCCCATAAGAAATAATGGATTCTAAAAATACAAATAAAATATTCTTTGAGAGACTTATTTATATTTTGTTACGAAAGTCATCGAAGATATTTCAGTGGTGCAATTAAAGTTACATCTGTTACCGCAAACGAAATACTTCGAAATAGAGATTTACAAAGCCATGAAAAGCTATCAGCGTCTTTGTGCCTCAGGGGGTAGAGGTGCATCTCTCAATAAATAAATATCAGTCAAAGAGAGGTGCAGTTCCTAAACAATCGACCTGATCCTCCTACCGCAAAACTCCACGGGGAGAGCACTGGCAAAAATGTACATTACATCCATTTTCAGATCGTTTTTGAAGGTCGAAAATTGTACGTTTTGAAGAAGTCATCGGTTTGGTGGAATTGTACGTGCGAACCGCTTAGAGGGTTAATCGTGTATTAAAAACATTTTTTAAACTCTCAACAGTGTTCAGATTATACATCTTCAAAATCTTAAATAATGAATAAAAAATAATTTCTGTTTTATATTTGGACATTTAAAGTTAATTTTCTTTTTCTGGCGTAAGTTTCAGGAAAGCATCCTAAAAGTTTTAAAAAATGTTTATTTCACCCACTGTCCCGTCAATATCTTACGTACTAAACTGGGTCTCTTTTCCAAATTTAATGTGTTTATATTTAATGCACCTATTACAATAGATAATTTAATCTAATTTTAAAAACAAATTTACTGCTGCAACAAATTTTTAAATTTCTGTTTTCACTATTTGTTTACATATGTCATCTATTGAGTAGTTAGAAAACCTAAAGTGAAAAATTTTTTTAACGTAATTACTCCTTCAATAAAGATATTTAAAAAATTGTACATATTTCATAAAAATTATAAAGTGTTTTCTTTTGTTAAATAATGACTAATTCTAATAATTATGTACATGTATTTTTTAAATCTTATGGGAACCGAGTATATTAAAATTTAATACCGTAAAGGTTCATTAAAATCAGTTTTTTTATTTGAATTCTTGCGAGCAACCGACTACCAGCAGTTTGTATATAATTAAATAAGAATGATCTCTTATATTCTTATATTTATAAGAATGATCTCTTTAGAAGGATCAATTATAAACGCGTGATTATGTTTTTATTTTTTTAACAAATGCCATTATCGAATAATATGCCAGTACTTATAATTACATTTTAACAACAGTTAATGTAGTAAAATAATGTTTTTGATGTGGACAGTTGTTATTGTATAACAACGTTAAAACAATAGTAAATACCTTTTAAGGTATTAAGAAATAATAATGGTGTTAATGAACAATATGTAAACTAACCGGAAACGATTTACAGGACTACCGAATTGAATAACACGGAATTTTGTCATAACGTAAAGAAAGGTGGTTAAAAATAAATTATTCCTACCACTTATAATCGTGGAATGTAAAATTATAAATATTAATTATGTTATGATATCCATGTGCCGCAATACTATTTAGAAGTTAAGTAAAACATATAGTAATAGTAATACATTTCTTTTTGAGTTAAAAATATATATTGAAAGGTAACTGTCATATAATATTTGATTCAGATATGACATTGTTCAATTAATTTCTTCTTTTTTCAATCCTGAAGAAAGGTAGTTGAAAATAATTTATTCCTATTACTTATAATCGCGGAATGTAAAATTATAAATATTAATTATGTTAGGATATCCATGTGCTGCAATACTATTTAGAAGTTAAGTAAAACATATAGTAATAGTAATACATTTCTTTTGGAGTTGAAAATATATATTGAAAGGTAACCGTCATATAATATTTCATTCAGATATGATATTGTTCAATTAATTTCTCTTTTTTTTCAATCGTAAAGAAAGGTAGTTGAAAATAATTTATTCCTACCACTTATAATCGCGGAATGTAAAATTATAAATATTAATTATGTTAGGATATCCATGTGCTGCAATACTATTTAGAAGTTAAGTAAAGCATATAGTAATATTAATACATTTCTTTTGGAGTTGAAAATATATATTGAAAGGTAACCATCATATAATATTTGATTCAGATATGACATTGTTCAATTAATTTCTCTTTTTTTCAATCGTGAAGAAAGGTAGTTGAAAATAATTTATTCCTACAACTTATAATCGCGGAATGTAAAATTATAAATATTAATTATGTTAGGATATTCATGTGCTTAATACTATTTAGAAGTTAAGTAAAACATTTAGTAATAGTAATACATTTCTTTTGGAGTTGAAAATATATATTGAAAAGTAACTGTCATATAATATTTGATTCAGATATGACATTGTTCAATTAATTTCTTTTTTTCAATCGTAAAGAAGGAAAAAAAAATTACTAAATAATTAAAATTTATTAAAATATAATATGTTAGGATATTACTATGTCATTACTATGTAACAAGCTGGAGTAACACTGAGGCAAAGGTGTATTTCCAATATTTATTTCTGATAAATATTAGGTAGTTTAACTATATTAGAGAATTATTTAAACAAGGTCATACAATGGCTTTTCCTATACTGTTAAGCATGTGTAGAAATATTAAACTATCGAGTTATTTACGTAGAGCAACAGCGACAGAAATTGACAAGACATCCAAAACAAAAAGAGGAAATCAATTTATTGCCTCACAGTTCTGGTTCAGAAAAATAAAATAGCTTCAAGCTACCTTGAACCAACTTTCGTAACGATTTCTACAACATTACTTCGTCTTATCTGCACAAGGCGCATCATGCTTTTAATACATGGATGAGAGTCATAGAACACATTATCCACGAGGCATCTCGAATGCAAAGCTCTTGTCAAAAATCTTCCACCGGCTCTTACTTTCGTCCATTCCAAATCTCCCCATCCGTTCCAGCCGGAGTGGTAACTGGGCCAACTTCCAGCGGCTGCGGCTCGGACCTATAAAGGTGGAACTTCTTCGCCGGCCGTGCCATTTGCACGAAAGTTAAGCCGCTAATCTGACGACTTCTTCGCAAATACGAAAACTAACGGACTGTTATTTTATCAACCTTCTCTCCTCGCAGTTTCGATTTCAGAAGAGATGGAAAGGTAGGTGGCACTTTGGCACGCAACTCTCAATAGTTTGTAATGGCTCCCTCCTTGGATTATATGCTCTTATGTTGTGCGATTGTGGATCAAGAAACTCCTATTATTTAAATTCAAAATAATTTAATAAGCTTTTTATAAAATATAATAGTACTCATAAATCATTAAGATTTTTTTCTCAAAATCAACATTGGCATACGTACGTGCAGATATATATATATATATATATATATATATATATATATATATATATATATATATATGTATATATATGTATATATCTATATATATATATATATATATATATATATATATATATATATATATATATATATATATATATATATATATATATATATATATATATATATATATATATACATATATTTCTTTTTGGTGGCTATACTACTTTATTATTATATTTGTATAACTTTGCGACAATTTTATTATAAGGTAAAAATAATTAAAATTGTTAAAAGGGAAATAATAGAAGTTTTATAGTTACTTTTAATTCATCTATACGGGAATCATTTTGTAGTTATGAATGAGATCTACTTTAACATGTGACAATTAAAATTTCAGTATGAAAACTTCAAATTTTATTTTGTTTTATATCTAATTTTTCGCATTGATTTTCTTATCAATAGCACAGAGTCGAATATCCTTAGTTTACATGGAGTGTATTTACAGTGAATTCATGTTTATGCGTACGTCAATGTAAAAATGTATATGTAATATATATATGAATGCACACATCTATGTTTATAAGTGTACATGCATATAATATTCTATAACAACAGTTACTATAAAAATATGCTATGCTTAGCTCACTGGTTTAATCCTAAAAGTATTATTATAGCTCTTCACTTAAAAACTAAATTATGAATTAATCACTTATATCTGTATTATATCGTCTTACATTTTCTAATTCAAGACCTTGAAATAGAAGCATATTGTTATTGTTTTTATAATAAATGCTAGAAAAATTATTTAGTTAAAAATATTTCAAAATACGAAACACTGTATTTAGGACCTATTCAAATTAAGGAAATACTGTACTTGAAGTTATACATAAAATGAATGAAATACATAAATGTAATACATTTAATATGAAACAGGCTAGTACTAAAATTTTACTTTTACAGAAATTATTTTATATATTTTACAGAATTTAAAAATAAATTTCACTCCTATTTGAAACGATAAATATCCTCAAAAATTGCAAAATGTGATATTGATTGGGCAATTGTACGAAGACAATTTTAACTTTTAAAAGCAGCCTTGAACTTACATTTAAAGACAAGAATTTTTTGTTATTTTAGTCTATTTTTGAATATATAGCTCTAAAATTTCTGTAAGTTGTTATAACCAATACTTAGTTATGTCTAATTTTTAAAATTATTTTTTTAAGAGTTTACAAACATTTAATGCATGTACTATATTTACAATGTTAGTTGAATGCCATATTTAATTTTATAGATGTTCAAAAATTGATTAGAAATAAAACGTAAAACAATTATGAAAAAAGCAATAGTTTAGTTACCGATTCTTTTGCTGACGGGAGACATTTTTCAAGATTAGACTCTTTCACAGGCTTGAAAAGTTAATCTTTGTTTCAACTTAATCTTCAAACACTACAGTCCAGTTTAATATTCTACATAATTCCGTACATTCAGATACAAAAATCTCTTTCAAAAACATTTGTGGATGAGAGCCTAAAAATACAAAACACTAATATTAATGTAAAGAATTGTCTAATAGAAACTGACTGCAATGTCAGGTGCACATTCAAAATAGGAATGTTTCTAATGCAGATATTATCAGCATTTTTTATTATCAGTCGCGATAAAGATAAAAGTCCTGAAACTAAACTAATTTACGTATATCTACAATGCAAAGGTCAATCCACAGAGTTTGCATTTTTTCATATTGTTAAAAAGCGTCACTAGATTTGTGCGTATGTCATTTAACTTTATTTTTTCTGACTGTACATTGAAAATTTTGGGTAACTATAAAAGAGCAAGAAAAGATTATTTAAACAGTTACAATAAAAGTACAGTTAACAATAATATGAGTGAAAATAAACTATAATAATTCAGTCCAAAATACCTCCAGTCAATGAACAATTAGTATTTTTCATAATATTTGCTTGAAATCCCCCCCATCAAAAAAAACTTGTCATTTAAAATAAAATAGAAGTCAGGAGTATTTCACTTTTTATAGCCTAAAAGTGTATCGATTCCAGACATGTCACTATTTCTTACGATATGTTTTCTTTTTTTTACATGCAATGCAAGAAACTAAAAGTTATCATTACTTTTTTTTATACATCAAATAACATTTTTACTAGTAATATTATGCAACATTTTCACTCTGAAAATTTTTTTTATATTATCTATTTCTTTATTGGCGAATGCAAGCAGCGATAGTTTAATACCACAGTTAAAATAAACGCTAATATTTTTTAAAAAAACCTCCAAATAAGTATACTAAATTAATACTTAGTATTTTATAAATGCCTCTGCCAAAAAATACCAATTTAAATAAAATAGCAGACTGAAAAATAACAATTTTTATAGTATAAATATATATCTAGGCTAGCCTTATTCCACTGTTTCTTACAAGTTTCTTACAATAAAAGACTGTACAAGGTCATATTTTATCTCTTTTATATAAAAAATAAATCAAATTTATGATCAACGTGGTTTCTTATATAAACATCTATTGGCGGCATTTTTTATTAACATTTTTCACCCTTCTAGAAGAAATTCCTTTACACTATTACGTTTTCGACTTACTGGCGAGTGAATGGATAAAACATCAATGACACATAATTAATAATCTTCAAAACAGTGAAAGGACTTTTTATTCTCACTATAATAACATAATGGTGAGTGTAAATTTTGAAAGAAAAATAAGAGAAACATTTCTATAAAATGTCAGACTAACTCAATATCTTTTAACTTCTTTTTGTTAAACAATGCAAGATATTTTTGACCATGCCTTTAAGGTAATTGTCAGCATGACATAAAAATTACTCAAGTAACTATTGATGCAATAAAGTGGTATATTGTCCAAACTGTTCACTACAAAAATGATTCTGCGCAGAAATGAATAGAAAGACATATTCGGTATGCTAAGTATTTTAATGATGTTATTAAAGTTATTAAGTAAACAATGCATATTTTTTCAAATAATTATATAATAAAATTCTCAAGTTATTAAAATAGTTATTTACACCTTTAATTTTTTCTAATTTAATTCTCTAATTTAATTTTTTAATATCTCTAAATCTCTAAATCTTTTAATTTCTCTAATTTAATTTTTTTCTAATTTTCTTTAATTTTTTGGAAATTAATTAATGTAATGTAAAAAAGTAGCATATCAGTCGGTATCAGCTGTTTAAGTTTCTTCACCTTATATTTCTTCGTTGAATGTATGTATGTGCTACATTGTGATATTCTAATACAGAAAAGGGAGATGGTAAGAAAGTCAAGTATAAAACTATTTTACTTACTTAGAATTTATACAAATTATATTATATATAAAATAGGTTCTTTTAATTTATATCCAGTTGCCTTGTAGACCTCAAATAGTTTCACTAGACTAAAAAATATTGATCATATTGCCAATGTGAAGCAGAATTCCAGATTTACTTTGTAGAACAATAATTTCATTCATGGAAGCAATACACCAAAGATAGAAAAGTTAAACCGGTGCGGAGAATATGATTGCCTGTAACCCATAATTTAAAGTTCAAAATACCATTCCGCTTTTATTCACGATATGATTTCTATCTATGGTAAGATATTTAGTAAGTTTATATAATAAATCTATTCTGGTATTAAAATTAAATGTCTTTGTAATTTCACGAGCAATAAAGGATAGCAAAAACTACTGATAAGAGAAATATTTTGCTAGAAAATGTGTTCTGTTTTAAACGTTAGGATTTCAAACTTTTAAGTTTTTTATATAATTATTTTAAAGATCTTAACTTAATTCTGGGTAAAGAACAGAAGTTCGCAGTTTACTAAAAGTTGGCAAATGTTCCGAGCAATTTCATTGATGCCTTTTCGGTGCCTTAAAATTAAATATAACACAGAATATCTGTGAAGATAAGAACAATAATGCTTAATGTTGCATCCAGCTATAAGTTTTGATTATCAGACTGATTTTGCAAGCATTAACAATCGAAAATTATTAATCTTCACTTATTCTTAATGAAAAGTGATAGTTTTTAATATTCACTGATTAAGCTTCAATGTTCATCCATACAGCTCAGTAGACTTGTTGATGCTTTAATACCATTTCTGAAAGATCACCATTTTTGTGGTAACCACATCACTCGTTATGAAGGGGCAATTCAAATTACAACCAAGACTTACGCAGAATTTCAATCTACCTTCTCAGAGTGCCAGGTGAACACGTTAACTACTACGCCAATAGGCTGCCTTAAATACAAATGTTATAATTGAATTTTACAAGCAAAATATAACTTCAAAAATGTCAAGGAATGAAAGGTTTTAAATTTGTTTAAAACTTTAAAGTAAAGATTTAGTTTCTGGTTATGTTTTATTTATTACTTTTCTTTTTAACATCAATAGAAAAAACATTTGCTTCATTTTCTATGGATAACTCTTTTTCAAATTCCAAACTAATATTCGTTATAAGAAAATCTTATTCTAATATTTAAATAATATAGCAATACATAATCACTGAGGAAATTTATGCGATGAAATGTTTTTATTAATATCCTTTCCATTTCATTAAACAAAGATTAATAAAAGTTTCACATTAAGTATTAGCATAAATTACAGTTTTGTTCAACTTTATTACAATGAGATATTCGTGTAAAACATAATTTCCGAAAAATAAATCGAGAAATAAGATTATCAACGCTAATTCTATTCAAGAAACCATTAAATTAAATCGACCAATAAAAGTCTTCCGCGTTGTGTAATAATCCCTCATTATTTTACGATTCCAATTCTTCCTTTAAAGGCGTTACAGTTTAACGCATTTTGAAATACCCGTTTTCAGAAATGCTGTTTCCTAAAAGAATAGCTTTTAATTTCGTTCTAAATATAAGACAAAGGAAATAGGAATAATACGTGAATACGTAAAAAAGAAGATTTAACAGTCCATTATATCTTAATTTTTTAGAGATGAAATGTAATATATATTCAATGATATGATAAAATAAAATATATATTTCAAAACATTTTATTTAGTTCAAATATAATTCTCTCAAAATTACGCACTGAATATTACATGCAATATCCATATGACGATATTGTAAGCACGCTGGTAAAGTTTTAAAATACAAATAAAGTTTGAGAAAAACTGTCAATACACACACATATAAATACATAAAGAGAAAAATATATTAATATATACAAATATATATATATACAATTTATACATAATTATATATACAATAAGTGTGTGTGTGTGTGTGTGTATGTGTGTAATACATGAAAATTACATAAGGTCATTTATCAAATTCGAAATTCATTTTTTTATTAGTAGATTAAATTTATTCATAATGAAAAAATTGGGAGTGGTCAGATGGATGAGTTCTCAATTCGACCGTGGAATTCAGCCTGCAGTTCTGCAAAGACGCTAAAATGCCCATCATCAGTTTAGTAAACTATACTATGCCTCACTGTGGGAAATCTCTCTCCTTCTTCTCACGTCTCTGCCTATATTGCTACGCAGCATACAGGTAATCCAAGTTTAAGCCGACTAATTATTAAATAAAAATGACGATTCTGCCATTTTCAAAATGGAATCTCTTTCAGATTTCTAGACATAATACTATACACATGCCTTCTGCATTATATTATATATAATATTATACATTATATATTTTATATATTATAATTATATATATATAATATATATATATAATATATATATATAATATATATATATATATATATATATATATATATATATATATATATATATATATATATATATATATATATATATATATATATATATTATATATATATATATATATATATATATATATATATATATATATATATATTATATATATATATATATATATATATATATATATACATATATATATATATATATATATATAATATATATATTTATATATATATATATATATATATATATATATATATTTATATATATGTATAATATATATATATATATATATATATATATATATATATATATATATATATATATATATATATATATATATATATATATATATATATATATATATATATATATATATAAATATATATATTATATATATATATATATTATATATATATACATATATATATATACATATATTATACATATATATATAAATATATATTTATATATTTATATATATATATAATATATTATATATATATATATATATATATATATTATACATATATATATATATATATATATACATATATATATACAATATATATATATATATATATATATTTATATATATATATATACATATATATATACATATATATAACATATATATATATATATATATATATATATACATATATATATATATATATTATTATATAATATATATATATACATATAATATAGATTATACATATATATACATATATATATATATATATATAATATATATTATAATACATATTTATATTTTACATATATATATACTTATTATATTATACATATTATAATATATATATACATATATATATACAATATATATATATACATACTTATTATATACATATAATATATACATATTATATATATAAATATATATATATATATATATATATTTATAAAATATATATTTATATATATATATATATATATATATAATATAATATTTATTTATTACATTTATACATATATATAATGTATAATATAAATATATTCGTATTGATATATCATATATTAATCATTTATATACTTTTTATATATTATTATAATATTTTTTCTATTTATATTATTATATAATATATATAAAGTATTTTAGTATATATATACATTTTACATATATATGTATATATATTTATATTTATGTTTTTTTTATATGTATTATATTTAAAATATATTATATATATATATTTGATATATATATATTATATATGTATATATATATATATTTATACAACAAATAAAAAGCCAGAGGGGAACGGGCTCAATCCCCCCCGAAATTAATGATTATTTGTATATATATTGAGTGCAAAATATCAAATGCAAAATACCATGCTATAAAAATTAAATTTTTATGTCAATATTTTTTTAAAAAATTTCTTTCAAAATTTTATATTAAAAAAAATTGCACAAGATAGTGATTTAGTCGACTCAGTATATAGTTAAACTAAATTTTTATCTAAATTTGTGTATCATCAGTTGCATAATTTTTAAAAACTAAATTGTTTTTCGAAATGCAATTATGTATTTATATTGAAAAAATTTGGTAAAATATCGGGGGAGGGGCAGGCCCAGTCGAGTCTCTGTACCCATACCCACACTCGGCTCTAAATCCTAGTTATGGCCCTGATACACATCATTTGTGTATCATTGAAGAAAGAGTTCTATAATTTGAAAAAACTAAAAATTGTTGTTATAAAAAGCAACGAATCTAAATCGTATGCTATGCGCATGTGAACAATTATGTATTTTTATTGAAAACATTTTTTTAAATATCTGTGGGAAGACTCAGTCGAGTCTCAGTACTCATACCTGCACTCGACTCTAAATCCTAGTTATGGCCAGATACACATCATTTGTGTATCATTGAAGAAAGAGTTGCATAATTTGAAAAAACTAAAATTTTTGTTATAAAAGGTAACAAATCCAAATCGTATGCGATGCGCATGGGAACAATTATGTGTTTTTATTGAAAATATTTGGTAAAATATCAGTGAGAAGGCTCAGTCGAGTGTCAGTACCCATATCCATACTCGACTCTAAATCCTAGTTATGGCCCTGATATACATCATTTGTTTATCATCGAAGAAAGAGTTCCATAATTTGAAAAAACTAAAATTGTTGATATAAAAGGCAACAAATCCAAATCGTATGCGATGCGCATGGAAACAATTATTTATTTTTATTGAAAAAGTTTGGTAACATATCAGTGGAAAGGTTCAGTCGAGTCTCAGTACTTATACCCACACTCGACTCTAAATCTTAGTTATGGCCCTGATATACATCATTTGTTTATCATTCAAGAAAGAGTTGCATAATTTGAAAAAACTAAAATTGTTGTTATAAAAGGCAGCAAATTCAAATCGTATGCTATGCGCATGAAAACATTTATGTATTTTTATTGAAAAAATTTCGTAAAATATCAGTGAAGTCTCAGTCGAGTGTCAGTACCCATACCCACACTCGACTCAAAATCCTAGTTATGGCCCTGATATATATCATTTGTGAATCATTGAAGAAAGAGTTGCATAATTTGAAAAAAACTAAAATTGTTGTTATAAAAGGCAAAGAGTCCAAATCGTATGCGATGTGCATGCGAGAACAAGTTAAGCAACTTAAATTACCTCACTTCTGATCTAGGCGCGGCTTTGGATTCCGCTTTGATCTCTTTCTTCTTTTGCTTCGGGTGGTATAGTAATATTTCTTTTTAAATTATGAATAGGTACTTATTTATGGATTCATGTCAAAGTTAAAGCGGGCTATTCTACTCTTTATTGTATATGTAACTTACCGATTTTAGAGCAATATTACTCGGATAGAATCTTAATACCGCAGTTTTGGGAATATAAGTTAGATGGTATTTTCAGTTTACTTTATGACTTATAAACTAGCAAATATTCTGAGTTTATGTTCAGTGATTTAATGTGGAAAATATTACGCTGCTTGACTGTAACACAAATACCTAAATATTTGCGAGGGTTGAAGTTGTCATATTAAGCATTTAATCCGTCAAACAACATTAAAAGGCAATATAAAGTTTAGTATTAATATAATTTAAGAAGAAAAACTTAAAATTTCTTTTGAGTTTGATTTTAAAAAAGTAATATTAGAGTCATGTAATAACTTGACGGTATTTGCAGTTTGCTTGTAAGACTTATAAACTTGCAAAAATTCAAATTTTATGGCTAGATAACTAATAACGAAAAATATTAAGCATTTAGTCCGTCAAAAACATTAAAAGGCAGAATAAAACTTAATATTAATATAATTTAAGAAGAAAACTTCAAAATTTCTTTTGAGTTTGATAAAAGAATAATATTAGAGTCATATAATAACTTGATGGTATTTGCAGTTTGCTTGTATGACTTAAAAACTTGCAAAAATTCAAATTTTACGGCTAGCTAAATAATAACGAAAAATTTATGCTGTATAATTATAGACGATTACAGCACAAATAAAGAAATATTTATAACGGTGTAAATTGTCGAATCAAGTTTCTAAAGTATTAAATAACACAAAAAATCATAAAATTTAAGTGGATACGAAGTAAAACGTAAACTTTCTATTGGATGCGATAAAAACTCTTCTCACGACAAAATATTGTTTTGGGATAAATTTTAAAGAAAAGCGTTTCGTGCATATGAAAATGTCTAAAATGTAGCTCAAAGACATAAAAGCACTTTTAATTTTAAAAATAATTTTTTAATTTAAATATAGCTTTACTAATATCTAATATGATTTTACTGTTAATTTATGTCCGATTGGATTTATTAATATCTATGACTATTTTTCGGAAGATTAATTAGAAAATAAAAGCGCTTTTGATATAGCATAAAATGCAAAACTAACGTAAGGTACAAATAGAGAGTGAAAGTGTGCAAATTTTATTTGTGTATTACGTAGGTTTGGCAATTTATGCTATATTTCGGCACAATTTTTATATTTCTCATATTTGGATATACTTTGCACTAGACAAACTCTGAAACCTTATATTCAAACCTATTCAGCTTCCGTGACTTGATTTTTATTTGTTCAGCAGTAAAATAGATAAGTCTTTAATCTGTTTTGATCTGAAATAGATTACAACCGTTCTTAGTTTCCTAATATTGATTTTGTATTTTATGCTATATTCCGGCACAAAGATTTTACCTTTGATAATTTTAGCACAAGCGCTTACTTTTGATAACTTTAGCTCAAGAGCAATTCTGAATACTTATTTCTATTAACTTCAAAACTATTAATTTCCCCTGCCTTGATTTTTATATGGTCAGAAGTACAATAGATAAGGCTTTAATCTGCTTTAATCTCAAAGAGAATACAATCGTTCTAAGTTTTCCCAACTCTTCTTATTTAAGATTACAACACCAGACGAGGAATTGTTTTGTACCCAGGGGGCAACCGTTATGACTCGGAACGTTTTTTGAGGAAGTCTGTTGCAGGGATTTGTCTTTTTAAAGTCGCTTATGATTTGCATAATTCATGCCATCAGAAGGGAGACTGGAGGATAAAGTTAATAACCTCATCCGAGAAAGTGAAAAAAAGAAATAGTTCGAGAAAGTTAAACAACATCAGATGTCAGAAACTTGTCAGAAACCAAAACGAGGAAACTTGATATGAGTGGACACAATTCTATTTCAGTTTGTGAAACGTGACAAAAATGAGAGTAAAATTAATGCCATTGAACTTCTATATAACAACTTCTGATATCGCACGTAGTAAAAAACATTCTTTTATACACACTGACCTTTTTCTTGCTTTAAGGAAATATTTTTCAGTTTTATGGGTCTTTCCTATAGACTGACAGCTTAGAGTTACATAGTTTGTTACATCGTAACAAATTTAAAGGTCATATAAAATACCTGTAAGCAAAGTTTAAATAAAATGAAATTAATTTCAAGATGTTTATAGATTTAAAAACTTCTGCATAAAATAACAGTTTAAAATAAGATCAGTTTGATAGTCATATTTTGTATAAGAATGTAATAATAATTAGTCGTAACACAGATGAGTTATGTTTACGGCTTTATTATTTTTCACTTAAAACCATGAGAAATTTTATATTATTTTTCTTCTAAAGAAAACAGCAAAACTGATTACCTAAAACAAAATTCTACACAGAATAATTACTTTAAAGTTAGATATTCAGTCACATTGTAACAAATTTGATGATCATATGTAAAATGCCTGTATGCTACGTTTAAATATAAAAAGAGTCACCAAGATGTGACTGAGATCTAAAACTTTCTGTATAAATAAACAGAAATAAAATAAAATAAAATTGATAATCTTAATTTGTATAAGAATGTGATAATAATTAGTGATAACATAAATCGCTTATACTTACGGTTTCATCATTTTTTGGATTAATACCATAAGTAATTTTATATTGTGTTTCTTGTAAAGAAAAGAGATAAGTTGGGTAACTAAAACAAACTCTACTAAAGCTGGGTAACTAAAACAAACTCTAGGCAGAATGATTGTTTAGAGTTAGCTATTCCGTCACCTCGTAACAAACTTGATGATCATATAAAATTCCTGTAAGAGGTGTTTCAGTATAAAATGAATCACCAAGATGATACTGAGATTTAAAAATTTCTGCATAAATTAACAGAAATAAAGTAAGACGCATAATAATCTTAACATATATGAGAATATTATAATAATTATTCTATAAGGACATATATTGATTATTTTTAGCTTTGAGACATTTAACTATCTAATGCCATAAATAATTTAATAATATTTTACTTTTAAAGTAAATAATAAAATATAAAATATTCATTTTAGATAAGAGAAAATTTAACTTTATTTACAACTTTTGAAATTTCAAAATCGTCAGCTAGGACAGAGTGCTAGCGCGGCTTTAGGCAAGATGCGTATTAAATTTAATTCAAGTGGGAATGGAATTCAATAGTCGGTATTTTAAAACATGTTCTATGGCTTGTGTCCTATATTTGTATACTGTTTTGTGAAAATTATTCATGAAGATTAAAAACATTTGAACAGCTTGATTTTAAAGAGAGATTTCTAACAATTTTGATATTTTACAGGAGGATTAAAAAAGATAATGATCTTTAAACAACATTCAAAGTAGGATACTAAATACATATAGTGTATTTCCCTGTAAAAAAAACAATGAACATTTTGACGAATTCAAAACAAAATTTTAAGCTTAAATTCTTTACATCAATTAAATGCCAAACGAAAAAAAAAACAATTTTCTGCCAATATTCAAGAAGCTTTCTTTTAAGATGAAATGGTTCAGTTATTATATACCCTTCTAATGTTGATATTTTTTAATATACTTTTTCTGTCTTAGCTCATTCTCTGAAGTTTTCTAAACATTTAAACTTTACGATTACTACACTGGCGTGACATTCCATTCTTCATTCTGATATAAAACAATCCTGAGGGAAAAGTTAATCGCCCTATTTACACATCTCACGCGGATGAGGCTCTAAAAGTCAAACAAAACCTACTTTCTACTTGTGCAAATAACTCTCAGCTGTGGAATTTCCCATCAAATCCCCCTGCCTCACTGTCATTCCTGCACCGTAACTAATTACACCCTCCGATACCTTAGCCCGGTGTGATTTTTTTGTGTTCCAAGCTGCGATTTTACCCATTTCGAACGATATATACACTCCCTTTTCGTTGACCGCGATACAGTCTCTTAGGAAGGTGTTCATCAGTTTCGAACCGACCTAGAAATTCTCTTTTAAACGATTATTATCACGCCGTGTTCCTATAAGTAGCAAATTGCAGTCTAGGTCAATGAGAACCAAGGCTTTTTTGTTTTGTTGCTGATTCGAAACAAACTAGACGAAATACCTCAAGGGTTTCTTCATCTTTTATTCCTACGCATTATCTTGATTTCCTTTTTCCTGCAAGGCTCGATCACGAAGAAAAGTCTAATGACAGAGATGTATTCTGTTACTTTTTTATCGGAATCGCAGTAAAAAAAGAAAAAGAAATAGAGCGATAAATTTGTACGGGTTTCCAAAAAGAGATACAAAACTTTTTATCTCTTTCCGAATGTTTTTATAATCTTTTTGTAAGTCGGAACGATTTCTAAATTGTTTACTTTATAACAGATTCGACGAGTTTTGTATGATATGAAACGTTATTTACTTCGACGATTTTAGGGGAATAATGCAAAACTTTACCCAATGATTTTATCTAAAAAATAGTAAAAGTAATAATGTTAAGATACGGTATGAGTAAACCAACTTATTCTATTATTTTTTACCGGCGAAGTGAAGCCTCTTGAAAATTCTTAAATACGAGGTTCATTCCACGCATATAATAATAAGACAAATGGTGATTTGATAAATACTAGAAAATCTTCGTAAGACTAAATTTCAGTATGATTTGCTCTCTTCTAAATAAATTAAATCATTATTAGTTTATTCGTTTGCATTATTTTCTTATACTTTAGAAATGAAATCAATTAGTTTTTTGAATGCTTCCAAGAAAAGTTTAATAGTTATTAAAATTTGTCTCCTTTTGCAGTATTTCTCTGATAAAAGATTTTAAATGACACATATGAAACAATTTTTTATTTAAAAAATACATTAAAAATTAAGCGCATAAAATAGTATTTTCTTATAACTAACTTACTAAATGAATGATAATTGTCAAGATTTTTGCAAAGTATTTTTTGGGTTATATTAAATGAAATATAACCAACATTTAAAAAGAAAATAATTTCAACATATTATAATAGAGACGTTTTAAAACATTTGCACAGATTTGGTTTGGCTGACTTGCCCACTATGCAGTACCTTTGACATGTCTGGAGATCACTTGATCACTTGTTCTGGACTTAGTGACGTAGCAGCAGTCAACTCTGCTAAAACGTTTTCTCACTTTGTTTGTCAGTCTAAACTCTATTGGGCTGCCCGTTACATATACTAATGTCTGGTGTAATATAAAAAATACATAACAGAGACATTACACTTAAGTGACTTAACTTAAATACCTTAAATTTGGCTTAAATTTAATTTAATACGTATATCAACTTAAGATTCTGAAACGCTATTTATATTTATTTCAAGGTATTACAACTATACAGAACAACTACTTGCTAAACAATTTCCAATTAAAGGAAATCATTGAATTTCTTTTCTGTGTTTTGTTGTTTTACAGCATTTACTTTGAATTGCATAACGAATTTTGGAAGACTGGTTTTTTTTTAAATCTGAGATAATATTTTATAGTTTGTTATATGAAGAAAAGGGAATAATTTAAATTATTGAATATTGTTTTGCTTTTAAGTAAACGATAGATAAAGTAAATAAAATAATAATATTATAAGATACATTAATGAAATTCTTATTTACTGTCATTACGGTGCTACGATTTCAGAAAGATCTTTATTTAAATTATCATATTTTTCTTTTATCAATCCTATTTCTACATTTACTTTAATTAATTTTCATATCAGTATTTTATGCATGAATAAAAACGTATGAACAATTACTCACTACATCTTCAAATAACATAGTTAAATGATTCCTGAAGTACTAACAATCTATAATTTAAAGGTATTTATTATCTTTTTCTTTCTCCTTTCTACTATTGTCATGCAGTAAAGTAAATAATATTGTAATACTTAGTTGCTTTCTCGGCTGAATTATATAGAATTTTTTGAAAATTTAACATTTTCCACCTCATTGTTTCATAATTTGATATTAAAAGCTATATTTTGTTTGTTTTTAAAGTTAAATTTAAGTTTATCACGTCATCGACATATATATTCTTGTTTTAATCAAATTTGCTAATATTGTATTCTAAAATCAATTTACAGTGAACTCAACAACTATGGCTTTAAATGTATATAAAAATTGCATAAAGATTTTAAATTTTTTTCTTTTTTCATTTTCATTACAGCACTATATTAAACTGTTTTCTAATAAAAGAAAGTGTATGTCATAAAAATAGCGTTTTCTTTTCAAATTATTTATTTCATAATACAGAAAGTTCAAATGAAATTTTGAACACAATCTACTGATACCTTGCATTTGTATCACTATATATACTATTATCATTTTTAAAAATTAATTTTTTTTAACATAAAATTTTATAATTATTTCCCTGAAGTTTGGTGATATGACAATAGTTCTTAAATAAAATGAATGCGTATATTTTTCCTCGTATGTTTATTTTCTTATAATTTATTACAAACATTTTGATCATATTTTATCAGTTTTTTAGTATGTGATTTTTAAAAAATTTTGTATTTCATATGCAATTATTTTGCTACATTGGTTAAAAAAACTAATTATGCATTATGCTTTTATTTATTTATGATTTACTACCAGAATTTTAAATTTAACACTAATTTCTTCAACTTAAATTATAAAAGATTTTGCTTAACCTTTATATTTTTGCACTATTTTTAATATATTTTTTAAAATAATAAACACTTTACTTTGCATAACTAATTTAAAATGACATGGTTCTTTATAAGTACAATAACTGATGGCGTGTTAGAAAAAATAAGAAAATACTAACTAATAAATAGTTTATAACATTCGTTTGATGCTTGGATTGACTTAAAAGGGATGAATTATCCAAAGAATTATTCATAAAAAGCTTAAGGAATAAGTGCTGAAGGCAGAAATTCTTTTCTACAATGTTATTTTAAATTATACAACATACAAAAAAAAGTATATATATATATATATATATATATATATATATATATATATATATATATATATATATATATATATTCGGCAAATAATTAATTATAATACTATATAATATACACTGACTTCCAAACAATTTGAACTGCCAAAACAATAAATTATTTTATACCTTAAAACCTTAAAATGTTTAATAATTTCAATTTGACATTTACATTGGAACTATATTCTAACGTAAGAAAAATAGGGAAATGAAATTTTAAACATAAATTAATAGTCATAAATTAATTAATTGAAATATTCCTGGTAAAAAAAACATTAAAACATATCATTTTAAAGCCCATTTTATACACATCACGTTCATCAAGTTACCCGAAAAGACCTGATTAATTATATGCTACATATGGTCTCAAATCTGCATGTGAGAAAAAACCGTTCTTTCTCTATCATGTCCTTGACCTCCGAATAATTTGACTTGCCTAAAACCTTCCCAGGGTTGACCTGAATCACCTGCAAAATCCCATTGAGATCGGTCCAGTCAATTATTCGAAAAGCATAGGGGACATACATAAAGAGTACATTTCCAAAGTTATTTAAATATAAAATGTGTGATTCCCTTTCTAAGTGCAATGAAACATTTATTGCATTCTAAATTAAGAAAACACAGATTTTTTTTTTATTTGTACACACAACTTCGAAACATCTAGATTAATTAGGATCACTGACTTTCACGGTGTTTATAGTTCATATAAAAAGGAAATTAAATGGATTATAAGAGACCATAAGCAATGAAAGCGTGTCATTAAAGGAACAGTGTAATAACGTCTAAAAGAAGTAAATGTCCCTAATTAAAGGAAAGTAAAGTGAACTTTTCCTTTCCTTGGACCGAGACACCGCTTCAATTAAAATTTTCCTTATTGCAAAGCATCCAATGCAACTTTGTTATATGCACCGGTATGCTGGTCTATCAAGCTCGAGGTTATTATTTTGCATATAATTTCAATTTTTATTTTTCAACTTTATCCTTGTGATGTGCATTATTCCCCATGTTAATGAAGATTATGTACGTATCGCTATTTCGGGTCCCGAGTTCAAAGCAAATTATCCGCACAAAAATTGATATATGGCCTGAATACTTACGCTTCAAGACGTGGGATTGATTCTTTTTCTTCCTTTCACCGTAACCTTTACTTCACTGATTTCATATTTTATAATATATATCAGTTGATATGCGGCCTCATTCTGCAGTTTACCGAATGAATATTTCCCCTTTCTCCTTCCGAACGTTTGCCTGTATCAATTATTCGATATGAACGACCTGTGAAGTTTCGGCTTTCATTATCTTTTCGGGGTAGTTTTCATTCAGGTCAAGTGCAAGGTCGAAAAAGAGGATAAAAGTGGGAATAAAGTTCGAAAGTTAAAGCTTCAGACGAATTAAAGTGAAAATGATTGGAATATTAAATTAAGGATTTTTGTAAATGAGAAACCTTTCTCACAAGAACTAAATAATTATCCTCTATACTCAGAATTCCTTTTAAGACACAGTTACGAGTTTAACGTTCTCAAAATCTACATATTTTTAACCTTTACCATGCAGGTATACCTCATAAAGAGGGTACCTAGAAAAGGAACACTCAAAAGTTATTCCTAATCCCATGAGAATGTACTAACGCAGGTTTACCATTACCGAGGTTTCACTTATGCAAGTCTATCATATGTATTGTATTATTGGTATATCGCTTCAAGACAATAGTGTATCGCTTTAGCAATTCAGTCCAAATATTAGGAAGTTTGCAAGAATTAAATTGGCAAAATTCAACCTTTTTTAAATAAAGGTTGAGTTAGGAACAGCATATGACTTTTTAACACATTTATCGAAGCTTTTGCAGGTAACTTTTATTAGATATTAACGAGTTAGATATTAGTAAGCATTGAAATGCTTCAAAACAAAAACAAATTCCCATTAAACTTGCCCTTGTTCCTTCTTTAAAAATAGGTCCATTTATTTCTTAAAAAGTTTAGGGATAGGCATTTCTTTGGAATAGCATTCATCCCAGAACCATCGTCTTATAGAAACATAGCTTTCGGATAGCAAAAATCCCACCCGTAAATCAAAAGGTTAAAAAAAAATTCGAATGTTAATTAGCATTAAATGTCTCTAAACACGGTGTTCTGACAAAATAAACTGTGAAAAACATTTCATTTTAAAATTTCAAAGTTACGCCAAATTTATACAATTTGAAAAACGCAGAGAAAATTTATCTACATGGACTGCTATCAAATAATAAATTTGACTAACTGATGCAACAGCAGAGTATTTTTAATAAGTTTATACTGGAAGAACCCTATAAAATTTTCATAACATTTTACTTCTCTTAAAATACATATCATCAAAACTTTTTACTCTCTTTATCTCGAAACTGGCAGGATTTGGGATAGAGACACTCATCTCAACACTGCTATTACAACAAGAGTCTTAGACTGTCTGCGACAGCAAACCACATTCTAATCTGTAACTTCAAAAGCAAGAATTCCATCTTTGTTGAAAAAAAAATAATTAAGCTTGGCGAAACACTAAACTCAAAAATAAGATTTTTCCAATGTTCATTTTGTCAGAACAACATATGAGGTTCATTTAACGCTATTTAACATTCGTATTTTATTTAACCTTTTGATTACGGGTGGGATTGCTACCAACCCAAAGCAATGTTTCTATTAAACGATGGTGTATTTCTACGTCCATTTATTTTCAGAAACTTAGTACGGTTTGAGAACGTAGAAGACATCACTACTCGAGAGTTTAAGGTTTATAGAAATGTCCATCGGAAAGTTCCTTCCAAACTTCAAATACTGCATTATCTTTTTGTGATATAACAAAAAAAATTGAAAATGTATTCATTAATCACTAAGGAAAGTTCTGCCCTGGCGTGAAATGTAAGAGAAAAAAATAAGTATGTTTTCTCATTAAATATTTTCTATAAAACTCTGAAACAAAGAAAAACTTTAGTACTTTTAATAATATGCATTCAATCGGACCTATAAAATTGGCCGCTTGCGTGCATGCTGACTTTGCAGTTCTACAAGCCCAAGCGGGTATATATGTATGTATAATGTAAAAATATGTAGAACTAATGTACGAGAAATATGTATTTTCTTTCATGGACATTTTATCCAATATGTATTCGTTCCTTCTTATAAATCTTTATCATTCATTTAACTCTATTTAAGATTCGTATTTTATTTAGCCTTTTGATTACGGGTGGGATTGCTGCCATCCCAAAGCAATATTTCTATTAGAATAATGTGCATTTTACGTCCATTCAGTCTCCAAAACTCAGTACAGTTTGAGAATCTACAAGACATCACTACTCAAGGGTTTAAGGTGTTTAGAAGTGACCATCAGAAGGCTCTCTCCGAACTACAATCCTGCATTATAATTAAAAAATAACATAAAATTGGAAGATGTATACATTAATCATTAACCAAAGTTCTGCCAAGACGTGAAATGTAAGAGAGAAAAAATAAGTATATTTTCTCATTAAATATTTTCAATAAAACTCTGACACAAAGAAAAAGCTTCAGTACTTTTAATATTATGCATTCAATCAGACCTGCAACGTTGGCCACCTGCGTACATGCATGTTTTGCAGTTCTACAAACCTAAGCGGGTATATATGTATGCATAATGTAAAAATATGTATATTCGCTTCTCATAAACCTTCATCATTCATTTAACTCTGTTTAACATTCGTATTTTATTTAGCCTTTTGATTACGGGTGGGATTTCCGCCATCCCAAACCAATCTTTCTATTAGACCAATGTGAATTTTACGTCCATTCAGTCTCCGAAACTCAGTACTGTTTAAGAACCTAGAAGACATCACTACTCAATGCTTTTAAGGTGTTTAGAAGTGTCCATCGGAAAGTTCTCTCCAACCTTAAATCCTGCATTACCTTTAAAAAAATAACATAAAATTGGAAGAAGTATTCATTAATCACTAACCAAAGTTCTGCCAAGATGTGAAATGTAAGAAAGAAAAATAAATATATTTTCTTATTAAATATTTTCAATAAAACTCTGAAACAAAGAAAAAGCTTCAGTACTTTTAATATTATGCATTCAATCGGACCTATAAAATTGACTTCCTGCGAACATGCACGCCTTGCAATTCTATAAACCCAAGCAGGTATATATGTATGTATAATGTAAAAATATGCAGAACTAACGTGCCAGAAATATGTATTTTCTTTCATAGACATTTATTCAATATGAATTCGCTCCTTCTTATAAGCCTTTATCATTCATTTAACTCTATTTAACATTCGTCTTTTATTTAACCTTTTGATTACGGGTGGGATTTTCGCCATCCCAAAGCAATGTTTCTATTAGACCAATGTGCATTTTACCTCCATTCAGTCTCCGAAACTCAGTACTGTTTAAGAACCTAGAAGACATCACTACTCAAGGGTTTAAGGTGTTTAGAAGTGTCCATCAGAAAGTTATCTCCGACCTTCAATCCTGCATTAACTTTTTTTAAAAAAAAATAACATAAAATTTGAAGAAGTATTCATTAATCACTAACCAAAGTTCTGCCACGACGTGAAATGTAAGAGAGAAAAATAAATATATTTTCTCATTAAATATTTTCAACAAAACTCTGAAACAAAGAAAAAGCTTCAGTACTTTTAATATTATGTGTTCAATCGGACCTATAAAATTGACCTCCTGCGTACATGCACGCCTTGCAATTCTATAAACCCAAACGGGCATATATGTATGTATAATGTAATAATATGTAGGAGGTAAAGTACGAGAAATATGCATTTTCTTTCATGGACATTTATCCAATATGAATTCGCTCTTTCTTAACAACCTTTTTCATTCATTCAACCCTATTTAACATTCGTATTTTATTTAACCTTTTTGATTACGGGTGGGATTGTCGCTATCCCAAACCAATCTTTCTATTAGACCAATATGCATTTTACGTACCATTCAGTCTCCAAAATTAAGTACTCTTTGAGAACCTACAAGACATCACTACTCGAGGATTTAAGGTGTTTAGAAGTGACCATCGGAAAGTTCCCTCTGAACTTCAATCCTGCATTATCTTTAAAAAAATAATAACATAATATTGGAAGAAGTATTCATTAAACATTAACCAAAGTTCTACCAAGACTTGAAATGTAAGATTGAAAAATAAGTATATTTTCTCATTAAATATTTCCAATAAAACTCTGACACAAAGAAAAAGCTTCAGTAGTTTTAATATTATGCATTCATTCAGATCTATAACATTGGCCACCTGAGTGCACACTTTGCAATTCTACAAGTGCAACCTGGTATATATAAACGTATAATGTAAGAATAAGTAGGTGGTAAAGTACGAAAAATATGCATTTCTTTCATGGACATTTTATCACAATATGAATTCGCTCTTTCTTATAAACTTTTATCATAATATAGAAAAAGCGACTTCAGTCAGAAAAAAACCGTAAATATTTAGGTTTTCGGTTCAAGGAAGTCATTTGCAAACAAAGGGTTATATTTACAGTCAGCGTTTATACAAAAATAATATTTGCTACTTGTAGCACAATCTTTGAAACTTTTCAGATTAAAACTCAGGATAAACACCATGTACATTTACTTTCCTTTGAATTTTTATCGAGAAATGTTTATTTACATAACGATATTTTAAGACTACATTTTTTAAAAGGATTTACTGCAAGTGGAGCAATAAATTGCTCTAGCTTTCTTTAATGGTGCGAATGGAGAAAGAAACTCTAGAATTTTCTATTTATGTGGAAAGTACTTTTTTGTGTGTGTGCTATTAGATCACCATTTACAAAGATTGCTGGAACTGTTTGGCCTACTTTAGAGAGGTTATGTAAATGATGATGCAGTTTTAAATGCTCTCATTTTTTTCCGTCCGATTTCAGAGGTAAATATATATCTGAAAACGAATAGAAGTAAAATCAGACACAAAATTGACGTCACAAATGGAAAATTGAGCTTTGGATTAGCTTTACAATTTCAAATAAAACCAGTATTCGAAAACGTTTCACCCCAAAAAGTTTATTTTTATAATACTTATACTTTCCTAAAAGTTTATATGTGATAGAAACAAGATGTGGTTGTTGAAAATAGGTCGAGAGTAAATTGTAATAAAAAAGAAAAAAAATGTGTCCTTAAAAAATTGTTTGTATAGTAAAAAGAAACTATTCGAGTTTGAAATATATTTTATACTAAATAAACAATTGGATTTTTTAAAATAAATATGAATTGCATTTTCAGATTGAGTTTTTTTATTTTTAACCATAATTAGAATTCCACTTGAAATGGATATGAATGTAAATAAAAACAAACACCAAATTCATCTCAGAAATAATTGAATAGTTTTCCAATTTAAAATAGAGAATATATTCAAAAACGATTTACCCAAAAGGCTTTTTATTCACTACTTTTCTTAAAGCTTATAATAAGCTATAGAAATAAGTGAAGGTGTACACAAAATGTAGGTCTTTGTGATGCTTCACAGGAAAGAAAGTTCTAATGATAATAATTAAATTGCAGATTAAATTGGAAATTTTCCATGACTTTAATAACGAACTAGTTTTTAGAAATAGACTCAAATTACTTTTTTCAAATTTGGTATCGGTTTCGAAAGTAGGTCATTTAACAATAATAACTAGTATTTTACTTCCTGGTCAGATATGGAAAAAAATAAATGAAAATGAGTTTTAACACATATTTTCGGGTACTTGTTTTAAATTTAGACTTTCACTGAGACTAGAACTTTCGTAGCAATTATTCTTACAATAAGTTGTTATTTTTAAAACTGTGGAAAATTTGAATAATCGATTGCTAATATTTTTAAAAAAGTGTATCTAAAGATACCAAAAGTTTATTTTTAGAAACTTAAGAAATAATAAGATAAAATTTTATGGTCGTACCTTTGAAATCTATATCTTTAAAACAATATAAAAACCACAGGTTTCAAACCACCTGTAGTCGTTTCATATTTTAAATGCAATTTTAATACAAAATACTGACCTGACTTTTGTCGTCAGTGTCCTTTAATCAGTGAAAAAATACCAATGATTGATACATTCTCTAAGGGTCTAAACTCGGTGGACGAGTTTTAAAACAATCATAAATTGACTTGAATAACTCAAAAACCTGTCACTTTTTGCGGTGTCTTAAACCTCAGGCAGTTGTAAATCATTAATCTCTTAAAGATCTTGACAGCTTGGATCATCGTCATTGCTGCAAACGTCAAAACAAGCAGTGGGTATCTTCAATTGCCTCCGATAATCTTTTCTCCGTCTTTTTATCTAGTGTATACTATGACGTGTTTATAATTCTATCAAACTTTGTCCCATAGATCTCTAAAATATAGTTTTTGTACTTATTGTTACTTTAATATTCACCATTTCCTACGTATTTTCTGAGATATCATGAAAATAAAAGTAGTTTAGGGTAGCATGTTCCCTAGCTTGTTCCACTGAAATATTTATTTCTCTTGGTGTTTGGAAGTCTGTTATCTTAGCTCAGAGAATTTTAACTACTCAACGCTATCTATGCATATGAATATATGTATATATGTGTGTGTATGTATGTACATATATATGTATATATATATAAATATATATATATATATATATATATATATATATGTGTGTGTGTGTGTGTGTGTGTGTGTATATGTATACATATATATATGTATATATGTATATATATATATGTATACATATATATATATGTATATATATATATATATATATATGTATGTAAATATATATATGTATATATATGTATGTATGTATGTAAATATATATGTGTATATATATATATATATATATATATATATGTACATATATATATACATATATATATATATGTATATAGATATATACATACGTTTCATTTAAGCAAAACTTGAGCCATTTTCATTTATTCGTCGAAGACACGCGTAGAATGTGTTCACAGTTCCATGTCCATGCGCTAACTGACTGTTATATGTTTGCAAACTCATAAAATTCTTCCAAAATGCTTCCCCCTGACCGGATTATCCTAAAGGCGTACGCGAGCGTGGGTCTTTTTCATTTATTTTATTATTATAAATGAGTTCCCTTTTTAAAATCGTTTATAACTCACGTAATTTCCAACTACCCTTTTTTTAGACCTAACATACATATATAATCACTATATATAAATATATATATATATATATGTGTGTGTGTGTGTGTAAATATATAAGTAATGAAAATATTGAGTCTATTTTATTTGGCTTTCAACGTGGTTGTAGGACCATGATTTGGTTTGGTTTGGTTTGGAGCGCTACGGTCTACTTTTTTGAAACGAGGGCTAATGAGACCGGGACCTACTGCTTAAAACCTATTCCGAATGGCTACGAACAACCATGCACAGTGGCATTAAAACCCATGAACTCTGGTATCAAATATCAGCGCCCTTACCATTCGGCCATCGTTCGGCTGTATGACCATGATTGACCCCTATGAATTTTGGCTACCTACAGGACCTTAAGAAAATTTTTCCTACGTTCATAAATCTTCCACATATTTTTTCACTGCTGTATGTCTCTATGAAAGTACAATATCGGAACATTATTCTTGGAGGTTAACATAGAGAACACTTCAATCGTTAGTTTTTTCAGTTATATATTAGAATATGTCTTGTCATTTGGAGCGACATATAAAATTTTTTCACCCTCGTGCATAAATGTACTTTTTCCGTATTTATTTCGACTGATATCGCTAAAAATAGCTTTATATATTATAAGCTTCGTTTTACGGTGCTGTGTTTATATGAGATAGCAAATAAATATCGTATCACGAAGTTTTTTTTTACTATGGTGTTTAAAATGAGAGCTGATCACTAATGAGGAGAAACTGCAATATTCAAATTTGTTAAAGTTTCAGATTTGCATTCCTTGGTGCAGTCGATAATAACGTAGATTATTGAGTCCATTTTTTGGCTTTCAACGTGGTCGTAGGATTATGGTTTGGTTTGGTTTGGAGCGCTGCGGTCTACTTTTTCTTGCAACGAGGGCTAATGAGACCGGGGCCTACTGCTTAAAACCTATTCCGAATGGCTACGAACAACTATGCACAGTGACATTAAAACCCACGAACTCTGGTATCAAATATCAGCGCCCTTACCATTCGGCCATCGTTCGGCTGTATGACCATGATTGACCCCTATGAATTTTGGCTACCTACAGGACCTTAAGAAAATTATTCCTACGTTCATAAATTTTTCACATATTTTTTCACTGCCGTTCGTCCCTATGAAACTACAATATATGAACATTATTCTTGGAGGTTAACATAGAGAACACTTCAATCGTTAGTTCTTTCGGTTATATATTAAAATACATCTTATCATTTGGAGCAACATATAAAATTTTTTCACCCTCGTGCATATTCCGTATTTATTTCGACTGATATCGCTAAAAATAGCTTTATATATTATAAGCTTCGTTTTACGGTGCTGTGTTTATATGAGATAGCAAATAAATATCTTATCACGAAGTTTTTTTTTTTACTATGGTGTTTAAAATAACAGCTGATCACTAATGAGGAGAAACTGCAATATTCAAAGTTTCAGATTTGAATTCCTTTGTGCAGTCGATAATAACGTAGATTATTGAGTCTATTTTTTTTGGCTTTCAACGTGGTCGTAGGATTATGGTTTGGTTTGGTTTGGAGCGCTGCGGTCTACTTTTTCTTGCAACGAGGGCTAATGAGACCGGGGCCTACTGCTTAAAACCTATTCCGAATGGCTACGAACAACTATGCACAGTGACATTAAAACCCACGAACTCTGGTATCAAATATCAGCGCCCTTACCATTCGGCCATCG
The DNA here is from genome assembly GCA_032207245.1 of Pardosa pseudoannulata. Lineage (NCBI taxonomy): Eukaryota > Metazoa > Arthropoda > Arachnida > Araneae > Lycosidae > Pardosa > Pardosa pseudoannulata. Next base: position 137,902,982 of record CM063505.1, read on the forward strand.
TTCGGCTGTAGGACCATGATTGACCCCTATGAATTTTGGCTACCTATAGGGCCTTAAGAAAATTTTTCCTAACTTTATAAATCTTCCACATATTTTTTCACTGCTGTATGTCCCTATGAAAGTACAATATCGGAACATTATTCTTGGAGGTTAGCATAGAAACACTTCAATCGTTAGTTCTTTCGGTTATATATTAAAATACATCTTATCATTTGGAGCAACATATAAAATTTTTTCACCCTCGTGCATATTCCGTATTTATTTCGACTGATATCGCTAAAAATAGCTTTATATATTATAAGCTTCGTTTTACGGTGCTGTGTTTATATGAGATAACAAATAAATATCTTATCACGAAGTTTTTCTTTTTTACTATGGTGTTTAAAATAACAGCTGATCACTAATGAGGAGAAACTGCAATATTCAAAGTTTCAGATTTGAATTCCTTTGTGCAGTCGATAATAACGTAGATTATTGAGTCTATTTTTTGGCTTTCAACGTGGTCGTAGGACCATGGTTTGGTTTGGTTTGGAGCGCTGCGGTCTACTTTTTCTTGCAACGAGGGCTAATGAGACCGGGGCCTACTGCTTAAAACCTATTCCGAATGGCTACGAACAACTATGCACAGTGACATTAAAACCCACGAACTCTGGTATCAAATATCAGCGCCTTTACCATTCGGCCATCGTTCGGCTGTAGGACCATGATTGACCCCTATGAATTTTGGCTACCTATAGGGCCTTAAGAAAATTTTTCCTAAGTTCATAAATCTTCCACATATTTTTTCACTGCTGTATGTCCCTATGAAAGTACAATATCGGAACATTATTCTTGGAGGTTAGCATAGAAACACTTCAATCGTTACTTCTTTCAGCTTTATATTAAGATATATTTTGTCAGTTGGAGTGACATATAAAATTTTTTCACCCTCGTGCATAAATTTACTTTTTCCGTATTTATTTCGACTGATAAAGCTAAAGCTTTATATAAGCTTCGTTTTAAGGTGCTGTGTTTATATGAGATAGCAAATAAATATCTTATCACGAAGTTTTTATTTTTTACTATGGTGTTTAAAATGAAAGCTGGTCACTAATGAAGAGAAACTGCAATATTCAAATTTGTTAAAGTTTCAGATTTGCATGCCTTTGTGCAGTCGATAATAACGTAGATTATTGAGTCTATTTTTTTTTTTGGCTTTTTACGTGGTCGTAGGACCATGGTTTGGTTTGGTTTGGTTTGGAGAGCTACGGTCTACTTTTTTGCAACGAGGGCTAATGAGACCGGGACCTACTGCTTAAAACCTATTCCGAATGACTACGAACAACCATGCACAGTGGCATTAAAACCCACGAACTCTGGTATCAAATATAGGCGCCCTTACCATTCAGCCATCGTTCGGCTGTATGACCATGATTGACCCCTATGAATTTTGGCTACCTACAGGACCTTAAGAAAATTTTTCTTACGTTCATAAATCTTCCGCATATTTTTTCATTGCCGTACGTCCCTAAACTACAATATAGGAACATTATTCTTGGAGGTTAACATATAGAACACTTCAATCGTTAGTTCTTTCAGTTATATATTAGAATATATATTCTTTATATATAATCTTAATTTTACGGGTGCTGTGTTTATATGAGATAGCAAATAAATATCTTATCACGAAGTTTTTATTTTTTACTATGGTGTTCAAAATGAGAGCTGATCACTAATGAGGGAAAACTGCAATATTCAAATTTGTTAAAGTTTCAGATTTGCATTCCTTTGTGAAGTCGATAATAACGTAAATTTAAAATATTCATCCGTATATATTCGGCGGAAATATTCTGGTCTTTAATGGGTTAATACCCCACACACTCACATAATTTTTTAATATATATAAAATTCTTCTGTCCGTGTGTTTGTAATAAAACTCTTCCTAAACGAGTAGACTGATTTTTATGAAATTTTGTGCATTTAATTAAGTTTATTCCAGAATGGTTTAGATTCACAATTTGATCCAATAAAAAATGTTTTTATTAAAAATCCAGAATTGCGAGCTTATTGAGATTATTACTGAGATTACGGCATTTCCAGACTGAATTTATCTTATGTGAGCTCTTAAAGATTTAGCATAATTTGTTTTTACACATTATATATGCTTTAATGACAAATATGCTTTAATGACAAAGCACAGAATGTGCCCTTTCACATGACTAGAAATGCATTTATAGATAAAATCCATGACCCTTTTTAAAAGAAATGAGAATTATATGTATGTAATGGGTGTTTTCATCCACCAAAAAGTTAAAATGGTATCCATGCAACCGTTGGCTTTGAAAGGAAACATCAAAATTTGAAATTAAAAATAATAGAGTTTAGTGAAACAACTCGTTTCGGACGCTCTGTCTCCAAGATGCCGTACATTTGGTTATATAGTAGTGTGGGGGTACTAGGAGTCAGCCAATGAGAGTGTTAATGTTAATCACATGATAAAGGGTAAGAAGCGAAATTAACTTATGTAAAGGATTTATATAAGTATAATTGAGCTAAGCAAGAATTAATTTTGGTGTTCGCGAAGAATCAAAGGTTACCACAATCAGAAGATAAACAAATTTATTTCGTCAAAGGTTGTAAGTTTAGGGATAGAATTTTGGAATACAATTATAATTAAATTGGTTAGTTTGGGTTAAAATATAATTAATACATATATGTGTGTATGTGTGTGGGATAAGTTTGTGACAGGATTTAAGCACAAAAATGATTAATTCATGGCACCACAGTAAACCACAGTGTTTCTCAAACTACATTTATTTTATTTACTTTCAAAGTGAATATTATTACCTGTGGTTTTCTGGACATCGCACCCAAAATATTCGTTGAGTATCATCACCGTAGCCCTAAATTAAGTAGAACAGACTTTTGCTAAAAGGTCTGTATACTATGACATGTTATAGGGTGCTGGCCTTCGGTACCGGAGTTCGTGGGTTCGAATCCCACACTGGCATGGATGTTCGTAGCCGTTTGGAATCGGCTTTAAGCTGTAGGTCCCGGTCTCATTAGCCCTCGTGTTGCAAAAAGTAGACTGTAGCACTCCAAACCAAACCAAACCAAACTACGACATGTTAAGGGCCTCTGCGTAGCGTATTCTATAGTATAATGCTAATATCAATGGTAATTTCCTCATATTCTCACACATGGGGTGGATGTAAAATTAAGTAATATACATTAGATGGATTATGCAAAAAATAACCTCTAACTTTATATCATAAAACTTGATACACATATGCGTGCAAACGCTTTTAAATTGCAAAGTAAGAAACACATTTACTTTTATTTGATATTTATTGATAATTTTTGGCAATATTATAATATTTTATAATTTTAGTTAAATATATTTTAACATCCAAACACATTTTAAAGCGTGAATTCAAGTCACTTTTCACAGTTCTCGTCTAACTGTGTCACTCAGTTACCGAAGTTTGAAAAACGAAAGTTTATATCTAAGTATAATCCGAAAACAAAACACTGTAAGTTCTTTGATAAAACATCGAAGCATTCCAGAATAGAATATTTTAATTGAAAACAAATAGAAAATCCAGTTAATTTACCTCCTCGATCTAAAATTAAAACTCGAAAATTCGGCTTATTGAAGATATTTGTTTATTGTTATTTGAGTTGAAAGTAAAACTCCATCCAAAAAAAGGTGTTAAATGGGTTTAAATAAATAAAAGAAAGGAATTTTTTTAGGCATTGTAAAGTTACAAAGTAAATTAAAAAGTTAACTACCCATCAATGCCGAGAGGTTTAATTGATTAAAGGGAAAACTGTTGCTGTTTCTTTTCTTATCCTATTTATTGGAGCTTTATTTGGAATTGCAATAAGCAGTAGTATAAAAGAAGTAAATCGATTTATTCAGCCGTGAAAGCTAAGGAAATAAAGAACAAGTGTTATTTTGTGGTAAGCGATGTTTTCCTGATTTTGGTCTGTTATTTTCTGCAGAAAGAGAAAAAAATTCAACTATTTAATTTGGTTTCATTTAAAGAACACTTAAATATTAGAAGCAGCGATGTAATGGTGTATTTTTAGAAAAGTGCCGGAAATTCAAAATAACAATAGCTCAGTATTTTCACGCTAAACTTATTTTAGACACTTATGTTTCGCCTAGAAAGTTCGCTTCCTCGAATTCAATTTTCGGGTAAAAAGATAAATTCTAATATAACCACAAATTAAATGCTAAGGCAAAATACACAGTAGGGGATGTAAGTTTAACATAAATATTTTGCAACGAAAATATAATAATTGTAAATGGAATTAGAAAGAGGCATTGGTCAGAACAAAAAGTTAACATTGTTTTTCAAACAATGACATAGGGAATCGTCTATTGGTCACCAACTATAAAAAAACTCCTCTGGCTATAAGCTTCCACAGTTAAAGAATAGTTCTCCTAAAATTATTTTACTGTTAGAACAAAAAAAAAAGTTTAATAAAAATCATTTATATATATGTCAGGATTTAAATTTTAGATTAATTTTAAAAGATTTTAACTAGGGATTATTTACTGAGAATGGCGCGGCGTGAGGAGTTAGCCACATAAATACGGCTCACGCGCAGTGATCTGAGCAGAGAGAAGTGTGCACATTCCGCAGACAGAGCTTGGCTACCCGAGGCAGCTAAGCCTGCCTTTGTTAAAAGTTAGGCGCCAATGTGCGACGCCATTGAAGATGATTGATGAGTAGTGTTCTCTGAGATTTGAATAAAGTTATGAAAATGTACTCAGGATTCTAGTGTCATTTAGTGGAATCTGACATATATATATATATATGTATATATATGCATATATATACATATATATATATGCATATATATACATATATATATATATATATGTATATATATACATACATATATATATACATATATATATATATATATATATATATATTATATACATATACATATATATATATACATATACATATATATATATACATATATATATATACATATACATATATATATATACACATATATATATACATATATATGACACGGTCCGAGTAAACACACTGGTCAATATATAAATCAGTCCACACTCAAGTCATTATTTTCTTCTCTTTATTAATCCATCTCACACGTTACTCAACATGGCGTCTCTTTTCTGGCGCCCAACTGCAAACAAAGGCAGTATTCACTACTTCGAGAGCCAAAAGGTCCGACTATAGTAATTGCTTATCGCTCTCTGCCAATATCACTGCGCGTGAGCCGTATTTATGTGACTAGTAACGCGAGGCGCGTTACTCCCATTAAAATAATCCCTAATTAAAATCTCTTAAATTACTCTATATTTTAAATCCTGACATATATATATACATATACATATATATATACATACACACACACACACACATATATATATATATATATATTTGTGTGTGTCTGCGTGTGTATCGATAGACAGACAGATGGATAGATGGATAGATAGATAGATAGATAGATGATAAAATAATAGATAGATAAATTGAAAGATACATGTAAAAAGAAATGTGTAGGCATATATACATGCACACCATAACTCCAACACTATCTATATTAAATTACACCAAATACGATCCAAATAATCGAATAAAAAGTACCATAAAATAATTTCTTTATTTAAAAAAATATTTATTATAACGTAAAAAAAGACTACAAAAATAACGAGATTTAGTTTAGAGTATTAGAGTCAATTTTTGCTACACAAATATTAATTAGTCTACTTAAAGCCGATTGCGAAACTATTAAACATTTATACCAACATCGATGATTCCAACCCGCTGGTCCGGTATCTAAAAATGGTGCCTTATTAAAACCTCTACGCCTTTAAAGCTCCCTATAAGTATTTAATATCAGTATTGTATTCATAGGAGTCTTTTCTCTTTATTCCTGTTTAAAAGGCCTGTTTTACATCAAACGTGATCCACTTGAAAACATTTGAAATAAACAAGTGGCAATTTTCAAAACTAAGTGATGTTTATATTTTAAGAATTGAGGTTACCTCGCTGAGAAATAATTTCCATTTTAATATGAATGAAATCAGTTCA
>CM063505.1:137914046-137936546 GCA_032207245.1 Pardosa pseudoannulata
AATGCTCTTTAAAAGGCTTTAAATTTACAATTTCCTGTTCCGAAATTTCTACTTCCGTTTTGTTTTGGCAACTGTCACTGATGTTTAAACAGATGTAACTGTTCTTTAAAATGACATAGAAGCAAAACAAAAACAGATTTAGAAGCCTAAAAGTTGAAATTTTACAATAGATATAAAATGAAATTATGATTTTTGGCAAAAAATGACGTTTTTGATGTAGACGGATACCTTAAGACTTTTTTGAGTGAAATTTTATCAATAACAATATAAACGCTATGACTTTTATTACCATTGTTGCTGTTTATATATTCTCTGTTTAAATAAGTGATTTTCTTTACAGGTAGATATTAAACCAGGTGCAATGATTGCATAGAAATCTAAAAATAGTCATGTATGTCCTGTGGAAACTAGTCGTAGTAGCTATCATCGCTGCAGGTAAGCGTACACTTTAATAACTCTTTAATGAATTCGATTTTTCGATGCTAAACGCGTGGCTAATCAACAGAATCAAAAGCCTTTGGGTATAAAAAAAATTCAAGAATTAACACAAAAAGCAAGAACTTCTGTGTACGATGTATGTCAGTAAATGTTTAGTATGTCATCATCTCTAAGTTATAAATATTCATTACACATTTAAACATTTTATCTTCATTTACATTTAAAACAAGCATTATTACCAGGCGTTGCCCGGGTAGAAGTACGGTATACTGCTTTTATTGTTATAATTATTATTAATATACGATGTACGTTTTATTAAATGACATAATTTGTTATTTTACTGATAACATATCTGAAAAAGTACGTTTTGTAATTTGAAAATACGATATTCACTGTTTTATATGTAATACAATATATTACTGATGATTAAACGGTGACTCAAAATTAAACCACAAAATAATGTTTAAAAACACAGTTCAGCGTTAATCATAGATACAAAATCTTTGCTGCTATTTAATTTATGTCTCCATTTTGGTTAGTTTTGTATTTTGCATTTTGGTTAGTTTTGTATTTTGTATGTCTCCATTTTCGTTAGTTTCTGTAGTTATAATTAAACACCAACTTTTGTGTCATTTACATTAGTGTAATGTATAGCGATATTTGAAATGTGTAGGGCATATATCTTACTATGTGATTCTTTTATTATTTCCCATTATAAAACGGGATCAACATTATTTAAAAGTTATCATATTAATACTAATTTTATTTAACATTATTATTAATATTAGTAGTGGCATTTATATTATTATTAGGGTAAATGTTAATTAAAAAAACTAACTGAGCCCCAACTTTTATATTTTTTGCATTGCCTCTGTTTAAACATTAACTGTGACGATTTTGGTACCGATTGATAAAATGGCCTAAAATTATACAACTGATAGACGGACACACTTTTATATATAGGGATAGATAGATAGATAGATAGATAGATGTTTAATTTAACTTATAGTTCAGAAAAATGTACAAAAAATTACGGTACTTTTCTAGTTTTATTTATTTATTTATTTATTTATTTATTTATTTATTTTATTTTATATTATTTATTCATATTTTTTAAGAAATCAGTTTATAGTAGAGACTGCTTTCCAGTGCAAATATGTGCTTTAAGCTGCAGATCAGCCATTGTAATGAATTATTGGTAATGAGATATTGGTTACGAATTATTACATAGCTAAAATGTAATAGTGAAGCTTTTATCAACCCTTCCGTTCCGTTATTATGTGAAAATGAAAGAAAAAATCCTTTTATGAATTTGTATACTTAAAATGATATTCTAGATTTCGTAGAAAAACTTATCTGTTCTCAGTGACACAGAGAAGGTTTTATTCCAACAGTAGCAGAAGCCAAGTTTGACACCCTATGCAGATATCAAATTTTCCTCTCCTTCCTCAACAAAATATTATTAGCCAGATAAAATTTTCTAGTGTAAGGAAACCATCATGTTCAAAAACTTATTTCTTGTATAAACTAGAAAATAAAATTTAATCGCAAATACATACTTTGAAATCTAATATTAAGAAAATATTCTCTAAAAACTATATAAATATACAAAGAAAAATTTTAATCAAAAACTATGAAAATATTTAAAAAAAACAGCTGGCAACTGCAATATGGTGTATATATATATATATATATATATATATGACAAATTCCCCCTAAATGACACTAGAGTCCTGAGTACATTTTCATAGCTTTATTCAAATCTCAGAGCACACTACTTATCAATCATCTTCAATGGCTTCGCACATTGGCGCCTAACTTTTAACAAAGGCAGACTTAGCTGCTTCGGGTAGCCACAGCTCTCTCTGCGGAATGTGCACACTGCTCTCTGCTCTCTGCTCCGATCACTGCACGTGAGTCGTATTTATGTGGCTAACTCCTCACGCTTCATCACTCTCAGTAAAGAATCCCTAATTAAAATCTTTTAAAATTATATATATATATATATATATATATATATATATATATATATATATATATATATATATATATATATATATATATATATATATTCTGAAGCAAATTATTTTTAACCATATCTATAAATAAACATTTTTTTAATGTAATCTCCTTAATATTAGTTTATCTATACAGATTTTGTTGCCCCTAGCAGAGTGCTGCCAAAGGCGGGTGTCCCTTTGCCCCCTTCCGACACTTGTTCTACATCCGTATATTAAATAAAATTCATATGAGGCTTTAAGAAGTAATTTACAAATTATACATATGCTCTATAAAAAATAATTTTATTTTATCCTTACTTTATGCCCATTCTAAATTCCTGACATCTCTAACCACCAACTGTTGCATTTCTGTGCATGAATTGAAGAAACAGCATGCTGGACTTATACCAGTGTGGCATTTTCTATACCGATTTGAACTTCCAGATGTGAGATCCCATAAATTAGATCTAAGTGCTTCTGTGACGTTACGTTCGTAAACTTCCAAAGAATCGTAAGTTCAAAACGTTTCAATGGACCTGCCACTCGGTTTATATTTTTAGTGACCAGTGAGTAGCCCAGATATCATAAACTTCATCTCAAGAGGTCTCGATAATACTGTAGTATCATCGAGACCTCTTGAGATGAAATAATGATTGATGAGTAATGAATGAGATGAAGTAATGTAATTGAACCCGAAGTTTATAATATTGAGATGATTATAAACTTCGGGTCCAATTCTACAAGTTTTCAAAACCTGACAGTTAAAAGATCGTAAAACATATCCATCTGGAAGCACTAAAGATCAAGTCCTGAGAACCCAAACTGAAGGGGCGCAACCACTTGAGAGGCAGGAGAGAAGGAATTCAATACAATGAACAGTCAAAGAAGTATGATGATCCAAACTTTGGAATAACACACTAGTTGCTCGCGAGAGCCTTTGGCCGTAAGCTTATTTAATCACAACCGTACTCCGTGTAAAACTCAGCGTTAAATATTTATTTTCTTGTTGTATTGTGTGCGACGTCCATTAAATATTCAATGTGTAAGCTACCAACTATTTTACCCTCTAGCGTCAGTTTTTACTCCACTATGTAACAGAATAAATCACTTAAATATATTTCTATTTTTATACTAAGCCATAGATATATGTACAATATTAGCATTACACTTTTAACCAGAGTTCTGCTCTCCTCGCGTCCATATCCCATCATTCTTTATTACTCCCCTCCTACTCTTGTCTTACAGTTCATTCAAACTATAACCAAGAACTGTTAGCCGGTTTGAAAAACACGGGTTCTTCACATTTTTTTTTATCCCTGAATGTATGACATTTCCACTGCAGTCATTTAAAAAATACAAAATTTTTGTTAAAATTAAAAACATTTGTTTTGGAAAAAGTGCTTAACATTGCTTGCATGAACTTGTATGAACATAATTTTTAAGAAAATATTTATTAAAAGCTGAAAATAAAAGAATTTGATTTAAAAAAATCTCCATCCTCCTTTTTACAGTTATTTTTTCCGTCTCCTTTTGTAAATTCTTAAGATGTTTTCTTTACGAATAGTGTACTCAAAAATTGACATATCAGGTATTAGAAAAATTTTCACACAGAAATATAAAACTTAACCCCCCCACACACACACACACACACTCCGAAATGTTTTTGAAACAACGATTATCATTCTGGTGTGGAATTTTGGATAACATGTCTAATACACTAATATATCGATCTATGTCCTCAGAGTTTGGCTGACCGGTGGCCGAATAAGTAGGGTGCTACTCATTGGTGCCGGAGATCGAGGGTTCAAATTCCACTATTGGTATGGATGTTCGTTGTCATTCAGAATCTGCTTTAACACGTTCACTGCCAATCACACGATATCACGTGATGCGAGTTCTCACCAAAAGGCTTATCACGCATTGTCGCGTATATTTTACTTTCAAGTTTCTAAGCAGAACAGTATAGCGGTCCCAGAAAAAGAGTACACAATATTTATATTGGTCACGAAGGAAAGGATTGTCTTTCTTTCAGTAGCACAATTTTCAGCTTGGCAATGAACTTGTTAAGCAACAGGTCCCGGTCTCATTACCCCTCAAGTAGCTAAAAAGAGATCGTTAGGTTTCCCAGCAAACCTCAGAGCAGGTTTACGATTATAAGAAGACTAACCACTATACAAACAGTATGACCACTTTAAATTTTATACTTTGTCATTTTAATTTGAGAACCTTAAATACCTAGATTAAGCCGAACGATGGCCGAAGACTTAGTTGATCTTCGGTAAAGTAGTTCGTGGGTTCAAATCCTAGTGTGAGTATGATTGTTAGTAGCTGTTTAGAATCAGCTTTAAGCTGTAGGTCCCGGTCTCATTATCCCTCGTGGTGCAGTAGGCCCACGTGACCGTTACGCTCCAAACCAAACTTAAATACCCAGACTGAAGGTTAGGTATGAAGCGTCTAGGCCTTTATATAAGGGGTTTACAACCAGAGAAACAAGTCCATATTTTCTTTTACAAAATTAAATTGTTCACCAGGGTTAATTACTTGCTATTTCATATGTATGCATATGTACATATTCTGGAAAATACCTTACTTAATTCCCAAAATCACCTAAAGTTTTCTATTGTAAAATTTCCTAAAATTTTTCGAAATTTTTGACTTAGACAGATTTGTGACTCCCGGCAAGGGTGTAAGACCAATCGCTGTACGAAATTTCAGAATCCCACACCTCGTCTAGGATGCTGAAATATGAGATACTGTGACTGGTATTTGAGTTTTATACAAACAAAGAGATAAGTCTATATTTTAAACGGTAAAAAATATTCCTACCAAGTCTGGTGATGAACCTGATGTTCATTAATCAAAGCTATCTGTCACTTAAATAATTGTGAAACAGAGAATGAAAGAATTCGAGACCTTTGATTTAGATTCTTTCTCCATACAAGAGCAAAAACGATTTTCACTCTTACAATACCCATCACTCACTATAAACTTAAAAATCTTACACAACAGATTTGTGCTTCCTTAGTCTAACATGAATCACTTTACAAAATTTTAGCTTTCTAGGCTGAACTATTCTTAAGATACAGGGAGTCACTCAGTCTCTGTAAACTATTCCAAATAGGCTTGGTTCACACTGGTTGGGAACCAAGTGGGTCATAAAATCCTCTTCCTGGAAGTGGGAGATGGGTGGGGAATGGGTGTATCCCTAGAAGCTTAATTAGACTTCTACACTTGCCGTGCCTCAAGTCGTTCATCTAATAAGTCGAATTTTTTCGACCCATAGCCATGGGATCGTAGTATGACGTTGCTGTCAAATCAATAAAACGAATAAGGAAAGATACAAGGAAGAGCAGCGAAAACCAATTGAGCTTACAATGCATTGGAAAATGTCTTTATGAAAGGGGACACGGTACCCTTTAAAAAATATTTTAAGTTTTGCAATATAATTGTAATCATTGCGTATTTTAGAATATAATTCAAAGCACACTCAAGAAATCAGTGTCTGTTTGAACTGTTCCTTTAATTAGAATTTTAAAGTTAAGTTTATTAAAATCTTTATACCTTCTACAAAATTAATATTTTGGTTACATATTTATTTTATAATTTATTTAAGCTTTATGCAGAGGATTGTGCATGAATTTTTATATATAAAGTAGATAAATAATTATATATTATTTATAAAAGTTTTTAACTTAAAGCAAACATCAGGGGTAGCTTTTCCTCGACTTTCTCACATGCTCTTAGAACAGAAAAGTAACTACTTCCATTTTTTTCTTACTTTTATAAAACATAAGACCACAATTACGTAAATAACGTCTGTCGTTGAGCTAAGCAAGCACAATATTCTATGAACTTAAATAACTGCATCGGAAACTAGACAGTATGTGGTCTTATGTTTTATACCTTTTATAAAACGTAAGAACACAATTACGTAAATAATGTCTGTCGTTTAGCTAAGCAAACACAATAATTTATAAACTTAAATAACTGTATCGGAAACTAGATAGTAAAAGGGCTTAACACAAAAATTAATAGAAAACTATAATTTTCCTAGAATTTACGTATTACAAATATGGTTTCTCTATGTTCAAATGCTCTTTAATAATCGTGTTCACAAACACACACCCACAAACAAAATTCTACAAATGATATTTTCAGACCCATGGAGGTCCCAAACTTGAAGATGAATCTAAATCTCGTCGAATTTTTGGACGATTACAATTCTTTCTACGCATACCAGACAACGTACACTACGTATAATTACGTACTCTATACCACATACTCTATACTACGTATACGAGATAGTAAAACACAATGAAATTTGACAGTCTCTTATTTATATTTGTCTATATAAAAATGAGCAAAATTGACGGGATCAGTAAAATTTTTAATTTTCCAGAATTGTAAAATACCTTATGAGGCAGGTAAAAAATGGTTTGTTTTTTGGCTGAGAATTATCTAGTACAGGCTCAATAATTTGTTTATTTTAATACTTCTCTAAAGTCTCCCGATACTGTGAATGCAGTTTAGAATCACATTGAAATCATTTAGAAAGATAATTCAAAGTTTTCTTCGCTACGTCGAAATTTTCTTTCAGTTCTTCCCAATTTATTTTTTGCTACAGCAGTTAAATTAGTAAAGGAGTGAAACTATCATTTCCATTACACTCTGGAGGTAGATAGAATTTGTTTTTAATACCGGTGATAACATTTTCATTGCAACAAATATAACTGATGATTAAATTTAAAATTATCACATATCTACCTAATCTATTATTTAAGACAAATATAAAAGAAAATTATTTACGTAATACCTAAGTTCAGTAATAAAACGTATGAAAATAATGCAGACGGTATTTAAATAATTTAAAATAAGAAATAAAATAAGAAATGATTAAATAAGATGGTTAAAGGAATGGCGTCATAATGCTAGAAGAAAATGTTATTTTTACCTATTTATTATAGGACAAATGGATAAATTTAATCGCCTGCTCTTAACCGGGGAAAATAGGGCCTGATATAATGACATTAAATGCTAGAAAAGGGAGAAGGGGTATATTTCGAACGTTGCTAACCCTAACTCATCAAGAATCCAATATGGACACCTCTATCCATTCCAGGTCCAACCGCTTCGTAAATTCGAGGACAGACAGACAGATAACTTAGGCTATTATTATATAGCGGGTAAAAAAGCTGTAAAACAATGTAACTCTTGTATCTTAAATACAAAACTAAAGCCTTAGCATTTTTAATCCATCCAATTAAAAAAACGTGAAACACAAACAGGGAGGAAAACACATTTAAACATTTATATTGTTAAACAAAGTCCACACAAATGAAATCGTACGACTAAATAACTTTTTAAATACTAAGACAGATATTTTAAACTTTGCATGTCTAATCCACCCAATTGAAAAAAGACAATAATTTAAAGGGTACAAAAGTGATATTTTTAACATATTTGGGTACCTTTTCCCCTTAAAACGTTAAAATTTTAACTTCTTTTAAAATCTACAAGTATAAATTATGAGATCTATTTAGAAACGCTTAAGTTAAGTAATACAGATCACTACTTGAAACAGGAGCAATCCTTCAATATAGGATCATTTTTAATCTAATCAATTGAAAAAAGATGAAACACAAACAGGGAGGAAAAGACATTTAAACATTTATGTTGTTAAACAAAGTCCACACAAATGAAATCGTACGGCTAAATAACTTTTGAAATACTAAGACATACATTTTAAACTTTGCATGTGTGTGTTTAGAAAAACAGGACAATAATTTAAAGCGTACAAAATTGATATTTTTAACATATTTGGGTACCGTACCCCCTTAAAACGTAAAAATTTTAATTTGTTTTAAGGTCTACAAGTTTAAATTATGAGATCTATTTAGAAACGTTTAACTTAAGTAATACAGATCACTACTTGAAACAGGAGCAATCCTTCAATATAGGATCATTTTTAATCTAATCAATTGAAAAAAGATTAAACACAAACAGGGAGAAAAAGACATTTAAACATTTATGTTGTTAAACAAAGTCCACGCAAATGAAATCGTACGACTAAACTTTTGAAATACTAAGGCAGATATTTTAAACTTTACATGTGTAATCCATCCAATTGAAAAAAGGACAATAATTTAAACGGTACAAAATTGATATTTTGAACATATTTGGGTACCCTATCCCCTTAAAACGTAAAAATTTTAATTTGTTTTAAGGTCTACAAGTTTAAATTATGAGATCTATTTAGAAACGTTTAACTTAAGTAATACAGATCACTACTTGAAACAGGAGCAATCCTTCAATATAGGATCATTTTTAATCTAATCAATTGAAAAAAGATGAAACACAAACAGGGAGGAAAAGACATTTAAACATTTATGTTGTTAAACAAAGTCCACACAAATGAAATCGTACGACTAAATAACTTTTGAAATACTAAGACAGATATTTTAAACTTTGCATGTGTAATCCATCCAATTGAAAAAAAGACAATAATTTAAAGCGTACAAAATTGATATTTTGAACATATTTGGGTACCCTATCCCCTTAAAACGTAAAAATTTTAATTTGTTTTAAGGTCTACAAGTTTAAATTATGAGATCTATTTAGAAACGTTTAACTTAAGTAATACAGATCACTACTTGAAACAGGAGCAATCCTTCAAACTGAAAGGTGATGTGAAAGAATGTGAGAAAAAAATGCTGTAGACCATTTACCAAGATATATTACAGCCATAAAGTGCTTCCTTTAACAGTACTTTAGACTATGCTATTTTCCTCTTCCTCTGATAAATGTTTGATAACCATTTTACAAACATGCCTTTTTTTATTTATAATGAAAACACGTTTACCGGAAGAAAAAGAAAAAAATATTTGAATTCCATTTATTCATGGACATAGAATAAAGCTCTTCATCTAGTATTCCATGAATGCCAGTCTAAAGGGTTCAAAGGTTTATGGCGGGTAATCATAAATCTGCAAACTTTGTTGAACCACTCGGAAAACAAAATTAAATATATAAAGGAAGAAACCGCTCTAAGATAATATCACTTAGGTCCCTTGCCGCGGAACATAGCCAACCTTTTCACGGTGGGTTCAGTTAGAGAAGAAATATTTGCATAAAATTTAAATCTTTATCAGGAATTGTACTAATTAGTTTGCTGCTAAAAATAGTACGTCGCCCTGGCATAATTTTGAAGTCCAGATTGCTTCATTTATTTGCATGTAATAAATCAAGTTACAAGTTTTAAAATCAATTTACATATTTTAAAATATCTTTTAACCAATATCATCAACTTTTGTTTTTTCTATTTTTTGTTTTACCCATAATAGTTAGGTTAGGTGTGTGTTTCTATGACTTACACAGCAGTTGGTAGTTTAACCCCTTAATGCACAGGTTTTTTTTTTGTTTTTTTGTTTTGTTAAAAAAAAAAGGCCAGACGAAAAAAATCAATTTTTTCATGAAAAAACACAATTTTGAACTTGTTTTACCAAGAAAATTACAAAAATATTCAAAATTTTCATTGCAGTTTTGTATTTTGATATCATTGCAGAAAATAGTCGAATATAGCTTACAATCCCATGTAAATGATAAATATCAATAAACCAATTGTTTATTTGTTTTTTTTCACATTGTTATTTTCAATTAAGGATTGCGTTAAAAATTTTATCAACATAAAGTACAAAGCCGCTCGAATTATCTCGAGTGTGCACAGTTTGACCAGTTTAGCGCTCTCGAGTTAACTCGAGCGTGAACGTTAAGGAGTTAATCTATACAAAGCTTTTAAACACCGCAATTTGTCCAAAGTTTCCAAAATACTAAAGTTGAGAACACTTCTAATGTATTGCCAATTCTTTTAATGTATGTTAATTTAATTTAAGAAAGTTGACAAACTACAGTAAAAAAACGCTCTGAAATCGTAACATAAAATATTAAATATATGAGCAATGATATATGAGCAATTTTGCTAAATAAATTTTAACTGTGCATGCATGAATGATATAGTTTTAATACTTTCATAGATCAATATATAGAGCAACTATATAACAGTTTCAACTAAATATTTTTTAAGATGCCAAAGATATAAAGATTGAATTGAGCATTTGTTAGCAACCTCCTTAAAGTCCCCAAATGGTAACAGATCTTCGGCATCATATATCTTAATTAATGAATGTGTAAACAATATTCAAAAATGCATTTTTCATTTTAGATTTGTATATTGAATTTTATGTTGCTAATTCTAGAATAATTCAATAGCAGCAAAGAGGCACTGCACACATAAAACAAAATCATATTCAAGGTAAATTCTTTATGATTTTCATGTGGTTACTAAAAAACATGCTAAATTAAATCTTTTTAATTTAGGCATCCATAAAAATATTCAACCAAACTTTTTACATAATTTGCAATATATATTAGTCTATAGAATTATAAAAATATAAAATTTATATCATTCACATATATGTAATTAAAATTTTAGTAAAAATGCCCCTATATCAGGTTCATATTCTTATTGTAAGATATCTTTAAAGTTTTCTGTAAATTTTCAAAAATTAATGCATTTGGTTGAAAACTCTGCATGCTAAAAAAAGAAAACTTGCAAAAAGATTTCTTATTTGTAAAAAAAAATATAGTTATATCACCATGAATACACTTTTAATTGTCACGGAAATCAATATTAGTAATTAAAAGCAGCTTCATAACCATATGCTTGTTCTACGGTGCATTTTAAGGATTTTTTTTTACACGATTATCCCCAAAATCGTTTTTATAATATTTGTTTATGTGCCTCTACCGTGAATTCGAGACAGAACTTGAAAGAATTTTTGTAACGCCTATAATATGCTCTTCATCCCCTTTGAAGTTTCAAGATAATTAGTCAAATATTTTTTCTAGATAATCGACAAAGCGTATAAAATGGAAAGTGTACGGTCGTTTTTGGAAGTCTTGTGCTTATAGGATGTAACACTGGCAAGACTAATAGACTAATTTCTATTATCATTTTCGTATTCTATTTTATTTATCGTCACATTATGCCATTTATTTTTTCCATATTACTCATTTTAATAACATGCACTTTTTTTGCTGTGGCACGCATTGTTTTCAAATCAAACTCATTTTCCCTTTCATTGTACAAGACGATGACATTGCTCAATGAAATGGTCTGGAATGTAACAAAAAAAAATTGCACTGTCACAAATTACTTTATTAATTCAAATTATAAATTGAAATATTTTGTAATACAATGTGAATTCAAGATTATAGAAAATTTGAAAGCATAGTCATAACTGTATTATTCTTATTAAAAAACACATTACAGATTAACAAAAGTAAACTCTTGTTTAATTTTTCTACAGGTTCTTCCCGTGGAAGTGACCCTGATAGCATAGAAGACCTTAATAAAGTAAGTTTCTTTACTTATATTTCATTATAAGGTTAAGTGAACCAATACAGTTCCAATACTTAATAGAAATAATTTTATATGAAATCAATAGTTGCTTCTCAAGGAATTTTAAACTTTATTGCGAAAACAAACAGTTTCGACTGTGTGTGATAAAAATATTTATTCATAAATATTTTATGGGCAATATGAAAAACAGGGCATGAACATAGCTAAATATTCAGCAATGTCAGTCTATATGGAGTTCCTGATGAATTTCTTTTAAACATCTTATATACATAGATTTACACGTACATATTGAAGATTTTATTAATATATGTGTGAGTGTTTTAGACCAACCAGAAATGAAAAATGGTATTCATCCTAGATACGATGCAGTCGTAAGGTCATCAAAGAAAATATCGAAATTTAGAATTAAAAATAATATGGGTTATTCCATGTGAAATCAACACAATTTTAGAACAAATTCTACCTGCCCCTAATTTTGAATAATTTGGTATAGTAAGTGACTTCATGGTAATAAAGAAAATCCCCAAATATTATTCAAATAATAATTGGTTTGGGAGTTATAAGGCTTTAAAGTTGCCAGATTTGTCTAAAAAATACACTATCGGCATACCTTTAAATTACACTTGCTACTCACCTAATTAAGCTAGAGATATGTGCAAGGTATTATTTTAAACCTTTTTTAATGGGCTTTCATATGATATACAACACATGATGACTTGAAAAATTTTTTAAAAATTTAAATTTAAATTAAAATTTAAAATTTAAATTTCTCAAAAAGCCAAGTTTTTAAAATTTTGAAAAAAATCTCAAAAATTGCTCATATTATTGTTAATTAATCCTCAAAGTTTCATGTTGGGATCATAATGGGATCACAAGCTACAAAAGTTTTTTGTTTGATATATTTACTATTGCAATAACGAAAATGAGAACATGCATTCATTACTTTTAATCTAACTCATCTGTATAGGATGGCATTAATGTTTACACACTACCTTATCGACATATACTCTAGTAAATAGTACATTTAACATTTGTGAAAGTACATTACTTTTGATGGATGGTGCTACTTATTTAGTTGAAACTGATAGAAAGCTTTATGTGTTTTGAGAATTTCTACTTCAGAAAGAATATACATTGGTCCTGTTAGAGTTAAAGGATTCACCTTACACATAACATCTGAAATTGGAATTCATAGTACATCTGGCTTCATACATTGTGACATAGTACATTGGGATTATAATGGGATCACAAGCTATAAAATACCAAATTAGCTTCCATTAACACATGGAAAAATTAACACATACAAGGACTGCCTTGCTATGATAATTTATAATCCAGCATCAGTCAGATGCCACATGGGAGAGTGTACATCATGTTCTGGGACTACAGAATTAAAAATCATACTTGATGAAACATTCGATGAAAATATGGTGGAAAAGGTCATTTTCAATCAGTGGTTTTTCTGTTGCAACTGTTGGCTTACATTTTATGTTAAGAGAAATAATAAGAAAAACTCTGAAGATGTAAAATTGACATTCCTTCACTCATCTGGACCATCACCATCTTTTCTTATATCTATATAAGCCAGATGTACTATGGATTCCAATTTCAGATGTTATGTGTAAGGTGGATCCTTTAACTCCAAACAGGACCAATGTATATTCTTTCTGAAGTAGAAATTCTCAAAACACATAAAGCTTTCTACCAGTTTCAACTAAATAAGTAGCACCATCCATCAAAAGTAATGCACTTTAATGATTTTTCTTCATTCTAAAATCTTCACAAATGTTAAATGTACTATTTACTAGAGTATATGTCGATAAGGTAGTGTGTAAACATTAATGCCATCCTATACAGCTGAGTTAGATTAAAAGTAATGAATGCATGTTCTCATTTTCGTTATTGCAATAGTAAATATATCAAACAAAAAACTTTTGTAGCTTGTGATCCCATTATGATCCCAACATGAAACTTTGAGGATTAATTAACAATAATATGAGCAATTTTTGAGATTTTTTTCAAAATTTTAAAAACTTGGCTTTTTGAGAAATTTAAATTTTAAATTTTAATTTAAATTTAATTTTTTAAAAAAAATTTCAAGTCATCATGTGTTGTATATCATATGAAAGCCCATTAAAAAAGGTTTAAAATAACACCTTGCACATATCTCTAGCTTAATTAGGTGAGTAGCAAGTGTAATTTAAAGGTATGCCGATAGTGTACTTTTTAGACAAATCTGGCAAATTTAAAGCCTTATAACTCCCAAATCAATTATTATTTGAACATAAGATTTGGGGATTTTCTTTATTACCATGAAGTCACTTACTATACCAAATTTAATCAAAATTGGTCACGTAGAAAACTTGTGTTGAATTTGGTATGGAATACCCATACACTTTGTTTAGACATGTCGATGGTGCTTCTGCTGCCAAAACATGTACTGTGGTTTTATAGGGGTGGAGTGGAGCACTAGTGAACCAACCGATGAGGATATTAGTATTAATAACATTATAATGCGTAAGAAGATAAACTAAGTTATGTAAAGGAGTTATATAAGAACAGTTGAGCTAAGCAGTAATTAATTTCGGTGTATGCGAAATAGGCAAGCCTTCTATGATCAGACGTAAAACAAAGATATCTCGCCAATGTTGTAATTTTATGGATAGAATCGAACGAAGTTTATTTTAGAATGCAATTAAAATTGAGTTTTGTGTTAAAGTATCACTAAACACACACATACACACACATATAGATACATATACATATATATGTAAGGAAAATTCTCAGAGGTTTTCAAAACAATCAAGGGCTAAAAATTCCCGCGTCATTTTGCATTCCCCTTTTTAACCCCTAGCCTAAATTGACCACTGGGGCTACAGTTTACGCCCTCAGAGAATGGGCCTGACCAATTATAAACCTACATGGCCCTAGCGGACAATTTAGGAATTTTCCAAATAAAAAGGAGATACACGCTGTCGGAGACAGATTTTTCTAGAGATATTTTCCCACAGATGTTGACCCAGGTGTTACGGGTCTTGTACATAGAACTTCATGCTAGCTGACCCTTCAGTTTGTCCTGTCCCTATGATGAAGTGAGAACCCGTCCACCAACGTTATCTTAATAAAGGTCTTTAGTAAAAACGGTATCATTTTTATGGCCATTACTGCAACTATCCATCTAGAATTCCTTCTCATTACATATATATATATATATATATATATATATATATATATATATATATATATATATATATATATGTGTGTGTGTGTGTGTGTGTGTGTGTGTATGTGTGTATGTGCATGTGTATGTGCTTCTGTGTGTAATTTAACCCAATGTGTTCTCATTTATTTTAAAAAGGAGCATATTACATTTATCAAATAGGGCAGTTTTAGTCAAATCAAATGACAATTTCTGTACATCATTCAGGGTTTATTTTCACTAAATCATATATTATGCATATATACATTCATGCATACATATAAAGGATTATTTTAGGATACTGCGACGACATATTTATTAAAAATGCCGAGCTATATATATCTCAGAGACACATTCTGAAAGCAGCTGTATCTGAAAGCTAACTTTTGTTTTAACCGCAATCCATATTTCAAACATAAAAGGTAAATATTTTCCTCAGCCCAACAGTGAGACTTTGACTGTATATTTACCCAGGACAATGAAAGCTAGATTTCGAAATAGAATCCCATTCAATTGTTCATCCAAGTTTGCAGGTATGTTGACCTGCGACCAAACCTATATCAAGTCAATCTCGGTCCCGTCTCTTACTTTTCATTAGAAAACCGATTTTCATCTCGAGGTAGAAGTAAAAACAAAATAATCAAAATTAATTTCTAATTAAATTCAAATTAATTTCTTTGAGGCGACAATGGACTTGTTGGGTAAAAATTGACTAAAAGTTCGATACATTTCTCTCATTGATATTTTATATTTCTGTATCCTTTAATGAATATAATAATCACCACAAAATGCAACACAGTTAGTACCAAGAATAATTTCAAAGGGTGTTTTTAAACAAACATTTTTCTATTTATTTTATTCTCCAAATAACTACTCCAGGTAAATTTCTAACCAACCTTTTTCTCTGAAATTTATCGACAGCTTATCTTCTAGCATATAAAACACAATTTAGTTGAAATTAAAATGTTTTGTAATGCAAAGTTTTGTATTTTTATATACAAAACTGACAGACTTTAACAGATTTTAACAAGTCATGTTGATAAAGGTTTTTAGACATTTTATGCACGAAAAGAAAAAGGTATTTTCAACGCTACTATTTCTTTCACATTGCCCATGAATGTTTACAATAACAAATTTTATAGTAATATTTTTAAATATTCTATAAATAAAAAATTTTATAAAAGATTTTATAAATTATGAATTTAGTTATAAAATTTTGATCGCATAAACTGAAGTATAAGTAAATTAATCACATTAAAATCATTCTTAAAATCAGAAAATCCTTTTGAAAAATTGTTTTTTGCGAAATTATTTGATAATTTTTAAAATGCTCTCTTGCGACTCAACTTTTCATTGATTCCTACAAATGATTTACCAAAAAATTGTAATACACTTTCAAATAAAATTGTGTATCTCTTTTAAGTTTCAGCTTTATTTAGATGGATTCTTTTTTTATAAATATAATATAAACGTACAGTATAAACAATTATTTAAAATAAAACTGTTATATTGTGAAATTAGTTACTAGCATAAATATTGATTTACAAATTCATATGGAGTTAAAGGTGTGGTATAATATATATATAAATATAAATATATATATATATATATATATAAATATAAACATTTAATATATATACATATATATATACATATATTTTAATATTAAAATATATATATATACATATATATATACATATATATATATACATATATATATAAATATATATATATATATAATATTATATATATACATATATATAATATACATAATATAATATAATATATATATATATATATATATATATATTATAATATATATATATATATTTATTATATTCGTATATATAATATATATACATATATATATTTATATTATATATATATATATATATATATATATTATATATATATATATATATATATATATAACATCTTTGTTTAAAACGTTTTAAAGGGGACATAGTACCTTTCGAGCTGAAAATTCTTCATAATTTTACTCTATTTTGATTCAATATAAAATAAAATGTTTTGCTTTCTGAAGAATAATTTTCTCCTACATCATCAATAATAGTCTAACTTTAGAAAAGGTATTTAATTTATTATATGAAACAACAAGCTAAAAATCATAAATTTTATACATACCAAGTAAAACAGAATAGAAATTTATCCACTCGCACAGCAACTTTTGAAATGTGTAAATTAGAAATTAACTTTTCCTACTGAATATAAGCCAATTATCACTTTTATTCTAGACACTTCAATTATATTAACATGAGTAACATATTCTATTTTATAGCATGATAAAACTAATTTTTATTTTTAATTTTCAATCTATTAACAATTTTTGATTTTTTAAAATTTTATATGTCAAATACCTTTAAAGCTTATATTTATAAAATAAAACAGCTATTTTTTTTTTCAATTTGATATAAAATATTATTTTATATATACATTTTTCAAAAGTTATTTAGAGAGAAAATGAATTTTATTTTGCTCCACTCGGTATTTAAATTTATGTTATTATAAAAAATATACCATTTGAAATGACAGAACTAAATAAGTTTTACAGATAGAGTATTATTAAAGAACTTCTAAATAATTCATTCTGAAATGAGTAAATTATTTTATTTTATGGTGTATTGAAAAAAGGTTGGTGGTCAGTTGATTTAGGACAGGTATAGTGAACCTTTTTCAATTAGTGTGCCAGTTAAATTATAATTTATAATTTTCAGGTGCCTACTATACCACTTGTCATATTTCTTTTAGAAATCATCTTTAAACCTCTACATAAAAATGTTTAATTTCTAAAATTAGTCTTTACCCTCTTGTTACAATAAGATAATCCCCGTTCTAATATAAAAGTTTTAAGTGACATTTGTTTAAAAATTTAGTTTTGTACGGTTCAGAAACCTTTTACTTTGTCACATTTTTAGACTGTTATATTTAGAAAATTAAAATTGTTTGAATCAATAAAGAAGACGATAGCGTTCATTTGTCCTCTCATATCTCAAAACATCAGGTTTGTTGCATACAATCTTGATATTTAAATATAAGAAACAAAACCCCCTAACTATGCTATAATTCATAATTTAGTTCGGATTCTCTCATAATAACTCCTCCCACTCATATATTTCTCTAAGAAAAAGTCAGTGTCCGCTATAGAGATTCATTTCCATGACTAAGAGGTGAGGGCACTAGTTACCCCTCTCTCTCTCTCTCTCTCTATATATATATATATATATATATATATATATATATATATATACATACTAAATGTCGTAATGCTTGCTCTCAATCTTCCTTTAAAGCTGCTGCTAGTCTTGGAGATAAGTTCTTTTTTTTCCAAAGTTCTTTTTAATGAATGCAAGTGAAAAAATATGTTTTAATATTAACATGTCTCGTGCCCCATAGTGGCCTCCTAGTGGTGTAGTCTAAAGCTATATACTAAAATGACATTATGCCAAACACAAGATAAAACTGGGATAACCACATCAGTCAAAAACAGACGGCTATAATGAAGATTTGAAGTCTGGTAAGATAGCAAGTTATCTTCTAATCCCTTTTAATACCGAAAGTAACATTCTGAAACTGAAAAACAATTATCGTTTTTCTTCACCTATGTTTAACAATTTGCATACTGAAATACATTTTATTTCATCAAACTACTTGACCTAAATACTTTATTAATTTAGTCTGAATTTCCAACTCAACATTAGATTCTTTTTTGTGTATATGGCTCAATTTAATTTGTTACGACCGTTGGCATTCAGCACAAGAAAATCACAATAGGAAAATTAGCACAATTAAAATAAGCGAAGTGAAAAAAAACTATCAGTGGTCTACAAAAATAAACATAAATTACTTTTACCCTCAAGCCCAAATTTCATGTCAAAATAGCTAAAATTCAGGTTATAAAAATAACTATACAAACTACAGTAAATAAAAACGAGATAAACATCGTTACCTAACTCGACATCTAGAACTGATCACGAAAACAATTGATTTGATTTAAATAGCTGATAGGCATTCCCATTTTGTTCGGCGTTTTGTTTTCGGTTTCTGTGTTGATGTTCTGGCACACAACGTGCCGTGTTCATTATTATTCCAGCAACAACCTTATTTGGTAGGTAATAACGCGCGGGCGAAAACCATCAAATTAGAACAGTATGGGGATTGTGTCAGTAGCACTACTACGTCATTCCAAGACCTATCTCTACATTCTGATTTTTCATAAATTGCCTCTTGCTTGTTTTTGAAGACTATAGTTGTGTTTGGAGAACATTCTTTTGTTTTGAAAATAATATTTTATATGACTCACGTAAAATTGATTTTATGTAGTAGACCACGACTAGTTGGACCATTATTCTAAGATTTAAACTAATGGATATCGATATTTTAACCTACTTTTAAGTGCTTTTATTTAACTCACAGTGTATGTGTTTCTAAGTTTAAATCTTCTAATCAATTTTTCCCAAACTTCCAGTTCTTCAATTGAACTGAACTTTTGCATACTAATGTATATTGACAGTGGCTTACCAATGAAAAGGGCAAAGGGATATTTGTGCTTTTATTTAACTGACACTGTATATGTTTTTGAGTTTAAATCTTCTAATCAATTTTTCCCAAACTTCCAGTTCTTCAATAGAACTGAATTTTTGCATACTAATGTATATTCACAGTGGCTTACCAATGAAAACGGCAAATGGATATTTGTGTTTTCATTTAATTCACACTGTTTGTGTTTCTAAGTTTAAATCTTCTAATCAATTTTTCCCAAACTTCCAGTTCTTCAATAGAACTGAATTTTTGCATACTGATGTGTATTGACAGTGGCTTACCAATGAAAAGGGCAAATGAATATTTGTGTTTTTATTTAACTCACAGTGTATGTGTTTCTAAGTTTAAATCTTCTAATTAATTTTTCTCAGACTTCCAGTTCTTCAATTGAACTAAACTTTTGCTTACTAATGTATACTGACAGTGGCTTACCAATGAAAAGTGCAAAAGGGTATATTCTTGCCTCCCAATGTTTTCAGGATAATTCTTTTATAATGTTAAAAATGTTCTAAAATTTAAATAAACTGATTCTTTTTTCTCTTCATGCTTAAATTTATTCCATCGTGAGATAAGAAAAAATATTCCATAAAATAAAAGTAAAATAACACAATTCTTGGGAAAAAAAATAGAAAAGTTATTAGTCTTTGAAAAAGTACCTGTGGGCGTTTGTAGACGTAGATTGGGGGTACATCCCACCTGCAGAATGTTTTCCCTTCTCCTCCCTTCAACAACTTCCTGGCAAACAAATAAGGACACATTCTTTTCTTCCAGACAATTTTTTTCAATTATTAAATTATTTTAATCAATTTTTTAATAATATTGGATTCTATAGATTCTAAATAGTATTTTTTATCTTCGCGGTATCTCCCTTAATTGTTTCAATGATTATTTAGTCATTATTGATAAGCGAAATCAGAAATCATTTATAAGCGAAGAAATTAACCCAGCAAATTTTACGGTTTCCTTAACCCTTCGTTCTCCAAATTAATTACCCTGAATCTCATAAGTGTGGTCTAAATTAATGTTTGAGTTATATCAATTTATTGCAGAATTTATTGTTCGCAATTCTGAGTCAAGCAAGCGGCAACCGAAAATCTTGTATCTATAAACCGTGTCCAGCCACGATCGATGTTGCGTTTGCTGTAAAATAAAGATATCTTTTGAGACTCGTCTTTGATGCACAAAGGGTTAATATATTCTTTTTTTACATTGACCGGGATATCATTAAAGGTGAAACGATATATAATTTAGTATATTAACACTAGCAATTGACAGGAAGTTTTAAAAAAATACCAAGACACTCCCAATGCCATCCTGTAGAGAATCAAGCACCAATCCGGGACCATATGGCCCTCCAGGCTTCTCTAGATGCTGGTAGGCAGATTATAAGTATTGGGCCACCACATGTGGCCAGTCACCTTTGAAGTGTCCGGAGCTCAGAGGATGCCATTTGCGGGCGAACGCAGCAGAGTTACGATTAAGGAGAGAATTTGGAAAACTACTGGTAGCTCTAGCGGACAAAATGTATTTATTGCAATTTGTCAAGGTCGAACCTAGAAATTCGCAGTGAGAAGCCAGTGTGTAAAGCACTGAGCCAGAATTTTGTGTCAAGCAATGTAGACAACTGTTAAGTTGTCTACATTGCTTCAACAACAGTAACAACTTGTAACAACAGTTGTCTAAGCATTCTGTAGACAACTGTTTTAACTGTCTGTTAACTGTAGTTGAGTATCAGCATTTCAGTCTCTTTAAATAAATAAATTTGAAAACTGAAAACTACACGCATCTATAATAAGATAAAAATTTCTAGTACCTGAAATCGAAAGTTATGTTAAAGAGAGCCATCAACAGGTATATATGTAATATAAAATGGAAAACCTGAAATGAAGCTATAGTGGTTTTACTAAAAAAGATCTGACACGCAAGGAAACCCACGACGCCGTGTAAAGAAGAAAAAATATCAGTTCTAAAAAATAATTGCCTGCTGAAACCTTTACAAAATTTTTAACTGCAACGCTTTAGTGCTTTCACGCAATCAAAATTCCAAGTTTATATTGAAAGCAGAAGTGCTGCCTTGTTTGCCCTTCCACCAGACAAATATTCTTAGATAAATGTGCTTCCTAAACAAGCAAGATTTAATAACCGTAATTTAGTGATGCTGCAAACTGGAAATATTGCTTCGAAATCAGCTAAAGAATACTTTTAAGTACTTGTAGAGTCAATTGTTCTTAATTATAATACTTAATGTCTTTCTTTCAAGCGTATAAGCTACAATCAACGATTAGATACCCATCATATGTCAATGTGAATTACTCCTATAAGTCTAATTGTATTCTTTAGAAGGACAATCGACAATTACCTTGATTGTGAACTAAAAATAGTTTAATGACTGGTATCAGAAGGACATCAAAGTTGAAATATTTAATACCGACAGTAAAACCTGAATGTTATAAGTTTGAAAAAAATCAAAACTTTACATTGTCTAGTGATAATTTACAAGGACTTAATTGACGGCTTAGTAAATCGACATTCAATTTCCCCGAGCAATATGCCTTACATAAACATTTTTATTTTATCTTCCTCTTAAAGTCTATAAATGGTGTCAGACTATTTTAAGTCAAGGCAAAGAGAAGACACTAAATATTTGAAGCGAAAACTGATAGACTTTAAATGGTTGGATGGTTGACATAGCTAGGATCATATTGTTTCTTCTCATTCTAATGCTAATTAAATCTAATTAAGACTGGTATCTACACATTAAAGTTAATTTCTACTACGGTATAGACCAGCAGTGGGATTCAAAACCAAAGAGTCTGGTTCCGCAAAACTATTCAACCAACATTAAATCAAAAATGTGGTATATTTTTAATTTATGAATTATAAAT
>CM063505.1:137941546-137986546 GCA_032207245.1 Pardosa pseudoannulata
ACTTTTATCTAAACAGTTAATTCGCCAAACAATCTAGAATTACAGATCTAGTATATTAATGCATATTAATCAAAGGTACTGCTTTCAGTGCAAAAATTACTCTTGAAGAATTGCATTTAGTAAACAGCTTTTTGAGTAACAGCTGTTTTGCCTTTTAAAATGGCATTTTTTTTTTTAAATATACACACATTCACTTATATATAGAGAGAGTGGGGGAAGGATTTATGAAGTTAAGAAGTATATCAATGAGCTAAAATTACATACAGTAGTTTCTTCCTTTAATTCATTTTATGTTGTTCATTCAATGTAATGTCACTACATAGAGTAGTATATAACAGATGAAAGATCAAGGAATTAAAGTACTTAGTAAGGCTAATATATTTTTACGGAATCCAAGTATGATTTTTATCTTTATTCTGTATCTGTCAATTTTCAGTTCTGTCAGATTAATCAGAAAAAAAGATCTAATTTTTTATCTACATACCTATTAAAAAAGATAAACACGCATTTTATCTAAAAATATTGGGTTTAGAGGAATACTACTTCATTACAGACGTTTTACTGGTAAAATCCATAAACATAAAACTATGATAAGAACATTTTTTCAACAACTGTAAAAGAGTAGTACATAATTAGTACATAAATAAATTATTAACATCATATTATGATTTATTTCCTTCAAAAAAAGTAGAATATAATGAAGAATGCATATATCTCTTTAGTATTGTTACTTAAAAACTAATAGAGACGAAGATTATAAAAATAAATAATTACATTACATTAATACATACATAAAGGAATAAAAATTTATCGTTTTTTATTTGATTTTAAGAAGGACTTTCTTTACTACTTAATAAAATAATATTTTTAATTGCTAATTTATAAAGTTCTACAATATACTAGTTTTCATTTTAGTTTTTTATTCACATGCGCTTTTTACATATACATACAGTAAGAATAAAACTACTGAATATTTATGCATGAAAATTTTTTCTCCGTACAAAGGACGAGCTTTGGAAAGACATTTCTTGATACATCGTAAAATTTTGATATTATGTTCCCATTACAGATAAAACATTCCTCTCTATCATAAAGTAACCGATTTACATTTTATATTTTTTTGCATAATAAATAGAGGAAGTATATGCAAGCTTTCTTTCCCTCGCTCTTACGCTATATTAATGCAGATTATGTTGAGTTCAAACATTTTGCAGCAAAAAATCACTTCATATTCACGATAAAGATTATAACCTTTTTTTTATTTAGGTAATAAAAATAAATAAGGTTAATAAAATTATATACCACATATTCTTCTTACATAATATTTTTTCTAAGTTATAGAAGATTTATAAGGAGGAATAACATCTGGTAATAGCATTTGATGAAGATGATGCTTAACTCAAATATTTTTTACAGTTTTAAGAGTAAATACTATTTTATTCCTCTATTTACTTTACATGCCGCTTCAAAATTATGGTTTACATGCTGGTTTAGCATCCTACTTTATAAAAGACGGCCCGAAGAAAAACTTTAAAATATAGCAAATTATTTCCAATCAGATTAATATATTTAACTTACGACGGCAACATTCATCAACTATTTAAAAGAATATTTCGTGAGAATAGAGACACACATAATTTATGCTTATAACTAGCGAAATACATTTATATTTGTCATGACTTATAGCTACCTACACAGAGCATCTACTACTCATTCAGTCAGTCAGTTAATTAAAACTATCGACAAGAATTTTAGTCATTATTCAACGGCAACCTGCACTTTGACTCCTGTTAGTCAGATAACCCTCCTACTCAATAAGGCAGAACAGGCTGCAATTAATTTAAACCAAGGGTACTCCGAAATTAAAGCTCCTCTTTTTTATCTTTTATAGACCGAAACTTTGAATTATGGAACTGGATGGACACGAAAACAATGTTTTGAATTTTACAGCCTTGCTCGTTGGTATTCATGACAGGTTGCCGTTACTACCGATAATGAAAATGTAAAACGAAAGAACATGTTTCATTGTCACGCTCTGTTGTTGCAGGTGGTAACAAAAAAGCAAAAGTAGCGCAACCACGAAATCGGCTATTGATCTTGTTCAATAAGGTAATTATCGATTTACTTAAAGGTCAAGATCTTGGTTTCCTACACATGCCAGATTATGTAAATTACGTGGCGGGGTTTTCTTGGTAATCTTTATCAGCGTGAGAACGCACTATCAAAGGCTTGAGAATGTTCAAACAGATGTATTTGTACCAGGCCACCGTTCTAAACTTTCAAGGAAATAACATTTAATGTCAAAAGTAATCGAAAGGTCACAGGTGAGAGCCCGCAAGTGTATATCAATTGGGATTGTCTTTTCCCTTCCAGAAAAGGAATTTCTTTAGACCAAGGTTGAAGTATTCAGATCAGTATGTTAGTGAAATTAATGGCTTCGGACAGTTTTCTTGTCTAAAAGTCGTTCAGTTTATTTGTGGGAGGGATAAGAACACTCAAAATTATGACATATGCCAAAGAAAAATATGACGAAGGTGTTTTAGAAATATTTGTACTGTGATATTTCAAAGAAATGAATTTCTTTTTATTGCTCTTCAAGAACTGGTAGTTGTTCCTCATATGCACCTGGTGAGAATTGCATATTGAATCTATGTTACAAATGCCCATTGGCATACGGATGGTCACGAGAATTATTCTTTCGTGATGTATGATTCTACGGAATAATATTCAATTACTGCATATCATAGCGGGTGGGAGAAGGCGGGAAGGGTTATTGATGGTCATTCGCGAGCCTTTAATGGGGTGAAGACCATGAAGATAAAATATTCTTATACATTTAGCAAAATCAGTCAATCAAAATAAGTCTCGCATGTACACATTTAACACTCAATTTTTATATTAAAAAACTGTGATTTCTACTGTTTCATCTTATTAAATTCAAATAGTATAAAACGTTTGTTTTTCTATCATTGATGTTTAAGCAAAAGTCCCATATCATGGTTTTAAGATACCTAGATAATTACAGTTATTTTCAACTATTACAGTAGGTTTAGTGTAACAATTAAAAAATTACTGTAGGTGTTTTGGTGACTAATTAACAAGAGATGACGAACTTGTATGTACTTCCAAATCACAATGTTTGGACATATGCATGAAAGCAAACGATATTTTTTAACTCTATGCATACCAAAAAATTCAAAAATTACGTTATCTCAAGACAATTTTTTGAAAATTTTGCAATTTAAAATGGATGTATCTGAAATTCTCATCATGTTACGAGCCTGAATTTTCGAACCGATACTCTTCTTTGATTTGTTCTCAGCACATTCAAATAGAGCAATTCATTCTAAAATATTTTACTCATAGCAAATAAAAAGTTTTGGAATGTATTTAATATTTTAATAACTATAAAAAATGTATTAGCAATGTTTCTGTAAATATGGAACAGAAATAAATGCACAATCTTTTCTTTACTGAAAAAGAAAAGTTAGATATGGTAATGATTTCACACTTCTATCAATAACTAACTATGTTTGCAGTTTAAAATGTAAATATTTTGACACTTTGATACATTTCGCACTGTACCAATCAGTCTTTGGCTATTTGGATTTAATAAATAAACCTTCTTTATATATATCTACAATTTAGAAATTTTGATGTGTTTCACTAAAAATATTTTTTTCATTTTTGAAAAAAATTGAGCTCTCCAGTTTTACAACCATAGATAGCAGCATGTTATAAATATTTTATTCTGTATATTTGGTCAAAGTTATTTGAGAGTGTAAGTACAACAAATGTTGAGACAATTGAAATCCCCGTTTATGCAGTCCTTGTTTCATCAAAGGGAAATACCTAAAATACAGAAACAAATTTTTGGTGTTTTAAATAGCAGTTAATAGTCTGCTGTGATTAGGGTCGCTCTTTTTACGAAAGAAGGTTTTTTATGGTTTAAGGGTGCACAAGTTATTTTCAATTATGAAACACCACCCCATTTTGAGGTAAATTTTGCCCTGATCTAGGATTAAAAAAAAAGATAATTCTGTTTTTAAAAGACAATATAACTGTATATTCATCTTCTTACTCTGTACTTCATCTTACACTGGTGCTCTGCCTTATAGCGACATCAAAAAAGCCATTTCCTCCTTCAGAAATGACTGCTGGAATGCTGAATGGAACTTACAAACTAGGAACAAGCTTCACTTTATTAGACCGTCGATATCTTTTTTGGCCATGTCTCTCAAACCGCAAATTAGATGTCATTTTAACACGTCTTCGAATTGGTCATACTAGACTTACTCATAAACATTTACTATTGGCTGAGCCAGCTCCACATTGTTCTTTCTGTCACACTCATCTGACCGTTCATCATATGTATATTTGGTCAAAGTTATTTGACAGTGTAAGCACGATAAATGTTAAAAGTCAATTTAAATCCCCATTTTCGCGGTCCTAATTTCATCAAAGGGAAATACCTAAAAGAACAGAAACCACATTTTTGGCATTTTAAATAGCAGTTAATAGTCTGGTGTGATTAGGATCGCTCTTTTTACGAAAGAAGGTTTTTTATGGTTTAAGGGTGCACAAGTTATTTTCAATTATGAAACACCACCCCATTTTGAGGTAAATTTTGCCCTGATCTAGGATTTAAAAAAAAAAGATAATTCTGTTTTTCAAAGACCATATAACTGTATATTCATCTTCTTACTCGCACCTAATATTTGAAGAAAAATATTTCCCTGTCAAATAAATTTCTTTGAATTTCGATTTACATAAAATATTTATAGCGCCCCCTCTTTGAGTCATAGCCTACGGTTTGCACACCACTGTTATAGATAACGAAAACTGTCCCAGAATAATTTGTTCCGCCAAATCTTAGCAGATTTTTTTTAAATGTTTCTTGAGACACCCTACCTGCAACATAAAAATTGTGTACTAAAAATATGAGAGAGAAGTCAACTTTTTAAGACTCAAAATAAGGTAAAAGTTATTAGCAAATAGATATTACATAGCCACTTCAAGCTACTGTTTCAGTGCAGAGACAAGTAAAGCCTTGTTACCGAAGCAGAACTAAGCTGTAGTTTAATAACGTTTACTTCGATCGTAGCTATAAAACTGCTGGTTGCTATGAAATTTACTTAATTTTGTGACTCTATCGCATTGAATTTATTTCTATATTTTTTTAATCTGGGACAAAAGCTTTATACTGTCTAACATATAATATTTCCTATTGTATACTTGAACCGAACGATAGCCGAATAAGTAGCGTGCTGCTTTTTGATACTGGAGTTCATTACATGGATTTGAATCCAACTGCTAGCATAGATATTCATAGCCGTTCAGAATCGTCTTTAAATAGTAGGTCCTGGTCTCATTAGTCCTTTTGTAACAAAATAAATAGACCACAGTACACTAAATAAATCCTAGGATTTATCTGAATAAGTCTCAGGTACAAAGAAATTAGCCCTAAAATATTCTTGAAATAAAGCTATAAATAAAATATCTAACATCCAATTAATGGGGAAAATATTATAAATTATATTAAATATTAATATATACTATAAACCCTATTAGTGTAAAATTAAGAAACCTCGTAAACATCTTGGTTTGTCTTTCTATATCTACTGTACCTTATTCACTAGGAAATAGCAGGTAACATTAGCACCGTTTACATGTGCCAAAAGCAGCGTAGAATGCAGGGTAGATACGCGAATTGTACTCCCCTTTCAAGAATTATCCCTAGCTAGGGAAAAAATTGAGGGGTAGAAAGAACCCACCTTTCTACCCGGGTAATAGCAGAGTTTACTCTTCTTTCCCATCATCCTTTGCGCTTACAGATGATTGCCGTCCCGTATGATCACGTGACTTCTAGCGACGATCCCGGCGAAATGGAGGGTAGAAATAATTGACCATGTAAACGGGTTTCTCCGACTCTCCTAGCAAAATCCCTTTACCCGGGTAAAAAGAAGGGTTCAATACTGGCACATGTAAACGGGACTTTGTAGTCTTAGTATCAATGTTGAGACAGAAAAGAATAGCGTTCATTTCCAATCGGTAACACGTAAGATAATTAGACTTAGAATAGGAAAAATTAGTTTAGGGAACAACAGCTGCTAACCCTTTGCAGATTCAAGGGGATTCAATGTAGTGAGCTTGATATTATAAATGCTTAAAGAAGATAACAATTATTAAAAATACCATTAAACCCACAGACTCTTTTTACTATATGTCATTACAATATAAATATAATAAAAAATCACAATTTTATTACACTCGTGACAATTTATAATACTGGTCAATTTATTATATTCACTAATAATTTTATGAAGTAAACTTACTTTACTTTCAGCAAAAGGGATGCTAATTTTACAATTTGGATTTAACGCTATAAAATTTCCTTTTAGAAGAGTAAAAGTCACTTTTCAAATTTTAGCTTCAAACTATTCTCTACTTTAATTATTTCTCCGCAACTAATTTGTTGACTTTTCGTACATTAGTTCGTAAATTATTTCAGTTATATAATTTTGCACCATCTTATCCTGAATCTAAAAGTGTGAATATGGTACATCCATTTCTATAATGAATGTCTATCGACACCTTAATTTCCTAAGAATGTCTAATTTTAAATGGTTTTACATACACATATTAACAGCAACTTTTGGCATAAAATCAATTGTAATCGTATTAGAGAATTATGATTTCAGTTATACTGAGAAATACACGCGTTGTTGCATGACTATGAGATTAAATTTTTTTCTTCCATGTTACATTTTAGTGCAGATAGTCGTAGTGAATAGTTCGAAAAAATTTTAATAAATCCTTCTATTTTACAATAATATTTTATGAACAAGCATCAATGTACCAATAAACTTACTGCTCAAATTATATATATATAACTGACAGTTTGAAGTCCTAAAGGTTTGGCATTTAAAGGCAAAGGTGTTAACCATTTACATGCTGAACTATGAAATGATAAAAGTAATCATGTATTTTTTAATTAGACTACTTTATTTGACTACTTTATATATTTTTACTCTACATCTTTATATCTTTATGCAATAAAATTTTGAAGTTTTGAGAAAGCAATTTTTATGTACGTTTTATATAGTTTCATTTTTAAAACATTTGCGTTTTGGGTGAAGTTTTACCAAATAAAAATTTTATTAACGAAATGATTTTCTTCTCTAACATTTCAAAATCTTTTCTCATGCAATTTATATATGCATCGTGAATTGTGTCACAATTTCTGAAAAAAAAAAGATATTTTGGTAGATTTTACTGTAAAAAGATCCAAAAAATCTAAAAAGCAATGATTTTTAAAATATCAATTTTTAAAAAATATAAAACTTATTTGAGGTGACAAAAAATTACTACGCATAACTATGTGAGTGTGTTTTAAAAAACTTTTAGATTGATACCAGCATTTGGGACTTTCTGGTATTTTTTCAGAACAAAATTCAAACATACTAAGTGATTTGAATTCAGAAACTATCTCTAACTTAATAAATACACTCCTATTTAGTGACGTTTCCATCTCAATATTAATAGACAATAATAGAGTCATTGTCAAGTTAAAAAAAAAGAGTGTTATCAGACAAATACATGTTTTTACACCAGGGACGTAGCAAAAAATTTCCATGGGGTATAGATCTCTCTCTTCAACTTATATCTCTAAATTGCTGCTGCAATTTTTACATGTATTATGCATATTTACATCAATCTTCATAGGGGACCATGCCTCCTTTACTTCACAACTGCCTTACACTCAAGTTTTGATTGATGTTTGATTAAATACAAGTAAAATATTAAGACTTAATGGTTAAAGCAATTCTTTCTTTCTGGTAAAAAAAAAGTATTTCTTTAAACTATTGTGAAAGAAAAATGAAAAAGATGTATATTTGATTTTCATCTGGTCTAATATCAGTTTTACAGCAAATGTTTTACTACATACTCCCTCATGATTTCAAATAAACTACTGAAAATAACTTTCTCTCTCACTATATACATACATACATATATATATATATATATATATATATATATATATATATATATATATATATATATATATATATATATATATATATATATATATAATATGTATATATATATATGTATATATATGTATATGTATATATATGTATATATATATGTATATATATGTATAGATGTATATACATATATGTATATATGTATATGTATATATATATATATATGTATATATATATATATATACATATATATATATATATATATATATATATATATATATATTATACATATACATATATATATATATACATATATATATATATATATATATATATATATGCTCTCGGTATTGGTCTTAATACGTATACATACAGCTTTTGCTAAATACAGTTATTTCCTACTCTTTTCATACCAATGGATACTCGCAGCCATTTGGATTCTGCTGTATATTCTGATCTATTTACCCCTAATATAGCACAATCATTGACAGTAGTAGTACTCCCAAATAACCAGGCTTCCTGTGTCTAGAAGTTTTATAATAGTATGCCATTTCGAGTATGAACTGCTTTAGTCAAAATCCCATTAATTTTTAGAAATATAGCTGATACGACTGTATATTAGTGAACAAAAGGTGGGTTTTTTTCGGTTTCTATAGAGCTTATAACTTATAAAACGCTTAAAAAGTTTAAACAACAGTACTTTGGAGAACTTTTTACCAACTGGAAACTTTTTATCATACCTGAAATTTTTGTCTATACAAGAAAGCAGGATTAGATAGGTAAAGGTAAATACTTACGAGGAAGCACTACATTTATATACAAGTAATCACTGGATACATAAAAATAGAATAGGTTTTATGTACTTAAAAGGGAACAAATAAAATGGAGAGTTTAAAAATTGCTTTAACCCGCAGCTAAAAAGCGTTATTTTAAAATTTTTATCTAGAAAATCCTGTCTTATTCTAACAGTGGATATCGTAAACCGAAATATCCCCTGTTATCGGCAGAGAAGGTTTCACTATCAATAAAAGCTATATAATTGATATAATCGGATTACTTCTGCTATCTCAGTGATGTATAAGTGTTTTTCCTGGGGCAAAACTTGTTTTTGCTACTTACCAGTATTACCAAAATTTATAAAATGGAATAGAATTAATATTAACGAAGGGATTAGGAAAATGTAAATTCCCCAAAAATCTCCCACTAAAACTTCTCTAGACGTATTTTAATATATTAAATAACCATTTATTTGTAAATCTGCAAACATTTTAGTTTATGACTCAAGTAGCTGCATTTATATAATGGTTTACGTATGCTAGAAATTATGTGCATATATATATATATATATATATATATATATATATATATATATATATATATATATATATATCAGTGGCGTGCGGTCCATATGTGCAGGGCCCTAGCAAAATTATGAGAGACAATAATTTTCTGCACCTATGTCTACCTATCTTTATATGGTATATAATAAATATTATTTATAATATATTCAAATATTATGTTGATTTGCTTGCTTGGATTCTCGCAGTGCGTGCGGTACTAGGTGCTGCATTAAGTAGCACGTTCAAAAGCAAACAAACATAAGAAATTTTTATGTGTACGCACTGCGCTGTAATAGAAAATCACGTTTTATATGTATGTGCTACTGGAGAAGCACAGCATACTATAGCACTGAAGCAAGTGCAGCTATTTTTCCTGCAATTGGCATTCAGAATCATCCGAAGGTACGGTTTATTAAGCGTTGTATTAGAGCGGGGACTTACCTGCTGGAGCGATTTTAGTTTTCTAACTGATTAACTGGCCACACGATTTTGCAGAGAATTAATGTTTAAATTTATATATTGTAAGATTTTGTTTTCATGGAAATGTAAAAGAAGTATTTCATCAATATAAAGGGAAATGTTTTAGTGTGGTCAAATAATTTCGGTGATGTATTATATGTATAGAAATAATTCGCTGAAAAACAATTTTGTTTTGTTAGACAAAAAAGAAACGAATTCTAATAGAATAGTCCAAATTTTACCATTCATTGTGTCTTGCAGACAGTATATAAGTTATATCTTCAACGCCATATCCCTGGTATTGATTTAAAAAATGTTTTTCGCAGAATATAGGATTTACAAATATCAAAAACAATTAATAAATATCATTTAAACCACTGACCGAGCGAAAAACAGTTCGTTCTATTGGCGCCAGCGTGCAGCGAAATCCTCTGCACGTGGACTAGACTTTCGGTTTGTCGGCACCCATGAGCATCCCGATGAGGCACCGCAGCAGCGGGCGCCGTGTGGTGCTACGTTTGCTGAAAATATAAGTTTTTCGTGGAAATATAAGCTTTTCATTCTTTTATAAGTAATACGGATAGACGTATGGATTTTGTGTACAAATGAATAATAAACCTTAAAGAAGTGTTTAATGTACAGTTTTATGGTTTTATTATTATTGCTGTTGTTGCGCTCTGCACACCCTGCTTGAACACCTACCGCACGCCACTCATATATATATATATATATATATTGTTACCAATTTATGAAGCGTAGCGTTCGTGGATTGAGTAGACTT
Source organism: Pardosa pseudoannulata (assembly GCA_032207245.1). Classification (NCBI taxonomy): domain Eukaryota; kingdom Metazoa; phylum Arthropoda; class Arachnida; order Araneae; family Lycosidae; genus Pardosa; species Pardosa pseudoannulata. Next base: position 137,952,115 of record CM063505.1, read on the forward strand.
TGAATTATGACAGCAAAAATAACAGCACTTTATTCGTAATGCAGGGAAAACACGAATACAGCAGCCAACACCGCGAGAACTGGCTAGCACAGGCGATAGCTCACTCAAACTCTTAGCGCCAAACAACGTAGGTCTTTACAAATTTCTCAGCTAACTGACCCTCGATCAGGATCGGCCCCCGGTATTTATATCCTCGGGAGAAACTGGAATATTCTAGAAAGTACTAGGTACAAACGGTCACCAAGAAAGTCACCAAGTCGCCAAATTTGGCGATAAATCGCCAAACTTGCCGCCAAAAATTAGTCGCCAAAAACATCGCCAACGAGCCAATATCTCGCCAAATACATGATTTACCCCTTATAATACACAGTATACGGCAAAAATACATGCCAACTTGCGAAATTCATAACAATATATATATTTATATGTATATATATATATATATATATATATATATATATATATATATATATATATGTATACTAACTGAAGTACCCAGCATTACTCGGATAAAGACATTTTATATACATTAAATCATTTAGATATTATATAATTTGATATTTTATATAAACTAAAATTATTTTGATTACAAGTCAGTGGTGCAAAAATTTACAAAAGTCTAATAATACAAACATTATTTTTAATGCAAAACCTGAGTGCAAACAATGTTTTACATTTGTCTGGAAAATATACAAGCAAAATATCTAACTTATAGACTATATCTATATCTATTTATCTCTCTCTCCCTCTCTCTCTCTCTCTCTCTCTCTCTCTCTCTATATATATATATATATATATATATATATATATATATATATATATATATATATATATGTGTGTGTGTGTGTGTGTGTGTGTGTGTGTGTGTGTGTGTGTGTGTGTGCTTGCGTGCGTGTAAATCCATATATGCATTTATACATATAATACACACACACACACACATATATATATATACATACAGGGTTCACGAGTAAGCCCAGGTATTTATGCAAACTTGTTATAACGGGACGTAATTTTGGCAGTTAGTTCTGTGTCCCACAGACGTAAAAAATCTGTTACAGTGGGCTGAAATGTCGGGTACTATGGACTCAAAAACTGAAAGGGAAAAGAAGTGAAAATTTCGGAGAGCCGGAACAGATAAAATTTTAAAATATAAGAAATTATAGGTAAACATCGTCTCGCGTGCCGTTTTGCTGAACATCACTGGAAAGTACGTTTTAAGGTGTTAAGAAATTAATGCTCTGAAGAGTTTAATCTATATCTGCACTAATTAATGGTCCAGGAAAGTTTAAATTCAACCTTTCTCTTACCTAATGTCAAAGATGTCTTCGAAATAGGAACAAAACTATAGACGAATTTGCGAGGTATACAAATCCATAGTCATTCTTCTTTATATATATATATATATATATATATATATATATATATATATATATATATATATATATATATATATATATATATATATATATATATATATATATATATATGTATATATATATATATACATATATATACATATATATATATACATATATATATACATATATATATACATATATATATAATATATATAATATATATTATATATATATATATATATATATATATATATATAAAGAGGAGTTTCTGTGGAAAGCCACTTTTCTCTTTCGAACGATAGCAGAAAAGATATGGCGTAGTACTTCAGTATCGGAGTTCCTGTATTCGAAATTCTACTTCTGGTATTGATATTCGTAGCCGTTCTGAATTGGTTCACAACTATATTAAGCAATTAATTTAACCTTTTAAACATCGCATTATTTTCGATTTACAGTAGTAATATTAAAATTTTGTTTCAGTGCAATAACAAAGACTGTACTAAAGGAAATTTCTGAAATAAAATTTGGGATTTTTTGGTATGTTTCTTTATGGGAACATTTTTATGCTAGAGTGAGAAAAATACTCGAAATTTTACTCAGAGAGTTATGACAATGTTGCATTTTGGAAACGTACATGCAGGTTTGTTTCCTTAATTTTTTTTCCATATTCCCATACCAAAGTTATTATAATTAAAGTTTATGTTGTTAGTAAACATTGCTGATTTAAATAATTCTGACTTGGTTTTCAATTTATTGGGAGTTTTTAAGTATTACCATGTAAAAAATACTAACAAAAGTTTCTTTTTTAGTTTCTGTGTAACTTAGAATTTATCTTTACAACGTATTTATTATATAAATAAGATGTATGTCTTTGTAATTATAAGAATTGAAATGCAATTTTAGTAAAACTTTGTTTTCAATTGTATGCTTTCCTGTGAAATATTCCCTATGGCATATAGAAGGTTAATTGCGTCTGTCTGTTCAATGATCCCTAACAAATCGCTGAAATGCGATTCATTCTTTCTACATTCTAGAACTCTGTAATCCAATATAATGACACAAAATTTGCCTGTTAGGAAAAGAATTATTCTGTAATTTTTGTTGAGAGTGAAAAATATTTGACAGGAGATTTTCTTCTTTAAGTTAATAATGAGACGTCATTAGTCGTCATTTGAAACGTCTTTCAATTTGCAACCGAATGTCTGTAGCCTAACGAAATTATACATTTTAGATACTTAACCCATTAATGATCAGAATCTTTATTTGGGGACAGTAAAAAAAAAAATAGTTTGTATGATTTTAAAATTTTCTTGAAACAATTGTTTCTTTTTAATTAAGGTACTTACCAATCCTATGAATAATCTCCCAAATTATTAACGCTTGTGATTATTTATAATCTTGTCGTTTGTATCTACATTTTATGATTTTCCAATCATTCTAAAACGATACCTCCGGGGGTGGCAGGCCGAGCCTGGGGGTCTTCTGCTGGATCCCTGATTCTAAATTACGAGCACCCAGCGGGTATAATTTTCTGTAGCATACCTTAAGCTACACGTGCTCCTCGGGTGCTGCTAAATGAGTAGCATGTTCATAGCCTTGTTAAGGCATTAGTTTAATGTCTGTATCACCTGCTGCGTTGGAAAAAAATGATTTTCCAATCCTTGCACATAAATTTACTCTTTCGGAGGGTACTTCCACTCATATTATAGTGAATAGCTACATCTATTATGAAACTTCCATTTACAGTATTGTGTACATATATGATAGCAAATAAAACTTTTATCCTTTTCTTACATCCTATTACGTTTAAAATGACAACTCATCTTTTTGGAGATTTCCTGTAATATCCGAAATTATCTAAATTTCACATTTTATTTTACTTTTAGGTGTGCATATTAGCTTCTATATTAGATATTTACCAATATACAGTTATTACAAATTACCCGGGCTTTAAGAACTTAAAAAATCTTTTTTGGGTACTTTGTATGGATGTCTGACATTTGCAAATAAATTTTTTATATTCTCATTATTGGTATGCTATCGGTGGTATCTTTATCGGAAACTGCTTTTCATGAATAGGATACACAAATGAAACGATAGGAAGTTTAATGCTGCAAATTTTTTATATGAACAAGGTAAAGTAAAAAGGTTCCTGGAATTTGTAACTACAATATAACTTGCAATACGCAAAAAGGTTTAAGAAACGGAGACTTCAAAGCAGACTATTTGAATTCACACACTTGTTCCGACATTTATACAATTGTGCAAAACTCTCCTAGGCCGGACGATGGACGATTGGTTAGGGTGCTTACCTTCGGAACCGCAGTTCATGGGTTCGAATCCCACTATGGCATGGATGTTCGTAGCCGTTCGGAATCGGCTTTAAGCAGTAGGTACCGGTCTCATTAGCCTCGTGTTACAAAAAGTAGACCGAAGCACTCCAAAAGCAAACCAAATCAAAACTCTCCTGGAACCATTTATTAGAAAGCTCCTTAAGCTGTCTCGTCACATTTTTCAGTATTTCTTCTGAACTAGTCAAATACTATCCACCGGATGATGGTCGAATTTTCAGTACTAGAGTCCCCGTGTTCAAATCCCGCTCCTAGTATGGATATTCGTAGACGTTCCGAATCGGCTTTAAGTTGTAGGTTCCGACCTCATTAGTCCTCGTGAAGCAAAAAAGTATACCTTAGCGTTCCAAATCAAATATTGTCTCTTCAATATATATTTTAGTTTCTAAAACAACTTGTCTTAGCATAATTTTTGCTTCTTTGGAGACGTTCTTGTTTTCCGTTAAACTAATTGGCATTTTTTGAGGTTCATAAAGAAAATACCATGTCTAATCTCCACTGACAATGTTTTTAAAAAAAATCGTCATCTGCATCTACTATTTCAATGAACCATTGACACTTGAACTTATCTCTGTTGTGAAGATAATATTTTCGGAATCATGTACAAGCAAGCATGAGGCATTTTCAAAGAATGGGGAATTCTGCAACAGTTCTATGTGAGAAATTTACGTCAGATGCCATTTCACTAATTGTTAATCAGCTTTCAATGTTTTCGATAGGGGCAGATGTGTTAGGACAACCGTTGCTAGCATCCTCTCCATCACTCTTGTGTAGACTTAGATAAAAGGCATGTGTTATTCGAACATTTGCGGTTCTTTCTTTATAACAACATTTCCATATGCTTCATTTAAGGCTGCTTAGTAAATGTTTATCTTCCCAAAATTTGACAAAAAAAAACGATATTTCTATCTCGTTACATTGTTAAATATAACTTAGAATAAGAACCAAAGATGTTTTACTATCCATTATTTTAAAATTAATACAAATATTACCACAACAGACAATATGGTTATAATTAACTACTTTAAACTTTTTTAAAACAAAAATTTTGAATTTGAATCACTCCAGGTACATTTTAACCGTCATATACCTTCAATATTTATCGAGAAATTATCTTTTAGAGTATAAAATAAAAGTTAAAACTAATGTACTTCTAACAACAAAAATCTATCTTTTTGCAATCAAAAGAATTATAAATAATTTCTACACGAAAAAGTAGATGTTTTAACTCTTTAAAAAAATTTTTAATAATATTTCCTCTGAATGCTTTCAATGGCAACTAATTTTTATTTTAAGGCTTAAAAGGTACTCTATTAATAAAAATTACCATATAATACGCAAAAGTAATGAGGATGGAAAAAATTTAGTAATTTTTTTTAAACAACTAATAACTGAAAACTTTTAAATACATTAAAATTCTACTTTCACATTAATATTTCTAATAATATATTAAATTTTCAGGAAGATTAGCCCAAACTAAAATGAATTATGATAGTCTACTGCGCCCCTAACATCTGGATAGTCTCAAAGAGTAATTAACAAAACCGTAGAAAATCCCAGAATTTAATGTTTTCAATGCTATTCGTAACGTAACATTTCAAAATCCATGGCCAAAAAATTGATTAATTAAAAAAAAATAAATACACTTGTCTATATGAACATTCCTGTAGCGTTCGCTGACTGGCTAAACAAATACCCGTTTAGCTTCTTGCATTTTCTAAGAATCAGACACGTCTCAATAAATTTAGTTCTTGCAATCACCGTGGCGACCTTTGGAAATCAATTTCACGAACTTTTTAATTCTACTTTGTATGCATAGCGAAATACACACTAAGAAGTAAATCGTTATATTCTTACTGTCAAATAATAAATACTTAATTTTCGAGAGTAAACATTGTACTATGGTAGTAAGATGTTCCCTATCTGTATCGGAATCAGTAGGATCGAATTCCACTAAAGACATGGACGTTTGTAGCTATTCGGAAATGGTTATAAGAAAACGTAGGTTATGTTTCAATTAATATTTAACATATTGACATTAAAGCTGAAAACAGACAAAATAAAAGCATGGGGAAAGAGTCATTTTTAGGTCAAACTTCACAATGTAACATCAATTTATAACTATTTCATAACGCTTCAACTGTTTTCACACTCCCAATAATACGGATTTTTTTTCAATTTCGTAAGAAAAATTGTTTTTTTATGTATCATAAGTTATTTCATGTATTTATGTGAGTCTAAAATTAGTCAACATTTTCGTATCCAGTTGGTCTAATTCTTAATGTTTCTATAAAATAACAAGACCTAAAAAAATCATTAGAGTTGAAAAGCAAACAGAGATAAAATAATACCAGTGAAAAGCAAATTATCTGCTAACATGTTCCACGGTCAGTTTTATAGGACGTTTCATAATGAAATATATATGATTAACATTGGGAGATGTCCTATGTGCTAAAGGTTGACTAAAATAGTACTAATTAACTCCGCCACTACAATCCATGTCCTCCCAAACAATAGGATTCCAGAGTTGTGTGACCAGAGTTGTTTTCCAATTTGTGATCTGAATAGCCTCTAGATCCTTCTCCACTTCATCGATCCATCTATTTCTAGGTCTTATACTTTTCCTTTGTCCTTGGCAATGGCCCTCGAAAACCTTCATCATGTCTCTTTAGTGATCCATTCTCTCCATGTGTCATAGACATTGAATTTTTTTTACCTTTATATAATTTATTATCTCTTTTCTCCAAACAGTTCTGCAAATTCCTTATTATAATGTCTGCTCCTAATATACCCCTCTCTGATGGGTTCAAATATGGCTCTTAAAATCTTTCTCTCCCAGGTAATCAACATTTTCTCTTATTTTCTATTTAAATCCAGGTCTCCAACCTATAAATAACAATTAGTCTGATAATTTTATACACTTGGAGCTTCGTTTTCTGTGATATTACTTTAAATCTTAATAATTTCTAAGGGGCAAAAAAGCTGCGATTTCCTGCATTTAGCCTTTGTGAAATTTCTAGCATAATATCATTGTTTTTAGTGACAATTGAACCCAAATATTTAAACTCTATGACTATTTAGAATTTTATCTCTTAGATTTACCTTTAGTTCAGTATATGTATATGTTCCTTTACAAATCCTGCTTATTTAGTCATTTTTATATTTATTTTCAGACCAAAATCACAGGCGTCTCTTATTAACTTACTGAAAAGTTCAATCAGTGCATTTTTGCCTTTTACTATTGAAACTAAATCAACGGCAAAAGCTAAACCCTGACAAGTTTTATTAAAATTCGAACCACCTCTATTAGATACTGGGTTTAAAGGTTTAAAATAGTACATTTTACACAAATCTAGAAGTGATTAATTTGTATTATAAAAACATTTATTCATGCTAATTTATATAAATTCTTTAGAAACATTTACTCTTCATATGAGAAGCTGACCCGTATTTCATTATCAGTTGACCTTGTAGAGACGACAGTGGGTACTTTGATTAAACATGAATATAAATAAATCGTTAAGCGATAATTGCTCTTCTTACAAGCTGATGTTCATTATCCGTTCACCGTGTACCGACAAGTGAGCAGCCGTTGAGAAATTGCGGACATGTATAATTTGTTCAGAGACATTTTTTTTCCATATAAGTTGTTCTCCATTTCTTTATCGGTTCAGCCTGAGGAAAAGAATGAATGATAAGCATAATGAATAAATTAAGATTGTTTAGATATACTTGCTCTTCCAGAAGACGCTGTCCCGTATTTGATTATCCGTGTTGAAAATAGAAAAAATGTACTTTTTAAAACACTACGGCTATATTTCAAAATTTTAGGGATGTCCTCTCCTTATAAAAGCATTAGTAGGATGTTGATCGAATAGCTATACTACCTTTCGATATCAAAAATCATAGGATCGAATCCCACTGCTGGCACGCATGTTCGTATGCTTTTGAAATCTGTTTTAAGCAGTTGGTTTCAGTCTAATTACTGCTCGTGTTGTAAAATATTGACATTAATGCTCCAAACCTCACCAAATCTTAATTATATTATCAGTTCAATGTCTATAAACGAGTGATCAATGCAACATTAAAGGGTTTCGTAATTGAGACTAATAATAAGTATTTTTTCGAATACATCTTCAATTTTGCCTATTCCCTAACTCAATAAGCAGAGTAATGTTTGAACCGATAACTAAAAGTCTTACGGAAATTTCATGAATAAAAAACTACTTTCAAAAATAACTCTATAATGATAGCCTACGTCGAATTAAAGTAATTGATTTTAAAAACCCCTAATGTTAAACTTTAATGTATTTTACTTATCCTCAACAGAATGATATTTATAGTGATACACTACCCGCTTCACATCAGGCCTTCGATCTGAGTATACATAGCCAGCGATAACACGTCCTCGTTTAAAAACACTGAGTGGGCTATTTTCATTTCAAATGTATTACACCTCATTAAATTAAGGTAGACGTACTTGCTGGTTGTCATTGGATGTGAAAATGAACATTTATTTAAATTCAAAGATGACTAAATTTAGAAAATTTTAATAATTTGGTAATCAGAAATATCATATTACACATCAAACACATTATGTGAGGACATAACACAGCATGTGAAATATCACAATAATAATACGGACAAAAACTATTTTGAAATTTAATAATAGCCTGAGTTGATTGGAAAATATGGCGAAGGATATAAAAAAATTCATCTCAATCCGTTCATTAGTTTTATAATGATTCAGGAATACAGACATGAAGAAATCTATAATTTTACTCAGATTACAGACTGAGTACAGCATACTTTGGAATGATTCTGTGTCGCCTAAAAAAAAAGAGAAAAACTAAGCAAAAACATAGTCTGAGTTAACCTTGAAATTTACGAAGATTACGTACGGGTGATTACTTGTGGAAATCTACGAATTATTACGAAGAAATCGTAATGTATCTCGATACATTTAGTAGATTTTCATGATATGCGGTAGCATGAACATTTCTATTATTCTATTATATAGAACAGGGGTGGACAAGACGTCGACCTCGAAGACATTTTAGGTAGTCTGCGCGACCATCCCGATAATGACCTCGGATATAAAGAATTTAATTTATGACATAGAATTAATGAATTATTTAAAATAAAAATTTACTACAGTTTACGCTTTAAAACTTAAAAGAAACTGTGCAAAATAATACAATGAATTTGTCGTTTTACAGTGGAGAATTAAATAGAAACAACTTGACAAAGTGGGATGCTTAGATTATAATATAATCGAATCAGTACCATATAATCATTATATGGTACTGATTCGATCTTTCTGATTCGAACATTTAATTTCGTGTTTACGCATTGCAATAAGCTCGTGCCAGCCACAATATGATAAACTTGTCGCAGATATACAGTGCCAAATTTCAACTAAACGAAGTGAATAGGATGGTCAATTTTTGATATATGACTACTTTGATTATTTTCGTCAGTAAATTTTTATTTTGTAAATATTAATATTGAGTTTTTTTAGAAAAATTAGATAACTTACCATTTTTTCTTGTTACCGAAAATAAATATATGAACGTATACGTTACGTAAATTTAGCTCTGCCATTGGTAGACCGCCTTCGACTTTTTAATGTATAGTAGACCACGGATCCCAAAAGTTTGGCCACCCCTGATATAGAATATTTAACAGACCGAGCCTTGTGTTTCTTGCCATTCATTTGCATTATTGGATGGATTCGTACCTGAATAAAAGTATAGACTGTAATTATAAGAAAACAAAATCGAAATTCGAGAAAAGATGTTCTTTAAGTTGATCCCACACTTACTTAGAGTAAATTTATAGAACCTACGTCTCAAACCGTTCAGTAGTTTTTGCTTAATCGAGCCCAGATATATTTATTGTGTTGTTAATATGAATATTACCAATTACGCAAATGTATTATACACGCAGTCTAAAATATATACACTCCTATACACGTTGAATTGACTTATGGTTATCTTTAATGTGCTATAGATTATGGTGATCTTTCTAAAGTCAAAAGCTGTAAGTAATGATTCCCGGGAACACTAAATCGGAAATTCACACAAATTCACAGGATTTTCCTCACCGTCATCGGTACACCGTTGTTCTCGCAACACCTGAATGAAGGGAGTTCTGACGATCCAAGTAGAGCGTGCAGAGATCCTTTCAATGCCACTGGAGAATAGCGAGTGAGTGGGTAAATGTGATCTGCATCCGTGCTGTAAATGAGAGGAACATGCTATGCACAACGCGTGGCTGGCACAAAGAATTAAATCTCACCGAAAAAGAAGAAAATGTTTCCGTTTTCTTTCTTACTCGTCTGCAGTGGACCTCGGCAAATCGTCTCCTGTGACGTAAAAATTATGAAATGTATTTGAGTAATGAAAGTTTATAATGGAGTCTTGCACTAGCTTCAGTCAATTCAACTGTAGCTTACTTCCTTATCGAACTTAAATTTAACACACACTAACCATTACCTAGGATGATAGCTGACAAATATATGTCACATACCATACAAATTAATTTGGAAGTATAACTTCCTACAAGTATGTATTCGAGTGAATATAGCATGCATATTGAAATATAAGAACAAAGGCTGTAATATTTAAGTGAAACATACTAATTTCAGACAATTGTTGAACAAATAAGCTAATTTTAATAACTGACATCAAATTTTAATTTAAACCGTCCTTTTTAAATCAACAAATTTTTTAATTTGAAAGTTGATTTGTCGTAAGAGAATAATATTGTATGACTACGGTTAAGGCAATAAACAAGTTTCTTTTTGGTAAAAGGATCTAAACAGTATTACAAGAATTCAAAACCTTATTTTGGGTGTTGTGTTTTGGACCTCTACAAACACATTTGCTCTGAAACGGTATTTAAACATTTCCTAAATCTCCAAGAAAACTGCAAAGTGCATAAGCAGAAGAAAACTCTAGTTAAGAGATATTTCTTTTATTTAATGTATCAACTAATTTTATTTTAATTATAATTATTACAATTCTATCCAAAAATTATATATATATATATATGTGTGTGTGTGTGTGTGTGTGTGTGTGTGTGTGTGTGTAAGGAAAATTCTCAGCGGTTTTCAAAACTTAAATCAAAGGCTAAAAATTCCGGCGTCATTTTGAATTCCCCTTTTTAACCCCTAACCTAAATTGACCATTGGGGCTACAGTTTACGCCCTCGGAGAAGGGGCCTGACCAATTATAATCCTACATAGCCCTAGCGGACAATTTAGGAAATTTCCAAATAAAAAGGAGATACACTCTGTCGGAGACAGATTTTTCTAGAGATATTTTCCCACAGATGTTGACCCAGGTGTTACGTGTCTTGTACATAGAACTTCATGCTAGCTGACCCATCAGTTTGTCCTGTCCCTATGATGAAGTGGGAACATTATCTTAATACCTTCAACAATATTTTAATAAAGGTCTTTAGCTGAAACGGTATCATTTTTATGGCCATGACTGCAACCACCCATCAAGAAGTCCGTCTCATTCACCCACACACAGATATATACACACACACACACACACACACACACACACACACACATATATATATATATATATATATATATATATATATATATATATATTATATATATATATATATATATATATATATATATATATATATATATATATATATATATATATATATATATATATATATATATATATATATATATACATAATATGGCCGAGACTCATTCAAAATTACTACACAGTTTATTTCTGGTGAGATACATGACATCCATACAACAGGCAAGCACTTTTACAACATCGTATACCCAGATAATGTGATCCTGCACAAAGAGTTTTTAAGTGGGAATTTCTCTGGTAAAAAGACTAAGAATAATTCCTAAGCACAACTGATCACGTGATAAAAAATACCCATTTTTAAAGAGAACGAGCTAAGTATTGGTTAAAGTCGTACAGACAGAGGCTTAATTAAGTCTATAGCGTGTCTGGAGGTAAAAACCAAAATTACTGCTCAAACCCACAACGTACTTTATGAACAAAAGTTATTAAATTAATATTAAAATATGTAAATAAGAAATAAGGGATTTTAATATCACACACACACACACACACACACACACACATATATATATATATATATATATATATATATATATATATATATATACAGTTTCAGAGCTAATATGTTTCTGTGGGTATATCTTTTAATATAACTAGTATCACAAGAGGCTAAAATCGTATTGTTACAGTGTTTTGTACCCATAGAAACATATTAACTCTGAAACTGTGAAATTTTCTAAATCTTCTAATTAAAATTTGAGAAAGATACATCGTATACATATATCGTAAATATATTATGTATTTCTAAAGTGACTCAAGTCAAAGTAATGTATTGAGTTATTACCATGGAAAAGCATTCCTCTACTCAACTTCAAAAGTTTACCATATTAGCTTCAAATCACTGCCACAAGAGGGCACTTCTGTCATACTTCTTGTGAAGCGCCATCCACTGATTCAGAAAGATTGCCAGAAATAATATTTACATAAATATATTAAATAATTTAATAATTAGTTTTTAATAATATGTAATTCTTTTTTCTAAGCTATAAATATCGATAAATTATCAGATATGTAATTGTTTTTAGCCAGTTTGTTATACAGTTTTTTGCAATTTAGAAATACTTTAGAAATGCAAGCGTGATATGTAAACAGAATAAAACGCTAGTTAAGAGCGATTACAATGAGATCTGTACACAAGGAATAATTTAAGCAGAAGCTTAAAATTTTGACCTTAATAACTCTTTAAAAATACTTCCTTGAAGACTCTATCACCAGAGTTCAATGTAAAACCAAAGATTTCCAAAGCTAAATTGACCATAAGCATTATTTATTGCTTACTCAAATGCTCCCACACTACATACTGGCCTATTCACAAACATGATATCTGCTGTAATCAAACAAACACTTTATTATCCTCTAGGAAGCTTGGATTTCATATTAGTGTAACAATAGTCAGATATTACACAAGTCTTGGATCATTTGAAAGGTATTCACTTCCTGGCCATTTTTCTGTCTTAGGGGATTAATACGGTCAAATGGGTATAAATGTCTTACTTTAACAGGGGATTAAGCTGTGACCAAGTAACTTGTTTCAATTATCCCATCAAGATAATAATCTATGATGGAAAAACACGGTGATGTAGGATCTTAGATAAACTTTTAAACTCACTTTTCGTTGATATACGAGTAAAAGTCATAACACTGATTGAGGGATAACATGTTTGAAAGAGAAATTGGCATTAAATGCCTTAATTGTGATGTCTCAACGATATGAAAGATTATCCGCTATTGGATCTTGTTTAATAAATAGCATTTCCTTCTTAATCCTGCTTGGGAAAACCTTTACTTCTTTACTACTGATAGAGCTAGAGGTATATAAAGCAAATGTCTGTATATGTTCATTTTTTATTGAGATTTTTGCATATTTATGTATGATTTTGTTCTCCTCTATTGTGATAAAAAGCATTCCCTCTATTTTCTAAAATTGAGAGATTTAGAAAATTGGAAATTGCACTATGAAACAACATGGTTTTACAATTGGACTTAAAACTTCTTATTTCTACTACTTTCAAATGTTTACTGGCACTATGTCTTTCCATTACTTTAAAGACTTTATAAATCTTTTAACTAAAAACGTCCCAACTAAAACTAATTTGCAAAAAAATCTTTATTGTGATCTCCTGTAAAATTTGGAATTTGTTACAGTGACCATTACTTCCGCTATACAGCTATATTTTATTTTAATATAGTTTCATTTCATTTCAAATATCACTTTACAATAATGGTGTAAATGCTCGATTTTCCCAGTCAGTTTTATTCTTAAAGGATTTTGAGGGTTTTAAATTTTTTTTAAATTGATTAAATAAAGAATTTATTTAAAGTCTTTTTCAATTAATCTTCAACATACTCCAAGACCACGTTGAAAAAAATGACCGTATCCCAGTTTGTGGGGTCCGTTGAACCAAGTTCAGTGTGCACGCCAAGCGTGGGGAATGTCGTCCAATTCTAGAACCCAGTTTATATATATATATATATATATATATATATATATATATATATATAATATATATATATATATATATATATATATATATATATATATATATATATATATATATATGTGTGTGTGTGTGTGTGTTTGTGTGTGTGTGTGTGTGTGTATATATATATATGTATGTATGTATATATATATATATATATATATATATATGTGTGTGTGTGTGTGTGTGTGTGTGTATATATATATATATATATGCTTATATATAGCTATAATTTTTTTGACACGATGCGGCCCGCCAACTTGTTTTCTTGTAATATAAAAATGTACTTAGTTCCTTCTATAAGTAACAAGCATATATTCAAATGAAAAAAATTTCAAATAGATTTATTCATTAGATATTTTTTTAATGTTTCAAATAGTGATGAAAATCATAGTTTTGAGAAAAAAACCTTAAATAACCCTTAAATCTTCTTCCGACTAAACAATGATTTTAAAAATAAAAATTATTAAGCGCAACAATGACTTTGTTTAAAAATATTATCACAACTGATAAAAATTTTTGTAACAATATTTATTTATTTGACCAACAAATTATCGCGTACCGTGTTGTGGTAACTGCTGATTTACCTTATTAATAAATTTATAACTCGTGTTCTAGAAAGAGTTTTTCCAACGTGGTCTTGTGGCATGTTGAAAATTAATTGCAGAGATATACTTTAAATAAATTCTTTATTTTACCAATTTAAAAAAAAAATTTTAAAACCCTCAAAATCCTTTAAGAAGGAAACTGATTGGGAAAATCATGCAACATGTAATCAACACATACAATATACTCATTAAATAGGTATATAACTCGTGTTCTTGAAGATTTATTTTAGTAAATATAAAAGCGTTATTTTAGTATGTTGTAAATTAATTGCAAAAACAAAATTCAATTTTTTTTTAATTTTTAAAACTTTTGAGACGTTTTAATATACAGTTCAGGTGGGAAAAAAATATTGTAATATAAAACAACCACCAAGTGAACTGGAAGTTGTCAAAAGAAGAGAAAAAAATAAAATACTAATGACCGTGAAATAAAGACATTCACGTGACTGAAATCTCAAACTACAGATAAGAATTTCCGAAAACTGCTAACAGCAATCTAATCCTTATTAATTTATTATTTTATGCACAACAATAGCACAATTTATTTTATTTATGAAACACATATGGTGTATTAAATTAGTACTATCAGCTTCAGAAAATCAAATTATTCCTTCATTAACAGTATACCACATATGCGAATTAAGTATCACGCTAGTTTTTTGTAAAGGATGTGGCTTAGATATCCGGAGATTAAATTTTTTACGGATTTTCGAACTGTCATGTCGAATTAGTTACGGAAGTTTCATCCTCCTTTCAGTTAATTAGAACATTAACTGGGTCCTGTCAACGTCATTTATACTTCCTTGTTTAATGTAGGATTAAAAAGAAATCTTCCATTAAACAAGCGTAAAAAACTATTTACAACAGTATGAAAATGAAATACTAAATAGCTCCAATAGAAGTTGTCTTAGTTTAAAATTTGTTCTTCAGTAGGCGTATGTGATGATAATCATCAAATTCACGCTACTTACGTGCATTTAAATGCGTACTTTCGAGAAGAAGAATAGTTAGGGTACTTACTTCTTTGTATGCATACGGAATTGAATTTCACACCTTTTGAGTTGAATGGAGTTGTTAACCTTTTATCTGTTAGGTAGCGTTTTTTTAGAAGAACAAACAATCTACATAGGGAAGTAAAAAGTGTGACTCGAAGACCATTAAATTTTTTCTAACCATCTAATCTGAATGCCGTTTGCACCAAACGAGTTATTAAGCCTATAAACTAAAGTTAAAAGAGGACGTCGAAGACAAACTGTATTTATACATTTCAAATTCAGAAATGGTTTCAGGCTAATTCATTTGAGTTCCTGGCTACACATTTATGTCTCTTTTTTATGGTCTTTGAGCCCGATACTCAAGCGTCTAATTTTTGTAACCTTCCTTGTTTTACTTTTCTCCGACTCAACATTCATTATTACACACTCTAAAAACAAAAACTTTGAAGGACTTCCTCTGTATGGAAGGAGAAATAGAACTGTCCCTATTGTGTCTATATTTACATTTTGCATTAACTATGCAACAAATCTCTTATTGGAATTGATATAAAATGAATACCGAATCATCTGCTTAATAAAGTACAAATTGTTAAGACAAAAATAAACTAATTTTATACATTTCAAATTCAGAAATGGTTTCAGGCTAATTCCTTTGAGTTCCTGGCTACACATTTATGTCTCTTTTTTATGGTCTTTGAGCCCGATACTCAAGCGTCTAATTTTTGTAACCTTCCTTGTTTTACTTTTCTCCGACTCAACATTCATTATTACACACTCTAAAAACAAAAACTTTGAAGGACTTCCTCTGTATGGAAGGAGAAATAGAACTGTCCTTATTCATATATATACTTCTCTTTTATAAAACATTGTAAAGTCATAATTTTCTCCATTGGAATTAGTATTTACATTTTTGCATTAACTTTTTATGCAACAAATCTCTCTATTGGAATTGAACATAAAATGAATACCGAATCATACTGCTTAATTTTGATAGCACAGATTAGTACAAGAGCTTTTGTTAAGACAAATAATAAACAAAACTAATTAATTGTATTTAAGGTTATATTTCCTTTTATAAAACATTGTAAAGTCATAGTTTTCTCCATTAGAATTAATATTTTCATTTTGGCATTAACTTTTTACGGACCAATCGCTCCACATTTTTCTGATTGCATATAAAATGAGTACTGAATCATACTGATTAATTTTGATAGCACAGATTAGTACAAGAGCGTTTGTTAAGACTAATAACAAACAAAGTTAATTATATTTAAATTCATTTAAATTATATTTTCTTTTATAAAACATAGTAAAGTCATAATTTTCTCCACTGGAATTAGTATTTCTATTTTTGTGTTAACTTTTTACGGAATCAATTGCTCCACATTATTGGGATCGCATATAAAATGAATACTGAATTATACTGCTTAATTTTGATAGCACAGATTAGTATAAGAGTAGCTTGTTAAGACAAAAAATAAAACTAATTAATTATATTTAAACTTATTTAAACTATATTTTATTTTATAAAACATTGTAAAGTCATAATTTACTCCATTAGAATTAGTATTTACATTTTGGAATTAACTTTTTATGCAACAAATCTCTCTACATTATTGGGATTGAATATAAAATCAATACTGAATCACATTGATTAATTTTGATAGCACAGATTAGTACAAGAGCGTTTGTTAAGAGAAATAATAATCAAAACTAATTAACTGTATTTAAAATTATATTTCCTTTTATAAAATATTGTAAAGTCATAAATTTCTCCATTAGAATTAATATTTTCATTTTTGAATTAACTTTTTACGGAACCAGTCGCTCCATATTATTGGGATCGCATATAAAATGAATACCGAATCATACTGCTTAATTTTGATAGCACAGATTAGTACAAAAGTAGTTTGTTAAGACAAATAATAAACAAAACTAATTTATTATATTTAAACTTATTTAAATTATATTTTCTTTTCTAAAACATTGTCATAATTTTCTCCCTTAGAATTAGATCCTACTGCAGGATCTCTCTTGCTCCCAATATTGATTGTAGAGGTTTTGCTCTTTCAAAGACGGACACGTTTCAAGTTATAGATAATATATCATTATTAATAAATTAAGTATTTACAAAACTACTCGGATGTATTAAGCATCTTATAAAAGTTTATTTAGAATGATAATTAACATTTAAAAAATATTTTTTAATGATAGGTACTTTGTACAAGTTGATAGGCCGACTTCAAAGGATGAGTATTCAGTCTATTACCTTTATATCTGCAAGTACATTATCTTTGCTGACATTGTGAGAGTATCTAAACAGCTTTAATTTTGACAAAACTTCATGTGCTTGAGAAAACGCTGTGCTAATTTAAAGTCTTTTTCGTCTTTCTTTTTCCCATTCATTTGATATTATTCATTTGATATTTGATATGATTCTGGTATATAAAGAGAGGTCTTTCATAGTTTTGATTCTCCTACTTGTTAGGTAGACCCATCCTTTTGCAGTCTAAAAAAGCCCCTGATGGGCCAGAGATCATTTTGACTTCCAATCGACCAAACATTTTTATATTACATTCTTATGTTACCAAAAAAATTTAAAAATTACAAAAACGACACTTAACCGGAAAATCAAAACGACTGGACCGAAATATTTTCTGATAAATGCAGGAAAATGAGGAACACGGGAATGATGAAGGGGAAAAGTAACATTGGTTTTATGGGGTAGATTCTGGAACAAGTTAATTAAAAGATGTCTTAACAGAACGTCAATACAAATACAGAGGTTGTTCGCACATTTTTTAGATGATTTTGGTTAGCGGTATTAAAAAATCTTTTGTTGCAAAATAAATAACTGCAATTGTACTAGGTGTTTAAAAGTCAAAATTATGGTCTGCAGCTTGAGAGGTTTGTTTTTATTCAAAATGGCGTTTTTGAAGAAATGGTTCGAAAGCTATACTTATGCTCTTTCCGATGAGAAGTATTTATATTCTGTTACCCAAAAACGATGTGAGAGTCATAGATTTGTGATATCTAAAGCTTCGATAGGTAATATCGTTAAAGGAAAGGAAAAAACGTTAAATTGGAACCTCAAGTGGGACAAAAATTCAAAACAAGTATCCAAGGAAAAAACGAGCATCTTCGACTATTGCAAAGGTATGTTGTCTAATGTTAAAAGAAAATTCCCCTATTCAAAGGACAGTTGTAAAATCCTTAAAATACTCGGTGTCCACTGTAAACAAAATGATAAATGCTGATTTAAATCATAAGAAAGCGAAAAAAACGCAATGTGCATCGTCTTTCCCTAAAGTATATCGCTGAACGTAGAGCACGCTGCAGAATTCTGTATAAGAAACATTTATCCAAACAAAAATAGAAAACTTTGTCACAATAGATAAATCAGGAGTGTATTTAAATGAATGCAACAAAAAAGGATCTATTTATTACCATAAAAGATGAGAAAAAATTTAAGTACATGATTCAAAGA
Source organism: Pardosa pseudoannulata (assembly GCA_032207245.1). Taxonomy (NCBI): domain Eukaryota; kingdom Metazoa; phylum Arthropoda; class Arachnida; order Araneae; family Lycosidae; genus Pardosa; species Pardosa pseudoannulata. The sequence goes on from CM063505.1 coordinate 137,971,031, forward strand.
ATCGAAAGAAAGTTTTTCTAAATGATTCATAATTATTGTTGATTTTTCATATAATGGCAAGTTAAAAATAAAGAGAGTTGAAAAAATGTCAAGATTAACTCCAAATTCTATCAGAAACATATTTTATCGCCAATTTTTCTAAATGAAATATCATCGCTTTACCCGCAGTGCCATCAATCTGAGGAACTCCATCAAGACAAAGCTAGCAGTCACACATCAAAAACCACTGTTAATTTTCTAAAAGAAATGGAACAAAAAACCGGTATCAAGACCATACCCTTCACTTATATCCCTACTAAATCTCCCGATGTATCACCTATGGATTTTTGTGCTTTCGGACTTTTAAAATTTGCATTATCCAAACGTTGTCCCACAACCCTTACAGGACTCTGGATATCTGTTCAGGAGGAATGGGATAGAATACCTCTTCTGACACTCCAAAAGGGATTATTATCCTGGAAATTACGGTGTCAAGATAGTTCAGAATAAGAGCTATCGAATAGAACATTTCAAAGACAAGAATTTTATGTAATTTAGTTTTGTGAGTACATCGTCTCAAAAATGTGTGACCAGCCTCTGTACTTCATAAAAATCTGCTGAAACAAAATCTAACAAATACTGGAGAATCACAGAAATATTTGTCCCTTTATAGTTATTTTGCTCAATAAAAAAAAATCTATCTTAAAGGAAAAGTAATTATCTTCAAGTGTGAAGAAAACGAAAATAGCGTAGGCGAGACTACGACCTTCATAGTGAAAATCTCGGTCAGTCACTGCCTCGGTATTGCATTACTCATTCATTATGGGTGAGACATAATTGGTTTCTTTTTGACCTACCTCAATAAAATGGCTTTCAACAGCTAATTGCCCCAATTGGCAGATAAACGGTGCTAAAACAAATATCTCTTGAACAAAAGGTTTCGAAGAACAAAGAAGATGCCTTCATCCAATTTAGAAATGAAATTTAATTTATGCGACTCAGTTAAACGAACGGAGCGTAACGTGCATAGCTGTATTAAATAAAACTGTTATTTTTACCCTGACTTTAATGGTTCTTTCTCTCTTAGAGGCTACAAATTATTGAATTTAGAGTATATCTGTCATATGCATTGAGATATATCAAGATAAACCGAAGATATTCTGTGAATTATACGGAATATTGTATAGCGTTTTTTTATTTTATATGATTTATTTATCATTATTTCAAATCATTAGTTAAATCAGTACTTTTATATGAATCTGAAACCTGGAAATTATCCCAAACAAGAAAACTAAATACCTTTCAAAATAAGTATTTAAGGATAATCATAAAAGTTTTTTAGCCACATACAATAACGAATGAAGATTTGCTACAGAGAGCTAACTTAAAAACACATTAAGACATCAAATTAAGAAGATGGCATTTTACTGGCCATCTTCTTACCTTCATCGTACTAATGGACACTGGAGAAATGGGCATAACCTGGACCATCTGGACCCAGGGTAGTCGTCGACGAGTTAGTCCTCGACTAACATGGCAACGAATGATGGAGAAAGAGATAGACAAGACTGGATGGTAGAGCTGGGCTGAAACAAAAAGAGCTGCAGGAAACATGGGGAATGGAGAGCTAATTTGAAGGCCTTATATGCCTCTGAGCATGAAAAGAATGAAGATGTATAGAGCTATTTTAGTTGTCCAGAAATCATTTACTTTTTCAATGGAGTCATTATTTTACAGTTTTAAACATCAACGCTAATTTAATGAAATACAAATTTGGATTAAAATATAATATCTGATTTACAAAAATTCTTACAAATAGTATTTAAAAAGGTACACATGTATCTGGTAAAATACACGCATAACACACATATATACATTTTCTTTCCCATAAATGCATCTGCTTTGTAAACAATATTCATTGTAAATAGCTAAAGAGTAAAAAATGTGGCGCAAAAAATTACCTACGTGTAAATCAAGCTTCTGATAAATAAACTTAAACTATTTCTTTTCCAATAGACTAAGCGAATAACCAAAAGAACTAAAGACAAAGAAAATATCTTTCTACTCCTTTCTGCATTTAATTATTTCTTAAATAAAGGGCACTATAACGTCATAGGCATAGGATGGCATATTCCTGAGTAGCATGTCGAATAACATAAAAAACCGCCAACATAATATATTAGATCCCCCAAAAATAATAATTCTCTTCATAAATAAAAAGAAGATTTTAAGATTTTACACACGTAAAAAAGTTTACATAAACCTGAGTAAACCCACGACCCATCATGTCTCGAAGTTGTTTCTCTAGTAAGTCAAATCAGCCAATTTTCCCGCACCTCTTCTCTCAAGGGGAGCGGGATAAATAAAAAAGAGGGGAGAAGGAAAAGCACAATACACACTCAAATGGACAATGTTCAAATGCTGTCATTCATAAAAAAAATTATCATACCTGGCTGCATCCAATTTATTCTTAGGCAATAAAAATACATGATTTGTAAATATCACCCAACACCAAGTAGAAACAGCAAGCTCTTAGAGCAAAACAAATTTAAATTCCCCCCCTTTTTGAGTCATTTCTTATCATGGAAAGAAAACACAAAACTTGACATTAAAAAATCGGTATTAAAAATACATTTCACCAGTGGAATGCGTGCTGCTACAGCACTAAACAAATACCATGCAGTATGAAAAATTAAATCCATCAAAGCTATGGGCAATACGTAATTTTCATCTATTTTATTACTGTCACACTACATACGTGATATAACCAAACATTCTTTGATAAAATACACAATTTAGGACTAAAGTTCGAATTTTCAAATGGTATTTTTCATCCTTTCTGGATTTAAAATTACTCATAAATAATTTTTAGAGCTTTTTCATGTACTGATCTTTTGTGCTTTTTTCCCTTAAAATGCTTTCTGCATTATAAAGTTTTGCCCATTTTATTAACGTGACACTACACATGTCAACTAACCAAGCATTTTTCAAAATAATTCATAATTTAGGACTAAATTTCGAATTTTGAAATACTATTCCTCATCCTTCTCCATTACAAATTTAAAGCAAGAAATTGTTTAAAATGGAGTTTAAAGAAGATACTTTTTCAGAACTAATATTTACGCTAACATTTATTTTTTACGAGTTAAAAAAATTGAATCCCGCTGATGGCATGGTTGTTCGTAGTCGTTAGGAATCCGCTTAAGCAGTAGGTCCCGGTCTCATTAGCCCGCGTAAGCACAAAACAGTAGACTGTAGCGCTCCCAAACCAAACCGATAACAAACAAAATATTGCGGGATATTATTTTGCACTTGTTTGAAAATAGCGTTATAAATAATAATACTGCTTTCCTGGATAAATAAAAAAACATGTTAGATAAAAACTTTTGTACTATAGGAAGCTTTTTTACTGTAGTAGAGCCAATTTTTTTTTCAAATAATTACTAAACGTTTTTGTGTTTTTTTTTGTCTTTCTTTTATATATAAAACAAAAATAAATAAAATATAACCCTATTGTTAGCGAAATAATTTGCGACTGTTTCGTTAAATAATTAAAAAGGCCACTCGTCAATGCTCCGGGAAATTCTCTTTCTATTGACATCTCAAATGTCAAAATTGTTACTGTACGAGAGTCACAAAATTTATCTATAACACAAAGTTATGTGTATAGTTAATATTTTACCTTGAATTTTACACAACTGAACAGTATTGGGCTGGACACTTTCTTAGAATGGAGGACAAAAGAATTAACAATAAAAATTTTTGGCCAAACCTTTGGGTACCCATATAACTTTTGGGAAGACCCAAACTTAGATGAAATGGTAGTCTGGAAAGGGAACTGAAAATCGCCAGAGTCACTAATTGGAAAACTTAACCAAAAACAGGACAACATTGATTGGAATTCTGAAAAAGGCCAAAACCCACCCGGGGCTGTCATGCCAATAAAAAATAAAATATTAGCTAAAACAAAAACCGTTTTGAAAACCCACTTTGGCTTTAAACAAAAATAATAATAACTGGGCTAATCCTGAATCTTTAAGTCAGCAGAATACCTTTAAATTTAGTTACATCACGTATTTATACTTTAACCTTATATCCTCCCCTTAATAATATGTATCACATCATTTGTCTAGAGCTTTGTCTACTGCTCATAAACTCTGAATTTCCTTGACAGTTCAAGGAACTATAATAAATTTGTCACATCTTTCCTTTCGATTTATCTTACCCTCTCAGAATATTTGAAGTGCAGCAATATTTTAAAGCGTCTACCTCTAAATTCCGACCTACAAGAGTGTCCATCCATCAAAAGGGTACTTTGCTTTGTATTTTAACGATTCCATTGACTGGACTTTGTTGTGGTTCGCAGCCATTTTTCTCGCCATGGCTTGCTAAACATTCTTGAAGTTTGACCGCAGGGACTACCGGTAACGTATTAATCTTCAAATGAACTGCAATAACAAAATATTGCCGTGCCCTACAGCCTGTGATTACAAACATGCTCGGTACTCCAGTTTCAAAACACCAGAACTAGATCACGTATTAAGAACGATGACACGTGAGATGGTACAGCCTCCGTCCGCAGGTATCTTCCCTCCCCCCTGTTACGGTGAAACCACGATTAGTGTATTGCTTCGTGAAATTTTTCAATCCTTACTTTCATAAAACCGGATTTCCTCTTTTCTTTCTATGCACAGACGCTAGACCATGCCACTGTTTGCCGCTCCAAGGTGAAGGTTATTTTCCGTGTTGTCCAGAAGATTCCATCTGCCGACCTAGATAAACCAATTTTTTTCCCATTAATATCTGTTTTATTGGTTGCATTTTTATCGCCTCTTCCTATTCTCGGCCCTGTTCTATATTTCGAGAGATTCACTCCCTCGGGCTTTCTTACACGCTCGTGCAGAGATTTGTCTGTATACCGGGGAAGCCCAATTTTTCTGAGGCTATAAACAAGTTTATTTATGGTTCTTCCTGAAATAAGGTATGTGTATACTGTAATGAAATTCATTGTCAGGCGGATAAAAATTCAGAGTTTGCTGGGGACTTATTTTTTCTCTTTATCTCATTGACTAGCTTGTAGCCCGTCATATGACGGGATCATTAAAATTTTTAATTTTCAAGAATTCTAAAATAGCTTTTAAGGCAGGTAAAAAAAAAAATGGTTTGTTTCTTGGCTGAGAATTATCTGGTACACGCTCAATAATTTGTTTATCTTAACTGACAGCATGTTAGTTTTATCTTTTCGTATTACGTGATAGAATGGACAGCAGAGATTTTAATATTGCCAGTAATTATTTGGCGGTATATATGAATGATGAACAAAATTTAGCGAATCGATTGCAAACCGTGTGGTTATATATAAAAAACAAACACACAAACAAACGAAATTTCTTAATTTTCAAAGATATATAACTTAAACGCTAGATACTTATTAGTCCATGAAATAGACTCCTAGATTTGTTGTTAATGCCGGTGATAAAATTTTCATTGCAACGAAAAATAATGGATGATTACATTTAAAATTATCACATATGTACCTAATCTATTATTTAAGCCAAATATAAAAGAAAATTATTTACGTAATATCTAAGTTCAGTGATAAAACGTACGGAAAGAATGCAGACGATATTTAAATAATTTAAAATAAGAAATGGATTTAAATAAGATGGTGAAAGGAATGACGTCATAATGCTAAAAAAAATGTTATTTTCATCTACTTATTATGTGATAAATTGATGAATTTAATCATCGCCTGCTATTAACCGTAGAAAATAGGGCTTGAAATAATAGTATTAAAAGATCGAAAAGGGGGGAAGGGGTGGATTTCGAACGTTTTTGAACTCTCTTTGAATTTTGGTAACCCTAACTCATCAGGAATCCAATATGGATGCATCTATCCATTCCAGGTACAACCGCTTCATAAATTCGAGGACAGACGCACAGATATCTTAGGCTATTAATATATAGGGGGTGTGGGTATAATGAGAACAGAAGGTTCTGAGTTATTATTGATGATGTCTATGATTATACATTTTCAAGCTAAGTGAAAACCAAAATAAATCAGACTATTTCAAAGGGAAGTTGGATTATGAATCTTTATCAACCTCTCTTTCCGCTTACAAATATTTATTGCGCAAATTGGTAGCCATTCAATTATTTTCAGGAATAAAGTTAACTCAAATAAGCAAATACTATCGTATCTATGTGATAATTCTATCATGCGGAAACCCAACAGCCATTCCCTTACCATTCGTATGAAGGATAAAAGATATTACCGAATTATTTAAAAAAAATATATGAACCTAACTTACACTATATAAATATATAAGGGGGAATCCGTTTCTTTGTTTGAGTGTGTTTGTTTTTCACAAATCAACACGGTTTATCGTCAACTCAGCAATTTGTGAAGACATCTAGTTACCACTAGATGATCGTTGTAATATAAAAACTTCTTTCGTCAATCCCATCACGTGATATGACAAGATGACTGAATTAAGGTTGCGATTCTACGATATGTGGCGGCACATTAATACTATTGTTGCATTGTTGTAGAATAGACAAACTCCCTATGTTCCAATAAATAATTATATCCAACTTCATTACGAACATTTATTGACCACACGACACATATCTACAAACTAACCCGGGGTAGGGAACATCAAGCAACAAAATCCCGTCTTAGGGATAAAACATATTTAAGCGGAGCTGAAGTCGCAACACCCTACCGACGAATTTTAGGGATATTTATATTAAAATATATGTTTGTATAATTTTAAAATTTGATTAAAAAAAAGATTTTTTCCCTAAATTTTTTATTCCAAGCAATATTTAGTAGTTTTTAAATAGTATTTTTATAATTTTAAGTTAACAAAAATATTTAAATAATAATAGTGTTTTTAGATAACAATTCATCACCGAAGGATAGCCGAATGGTTAGGGTGCTAGCCTTCGGAACCGGAGTTTGTGGGTTTGAATCCCACAGTGGCATGGATGTTCGTAGCCGTTCGGAATCGGCTTTAAGCAGTAGGTCCCTGTCTCATTAGCCCTCATGTTGCAAAAAGTAGACCGTAGCGCTCCAAACCATACGTACATAATAATTCATCAATATTAGAATTTCAACACACGTATTTGCAGTTAAATTTTGTTCTCTATTTTGTAAAGACTTTAAATTTTGGTGAAGAAATATCTGAAAAAGTCTTATATCTCTGATAATAACCTCCTTTCTAGGGAGCGGCAAATATGGTATCTACCCCGCGCTACTAAACCGTACACTACGCCACTGGGCAAATTTAATCGCTTTCCTGATTATCCCGAGTTATCTCGAGTTCGTATATGTTGCAGTTAATTACTATCCAGAGAAAACTCGGGGCGAATCAAAATTTGTCAGTACGATTTGTTTTATTATGGTTTTACTCGGCCTGGGGTAAATTACAGGAAATATTCAGCTTTAATCGGCAGTTTGCAAAGTTTTGTTGGTTTCGCGGTTCTTTTGCGGGACTGATCCCGTGTTTTCCACTGATTGAAAAACAAATTTCAGAAAATCACAGTGACGAGTTTTCTGCCACATTAGGAACACCCTGCATTAGTCCTTTACCACTCAGGTTAACCTCAAGGCATTTTCCAGATGTTATTCCTGATACTGGAAAAATAAAGTCAAATCCAACGTGACAGTGTACTCTGTGCTCCCGTAAAACATATTGCAGAAGTAAGACAGTAAGAAAGTAACCAGATACCAGAGTACAGAATGTCGGATATCACTTTGTGTTGTCCTTTGTTTCAAAAACTATCATACAAAGACTAATATTTAACTTTTTCTATTTGCCCGAGATAACTCCAGATAGTAAACTAATATTAAACCTAAATGCTTTTAGACTTCAAAAAAAAAATTTAAAAGTTAACTTAAAACCTACATATTTTGTTTTGTTTCATTTCCTTGTATTTAATAATAAAATTTAAAAAATGTCATGATTTTTTGCCAATTTTTTCAAAAACATTTGTAAGGGAAGCGGTTAATGTCAGGGAAAACTATTTTCATTCCCAGTCTTTATTATGAAGATTTTTTCTAATTTTACTAAGCGTACGCATTTTGGTTTTTTTTTTTTTTTTCAAGCTGAGAACATTAATTCATAACACGTGCAATCATAATTTTAAACGTCTGCCAGCATTTTAAAGAATAAATTATTATTTTTTTCCTTCCTGTTAACAATGAACTCGGATCATGAAATCTTTGTTGTAAAAAAATTCCAGACATGAAAAGCTAAATATAAACAAACAAAATATTTTAAATATAGAGAAACCATTATTACTGTACTGCCCCATGTAAGCATCGTTGATATCTTATCATTTTGAAACAATAATAATCACAAATAAATTCCTAAAATAGCACTCCCCGGAATAAGTTTGTGTAAAACTAGAAAAAAACGTGAAAATACTAGAGCAATTCCGAAATTTAATTGCTTCCTGCAGGTAAGTCATCGAACCACAAAACAAAGAGCTTTGGAGATTATGCAGAGTCTTCCTTCAGACAGACTTAAAAGTTAATCCAAAATAACACACCTTTCCGTTTTTATCCTGAATACAAACAATGGCAGTTGTAAGAGGAAAGGGGACTCTCCGTTATGAAGGAACGTGCAATGATAAATCAATCAAGCGGACCTAATGTGTGCAAGAAAAGGAAACGGAGCCAACTATTACATAAATGTTGGTTTTGGTCCAGTGGTTTCACTTTCCCTGCTTCTGGCTGAGATGAATATGGTTATGTAACAATGCCAAATGAACGATGGGTGTAAGACTTTATCCAGAATGTAAACAAAAGAATTACGTAAGTCTATAAGTCACTCTGCACTTATATAAGGCCCAAAAATCTTTGCTTTGAAACAAAGGTTAGGGAAATTACTTTTATTTTCCTCGATATGTAGACAGTTACGCAAACAAAACTGCTAATTCTCTTCAAAGACTAGCATATAGCTTGTCATATCACGGGATCAGTAAAATTTTTAATTTTCCAGAATTGTAAAGTACCCTATGAGGCAGGTAAAAAAATTGGATTTTTTTTTTTTTTTTTTTTTTTTTGCTGAGAATTATTTTTAACAAAAAGTAAGCGATGATTAATTTAAAATTATCACATATGTACCTAATCTATTATTTAAGCCAAATGTAAAAGAAAATTATTTTCGTAATATCTAAGTGGTAAAACGTATGAAAATAATGCAGACGATATTTGAATCATTTAAAATACGGAATGAGTAAATGAGATGGTTAAAGGAATGACGTCATAATGCTAAAAATGTTATTTTTACCCCTTTAGTCAAACTGTGTGATTATGTATAAAAAACAAACACACAAAAGAACAAACTTTTTAATTTTCAAAGATATATAACTTAAACGCTAGATATTTACTAGCCCGTGAAACAGACTCCTAGACTTTTATGAAAAGAATTTGTTATTGATACCGGTGGTAAAATTTTCATTGCAACAAAAAAATAATCGATGATTCAGTTTAAAATTATCACATATGTACCTAATCTATTATTTAAGCCAAATATAAAAGAAAATTATTTACGTAGTATCTAAGTTCAGTGGTAAAACGTATGAAAACAATGCAGACGATATTTAAATACTTTAATATAAGAAATGATTAAATGAGATGTTTAAAGGATTGACGTCATAATTCTAGGAAAAAAATGTTATTTTTACCTATTTATTATGGGCCGATCCCACCAAAGTCGTTTAACGCTAAACGCGATTAATCTCGGTTTAGATGGAGAATTACGTTCCCTCATTGGTTGGCGCCAGGTTTAATCGTGGCTAATCGTAGTTAGCCGTTAAACGACTTTGGTGGGATCGGCCCTATGAGATAAATTTATAAATTTAATCGCCTGCTCTTAACCGAGGAAAATAGGGCTTGAAATGATGGCCGAAAAGAGGGGAATAGGTGGATTTCAAACGTTTTAAAGACTACAGTATGTTTCACTGTGATATGAATCATATTTATGCCATTTTAATTTAGAATCGGATTGATATTTTAGAAGAAGATAAACTTTACTCGCTTTGAATTTTGCTAACCCTAACTCATCAAGAATCCAATATGGATGCCTCTATCCATTCCAGGTCCAACCGCTTCATAAATTCGAAGACAGACGGACAGATAACTTAAGCTATTATTGCATAGGGGATTTTTTTTCGGATGTAGATAAAAGAACTGTTTGCAAAATACACTAATAGCCAATATTTTACTATGAAAATGTCATTGAATTTGGAAGTGCATTGACCTCGTTCTTAAAACCACTTATGCGAACAATGTACAAAACTTACGTAAACATACTTTTCTAAAGTTTTATTCTGTTAAAATATCTTAAAACAAAATTGGTATGCCTTTCTAATGAGTCAATAACAACCGCATTTTCCTTTACTCGACGCAAATTATCATGTAAAAAATGCATACCCAGTCGGTGACGGATTCAGAGAAGGGAAAAGGGCATAATTACCCCACACACACGCACATACAAAAGATGCAAAATATAAATTTTTACGAAATCTGAAAAATCTAAGTTGTTTAAGATTTGAAAGGAAGTCTTGAATAATAATAATATATCTTGATACAAGATTATGCTTGTAATTTATATCAATTACCTAGTAAAAGATGGTGTTTCTATAGTATGCTGATATTGAGAAAAATTGACATCATTTAAATTTATATGGGAATCAAAAACCGGCTTATTTATCATTTTAACTTTAATTTTTCATTTTATTTGTACTTCTTATGTTAAAAAAATGATTTCATTTTTCAATTTTTGACTGCAATGGAAACACACTCCGCAGAACTTTGTTTTGAAATTAGCGATAATGTCTATGTATAATTGGTGTTAGTTTTGTGTAATGGTGAATAATTGTGTATTTATAGTTATCACTTATGGTTAGAATCACGTACTTTAATATTATAGGTCTGACTGACTGATTTGGGTTGGGAAAATTTAACAAACACTTCTAATACTTCTGAATACAATATTAATAAAAGTATTTTTCTAAACATTACTTCTTCCATTATTTTCCCTCATCAAGAATGTTTTCGGGATTCGCTACTGTACGTAGCTATTAATTTTTTCTATTAAGCTTCAATTGATATATTTGCCGAACGATGACCGATTGGTTAGGGTACTGGCCTTCGGTACCGGAGTTCGTGGGTTCGAACCCCACTGTGGCATGGATGTTCGTAGCCGTTCGGAATCGGCTTTAAGCTGTAGGTCCCGGTCTCATTAGCCATCGTGTTGCAAAAAGTAGACCGTAGCACTCCAAACCAAACCAAATCAATTGATATCTATTGGTAGGCTGAGAGAGCCACTGTTAGCGTCTAGCTACACGAATACTAATTAGACAAGGATCTAGCCTTTAAAGCTAATTACAAATGCCTAGGTCCGTTTCTATGACAATGACTGCCAGTGTATATTCCTAGCATTGTTGTCTTAAAATTTTAAAAAAAAGCTTAATAATTAGTAAAATTTTTGTTTCATACTTCCTAAGTACTTACGTTGGTAATTTCGAAACCAGTAAAAGTTTGGGTTTGGAAAAGATAAAAAAAAAGTACATATTAGAAAAATTTGCATTTATTTATTTATTTAGTTTCTAATATATAATTACCTCGTCTTTATCAAACTTAAGAGTTCCATCTTGTTTCTAGCCGTTCTTTTGTGTCATTCTGGAATGGGAACATTCTGAACATTCGCCGGAAATAGCCTTACATTATGTAATAGGTCAATGTAATTTAGACTAAATTCGTTAATCTTATCGCTAATGTACACAAGTTATAATAGCTTTAATGAATTTGAAATATTTAAACGTGATATTGCAAGAATTCGGCTACCTCTTATTTTGTTCATTGAGTTGTTTTAAGCGTTGTACGGCCTTAAGAATGGCTTCACAAAAAGGTATAGCACTGGAATTAGAGTCCACGAACTCGAGTATCAGGAGATAATTCCCTATAGATTAAACCATTACCCATGTCTTTCCAATATCAATTTAATTATTCCAATGTAGATCCTTTGCCAGCAAGTATATAAGCCTTTGTTCTACTGTTGAATTTTAATGTATTTTAATATAGATGCAAAAGAATACGAAGTTATAGGCAAATATAGGAAGAAATTATACATATCAGTGTCCTAGCCCTGAGAAAAATTCACAGAGTAACCTAGTTCATTTTAAATTTCAATTTATTCAACTTATCAAAAACATGGCGCGCATTTGGTGCTTAAATCTACTTAACAAAGGACAGCATTCAAATGGGGAGTCAACTGGCTCCCTCACGCCCTGATCTCTGTTTCAAAGTTGAATAAGCAAAACGTTAATATAACCAAGACGCTTATATTAACCAAATCACCCAAAATCAATCTGGGCCACAATATGGTGCACCGCATTTATTGCTAAATTTACCCCAAATCTCAATTCTGTGTTTCAAAACCTGAACCTGACACACACACACACACACACCTGACACACACACACACACACACACACACACATATATATATATATATATATATATATATATATATATATATATATATATATATATATATACATATATATATATATATATATATATATATACATATACATATATATATATATATATGTATATATATATATATATATATATATATATATATTATATATATATATATATATATATATATATATATATATATTATATATATATATATATATATATATATATATATATATATATATATATATTATGTATATATTATATATATGTATATGTATACATATATATATATATATATATATATATATATATATGTATCTATACATCCTTAGTTCTGATGTATCACATAGGATACAGTTTCAAACTTTTATTTTTATCTCAAGAATGTGAAGATTATATATGTGTGTGTGTGTGTGCATGCATAAACTATTTTTAAATATGCCCAATTAAAAATTAAAGGAAGACACGTTAAAAAAATATGTTGTTATAGGAAGACACGAAAGAAGTTGACAAAGGATAAATATTTGCATCTAAAAATGGATTTTGAATCGTCAAGAATTTAAAAGATTTTTAAGAGCTTATGTTTCATTCAAATAAGTTTAAATGTATGTCTACAACATATCATTGTATATCTTATCATAGTCTGATATTTCTGGAAGTTATTTCAGGAAAATTTTAAAAACTGTATCTTTAAAGAAAATTTTAGAGATTATATTATTTAAGCTTCTTCTTATAGGTCAATGACTTATTTGTATTACTTAGCTGATAAGAATATAATTTTAGCTACTTTAAATCAAAACTAAGACATAAAATTATGATCTTTTTACGGAGATACAGTTAGTCATGTTTTAAAGTAATCTAATACGGTCCATAAAGTATCCAATACTAGAATATCTTATCCAAAGATGCACAGATTAAATTATCCAATCAGAAAAACAGCTAGAAAGACATACACAGGTCTCCTTTCAAGGGCGTTCCATTTTACTGTCACCAAGTTTGGAGACAAAGCGTATTTTTTCCAAAAGTACTATAGATATCATGAAACTAATGTTTAAAAAAATATTGTTTTTACTAAGATACCGATATCAGTCATGTTTTAAAGTAATCTAATACGGTCCATAAAGTATCCAATACTAGAATATCTTATCCAAAGATGCACAGATTAAATTATCCAATCAGAAAAACAGCTAGAAAGACATACACAGGTCTCCTTTCAAGGGTGTTTCCTTTTACTGTCACCAAGTTTGGAGACAAAACGTATTTTTCCCAAAAGTACGGTATAGGTATGCTCATGACATATTAATGTTTAAAATATATTGTTTCTATTAGCTAAATACTGATATCAAGCATATTTTAAAGCATTCTAATACGATCCATAAAGTATCCAATACTAGAATATCTTATCCAAAGATACACAGATTAAATTATCCAATCAGAAAAACAGCTAGAAAGACATACACAGGTCTCCTTTCAAGGGTGTTTCATTTTACTGTCACCAAGTTTGGAGACAAAGCTTATTTTTTCCAAAAGTACGGTATAGATATGCTCATGACATATTAATGTTTAAAAAATATTGTTTCTATTAGCTAAATACCGATATCAAGGTCCAGGCGAGAAATTTTCCATTGGAAGAAAGTTCCTCCCCTTCAATTGATACTTCAAAATTAATACAGCATTCCTTATATTTATAATATATGTGTACAAATAACCTTATGGTTGTTTATATAACACTCGCATACCTCTTAGCTAAGCTACTGGCCGATATTGTTTATTTTAGCAAAAACAATATCCAGTTACAATTTGATATGAAATTCAATAGTATCTGATCCATTTCTTCTTTCTTTTTCTCTCTTATTTTTTATATTTTCTTCTACTATATTTGTTTTATCTTTTGACATTTTAGGAAGAAGCAAGGCAAAGGACGTTCCTATCGAATGCAGATATTATAGCAGATAGTAAGAAGTTTCAATGTCGTCACAAACAATCCGGATATTATGCAGATCCAAGGTTTGACTGCAAGGTTTTCCACTATTGTCATGAAGATGGAACAAAAGTAACTATTCCTTGCTTGTCAAATGCAGAAGAACACAAAATATGCATTTTTAAAGACATAGCTTTCAATGCATGTGAAGGATCAGAAATATACCTCGCACTACCAGAAGATCTACATGTTAAAACACCCAAAGAAACAACAGATTCAGCTATCTACAGTGCGACAGATTTCAAGCTTCCAAACGTTCTTCCTCAGCCATCATCTGAAACTAACCATTCAACAACACCGTTAAGTTTAAATCTAGAGACTAAAGAAAAGTCAAACTTATTGGTTAATTCCAGAGATGATTTAGGAGGAAGCATATTTGAAGTTTTCAATAGTGTTTTGAGAGAAATTGAAGCTGGAGACGTGAAAAGTATTTCACCAAGTATTAAAGAGTTCAAATTGAGCCCATCCACTTTTAGTAGAGGTTCGAAACTTCAGGCACCTACAATCCAAACTGATGATTCACAAGAAACATTGGAAAACAAAGACAAATCGTACTTGTTGGAAGTGTCTCACAAAAATAATGGAAAAATATCAAATGAAAACAGCCCTGAAATTAAAAAATCGAAAAGGCTTTTCTTCTTACCAAAATTGGAAAAGAAAACACCAGCAGTATACCCACGAAGAAAAAAAAGGACAGTTGCTGAAGAATTGAATGTAAGACGCCCATATGCAGTGATATATGCAAAGGTTTCAGACGGCAACAGAGCAAGCAATACTAAAATTGGGAAGAGGACAGCAAGTCAGCGAAGGGTAATATAACAAATTATAACATAATAACATAACATTATTAACGATTGCTTTACATTCTTTTTACTAACAGAAAACTATTTTTTTAGGATATAATTGAAGTCCCGTTCGTGCCAGCTAGAGTTCCAATTGATGTCCCAACCATTCCTATTGCAATTGAAACTCGGCGTAAAAAGAAGAACAAATCTAAGAAAGTTAAAACCAGTCCACAAACAATTAATTCCCATGAAGTTAAAGGTCAAGAACA